>OU342745.1:239483291-240154535 GCA_910589775.1 Avena eriantha
TTCAATGACACCGGTGGATCCATGTGTGGTCTCTCAAGAGAACACACATTTCAATGACACTAGTGGATCCATATGTGGTATGTGAAAAGAACACACATGCAATGACTCTAGTTGTGGTTAGTAAAAAGAACACACATCCAATGACTCCAGATGTTGTTAGCAAAACGAACACACATGTAATGACTCTAGTTGTTGTTAGTAAAAGAACACACATGCAATGACACTGGTGGATCCATGTGTGGTCTCTTAAGAGAACACACATTTCAATGACACCGGTGGATCCATGTGTGGTCTCTGAGGAGAACACACATTTCAATGACACTAGTTGTTAATAAAAAGATAACACATGCAATGACACTGGTGGATCCATTTGTGGTCTCTGAAGAGACACACATTTCAATGACACTGGTGGATCCATATGTGGTATGTGAAACTAACACACATGCAATGACTCTAGTTGTTGTTAGTAAAAAGAACACACATGCAATGACACTCGTGGATCCATGTGTGGTCTCTGAGGAGAACACACATTTCAATGACACTGATGGAACCATATGTGGTATGGGAAAAGAACACACATGCAATTACTCCGGTTGTTGTTAGTAAAAAGAACACACATGCAATGACACTGGTGGATCCATGTGTGGTCTCTGAAGAGAACACACATGTAATGACTCCAGTTGTGGTTAATGAGAAGAACACACAGTTCAATGACACCGGTGGATCCATGTGTGGTCTCTTAAGAGAAAACACACATTTCAATGACACTAGTGGATCCATATGTGGTATGTGAAAAGAACGCACATGCAATGACTCTAGTTGTGGTTAGTAAAAAGAACACACATCCAATGACTCCAGTTGTTGTTAGACAAAAGAACACACATGTAATGACTCTAGGTGTTGTTAGTAAAAAGAACACACATGCAATGACACTGGTGGATCCATGTGTGGTCTCTTAAGAGAACACACATTTCAACGACACCGGTGGATCCATGTGTGGTCTCTGAGGAGAACACATATTTCAATGACACTAGTTGTTAATAAAAAGATAACACATGCAATGACACTAGTGGATCCATTTGTGGTCTCTCAAGAGACACACATTTCAATGACACTGGTGGATCCATATGTGGTATGTGAAAATAACACACATGCAATGACTCTAGTTGTTGTTAGTAAAAATAACACACATGCAATGACACTCATGGATCCATGTGTGGTCTTTGAAGAGAACACACATTTGAATGACACTGGTGGAACCATATGTGGTATGTGAAAAGAACACACATGCAATGACTCCAGTTGTTGGTAGTAAAAAGAACACACATGCAATGATACTGGTGGATCCATGTGTGGTCTCTAAAAAGAACATACATTTCAATGACTCTGGTTGTTGTTAGTAAAAAGAGCACAAATGCAATGACACTGGCTGTTGTTAGTAAAAAGAGCACACATGTAATGACACTGCTGGATCCATGTGTGGTCTCTGAAGAGAACCCACATTTCATGACACTGGTGGATCCATATGTGGTATCTGAAAAGAACACACATGCAATGACTCCTGTTGTGGTTAGTAAAAAGAACACAAATCCAATGACTCCAGTTGTTGTTAGTAAAAAGAACACATATGTAATGACTCCAGTTGTGGTTAGTAAAAAGAACACACATGCAATGACACTGGTGGATCCATGTGTGGTCTCTTAAGAGAACACACATTTCAACGACACCGGTGGATCCATGTGTGGTCTCTGAGGAGAACACACATTTCAATGACACTAGTTGTTAATAAAAACATAACACATGCAATGACAGCGATGGATCCATTTGTGGTCTCTAAAGAGAACACACATTTCAATGACACTAGTGGATCCATATCTGGTATGTGAAAAGAACACACAAGCAATGACTCTAGTTGTTGTTAGTAAAAAGAACACTCATGCAATGACACTAGTGGATCCATGTGTGGTCTCTGAAGAGAACACACATTTCAATGACACTGGTGGAACCATAAGTGGTATTTGAAAATAATACATATGGAATGACTCCAGTTGTTGTTAGTAAAAAGAATACACATGCAATGATACTAGTGGATCCATGTGTGGTCTCTAAAAAGAACATACATTTCAATGACTCTGGTTGTTGTTAGTAAAAACAGCACAAATGCAATGACACTGGTTGTTGTTAGTAAAAAGAGCACACATGCAGTGACACTGGTGGATCCATGTGTGGTCTTTAAAGAGAACCCACATTTCATGACACTGGTGGATCCATATGTGGTATGTGAAAAGAATAGTCATGAAATGACTCCAGTTGTTGTTAGTAAAAACAACACACATGCAATGACACTGGTGGATCCATGTGTCGTCTCTGAAGAGAACAGACATGCAATAACACTGGTAGATCCATATGTGGTATGTGAAAAGAACACACATGCAATGACACTGGTGGATCCATGTGTGGTCTCTGAAGGGAACACACATTTCAATGACACTGGTGGGTCCATATGTGGTATGTGAACAGAACATACATGCAATGACTGTGGTTGTTTTTAGTAGAAAGAGCACACATGCAATGACATTGGTTGTTGTCAGTAAAAAGAGCAGACATGCAATGACACTGGTGGATCCATGTGTGGTCTCTGTAGAGAACACACATTTCATGACTCTAGCTCTAGTTAATGAGAAGAACACACATTTCAATGACACTAGTTGATCCATATGTGGTATGTGAAAAGAACACACATGCAATGACTCTAGTTGTTGTTAGTAAAAAGAACACACATGCAACGACACTGGTGGATCCATGTGTGGTCTCTAAATAGAACACACATTTCAATTACACTGGTGGATCCATATGTGGTATGTGAAAAGTACACACATGCAATGACACCAGTGGATCCACGTGTGGTCTATGACGAGGACACAAATTTCAATTACACCGGTGTATCCATATGTGGAATGTGAAAAGAACACACATGCAATGACTCCAGTTATTTTTAGTAAGAAGAACACACAATGACACTAGAGGATCCATGTGTGGTCTCTAAAGAGAACACACATGCAATGACTCTAGTTGTGGTTAATGAGAAGAACACACATTTCAATGACACTGGTGGATCCATGTGTGGTCTCTGAAGAGAACACACATTTTAATGACACTGGTGGATCCATATGTGGTATGTGAAAGGAACACACATGCAATGACTCCAGTTGTTGTTAGTAAAAAGAACAAACATGCAATGACACTGGTGGATCCATGTGTGGTCTCTGAAGAGAACACACATGCAATGACTCTATTTGTGGTTAGTAAAAAGAGAACACATGCAATGACACTGGTTGTTGTTAGTAAAAAGAGCACACGTGCAATGACACTGGTGGATCCATGTGTGGACTCTGAAGATTACACACATTTCATGACTCTAGATGTGTATAATGAGAAGAACACACATTTCAATTTCATTGGGGATCCATATGTGGTATGTGAAAAGAACACACATGCAATGACTCTAGTTTTTGTTAGTAAAAAGAACGCACATGCAATGCCACTGGTGGATCCATGTGTGGTCTCTGAAGAGAACACACATGCAATGACTCCAGTTGTGGTTAATGAGAAGAACACACATTTCAATGACACCGGTGGATCCATGTGTGGTCTCTCAAGAGAACACACATTTCAATGACACTAGTGGATCCATATGTGGTATGTGAAAAGAAAACACATGCAATGACTCTAGTTGTGGTTAGTAAAAAGAACACACATCCAATGACTCCAGTTGTTGTTAGCAAAACGAACACACATGTAATGACTCTAGTTGTTGTTAGTAAAAAGAACACACATGCAATGACACTTGTGGATCCATGTGTGGTCTCTTAAGAGAACACACATTTCAATGACACCGGTGGATCCATGTGTGGTCTCTGAGGAGAACACACATTTCAATGACACTAGTTGTTAATAAAAGATAACACATGCAATGACACTGGTGGATCCATTTGTGGTCTCTGAAGAGACACACATTTCAATGACACTGGTGGATCCATATGTGGTATGTGAAACTAACACACATGCAATGACTCTAGTTGTTGTTAGTAAAAAGAACACACATGCAATGACACTCGTGGATCCATGTGTGGTCTCTGAGGAGAACACACATATCAATGACACTGATGGAACCATATGTGGTATGGGAAAATAACACACATGCAATTACTCCGGTTGTTGTTAGTAAAAAGAACACACATGCAATGACACTAGTGGATCCATGTGTGGTCTCTGAAGAGAACACACATGTAATGACTCCAGTTGTGGTTAATGAGAAGAACACACAGTTCAATGACACCGGTGGATCCATGTGTGGTCTCTTAAGAGAACACACATTTCAATGACACTAGTGGATCCATATGTGGTATGTGAAAAAAACGCACATGCAATGACTCTAGTTGTGGTTAGTAAAAAGAACACACATCCAATGACTCCAGTTGTTGTTAGACAAAAGAACACACATGTAATGACTCTAGGTGTTGTTAGTAAAAAGAACACACATGCAATGACACTGGTGGATCCATGTGTGGTCTCTTAAGAGAACACACATTTCAACGACACCGGTCGATCCATGTGTGGTCTCTGAGGAGAACACATATTTCAATGACACTAGTTGTTAATAAAAAGATAACACATGCAATGACACTGGTGGATCCATTTGTGGTCTCTCAAGAGACACACATTTCAATGACACTGGTGGATCCATATGTGGTATGTGAAAATAACACACATGCAATGACTCTAGTTGTTGTTAGTAAAAAGAACACAGATGCAATGACACTCGTGGATCCATGTGTGGTCTTTGAAGAGAACACACATTTGAATGACACTGGTGGAACCATATGTGGTATGTGAATAGAACACACATGCAATGACTCCAGTTGTTGCTAGTAAAAAGAACACACATGCAATGATACTGGTGGATCCATGTGTGGTCTCTAAAAAGAACATACATTTCAATGACTCTGGTTGTTGTTAGTAAAAAGAGCACAAATGCAATGACACTGGCTGTTGTTAGTAAAAAGAGCACACATGTAATGACACTGCTGGATCCATGTGTGGTCTCTGAAGAGAACCCACATTTCATGACACTGGTGGATCCATATGTGGTATCTGAAAAGAACACACATGCAATGACTCCCGTTGTGGTTAGTAAAAAGAACACAAATCCAATGACTCCAGTTGTTGTTAGTAAAAAGAACACACATGTAATGACTCCAGTTGTGGTTAGTAAAAAGAACACACATGCAATGACACTGGTGGATCCATGTGTGGTCTCTTAAGAGAACACACATTTCAACGACACCGGTGGATCCATGTGTGGTCTCTGAGGAGAACACACATTTCAATGACACTAGTTGTTAATAAAAACATAACACATGCAATGACAGCGATGGATCCATTTGTGGTCTCTAAAGAGAACACACATTTCAATGATACTAGTGGATCCATATCTGGTATGTGAAAAGAACACACAAGCAATGACTCTAGTTGTTGTTAGTAAAAAGAACACTCATGCAATGACACTAGTGGATCCATGTGTGGTCTCTGAAGAGAACACACATTTCAATGACACTGGTGGAACCATAAGTGGTATTTGAAAATAACACATATGGAATGACTCCAGTTGTTGTTAGTAAAAAGAACACACATGCAATGATACTAGTGGATCCATGTGTGGTCTCTAAAAAGAACATACATTTCAATGACTCTAGTTGTTGTTAGTAAAAACAGCACAAATGCAATGACACTAGTTGTTGTTAGTAAAAAGAGCACACATGCAGTGACACTGGTGGATCCATGTGTGGTCTTTAAAGAGAACCCACATTTCATGACACTGGTGGATCCATATGTGGTATGTGAAAAGAATAGTCATGAAATGACTCCAGTTGTTGTTAGTAAAAACAACACACATGCAATGACACTGGTGGATCCATGTGTCGTCTCTGAAGAGAACACACATGCAATAACACTGGTAGATCCATATGTGGTATGTGAAAAGAACACACATGCAATGACACTGGTGGATCCATGTGTGGTCTCTGAAGGGAACACACATTTCAATGACACTGGTGGGTCCATATGTGGTATGTGAACAGAACATACATGCAATGACTGTGGTTGTTTTTAGTAGAAAGAGCACACATGCAATGACATTGGTTGTTGTCAGTAAAAAGAGCAGACATGCAATGACACTGGTGGATCCATGTGTGGTCTCTGTAGAGAACACACATTTCATGACTCTAGCTCTAGTTAATGAGAAGAACACACATTTCAATGACACTAGTTGATCCATATGTGGTATGTGAAAAGAACACACATGCAATGACTCTAGTTGTTGTTAGTAAAAAGAACACACATGCAATGACACTGGTGGATCCATGTGTGGTCTCTAAAGAGAACACACATTTCAATGACACTGGTGGATCCATATGTGGTATGTGAAAAGAACACACATGCAATGACTCTAGTTGTTGTTAGTAAAAAGAGCACACATGCAATGACACTGGTGGATCCATGTGTTGTCTGTGAAGAGAACACACATTTAATGACTCTAGCCGTGGTTAATAAGGAGAACACACATTTCAATAACACTGGTGGATCCATATGTGGTATGTGAAAAGAACAGACATGCAATGACTCTAGTTGTTGTTAGTAAAAAGAACACACATGCAATGACACTGGTGGATCCATTTGTGGTCTCTGAAGAGAACACACATTTCAATGACACTGGTGGATCCATATGTGGTATGTGAAAAGAACACACATGCAATGACTCTAGTTGTTGTTAGAAAAAAAATACAATGATACTGGTGGATCCATGTGTGGTCTCTGAAGAGAACACACATTTCAATGACACTCGTGGATCCATATGTGGTATGTGAAAAGAACACACATGCAATGACTCCAGTTGCTGTTAGTAAAAAGAACACACATGCAATGACACTGCTGGATCCATGTGTGGTCTCCAAAGAGAACACACCTGCAATGACACTGGTGGATCCATATGTGGTATGTGAAAAGATCACACATGCAATGACTCCAGTTGTTTTTAGTAAAAAGAACACATATGCAATGACACTGGTGGATCCATGTGTGGTCTCTTAAGAGAACACACATTTCAATGACACTGGTGGATCCATATGTGGTATGTAAAAAGAACACTCATGCAATGACTCCAGTTGTTGGTAGTAAAAAGAACACACATGCAATGACACTGGTGGGTCCTTGTGTGGTCTCTGGAGAGAACACACGTGCAATGACTCTAGCTGTGGTTAATGAGAAGAACACACATTTCAATGACACTGGTGGATCCATATGTGGTTTGTGAAAAGAACACACATGGAATGAATCTAGTTGTTATTAGTAAAATGAGCACACATGCTATGACACTGGTGGATCCATGTGTGGTCTCTGAAGACAACACACATTTCAATGACACTGGTGGATCCATATCTGGTATGTGAAAAGAACACACATGCAATGACTCTAGTTGTTGTTAGTAAAAAGAACACACATGCAAAGACACTAGTGGATCCATGTGCGGTCTCTGAAGAAAACGCACATTTCAATGACACTGGTGGATCCATATGTGCTATGTGAAAAGAACAGACATGCAAGGACTCCAGTTGTTGTTAGTAAAAGGAACACACATGCGATGACACTGGTGGATCCATGTGTGGTCTTTGAAGAGAACACACATGCAATGACTTTGGTTGTTGTTAGTAAAAAGAGCACACATGCAATGACATTGGTTGTTGTTAGTAAAAATAGCACACATGCAATGACACTGGTGGATCCATGTGTGGTCTCTGAAGAGAACACACATTTCAATGACACTAGTGGATCCATATGTGGTATGTGAAAAGAACCCACATGCAATGACTCCAGTTGTTGTTAGTAAAAAGAACACACATGCAATGACACTGGTGGATCCATATGTGGTATGTGAAAAGAGCAAACATGCAATGACTCTTGTTGTTGTTAGTAAAAAGAAAACACATGCAATGACACTAGTGGATCCATGTGTGCTCTCTAAAGAGAACACACATTTCAATGACAGTGGTGGATCCATATGTGGTATGTGAAAAGAACAGTCATGAAATGACTCCAGTTGTGGTTAATGAAAGAATACACATTTCAATGACAATGGTGGTTCCATATGTGGTCTGTGAAAAGAAGACACATGCAATGACTCTAGCTGTGGTTAATGAGAAGAACACACATGCAATGACACTGGTGGATCCATAGGCGGATTGTGAAAAGAGATTTGCCCTCTCCCTCGCTCACAAATCTCACAAAAGCCCAAATGGGTGCTCACTCTGGGTGCTATGCCCTGTTTAGCTGACACAGATGTCACGCGGATCATCTCCACCAACCGTTCATCCTATGTGATCCAACAGGCAAGATAACCCCTCCCTTCTCCACTTTTCTTATGAATGGTCAATCCATGCGACCTCTCTATCCATGCCACCGATACTTTACCTCCATAAACAAGTGAAAATCCATCTATCTAACTAAAATAAATGATCATATTTCGAAGAAGCCATCGTCTTCGTCTTCCAGTTCGCCCTCGTCTTCGTCAACACCATGGTCCATGCCATCGCCGCCATCAATGTCCTCCTCTGACGACTCGACACCGCCCCCTTCCTGGAATAAGCGCGTTATCTCCTCGTCGGAGTCCTCCTCCTCCTCTTCTTCGTAGTCCCATGGGTCCATGTCAATCTCCTCCGCTTCTGCCTCCAACTGATCGATGAACGCCTCCTCGTTGGTCGAGTCGAACTCTTCCAAATAGATATCTCCTCTCTTCTTCCTGGTCTTCTTCTTGTTCCTCTTCTTGTTCGTACTCGGCGGTGCAACACGCACCCCTGATACATTACAAATGTATCTATAATTTTTGATGTTCCATGCTTGGTTTTATCCACTTTCTTGTGTTTTGTTCCAACTTTGGAGTACTTTTCATATGATTTCTTGGACTAACCTATTAACAAGAGCCACAGTGCCAGCTGCCTGTTTTCTGCTGTTTTTGGTTCCAGGAAAGTCAGAAAATGAATATTCTCGGAATTGGACGGGACAAAAGCCAAAGTGCCTATTTTTGCGGAAGTGATCAAGTGCCATAATACGAGACGGAGAGGGCCAGGGGGCCACCACACCACCTGGCCGCGCGGCCTAGCCTGGCCCGCGTCAGGGGGTAGTGAGGCCAGCCCTGGCACCCCCTTGGCCTCCCCTTCCGACTATAAGATGCCCTCGAGACGAAAACCCTAAGTACCCAATCAAAAATCCACGAAAGAGTTTGTAGCCGTCGTCATCTCCATCCCTAGATTAGGAGGGATCTGAAGCTCTTCCTGGCACCCTGCCGGAGAAGGGAATTCACCCTGGAGGCCTTCTTCATCACCATGCAAGCCTCCGATGTGATGCGTGAGTACTTCATCCTTGGACTATAGATCCATGTAGTAGCTAGATGGCTGGTTTCTCCTCCTTTATGCTTTCATGTTTAGATCTTGTGAGCTCCGTTCATGATCAAGATCATCTATTTGTAATTCATACATGTTGTGTTTGCGGGGATCCGATGGATATTGAGATGCTATTTCAGATTAATTATTGATTCTATCATGTCTTTGTTATTTGAGATCTTGCATGCTTTCTGTTGTTAGTAGCTATCTTGGCCAAGCAGATGCTAGCAACTCCAAGAGTTAGTATTTATGCTCGATAGTAGGTTCATGCCTCTGGTAATCTGGCGAAATGACAGAAATCTCTAAGGTACTAGATGTGTTGTTGCTACTAGGGAGAAAACAACAATCCTTTGTTCATAGAACAATCATATTGTTTACTTTACACGCAGTTCATAAAGCAATAATCTGTTGCTTGCAACTTAATACTGGAGGGGGTCGGATGATAACATGAAGGTGGATTATTAGTCATAGATACAGTTGGATGGCGGTCTATGTATTATGTTGTAATGCCCAATCAAGTCTCAGAGGAGTCAAGATGTTTAGTATATGCATGTATTGCTTTCTCGGTGTTTGTCAATTGCCCCGCTGTAATTTGTTCACCCAGCATGTTATCTATCTAAGGAGAGCCACCTCTAGTGAACTATGGATCCCGATCATGTTTCTTTGCATACAATCTATAAACTGTTTCTGCTTTGTGTTTACTTTCTGCAAACTTTTACTTATTTCCATCCGATACGTTTAATCCTTTGTTTTCCACAAAACACGGTGAGATTGACAACCTCATCGCAAGTTGGGGAGAAAGTTCTGTGGTTGTGTTGTGCAGGTCTCCACGTTGCTACTAGCACCGGTAGTGCGCCCTGCCAAAGCTCAGCTAGTAACACCTTTGGGGTGTTTCCTTGCTCCTACTGGTTCGATTAAACCTTGGTTTCATAACTGAGGGAAAACTTACTACTGTGCTCATCATACCTTCCTCTTGGGGTTCCCAACAAGATCTACGTTGAAAATCGAGCGCATCAACCCCCGTCCTAGCTGCTGCTTTGTGCTCGTCCGACGCTGCAGGTACCCCACGCTCCTCCTGCACGGACGGTACGAGCTTCGACATCGCGGTGTCCTCGAGTGCCGATATCGATGGATCCTGGCGCAGTCGGACATAATGTGCTGCCTCAGCAAGCGACTCACGAGCATGAAGGATGCAGCGAAGAGCCGAGGACGCAGGACGGTCAGTGGACGGCTTGGACCTGCCACTACCATGGTGAGGGGGCCTCGTGCTCGAGGTAGTTGCTCTGAATGGTCGATGGCGGGTACATAGAGTGGGGTGTCGATTTGATCAAGGATGAGCAGCGGTTTCGTGCGTCGTGTCCAAGCTTGCATTTGTCGATTATCAAAAAAAAGTAATATCTCGCGTACTGAACATAATTTGATCACAACAAAAGTGGCACAACATATTCTAGACTCGTAAATATCCTGTGTGTGCCTGTCGACGTGGAGTTCGACGGAGTACGACGTGCCGACGTGATCGTGCAGCAGTTGAGCGCGTGATTGCCCCATCAACACGTGACACACGCACGTGGGAGATGCGCGCCGATGCCTGTGATGACCACCCGGCTTGCACTCCCCTTATTATATATTGGATTTTGGGCGGTGCCGAAGACCATTGAAGTGTCCATCGCAATAAAGACAAGTCCCATCGATTCCCTACCCCTGCCCCCCTCTGGCTTCTTTGAGAAGGTAGACCATACACAGTGGTCTTTTATAATAGTACTAGTAATACTGCACCACGGCATGTACTCTTTGACTCTTCTCCCACACTAATCACTATCTTCTTCCTCCTGCCGCCGCCACCCTCACCCTGCAAGCCATGGCTCCCCTGAGGAGGGAGAGAGGCCGGTCGACGATCCTCACGAAGAAAAGGGAGAGAAATCGCCACGAGGCACTTCTTGCTCTACTAGCCGGTCAAGCCCCCCTCTCATCGAGGCCCAATCTCCCCGACAATGGAGCCGAATGTTCTAGCAGGCGAGGGCTCCTCCTGATACGGTCTTCTTGTTCTACTTCTTCTCCATCTCCCTCTCCATCATGATCTTATTCATCTTTTTTTTTCTTATTGCTCTTCCTCTTCTACGTATTACAGGCCGGCTGTGGAGCCAGAATCCACCACGACGGAGGTGTTGTAGGACCGGCCCCGTTCCACGTCTTAGCGAGGTACCAAATCTCCACACTATTATTTCTCCGAGTTGTGATGTGAATTTCTTAGATCGTGTCTGCCCCGCATTGGGGTTTATTCTTCCTTTGCGAGTTGAATTATGTTTCCATGAATATGACTAGATCTCTTGGTCTTTCCTTAATACCTCTGTTCATAGATTCACTATGGATTTTTTGTCATTAGGATTAGTTTATCGTGGTCATGAATAGATCTCTAGGTCCATTTTTTAACACTACGGTCAATAGATTCAACGGGGATTTTTTGATCTGTATCAGTATTCACCTAGAACCTAGGGTGTAATTATAGAATTCCTGTTTCAATTAACATAAACGATGTAGCGATCAAAGGCCGAGTACCGTGACAAGGTGGTCGCGATCAGTGCGAAGATTGACAACCAACATGGGCTTGCACGCTCCCTCACCCAAGCTAATGAGAGCCTACGCAAGCAATTATCTGTGCAGAAGGAGATCTCGCTACATTTTGCACGTGACATCGTGAGGCTACAGAAAGTGCTCGACCGTAACTTGAACAGGCAAGAACAAGCCATCAAGATAATCAATGAGCTCATGGAGAAGAACAATCTCGTGGAAACATGCACTCTCCTGCAGGACGAAGTCACCGAGGCACTCAGAGGACGCATCGAGGAAACCAAGGCTACCATCCGAGCCTACCATGACAGGAACCGTTGCCTGGATGTAGTGAAGGAGATGAAGCAGGACATGAGCAGAGGGATCACCGTACTCGAGGGTGTTTGAAAAGAGAACGAGGAGCTAAGGGCTTGTCTGAAGGCGTATCGGAGCAATGCCCAAGTCTGATTCCCGTTAGCGGGAACACAAATATCAGTTCGTCCTCCACTCCCTTTGTAATGTTTAGGGTTCAGGGAGCAATGCCCAAGTCTGTTTCCCATTATAGGGTGCAATAAGAATCCTAGGACAACTCCTTATCTATCTGGACATGTGTTGGTGTTCATGTTCATGAATGGACACCATGTGCTCTTTCCATTATGTATCTGGACATGGGTTTCTGCATTATGAGTTTTCCACTCTCCCACTACTATTTGGTGATATTGGGAAAAACCCATAGCACACTAAACTGCAGAAAAATCTTATTTGTCTTTGAAATTGAAATTATAATAGTGCCATTAGTCGATTCATAAAATGTTGATCAGTCCTAGATTCCTTCTTCCTTGAAATTATGACAGTTCCACTAGTCGATTCAGTTAATTATGGAAACTAACCAGCTTGTCCTGGTGAACTGAACAAACCATACTATGTATTTTTGTTGCAGGGAAAGAGGCGAAAGATCGACCAGGACCTGGCGACCTGGTTAAATGACAAGATAGCAATGAGAAGCAGAATTCCCAGAAACTGGCCTTTGACCACCAGCTCTCAACTCGCGGTCCTTTCTGACAAGTGCCAGAAACTGAAGGAGTTAAATGTTGGTTGGGCGAAGCTATACAGCGAAGGTCGCAGCTCGGCTAGGAAGCAGACGGAGATCATGAAAGGGATCTTGAAGGAAAATCGTGTGGCTACGGACCAACTTCTCCAATCCGTGACGGAGGGCTAGAACCTACAGCTGAAGCACGACATAGTACTGAAGGAGCTGTCCGATCTTAGGGAGGAAAACAGGCAGCTCCGGGCCAGGCTCGCTTGAACACAACATATGTCTATTTAGTACTGAACTGCCTGGTTTATCCTCTGTGGTGGTGATTTTGTCAGCGTGAACTTAACTCTATGCACGATATGTGTGTTCGTCTGAAATTAGTTTGCTCGAGGATTGAGTTTGGCTTAGTTAAGAAAGGGCAACTGCAAGTCTTCTAGTTAACTAGTTTTAGGCATTGGCACAACATAAATTATTCATCTCGAATTTCCGTTATCCTCTATAGTTTGTCCTTGTTCACCCTCGCGCGCCTTCTTCAGTTCCTCCAAAAGATCCACAATGCAGTACTCTAGCTTCTTCTTGTCTTCCCTAAGCTGATCCCTCTCCTTTTCTGCATTATGAATCAGCAACCTGTGACTATCCTGAAGCTTCTTTGTAGTTCCAACAACCAAACTCCCATCGATTCCGTTAGTTAGCTCTGACTGCAAATTCTCGATTTCTTGTTCCAGATCCTTATTTCGTGCCGACAGCTTGTAATTTTTTTTAGCTGCATCATTTACATCAGTAAATCTCCCCGACCTTTCCAACTCATACATCTCCCATAACTGTGCCAAACATTTCATAAGTGCATCTGGCCACTCAAGATCCACCCACTCTACTTCTTTACACACCAGGCCAACCTAAAAACACACAGACTATAGTGTTATGTACATGCACGATACATTTTACTTCATGTCACAGTTGCACATAATGTAAACAAACCTGATTTGTACAACCCAAAAACCTTCTCCTAGTGTTACTGCCTTCGAATGCAACATATCTCCTCAGTTTTAGCCCATGGTCACATGGCACTTCTCCATCGAGATCTAGGCCCTCCCAATCGGAGTTGTAGATCATCCATGGTACCTATAGGTAAACGCAAAGCTGAAATCGAACACGATTGCATGCACATATGGAGCTCAGATCGAGAGATTTACCATTGCCTAACCCTAGCCCGAGAAAATAGAGGAACTCACATCATGGAAGGAATAATCGATGTCGGAGAGAAGGCTGTCGATGCTCGACTGGTCGTCCTCGCCGTTCAAGGACAGCATGGCGAATGCGTCATCGCAGGCGACGACATCGACGTCAGCGAGAGAGAGAGAGAGAGAGAGAGAGATAGAGAGAGAGCAGCCCTTCTACTACTGCAACAATGACTAAATTGGCATGTTATAATAGTTTAATGGATACCATGCCCTTTCCCTAGATTACTGCCTCCTGCCTAATATGGATTCTCTTCATACATTCTCATTTCAAATATTAAACCTGTACTCCTTGCATCCCAATTTCATTGCCTAACAAAAACATACCAGTATATTACATCATCTAAAGAAACAAAATCATGTCAAATACAAGATACTTATGCATCACTTGTTCAGTCATGGTTTCACAAAACATTACATTACAATCTCTCAACAAACATAATCACATCATGGTTTCACAAAACATCACATTACAATCTCTCAACAAACATAATCACAGAAACAAGTATATTACATCAACTCAAGAAACAAAATCATGTCGACTACAAGGTGCTTACGTATCATTTGTCCTATCATGGTTTCCCAAAACATTACATTACAATCTCTCAACAAACAAAATAATAGAAACAAGTACAGTACATCATCTCAAGAAACATAATCATGTCAACTACAATGTATTTATGCATCACTTGTCCAGTCATGGTTTCACAAAACATTACATTACAATGTAACAACAAACATAATAACATAAACAAGTATGGTACCTCATCTTAAGAAAGATAATCATGTCAACTACAATGTACTTATTTCTTATTACAACAACGATGGTTTTAGTGAGTGACATGTCCGAAAATCTCAACAGCTCGCACATCATTATATCGTAATCTCTCAACAAACATAATCACAGAAACACGCTCTAAATGCAACAGCAGTCAATATTACAAATACAGGCAGGGGAACTCCGCGGTCCATATGACAAGCCTAGGGTAGCAGCTCTCATCAGATCTCATCAACATCGACCACCTCATTCTGTTTAGCCACTATAGGGACATCTACATCCACTATAACCTGTTCAACAACATCAGAAATGGTACCAAGGAAGAACACCTTCCTGGTTCGCTTCTTTCGTCGCATAATCTGCATAAGATCGTCAGTATCCAAAACATCTATGAATTCTCCTTCTTATGATGCCATCACCGCATTTTTGCCATCTGCTTAGGGCCAATACTGATTTCCTTAGCGATCATCTTTCTCATTCCATCAAGAGTTATGTTTTTGGAATCGACAGTGATCTCCACAGTACATGATGAAACTGGCTTATTAACTCCCTCATCAAGTTTTGCCTTGTATGAATCCACAGATAAGAAAAATTCACCTCTCGCTCTTCTCCCGGGTTTTTTTCATCGAGATCTGGGTGCCGCATCCGCCCACCGGAGCCGAACAATCTGCCGTCAGCCTTGCTTTTCTCTTTAACCCTCTGCTCGTAGGTACCTTGGGAGCAAAATCCTTGTTGGCCTCCTCGCTAACCGGGGTTGAAGACCTCGCCGCTGCTTCGTGTTGAGCCCTAGACTTGGGCCCCGACGGACCCAAATTAGTCGGCAACGTAGCTACAACCATCGCCTTGCAAGACATGCTGGGCCGCCTCCGTCGGATTCAGTGTCGCGGGAGGGAGAAAAAAAGGTCCTCCGCCGCTGGCAGATTTAGGGCCGGGGAAGGGAAGAAAAGGGACCGCCGCACCAAGATTCAGTGTCGAGAGTTAGGAAAGTACAGTAATGGATTTGCCCCTACGACACATGAAGGGTGGCTAAGAAGAGTGACCGACAAATGTCGTGGTGGTGTCACGCTAGATGCCATGGATAGGCTAATGGTGGGGACTAAATGCACTAGGGGAATCCAGGGAGGGATAGTGAGGTGATTCCACACACAGAAGATTTATATTTGATTCACTTCCAAGGTTTATAAGCGCTCCTAGAGCTGTATTGGAGAGAGGAGGAAGAAGGAACTCTCTTACTCTCACCGCTAGATAGCCCTCAGGAACCAAGTAAAAACTAGCCAATAGATATCAACCTAGTAAGACTCAACCTGTTCAAGACCAACCCCTTCTACAGAGGCCCTAGCCCTCCTTATATAGGGGTGGCTAGGTCTCTACTTAGGGCATACGTGGAGGCATATTCTAGGGAATATGCCTCCTCCAAAAATAGTAAGCCTACCGGGTCACTTTTCCCTGTGTCACCCATGCAGAGGCTACGTGAGCCTCTACGGCGCCTGCGTTAGCCGACATTAGCGTCGTCACCTCTGTCGGCCACGCCTCGGTGGTCCTGCCTCTGTTCGCTTCGCTCATGCCATGCGTACCAGGGCTACTTTTGACCAGCGAGATACCTTCCTTCTCCTAGAAGCTTGACATGACCCGGATCGTGGTTGATCCCGCCACACATGTTCCTGCATACAAGCTAGATTCATCCATCCGACTTTCGGCTTAAGTCGGTTGAGACCCTATTAGGTGGACATCCCCTGGTCCGGGTTACTCCGAGATTCGGCCTGCCTTGAGGCGACTCGGCCAGCATTCGCTTTGGCCTTGCCGTACCTCGGCTAACTCGGCATTTATACCCCGACGTGACCCTATCCGGGGGTATCCCCCCAACAACAAAGAAGGGGCACAGCAGGAACTAGTGTAACGGAATATCCTGACTTAACAGACACGATTTGAAAATATTGGGTTTGGCCATCATTCACTTGAAACACCCCTCTCAGCAATTGGCACCCCAAATTTTCGAATCGTGGTGATTAAAATCAACTTGGGTACCGTGTTGCCTGGGCGACCCAACTTTCGAGCCGCAAAATGATATTCTCCTATGTGGGCAAGTGCGTCCGCGGCTTCATTGTTCGCTCGA
The DNA here is from genome assembly GCA_910589775.1 of Avena eriantha. Lineage (NCBI taxonomy): Eukaryota > Viridiplantae > Streptophyta > Magnoliopsida > Poales > Poaceae > Avena > Avena eriantha. The sequence continues at coordinate 239,500,498 of OU342745.1, forward strand.
GGTACGTGGTGGAACTTGTATCCTTCAAAACAGGCGCATAGTTGTTGTACGAAGAAGTAGTATAGTGCCATGTTTGCGTCCTTGGCGTCCCACTCGCCTAGTACTTGCTGCACCACCAAGTCTGAGTCGCCAAAGCAGAGGAATTGCCTGATGCCAATCTCTTTTGCCATCTTGAGGATGTGGACGAGCGCTTCGTACTCGACGACACGGAAGTGGATTTGCAGCACGTACTCTAGTTGGCCCCATTTTAGATAGGTGATGACGAACCTGGCTCCGAGTCCCCCGTACATCTTGGAGCCATCGAAGTGTACCTTCCAATGCGTGTAGTCGGGGCATGGAGGAAGATATTGTGTCTCTGCCCAATCGACGAGGAAATCCGCCAGGGCCTAAGACTTGATCGTCGTTCTTGGCTTGTACCAGATGCAGTGCGTGGCGAGCTGTATTGCCCATTTCGCCACCTGGCCTGTGGCATCCTTGTTGCCGATAATCTCCGACAGGGGGGCTAATGCCACTACCCGGATGGAGTGCTCTTGGAAGTAGTGCTTCAACTACTTGGCGTGACCCTATCCGGGGGTAGCCCCCCAACATTAGTCCCCGAAGCTGGTGCAGTCTTAGCTGCCTTGGCCGCTAAGGCCACAGCAGGTTCAACTTCACTGAGCTATGGGTTTTATTTCCGAGTTACCTCCTTATCTCGGATTCTATGGATTTACTTTCCCTTGGCACATTCCAAGTTTTCACTTGTTGGCCGGGTTACCACACTCTCATCCGGGTTGTTCTTCCTTCTCTCGTACGCTTTCCCACGTGGAGGCTAATCATCACATCGCCTCATTTTAAGGGCCAGCCACATTAACCGCCGCAGTAATTGTCAGGAGTTACTGTGCGCGCGTTACGTCACGCCTACCTCCTCGTTAACTGCATCGTTGCGTCGCATCATGGGATCTGCTGCGCATTGTGACCTTCCGTGTGACCTGATGCTGATTGGTCAATCCGGTGTGTACACGGCCACACGATGTGGCCTGCCCGCAAATGCAATCCCACTTCCTCGCAGAGGGAGGGGTTAAATAGGGGAGGGGTGCGCCCCTTGGGACCTTTCCCCATTTCGCCCCTCTGCCCTTTGTTCTTTGTTTTCTCCCGCGACAGCACCGCCGCCACCGCGATTGAGTAGTAGCGCCGCCGCCGCACTGCTTCCACACGCATCTGCGTCGCCGCCGCCTCTGCGCACCTCCTCCGCCACGGGTCGCTGTCAGTCCAGGCAGCTGCCCCCCACCGCCGCTAGCACCAGTGAGGGCAGCGAACTCGAGATGACTGAAGAGGGGCTCGCCGTCACCGACCAGGAGATGGACGAAGACGCTGCGACGACGGACCGCGGTGCGTGGGCCGGATCCTAGGTCTCCCAGGATGACCTGGACTCACTCTACCGTACTAGGCACATCCCCGCAGGCATCACCGCACGCCTCGCCTCTGCCGAACTTGCCCCCTCACCCAATCCGGGTGAGTTTGTGGTGTTTCTGTCACATTTCCAGCGGGGGTTCGATTTGCCAGTCAGCGATTTTTTCCATGATTGGTTGAACACCTACGAACTCCAGCCGCACCACCTTCCTGCCAACGCTATCACCTCTCTCTGCTTTCGCCTCCATGATCGAAGACTATGCCGGATTATGGTACACAAAGGAGCTATGGATCCGGTTCTTTGGCCTTCGTCGTAACGTGATTCCGAACACCCAGCTTGATCCGGAGGACAAACATCTTACGCAGTTCAGGGCTGCGTCAATCTCTCCCCGGAGGCTAACCGTCTTTCCACGGGTTACCGGGCTGGAATCCTGCAAGGGATGGGCCCGAACTTTCTTTTATGTTCGGAACGACGGCACCGAAGACCTGATCCGGCTGTGCCCCTATGCTCCGGGTCCTCCTAACCTAGAGTTGTGGGACGTTATCCCCAAGAAGCCCACGGTCTTGGCCAACCAGGTCAACAAAAGGTTCGCGGAGCTGAAGGAGCTCGGGTTGCGCAACGAGGATGCCATGATCACATTCGTCCACAACCGGATCTCCCCCCTCCAGAAGCGCACTCACAAGGTGTGTCACATGAGCTGGGGCCGCGACCCCAACCGTACCTCGTCTTTTGAGCTGAGCAACATAGAGATTTACCGCCGGGTCAAGGCCCTCTTCACCACCCACAAGGACTTCTCCTCTGAGTGGACGTGGGGAATTGAGCACTATTGCCGAGATAGGCTTCCTCCCGTGGTAAGCTTCGTGCCGCAAACTTTCTCCGAATTAAATCTTATGTAGGTTGTTGTTGTATATTTAACTCTGTCGCCTTTTCTCTCCCTTAACAATTCCTTCAGCAAACTATCGAGGATGGCCCCGATCCCTACCTCAAATGGGCGCCTGACCGGGAGACCTCGGACGAGGAAGAGCCGGATCAGGAGATGTTCCTCCCAATGACCGACGCGACGAAGCGACCCACCGGTAAACTCTCTTCCATTAGAGATTGGCCCGACGATGAAGATGACTCGGATGTCGAGGTGATGGAAGCATTTGACACTGTCCCCCTTTCTTATGCTTTTCCGGCATCAGCTAACCCTGGTGGGAAGATCCATGAGGACCCTCCCCTGGCCGTGGGTGACCCTGTTCCGGTTGCACCGAAGAAGAAGCGGGGAGCTGCATCAACCTCTTCCTTCGGACCTTCTCATCCAACCAAAAGGCGAAAGAAGTCCGGGGACAAGACTGCCTCCAAGCCTGCAACCAAGGCCCCAGCACGAAGGGCTCGGAAGCCCAAGGAGCCTCTGACCTCGGATGCGTAAGCCTCTTTTCCCTTTGCCATTCACTTATTCTTGCATTGTTATAGTTGCTCATCCGACGCTGTTTCATTTGGCAGTGCCGCGGTGGAGGTCCCCCAGAGTGGATCTAGCATTGCTTCACCGCTCCGGCTCAGCCCTTCTCCCCCTCGTGGCGACAATTCACGCCCGCTGAGCCCTTTTCCGGAGAGTTCAGCGGCTGCTCCGGGTTCCACACCACCTCGTCAAGAGGGGGAAAACCTTGGAGCGGGGGAGACAGGCCCAGCCGAGGCAGCGGCATCCACCACTTCGGCTTTGCCGCAACCAGCTACAACCGAGGCTACCTCAGCACCTCCACCAAATAAGAAACCAGCAGCAGCACCAGCACCAACTCCAGCACAAGTACCAGCACCAACTCCAGCACAAGTACCAGCACCAACTCCAGCACCAGCACCAACCCCAGCAGCAAGAGCAATAGCAGCAACAACAAGAGCAACAGCAGCAGCGCCAAGCTCCTCCGCCTCGTCAGAGACTTCCCAGTCTTGGCGAGAAAGTACCCAGGCAGCTCCCAAGGGTAAATCTGCTGCAACCACTTCCTCCTCTCAGCAGGCCAAGGGCAAAAAGGCCCCTGACGCCACCAGGGCAGCGTCCGTCGAGGCTGGATAGCGTACTCTCGCATCCATGCTTTCCAAGAAGCCTCCAGCACCGAAGGACGCCCCTATCGAGCCAGCTGATGCGCAACAGATGGTTTTGCACACCAGCCCGACTCTTGCCCTGGTTGAGAGGAGGGAGGCGCACGCGAAGGGCTTGGTGGCACCCCATATGCCCAGCGGCGAGCAATACCCTCCGACCATGATTGAATTCGTCATGAATTGGAACAAGGCGGAGTTTGTCCACAACGACGATCTTCCGGAGAAGTTCGGCCCCGCTGAATTTTCTGCTCAAATGAACACAGCCGCTGAGGCAATCAACCTCGCGGGTCGGATGATGGAGGTACGTTACTTCCCCTTTTCCTTAGCATGTTGTAGATATTAATGATATAACCATTAGTCCCCGAGCCTCCAGGGGAGTAACTTGTTACTCGGCCGGATGCTCCTTAGAAAACTAATGTAGCTCCTTGATAACTTCGAATATGCACACACCTAGAGCCGGGTTAAGTTCCACTTGGCCCGGATTTTGTACACTTCGAATATGCACACACCTAGAGTCGGGTTAAGTTCCACTTGGCCCGGATTTTGTACACTTCGAATATGCACACACCTAGAGCCGGGTTAAGTTCCATTTGGCCCGGATTTTGTACACTTCGAATATGCACACACCTAGAGCCGGGTTAAGTTCCACTTGGCCCAGATTTTGTACACTTCGAATATGCACACACCTAGAGCCGGGTTAAGTTCCACTTGGCCCGGATTTTGTACACTTCGAATATGCACACACCTAGAGTCGGGTTAAGTTCCACTTGGCCCGGATTTTGTACAATTCGAATATGCACACACCTAGAGCTGGGTTAAGTTCCACTTGGCCCGGATTTTGTACACTTCGAATATGTACAAGGCTAAGTTGTATTTTTGTATTCTTTTCAGGTGACCACCAACCGCCGGAGCGCTGAGTTTCAGCGTCTCCTGGACACTCACAAGATGTTGCACGCCAAGCATAACTCACTTCTGGCTGATCATGATAAGAGGGGTAAGTTTCTTCCTCAGCATTTCTCCATTTTCCTTCATCTTCTTCTGCCGAACTAATCCATCATTCGGTTTTGGCAGCTGGGGTGGAGGCTAAGAACACGCTTATGAGGATGAATCTGGATCAGATCAAGGGTAAGTTATATCTTCTCAACCTTGCTATGCTTTTGATCTCCTTTCCTCCTTGGCTCGACAAACATTCATACTTCAGCTTTGCTGGGTTGACAAACTATTTCAGTATCGCTGGAAGATAGTGTGTCCGTGCCTGATATGATGCTGCATTTTCTCGAACAAGTAGGGCAACATCAGGCCGAGCTCAAAAATAAAGACGATGAGCTTGCCCTCCTCCGGACCAAGGATGATGAGATCACCAAGCTTAAGGCCGAGATGAAGAAATTGAAGACACAGCATCAATCCAAGCTCCAAAAGGCTGGCCAAGACTTCACCGAGGAGCGCGAGCGCCTCAACCTTCAAATTGCCAAGGACCGAGAACTTCTCTAGGAGGCCGACGTCAAGCTTGAGTCGGCGAACGCTGAACTTGTGCAGCTTCGCAAAAGACGTGATGACTGTACCAGGGAGTTGACTCGGATCCTCAGCCATATTTCACGTAAGTTCCTTTCCCTTATCTGGCATATTTCTCCGGGTTACTTCACATGTCTTTTCTTTACCTGCTTCTCTTATCTCGTTTTCAGGCAAATTTCCAGAGGGCACTGCCATCGCGAGCGCCGCTGTTGCTGATTTCTGCCGAGAGAGGGGTACTCCCGTTGGTCCTAACACTGAAGAGATTCCCTATGACATGGAGGACCTGTTGGTCAGCCTGTCATCTTGCGTGGAAATCATCAAGAACTATGGCAAGGATATCCTTGACGTTGCAGTCCGAATCTTCAACACGTTTTGGCCTGCAGAAGCCTCTCCGGAGGGAACCGCACTTCTTGTTGAAAAGTTGATGGAATGCGAGACCCAACTCGACCTTTGGAGGGAATCCGCTGGACGCGCCGCAGCTGAGACCGTTCTCCACTACGTACTCATGTGGTACGAGAAGATCGACCTCAACCTCTTAGCGCGCATGCACACCGGATCCAAATGGACCAGTGACCCGGAATGGGTAGCTCGGCGCAAGGCTTGCGCCCATAGCCTCATCGAATATGCTCCCATTCACGAATGGACTGAGGGACCGAGCTTCATGGAAGCCGCCGGTGACGAAAACGCTGAAAACGTTGAAGATGGCTCGGATGAGGATGAAGAGGGCGATGCCTCGGACATTGAAGATAGAAAAGATGACGCCAAACTTCCTCCTCCTGCTGCTCCTTAAGTGAAAAAACTTTAAAGTTTATCAGATCCCCGGTATGCCGGGTGTAATTGTATCTACTACACATGTGATATTTTGCTACTAAGTTTTTATGCCCGATTAACTTGGGCCTAGTCCCCGATTTTCATTTTCTTGTTCATCCAATCTTTTGGCTCGGCTCGTGTCTACCTTGATTCGGTTTTACGACTTACGAATCTAAGCTTCAAAAATTGTCTTAACAATACTTGGAAACTTTTAGGCTTTGCTCAAAATAAATCAGCATAATAAACTAAAAATACACAAGGTTAGTTCGAAAAACAAACGTCGGCTCGATTAAGTTCTTTTCCTTAGTCGTTTTTCATGTGCTACGCAATTCCAAACTTGTTCTCTTGCTTGCCATGAAGCCAATTCTTGTTGGACAGTAGCAAGTCGAAGAGTTGGGTTTTTGGTGCTCACACACTACTAATCCGAGTTAAGTAGAACAACTTACTCCACTTGACGTACAAATAACAAAAGACAACAAATATTATTAAGGCAGTCCCCGAGTTACTGCTCGAGGTGCCAACATTTCATTGATAAGCTCATTGTCTGCATACATACCGACATATGAGAAGATTCGGATACATACACTTCTCTGCTAAGTGTAGAAAGGACGAAGTAGAGCTACATTCCATGGACGCTTAGATTCCTCGCCGGACCTGTCCGCCTTGTTCTTTTCCTGTGGCTTTGCATCTATAAGATAATAAGAATCATTGTGCAATGCTTTGCTCACAATGAATGGCCCTTCCCATGGAGGAGATAATTTATGCATGCCAGCAGTACGTTGTACCAACCGTAGCACTAGATCGCCTTCCCGGAAAACTCGGGGGCTTACTTTCTGGCTATGATAGCGTCAGAGATTTTGCTGATATATGGCAGATCTGGACAGTGCCAATTCTCTCGCTTCTTCCGGCAGATCAACATCGTTTTGCTGGGCTTCTTGCACTTCGGCTTCTGTGTATTGGGTGACCCTAGGCGAATCATGCTCTATGTCGGCTGGCAATACAGCTTCTGCCCCATATAGCAGAAAAAATGGAGTATAACCTATTGATCGATTCGGAGTTGTTCTTAAACTCCACAGTACCGCTGGTAGTTCTTCTATCCAGCACCCCGCTGATCTTTGTAGCGGCTCAATGAGCCGGGGTTTTATCCTGGATAATACCAATCCGTTGGATCTTTCCACTTGTCCGTGCGAAGCGGTGTGTGCTACCGAGGCAACGTCTAACCGGATCTTCTTATCCCGACAAAAACGCGCAAATGCTCCTTCCGCAAAATTTGTGCCATTGTCATTTATGATACTGTGAGGATAACCGTATCTCAAGATGATGTCTTTGAGAAACGTCACGGCCGTAGCTCCATCACATTTTCTTATTGGCTTCACCTTGATCCACTTTGTAAATTTGTCCACCATGACCAAAATGTGAGTCATATTTCCTCTTGCTGGTTTAAACGGGCCCAGCATGTCCAAACACCACAAGGCAAATGGCCAGGTGATTGGTATGGTCTTGAGATCCGACATTGGCATATGTGTCTTGGTAGCATACCTCTGACAACTATTGCACTTTCTCACCAGATCTTCTGCTTGTTGTAAGGCACTTGGCCAGTAGAATCCATGCCGGAAAGCTTTTGCCACCAAGGCTCGGGACGAGGCATGATGCCCGCACTCCCCTTGATATATATCTCGGAGGATGTCAAGCCCTTCTTCCGGGTCAACGCATCGCTGGAGGACATTGGTCACACTCCTTTTGTATAGCTCGGAATTGATGATTGCGTATTCCTTTGCTCTCCTCTGAGTTTGCCTGGATAGCACCTCCTCAGTGGGTAACGTTCCATCTTTCAGGAATCGAAATATAGGCAGCGCCCAAGCTGGTATGGCTCGCACAGGGAACACATCCTCATCAATTTCCATCTGGTCCACCGGCATAACTTCAACCAGATCATGTTGAGCAGTCCCCGGGTCTTGCGAAGCAGTCCCCGGGTTTGCCAGGGCAGTCCCGGGGATTCGCGCACCACCTCCCGTGTCAATGTCCATGGGCACGGTTTCGGATTCTGTATCCTCTGGGACGTAAATTGAGTCGGTTTCTGGGGACGGCCTGATAGACGGTTTTCTGAGGTGTTCCAATGCTACCCCCGGTGGAATTGCTTGTCGGGTTGATCCGAGCTTCGACAGTACGTCGGCAGCCTCATTTTCCACCCGGGGTACATGGTGAAATTCACATCCCTCAAAATAACCAGATATCTTCTGCACATGAAATCTGTACAGCGCCATGTTTGGATCAAGGGCGTCCCACAGTCTCGACACTTGCTGTACTACCAAATCGAGTCGCCAAAGCATAGGATCCGATGTATCCCAATTTCTTTTGCCACTTTGAGCCCATGCACAAGTGCTTCGTACTCAGCGACATTGTTTGATGCCGTGAAATGGATCTGTAGCACATATATCAGCTGGTCCTTCTTTGGCGAGGTAAGTACAATTCCGGCGCCTAGCCCGGTTTTTGTTTTTGACCCGTCAAAGTGCATCCTCCAGTAATTCGGATCTGGTAGCGGTGGTTCGTGTTGTACCTCGGCCCAGTCCACAAAAAAGTCGGCCCCAGCCTGAGACTTGATTGCTTCTCTTCTGTCATATTGTGGTGCATAGGGAGCTAGTTCAATTGCCCATTTTGCAATCCTACCACTTGCATCCTTGTTACTCATTATCTCGGATATGGGAGCCTCACATATTACCTTGATGGGATGTTCCTCAAAGTAATGCTTCAACTTCTTAGCTGCCATATACACACCATACGCCACCTTTTGATAGTGTGGGTAGTTCTGCTTTGAGGCAGACAACACCTCGCTCAGATAATACGCTGGCCTTTGCACTGACTTACCCTCTTCTTCGCGCTCTACCATAATTACTGCACTTACAACTCGGTTGGTTGCGGCTATATAGAGCAACATTGGCTCCTTTGATAGTGGAGAGGCTAACACTGGCGCAGTGGCTAACATTTTCTTTAACTGTATAAAGGCTTCATTGGCCTGTGGCATCCAAATGAACTTGTCTTACTTTTTCATGAGTTGGTAGAGAGGCAATGCCTTTTCTCCCAACCGACATACAAACCGACTTAACGATGCCAGGCAACCAGTGAACTTCTGGACATCGTTAAGACACTTCGGCAGTTCCATCCATTCAATGGCCCGGATTTTAGTTAGATTAACTTCGATACCTCGGCTTGAAACAAGAAATCCGAGTAATTTTCTAGCCGGGACACCGAAGGTACATTTTTCCAGGTTAAGCTTCATCTGGAACCTTCTCAAGTTCACGAACGTCTGCCTGATATCGTCAAGGAGCGTCTTGCTTTCCTTGGTCTTGATAACCACATCATCCACATACACTTGTACATTTTGACATATTTGGTCGTGCAAACATTTTTGCATACATCTTTGGTACGTCGCCCCTGCATTACGTAAACCAAAAGGCATGGTGCAATAGCAATAAGCCCCATACGGGGTGGTAAATGCAGTCTTTATTTGATCATCTGGATTCAGAGGTATCTGGTGGAAACCAGAATATGCATCAATGAATGACAACAATTCACATCCAGCAGTTGAGTCTATGACCTGATCTATTCTTGGCAGTGGAAATGGATCTTTTGGACACGCCTTGTTCAGGTTCGTGTAATCGATACACATACGCCAAACCACTGCCACGTTCGGATCATCCTTCTTCTTTTCCACTAGCACCGGATTAGATAGCCAATCCGGGTAAAGAACTTCCATGATAAATCCTGTAGCCAACAACTGAGCTATCTCATCTCCGATGAGTTTCCTCCTATCTTCGGTGAAGCGGCGGAGAGGTTGCTTCACCGGCTTTGCTCCGGGTCTCACATTCAAAGAGTGCTCGGCCAACTCCCTCGGAACACCTTGCAAGTCCTGTGTGGACCAACCAAAAATGTCCCGATTCTCACGGAGGAAGTTGACGAGCTCGCTTTCCTATTTGTCATTTAACCCGAAACCAATTGTTACGGTGCGCTCTGGGAACATATCATCAACAGGCACCTTCTTGGTATCTTTCAGGGCTTGGAATGAGACAGTTCCATGCGGGTTACTCAGCGCCGGCATATACTGTTGCGCGTGCTGAGCCAATGCTGCCACCTCTTGGATTTTTCTTTTCTCTTGCGCAATCACGAGTGACTTGTCTAGGTTAGACCCGGCTGACGCACACTCAATGGAACGTCGGAAATCTCCAGCAATGGTAATTACTCCGTTTAGCCCGGGCAGCTTCATCTTCAAGTAACTGATGTGACAACTTGCCATGAACTTGTTCAGTGCTGGTCTTCCGAGTAATGCGTGATATGCACTTTCTAAGTTCACCACTTCAAACTCCAAATTCTCAGTTCAGCAATTATCTCTCGTGCCGAACAATATGTCAACCCGGACCTTGCCTATGGGCTCACAAGAAATGTCGGGCACAATACCATGGAAAGTTGTCCTTGTAGCCTGGAGCATGTTCTCCGAGATACCCAACTTGTGCATTGTATCCGCATACATGATGTTAATGCTACTGCCATTATCAATCAGTACCTTTGAGAACCTCACATAGATGTTTGGCTCGATGAACGTCGGATCCAGCACTAACGCATACGAACCAGGACTTGGCATAAGCTTGGGATGATCTTTAATGCTCCAGGTGATTTCCTGGTCCGACCAAGGCATATACCTCGTCACTGCTGGCATTACCGCATTCACCTCCATATGTAGGCGCTGCAAGCTCTTTCTATCTGTTTCCTCAGTGGTAAACACACAGTAACTCTGATGATGCTCTCTGTACTCATTCCTCCCCTCATTTCCGGGGTACCTCTGACCCGGTTAATGCTGGTTTTCTACTTGATGCACTGCATCCCTTCTCTCAGGGTTATCATACCTCGGCGGAGGGGGAGGCAACATTAGCTGTTGCGAGTTTGCTCCGGAGAGCAATTGCTGCTGGGGTAACTCCTGCCGAGGTTGATCATTCCGGGGTGCCTGAGCATTCCCCGAACCACCTTGTTCTATTTTACGCATCCACTCACATTGCCTCGTCGTATGACCCGCTAGGTTACTCGGATTTGGCGTCTAAAATTTACACGGCTGATCCAACATCGACTCATAAGTGTACCTCGGACGGTCCTTCTTTTCTTGCCATTGTTTCTTCTGCTCTGGCATCCAAGTTTTCTTGCCATCATTTCTTGGTGTCCATTGTCCCCCTCTAGTTTTCTGATGTGGATTACCTCCTGCTCCGGGCTGATCTTGATTCACAGGTGCAACTTGTTGCAAACTGTACCGGTAATCCGGTCTGTCATCTCTTCTTTTACCTCTATAATCATTCCTCCGGGATGATCCGGCTCCATCTCTCTGGTAGTACTCCTCATTTGACTGGTTTGACACGAGCCTGGGTTGAGTCGGATCACCCAAAGCATACGAATCAGCAATCCGGATCATCTCTGCCAATGTGGTTGGCATTTTCCTTTGAAACTTCTGCCACAGCTCGCTTGCATATCTGCACCCTTGCGCAAACCACGCTATGGCCTGTGACTCTATCACACCCTGACACGAGTTTCTCACGGTACACCATCGGGTTAAAAACTCCTGGTCCATCTCGTTTGGTCTCTGCTTACACATAGCTAGGGTCTGTGGCCTATTTGGCCTCTGATACGTACTTGAGAAATTGCTGATAAACATTTCCTCAAAATCGATCCAGCAGTTAATACTTCCGGGCGGCAAATTTTTTAGCCATACCCTTGCTGGCCCCTCCAACATCTGGGGTACGTATCTCGCAGCGCATCTCAAGTTGCCTGTAGCAATTTTCACAGTTGTAGCATAGTTTATCAACCAATCCTCCGGCTTAGTATTGCCGTCATACGTCTTTCTGCCTCTGGGTAACTGGAAGTTAGGTACCGGCGGCTCCTTCATGATCCGGGGCCCAAAACATGCAGGACCCGGTGGACCTTGAGATTCGATCTGTTCTGACCTATACAGTCGATCCAGTTTCAACCTGGCATCATTAGGCATCAAATCCCTACTTCCCAATCTTGACCCTATCACATGATAGTCCGGCCTTGGGTATCCTGCGTTCACCATTTCCGAATCTCCATCGTTATACCGGTCTTGCTCTCGTGGAGCACCTCTCTGTTGCATACCTCGGCCGGCACTTTGCTCTTGCCTTGGTATATTCCGCTGCTGCGGTTGTCCTGCTCCTGCCGAGTTTTGCTGTCTGGCATTGCTATTTACAACATTTCCTTGACCGGCATTGCCTTGGTCATGGTTACCTCGGCCAGCTTCACCTTGGCTCACACTTCGTCTCGTCATTTCTCTATACTTCTTTTCCTTTCCCTGCCCTTGTCGGGTCGTACGGGACGATCTATTTGTTTCTTCTGGCCGAGGTTACTACCTCTTCTCTCCTAGGACCTCCATGAGGAGACGATGCGGCTCCAGCGGATTTCTCTGGGTTACCCACCGCTGAATGAACGATCTTGGAGGCCCCAGCTCTCTCCGGGTTAGCCCTGAGCAATTCCTCATTTTGCCTGTTCACGATCCGAACCAACTCATTGACCCTATCTTGCTGTCTCTCATGGGCCTCACCCGTTAGACCCTCTAACTCGGAGGCAGCAGCATTTGCTGCTCTGAGGTTCTTAGCCGGGGTACTATACCTCGGCAGACCCACGGACCAACAGTTCTCTGACTCCTCAATCCTAGTGTCTCCCTCTTTGTTCATTTCGCTTATGAGGTTTCTCCCCTTCACTTTTACAGCATCTAATTTATTTGCCTTTGCGTACTCATGCAGCGTCATGTTCAACGACTGCTGAGCCGCGGCTATCTTTTTTGCACCCTCTAGAATTTTTTGCCTAGTTTCCCCTAGCTCGGCCTGTGCCTGAGCCGGATCTACCACTGCTGCTACTAGGTTTGCCAAGCTATCCATCGCTTCCCGCAACACATTCTCAGGCCTCTCTAGTGGAGGACCTCTACCTTTCCTCGGTGCCTTAGGCGTTACCTCCAGATCTGGTGCCGGATCCTTGCTTGCGCCTGCACCAGGCATAGTCATCATCACCTCAACACGGTCCGGGGAGCGAGTGATACGCGCCCCGTGAACCATGCTAAGGGGTGGCTCCCCTACCTCGACGACGTGCCACGGATGAACGCACGACACATGGACAGCAACGTAGACCTTGTGCGCGATGAGCTTGACGAAGAGGCCGTTGCGCGGAAGTGGGCGCGTGCCGAAGCAGCCAGCGTTGTCGCTGACAAAGTCCAGCACTCCAAAGCGCTGAACGAGCCCGGAGACGATGCGTTCGCCAGTGCCGATGAGATTTCCCGTCTGGATCTTGACCCCTGCTAGCGCCGCTAGCCCCACGGTGGGCGCCAACTGTCGTGGAGGTGTCACGGCAGATGCCATGGATAGGCTAATGGTGGGGACTAAATGCACTAGGGGAATCCAGGGATGGATAGTGAGGTGATTCCACACACAGAAGGTTTATATTTGATTCACTTCCAAGGTTTACAAGCGCTCCTAGAGCTGTATTGGAGAGAGGAGGAAGAAGGAACTCTCTTACTCTCACCGCTAGATAGCCCTCAGGAACCAAGTAAAAACTACCCAATAGATATCAACCTAGTAAGACTCAACCTGTTCAAGACCAACCCCTTCTACAGAGGCCCTAGCCCTCCTTATATAGGGGTGGCTAGGTCTCTACTTAGGGCATATGTGGAGGCATATTCCATGGAATATGCCTCCTCCCAAAATAGTAAGCCGACCGGGTCGCTTTTCCCCGCGTCACCCATGCAGAGGCTACGTGAGACTCTCTGGCGCCTGTGTTAGCCGAAATTGGCGTCGTCACCTCTATCGGCCACGCCTCGGTGGTCCTGCCTCTGTTCGCTTCGCTCATGCCGTGCGTACCGGGGCTACTTTTGACCAACGAGATACCTTCCTTCTCCTAGAAGCTTGACATGACCCGGATCGTGGTTGATCCGGCCACACCTGTTCCTGCATACAAGCTAGATTCATCCATCCGACTTTCGGCTTAAGTCGGTTGAGACCCTGTTAGGTGGACATCCCCTGGTCTGGGTTACTCCGAGATTCGGCCTGCGTGGAAGCGACTCGGCCAGCATTCACTTTGGCCTTGCCATACCTCGGCTAACTCGACCTTTATACCCCGACGTGACCCTATCCGGGGGTATCCCCCCAACAACAAAGAAGGGGCACAGCAGGAACTAGTGTAACGGAATATCCTGACTTAACGGGCGCGATTTGAAAATATTGGGTTTGGCCATCATTCACTCGAAACACCCCTCTCAGCAATTGGCACCCCAAATTTTCGAATCGTGGTAATTAAAATCAACTTGGGTACCGCGTTGCCTGGGCGACCCAACTTTTGGGCCGCAAAATGATATTCTCCTAGGTGGGCGAGTGTGTCCGCGGCTTCATTGTTCGCTCGAGGTACGTGGTGGAACTCGCATCCTTCAAAACAGGCGCATAGCTGTTGTACGAAGAAGTAGTATAGTGCCATGTTTGCGTCCTTGGCGTCCCACTCGCCTAATACTTGTTGCACCACCAAGTCTATGTCGCCAAAGCAGAGGAACTGCCTGATGCCAATCTCTTTTGCCATCTTGAGGATGTGGACGAGCGCTTCGTACTCGACGGCACGGAAGTGGATTTGCAGCATGTACTCTAGTTGGCCCCCTTTTAGAGAGCTGATGACGACCCTGCCTCCGAGTCCCCCGTACATCCTGGAGCCATCGAAGTCTACCTTCCAATGCGTGGAGTCGGGGCATGGAGGCAGATATTCTGTCTCTGCCCAATTGACGAGGAAATCCGCCAGGGCCTAAGACTTGATCGTCGTTCTTGGCTTGTACCAGATGCAGTGCGTGGCGAGATGTATTGCCCATTTCGCCACCTGGCCTGTGGCGTCCTTGTTGCCGATAATCTTCGACAGGGGGGCTAATGCCACTACCCGGATGGAGTGCTCTTGGAAGTAGTGCTTCAACTACTTGGCGGCCATGTACACGCCACACACCAGCTTCTAATAGTGAGGGTAGTCCTGCTTTGACAGCGAGAGTACCTCACTTAGGTAGTACACCGGGCATTGAATCAGCTGATCCTTCCCTTCTTCTGGCCTTTCAACCACCAGCACGACATTGACGACCCGGTTGGTAGCTGCAATGTATATCAGCATTGGCTCCTTTGCAGCGGGGGCTGCCAGTATTGGCGGGAAGGATAACGTGCACTTGAGGTCGCGGAAGGCCTCGTCCACCTGCGTCGTCCAGACGAACTTGTATGTTTTCTTCATGAGCTGGTATAGGGGGAGTGCCTTGTCGCGTAGCCGACTGACTAAACGGCTGAGGGAGGCTTCGCACCCAATGAACTTTTGCACGTCACACAGATTCTGCGTTGGCTGCATGCGCTCGATGGCGCCGATCTTCTCTGGGTTGACCTCGATTCCATGTTCTGAGACAAGGAAACCGAGCAGCTGGCTGGCTAGGACGCCAAATACATACTTCCTCGGGTTCAACTTCATCTTGAACCAGTGAAGGTTGGTGAATGTCTCCTTCAGGTCTTCGAGGAGCATTTGCTTCTCCTTTGTCTTGACCACCACATCATCGACATAGGCATGCATGTTTCTGCCGATTTGCGATTGTATGCACTTTTGCATGCAGCGCTGGTATGTGGCACCTACATTTTTCAGTCTGAATGGCATGGTTGTGTAGAAGTAGGCCCAATATAGGGTGATGAATGTTGTCTTTATTTGATCAGCGGGGTTCAGCCGGATCCGGTGGTAGCCGGAATGTGCATCCAGAAACGACAACAATTCATACCTGGTTGTGGGGTCGATCACTTGGTGTATCCTTTGCAGGGAAAACGGATCTTTGGGACATGCCTTGTTGAGGCTGGTGTAGTCAACACACATGCGCCAAGTCTTGTTCTTTTTCAGCACCAGCACCGGGTTTGCCAACCATTCCGGGTGGAAAACCTCCATGAAGAATCTGGCTATGAGCAGCCGGGTGATTTCTTCACCAATGGTTCTTCTCTTCTCTTCCGCGAAGCAACATATTGATTGCTTTACCGACTTTGCATCTAGCCTGACACGTAAAGAGTGCTCGATCAGCTCCCTCAGAACACCAGGCATGTCCTTGGGGGACCATGTGAAGATATCCCGATTCTCACGGAGGAAGTTGATGAGCGCACTTTCCTATTTGCTGTCAAGGCCATCTTCGACCAGGACGAACTTGTCCAGCTCGGCCTCATTTAGCAGGATCTTCTTGGTGCCCTTTGATGGCTTGAACTGCACTTCCCTGGCCGGCGTTGCCTCGCCAGCCGGCATGTCCGCCTACAGGGCCGCCACGTTCTGCATGATGATGCGCTTCTCTTCCGCAATGATCATGGCCTCGGTGATCTTGGAGCCGTCAGTGGCGCATTCCACCGACTGCCTGTAATCACCCACGATGGTGATTACTCCCTTTGGCCCGAGGAGCTTCATCTTGAGGTACGCGTAGTGCGGCACCACCATGAACTTGGTGAGTGTGGGGCATCCCAGGATAGCGTGGTAAGCACTGCAGAGGTTGACCACCTCGAACCAGATACGCTTGCAGCAGAAATTGTCTTCCGTGCCGAATATGAGGTCCAGCCGGATCTTGCCGATGGGCGAATGTGATGGCCCCGGAACGGCTCCATCGAAGGAGGTGCTGGATGGCTCCAGCTGGAGCTCGCTGATGCCGAGCTGGTCTAGGGGGCTGCGGTACAAGAGGTTTATGCTGCTTCCTCTGTCCACCAAGACGCGGGAGAACCTGCACGAGTGCTTCTTGGAGATGATGATGGGATCCAGGACCATGGCGTATGTGCCCGAATGCGGCAGCACGTCCAGCTGGTCCTTTCGGCTCCACTTGACTTCTCGTTTAGACCAGTTTAGGAACTAAGGAACGGGGGGTACAATTGCATTCACCTCGGCCTCACGGCGCCTTGCTGTGCTTTGTTTCTAGCTCGGTGGTGAAGATGTGGTAGTTCCCTACCCGGCGAGGATAGTCTCCTCCGTCTTCATCCTGGCGGTTCTGGCGCTCGCGGTTGTCCTGCTGCCCACCGACTGGCGGAGGAGGGGTGGCGGTGGTAAACCACAAACCTCGGCCATATTCTTTGTCTAGGTGCACTGACGAGTTGTATGTGTAGCCATCTTGTTGCCACCGCTATGGAACTTGCATGGGCCATCAAGCATCGATTCGACAGTGTACTTGGGATGAGGTGGCTAGTCATTGGGCTTTCGTCTGCGGATGCCGCCTATGGTCGGGTCCTCTTGGACGGCTGCCACCTTCCTGGAACCATATAGGTTATTCGGCTGGTCATATTTCCTCTTGTCATGGCGATTATCATGCCGCCTGGAGTTGTGGTTGTTTCCTTTTGGCTGGCGCCGATCCATGGAGACCTCCACGATGATCTGCCCCTGGTCATCCAGCCAGATGGACCTTTTCATCACCGCGTCCACGGTGGCGTACTTGTCCGCGATCTCCATGGTCTTGGCCATGGTATCGGGCTCCACCCGGCGAAGCTTATGCTTTAGCATGGTGCCGTCCCTACAGCCATTGATGAAGAAGTCGATTGCTTGGTGCTCGCGCACCCTCTCGCAAGAGTTGTGCATGCTTGTCCACCGTGTGATGTAGGAGCAGTCAGTCTTGTCCTTCCCTTGAATGCAAAGGGCGAGCTCACCGGGGCAATCCAGGCGCTTGTAGGTGCTGGTGAAGTTGCGGATGAATGCCTGCTCGAAGTCAATCCATGCATTGATGCTATTGTCGAGGAGGTTGTTGAGCCATGTCCTCGCTGAGTCGAGGGGCATGTGCGTGACATAGTGCACAACCACCCGGTGGTTGCCATTTGCGATGCCCACCGTGGTGGTGTAATCCAGCAGCCAGTCCTCTGGCTGGACCGTGCCATTGTACTTTGGCATGTCCCTTGGGAGCGAAAATCCCTTTGGAAACGGTTCATTCCTGGTGCATGGCCTGAAACACCTTGGTCCAGCCGGACTTTCCTCTTCCAGCACGTGTGACTGGACCAACAGGTCGATGTGCGTGCGCACATCCCGTGGATCCTCTGGCTTGAGCGGCCAAGCCATCCTTAAAGGCGGTACTTGGGTGGTGCATTGGTTCTCCCAGCTTCGTTAGCCGGATAGCGGTTCCTGCTGGTGACAGATACGGCTTCGCACGGGTTTTGCCCATGACCGGCTGATCCGCCACATGGATGGTTGTTCTGCCTTGTGATGTTCAGAGAGGCCTTGCTACCACCTATAGCCGGATCGCCCACTCGGCGAGGCTGCTAGCTCTTGCTGTTTCCTCTGAGGCTCTCGCCTGCCTCAGCCTATTGCCTATTGGTCATAGCGACAAGGAGTTGGACATATGCCTGTTGGAGACGCAGCTCGTCACCCTCCAGGTGGCTAAGCTCAACGGCAGCTTCCGCAGCCGTCATTTTCTTGGCCGGGGTACTGTAAACCGGCTGAGCCGTGGTGACAGATGAGTTAGTAGCTCGATCCAGCTCCAAATCCAAGTTGCAGCCCTGGGGCGGCGCCTTCTAGTTGGCACCAGGTAAGCGGGAGAAGCCGTGCATGATGTTGTACTCGCGCATGGTTGTGTCCAGGCGTCGTTGGCAGGAAGAGACCTTGCTCGCTTCCTCTAGGAGGCTGCATCCACCAGGTCTAGCTCGGGAGTGATGGGGATGCGGAGGCTCTGGATGGAGTCTGCCAAGGGATCCACGCCTTTCTCACGCGGGGCCACGTCGTGGGCACCCACGTCGCGCTCTGGAGGCAGACGGTGGCCTTCGCCTGCGGCGTCCATCATGACCTCGATGCTACTGCTGGCGAGGAGCAAGGCGGAGAAGCCTGGAGGGGCGCCGAAGACGGTGATGACCTGGCGAGGGAAACCCTCGGCGATGGTGGTGACATAGACGCAATGCTCACCAAAGTGCATGACAGAGCCACCGCTTGGGAAGGTTTCCCCGTTGAAGCAGGATGCTTTGTCGAGGACGTAGTCAAAGGAGCCGAAGGTGAGTACGAGGCCAGAGGTGACTCGCTCGCCGGCGATGAGCGGAAGTCCCGTGCGAAAGATGACCCCAGCCGAAGGATGTGCCCCACAGTGGGCGCCAACTGTTGTGGTGTGGAACACGACAGTGCCATCGGGGATGGCATGAGAGGGGACAATCAGGATGCTATCGGTGGCTACTAGCAACATGATGGGCACAGATACTGCAAACACAACGATGTACCCAGGTTCAAAGCCCTCTTATCGAGGTAACACTCTTGCTCCTACAAGGATCTATTATATGGGGAGCAAATGCTCAATACAAGTGCTCCTTGAGCTATTTCCCTAGCTGATATCGAGAGCTAGAGGAAGATGAACTACTTGACTTGTCGATTCTGGCTAACTTATAACTTGTAATGCTCTACCTACCCCTCCTTATATACTGGTGTAAGGGTAGGTTACAATGTGGGCTCTAGGGTTTACTGTTTGGGCTTTGGGTTTACAATGCGGGTCAGCTGTCGGGTCCAGCTGGTGGTCCAGGACCCGGTCAAGCTACAGTACAGGTGGGGACAGCGCCACAGCGTCTCAGTGCTACCGCTTTGGGCGTCACCCCATGCTTTATCCATCAACTTGGTGCTTTACTCGTCAGACGGAGCTTTATCCATCAGCGTCCAGCCTTGGCACTTTGGCATCCTTCTCTGGTAGTGCCGGCAGGGCGGCGCGCCAGCCTGTCCGGTCAAGGGTGCTCTCAGCAAGGAGCGTCACCCCTCCCGTACCTTGGGCCAACGGATCCGAGGCGGTCGGGTAGAGGTGGCCACCCAACCGGCTCTCCTGGCCCCCTGGCCAGATGGGCCAACTGGGGAATCTTGAGGCAGACTGGGTGGAGCATTCCACCCGGCTGTGGTTCCTTGTTCTTGTGGCCATCCGGCCAGATTTCCCTGGAGCCAACCAGTTGAGCCTGGTTTGGCCTACCCGGGGGTCATCCCCCCGACAATCGTGGAAGGTGGTTTCGGATGACTCCAGGATGGAGAGTGGAATTCGCATGGCATGCAGAGTGCTGGAAAACATGAGGTTGATGTTGCTGCCTCCATCCATGAAGACTCTACTCATCTCATACCTGCCGATTTGAGGTTCAAGCACCATGTTTGCGTGGCTTGGGCATGGAACTTGACGCGGGTGGACAGATCTATCGAAGGTGATGCAAGATTATGATCCGCTGAGGTACTCAGGGATTGTGGGTGGTGATGATACCACCATGGTGAATTATCGACTGGTCGTCTTCTGGGCCCTATTGGAAGGGAGTCCTTTCTGGAACAACATGGTCCCACGCGGTGAGGGGTATGGCTCACCCCCATTGTCGTGTACCACCAAAGTTACTGGTGGTTGTGGTGTGTTCACCTGAAGGGGCGATTGTAGTGGTGCTCCATATGCTATGGGCCTTACGACTGCCCGTACCCCTGGCTTGTTGCTTCGTGTTGTAGTTGTGCATATGCATCCTGGAACTTCTGGAACTCATGGTAGTCCTTGAGGAGGTGGATTGACTTCTACTTGTCGTCCTTGTTTTTGATGTAGTACTGGACGTGGCAAGGGCCTGATAGCCATGCCATTATAGTTGAGGCATCGTCACGAGTGCGGTGTTGCCAAACTTGGGTCATCTTGCCACTATCGCGGTAGCTGCCAACTTGATATTCATTGTTGCAGTTATTGTCGTCGCACTCGTCGACGTAGCTAGCTGCGACCATGTCGACTTCATCACGGTCCTCATAATCATGCATCCCATGCTTTCCTCGGCAGTCGCGCCGGTGACCTAGGTCGTCCTCATCATCCGAGCGTGTTTGGCTATTATGGACAGTGTCTTTGCCGTCCGCCCAGAGATTCGCTATGTCCATAAGGTGGTCGATGGTTTTGGGACTGGTACAGCCTAGCTCCTCCTTGATTTCTCGACGTGGTACGTCGCCATTGAATGCGTCAATTGCTCGCTCCTCGGAAATATCTTCTGTGTTGTTCTTGATGATGGACCACCGTTGGATGTACAAGTGGGGAGATTCGCCATACCTCTCGTAGCAGGCTCAGAGTTCTTCGATTGAGGTTGGGGGCTTGTAGGTGAATTTGAAGTTTCGGATGAAACTGTACACCAGTTCCTCCCAACCACAGATGAGTCGGAGGCGAGGCTGTTTAACCAGGCCCGTGTGGTGCCTTGTAGTTGCAGTTGCAGGAACTACATGGATTTACTCTTGGATCCGCCCTGGCATTTTACGGACTTCATGTGATCATCTATCCAGATCTTTGGCTCCTATAGACCGCAAAATTTCGGGTTGTCCGAGGGCAGCTTGAAGCCCTTTGGCATCTGAGTTTGTCGTATGGAACGACTGAAGCATCTGGTGCTACACAGTTCTGTGTCCTCATTTTTGGACCCGGAGGAGTTTGCGTGCTTGGTGCGTAGCTTGTTGACCTTGCGCTACGTGATCTCGTTGTAGGCGTCGTAGTCGCAGTCTTTCCACCATGAGCTGCAACATTGCCATAGCAGGTCATCCTCATCGTACGATGGCGAGCGGTTTTTTGCGGGTTCCGCGGATGTCTTATTTTGTTCTAGGGTTGGATCTCCTCCGAGTGCATCCTCCACTAGTCAAAGTCCGACGAGAGCGGATTTGTGGATGGTAGTGCGTGGATCCCTTGACTACGGGGGGTTGGACATCAGATAGATGGTGGTTGCCATCCCCTTCGAGGAGGGTCCACAAAGCAAGGAAATCCCTATCCGCCGCGCACTTGACTTGTCGGTGAGTCATTCTCGCTCCTCGAGTCGTGCCTGGGCCACCCATTGGCAGCGGAACTCCTTTTTTAAGTACCAATGGTATGCCATTAGTACTTCTTGCGACAATCCGAGGGGTAGAGATGCGCCACCCGCTAGGGCCTACTTTACCCTTTCCCACTCCACATTTGTGAGGTGGGTATGTGGTATGTCATTGTCGCTATTGTCATTGTCGCGGGTGGCTCCGTTCCTAGCTTCAAGATTAGTGCTGGTGATGGCGCTGCTGTCGATGTCGTTGCCAGCGATGCCACCAGTATTGGTATTTATGATGATGCAGTAGTAGTTATTGAGGCATATGTTGCTTCTAGAGCTCTCCAGGTCAGAGCCAATGCTATGATCGTCCTCGAGTATATCATTGGATTGGAGTGGCAACTGTTGTTGATATTCGAGCTGTAGGTCGAGGAGATAGCATTGAACTCACTAAGGGTCCCGAGCGGTGGCAGAGTACCCAAAGCCGGTGCAATCGACGGTAGGGTCGGCTGCTCTAGGACCGATTGGATCTGGTCCAGGATGCGCGAAGTGCAGGTTTTGCCGACATGGAAGCTAAATCTCTGGATCTTCATGTCAGCTTTAGCGTTGAGGGAGTCGAAAGGCCAAGCGCGTCTCCGGCTAGTGGATGGTGAAGTTGAAGGCAACAAAGTTGAGGCGTCCCTCTAACGCGGATGAATTGAAGATGGCGGGTGATGGGGTCACCGAAGTAATAAGATCAGCACGCCCACTTCCCATAGATGGTGCCATTTTATGTGGAGTTAACACATCAATTCCCAAAGTTTACGTACTTGGGTTTCAGTAAGATCAGCGATCTAGAGACTTCGTCGGCTAAAACACAAGCAACACAGGGACACGGTGGTTTACCCAGGTTTAGGGACACCGGAGGGAAACGCCTACTCCTGCTTGTATGCTCTTGATTAATGAAGAACCATGTGTTACAGGGGTGCCTTGATGGCAATGGTGCATAGATGTGATATGGCGGCTGTATGTGCTAGGGTTTTGATGATCCTCCTCGTTGTTCCCTCTAGGCCTTGATATGAGGAGGCAGGGTATCAGGATACAACCAAGTCAGTTACAACTTAGTGTTGAATCTTTAAACTTTCTATCTAAATATTTCTGTGTCCACAAAGGAGGCGCATCATTCATGGGCATGGGGCCACCCGAATCGTCATGGGCTTCGCCATTGCCAGTAGATCATCACGTGGGCTCCTACATGGTAGAACCAGGTAGGACAATCTTAGGCACCCATAGGGCATACCTATGTCAAGCATATTTTGTGCCTCTGCAGTGCGTAAAGCATCGCGGCAAACTCTCTCTTTTCTCTCCTCGCGTCTAGTCACCGTGACATGCTTCTGAGAGGGAGCCATGCTTGCGCAGAGGGAGGGAGCAGGAGCGGGATTAATAGGAGGAAGAAGAAATGGAGGAGGGCGCCTTGTGATGAGTGGAGGTAAGATAGTCAAAAGGCCACACAGTGGACTAGTCTATGGCAGACCACTGTCCTCTCCCTTTCTATCTCCAACTGTATGTGCCTTCTTAGAGAAGTGTTGCACAAACGTGTCAGGGAATAAACCAAGTACTACAACGATGGGATCGACTGGATGTTCCATTAACTCGATAGACAATTCAATGGAACTTCGGCGCTAATACAATGGTGCATGCGGCTAGCCTGCACGCGTTACGATGACATAGTCCTGCATTTATCATCACGATCCCACATCATACGTCGATGGACAATTCAATGGCACTTCGGCACGGATACAAATGATGCATGCATTCATCCCACACGCGTCACGATACCATGGTTATGCGTTCGTTGCCACGATGATACAGTCCCGCTATGTGCCTTTTTCAACCAGGCTTGCAGGCAATGTGACTGACGGGTCCAAAAGAACTCACCCTAAACCATGTATGTGGTGTTGCCACGTTAGTGGACGAGTTGGACTCTAACGTTTCCACGTCGCATGCGTAGAATACCCGCGTACTAACGCGCATCGTGTAACATCCGAGGATTAGCACCTAGAAATAGTGAGGCCTCATGTGTATGCATTGCATTCATGCATAAGAAAATCTGGGGAATTTTCATGCGAAACAAAGAGATCTATAAAAGGATCGAGATATCTCTTGTTCTGATGGAAACATCAGGGCAAATGCTATGGATTTTGACAAGACCTTTGTTGAATTCATTGTTCTTGGGGAAAGCATTGTAAATTTTAGTATTCAAATGATATATTTGAATTATAAAAGGATATGTAAATGGAATAATAATGTTAAATGAATTACAATAATACATAAATAGTTGACTTCTTATTTATAAATAAGATATAAATATTTACAAGTTCTAAGTTACATTAAGGATGAAGACATATAGTTTCTCATTATCTTACATGAATAATATTACAAGAATAAGAAACTAATACTATTTATAATTATTACTCATATGAAGTTTCTACAAAAATTATTGAACACTAACATGTGTTAAGAATAAAACCTTACTTTAACATAAACAATACATTAATACAAAAACGACTTAAACAATATTACACATTTTTTACAATATCCAAAAATAAAATTAGAACAAGAATAATAAAAGAAATCCTAAACTAGATTTTCATGTCTTGAAGGTTTCCTTCTTGATCTTGATCCTGCAGAAAAAGAAAACAATAAAACAAAAACAAAGATGTGTTAAAGTTAAAATGTCTGCCTCACCAAAAGTGAGGCTGATTACTATTTTAATCTAGTTTAAGGAATTTAGGAAGGTGACAAGGGATTAACTCGTCAATGCCCATTGTTATGGACTTGGGTTTTGGAGAAGGAGGGAGCACTGGAGACATCAATCGGCTAGCAAACAAGCACACAGGCACGCAAGGTTTACCTAGGTTCAGGCCTTGTAGAGGTCCCTACTCCTGCTTGTCTGCTCTTGGAATTATCGAGGGAGTCGAAAGTTACAGGGGGTGCGCAGATGCAATCTGGCAATGTTGTGGAAACTAGGGTTGTGATCGTCCTCCTCTCCGCCCCCTCCTAGCCATTATATAGATAGGCTAGGTCTCGGGTAGCAGGTCGAGTCGGTTAAAGATTAGGGTTTGTCCCTTTAAACTTTCTATCTTAAGCATCGTCTTGTGTTGCAAGCAATCAGAGTCTCTGTGAGCCACCCGAATCCTGTATTGGTCCCTGGTAACACTGTGGGCTCCTGTCATATCTAGGCCGTATATACTAAGCTCGAGTACCTATAGGGTATGCCCACGTCAGTAGCCCCGAGTGTCCAGTGGAATCGTAGATTCGAGTGGCGACTTTATGAAGTCTTTTCGAGTGCATATCTTCAAGTGCATAGTTGAGTGTATCTTCGAGTGCTCTATTTTATGTCATAGTGTTTATTGATATACGTGCCTGATTCATCCGACGTATCGGGATCAATTAACTGCGTTAGGGCAAAACAACGTAATCTATTCAAACTCGAGTCCCTGGACTCGAATACGGAGAAGTGCTGGCGTAATTTGACTCAGGCCACGGAGGTCTTATAGGAGTCAAATCTGAGTGTGTGTGTGTGTGAGCACTCGACACGTCCGTCAAGGCATATTCATCGTACCTGTAGGTATGGATATATTTCTGGTAGTGCGCAGCAGATGCATTCCCATGCCTTATTCATGTCTTATCTTCATGTTGTAAGCGCGTCATCCGAGTTTTTTGTCATCGTGGAGATGATTGAGGTGGCCCAGGAGACGTAGTCTCTTTGCAGGGAAAATATGAGGCAGGGTCGCCATAGAATCCGAGTGTGGATGTTATCAACACACGGTGTGACGTATAAGAAAAAATAATCATAGGGTGTGCGGCCAACGCTCCTATGGGAGTAGCCCCCGAGAGCCTATTCGAGTCGTAGACTCGAGTGGGGGCAATAAGTACTTGTGCAACTGTTGTCATCTTTATTTTCTTGTTTCAGTCGAATGTGCTTCCAACACTCCCTATGGGAATAACCCAGAGTTCACAATCGAATCGTTGATTTGTATGAAGGGTTTTCATGAAGCTTGGATACCTGCATCAAATTCATTCGGGTGTGTGGCCAGTGCTCCTGTTAGGAGTATCCCCCGAGTGCTTGGTTGAGTCGAAAACTTGAGTAAGGACTAAAGTAGTCAAAGTGTTCTTCGGCTGGAATTGATGATGTCAGTGATGATGATGAGATGACCTCAGTTACCCGCGTGAGCGGTTTTGACGAGACGTGACGAGTAGTAGGTCCCACTTTCTGACCTCGATTTGACTGGGCGTGCATAATCTTCTGTTTTAACAACGTCTCCTCGATTTCTGTGCATAATGGGAGTAGTGGGGGACGGTTTGCGTCTTACCCTTGCCACGCGTCAGTGCTGATGTACGCCACACGTCTGGTAGGTTTTCTACTAGCTATTGGATGTCATCTGCTAGGAGGTTAAGTAGGGACACACCATGCGGTAATTACCCACATCTCTCTTCTTGCTCGCACTTCCTCCGCCATTGTTGTTCTTGCTGCTCCTTTGCGCACATCCTCTCCGTGGCACTGGACCAGCTTCACGTCTACCCCAGTTACTTCCTGCGCTCACATCACCATCGCAAGATGGGCAAGAAGAAGGGAGGCTCCGCTGCAGGATCTGTGGCTACTATTATCCCCACCAAGAAGAAAGGAGGCACCGCCATCATGGGAAACAGCATCGCTGGCGCTAGGAAGAAGAAGGGCGCGGGGACTCGCATCACCAATGGGTCCTGGTGCCCATCCATCATGAAGTCTTCGGAGTTGTTCAATCTGTGCCAAGATGGAGCACTTCCTCGCGCAGAAAACAACTCTCGCGTGCCTGGCGAGGAGGTAATTCCCAGTCCTCCCGCGGGTTTTTGGGTGATGTTCCATGCATTCATCATCCGCGGTCTCTCTCTTCCCCTGCGTCCTTTTGTTAGGGGTCTTCTCTATTTCTATGGGCTCCAGTTGCACAAGCTATCCCCAAATTCGATTCTCCACATCACTTATTTCATCACCCTTTGTGAGTGATGGCTCGGAATCAAGCCACACTTTGGTCTCTTCAAGAAGCTTTTTAAGCACAAACATCAGTCGGCGTCTGATTCGGTAGTCTACGACGTAGGAGGCTGCGGGATCCACGTCAACTCCTCCGCCACTTACTTCGATATCAAACTCACCGTGTCTATCCAAGGGTGGAGAGATAAGTGGTTCTACATCCTCGACTAGAAGGCCAACGGAGAGCACTATGGATTCGCGCCCTTTGATTCCGTGGTGGCATGCAAGAGGAGGCGCTCCTGGAAGAACAACGTGATGCCTGACGAGTCCGAGGAGATGGAGATGTTGTATCAACGTGTTTGTGACCTCGAAAGCCATATAGGCAAAGAGGAAGGTGGCGCTGCACTCATTCACACATGGTTGTGCCGCCGCGGTCAGCCTCTGCAGGCCAGAGCCCATCCAATGTACAGCTGGATTGGTGCTGGCGACGTCACTCGTATATCTGCGGAGGGAATTTCTGCGGGTGAGGTAGATAGGAGGTTACGGCTGTGACCAAGTACACTACCAAGGAGGATCTCCTAGGCGAATCAGTCGTGCCTCCTTTTGATGCTAACAAACCTCCACATGAGGTAGAGTTTTCCTGTGAAGTAGTCTAGATTTTCGATTGCTTGCCAAGTGCTTGATATATACTAATGTTTCTTCTGATTATAGGACTGGAAAGTGGCTACCAACTTGCCTCCTCAGCCTGAAGGGATTATCCCGCGTGAAGCAGAGGAAGAGGACATGTCGGATTCGACCGTCCCGATTGAGGAAGAGGAGGAAGCCCCCGAGTCCAGTGGCCACGGCAATCGCAAGCGCTCTCGTAGCAAAGATTCGGATGCCTCCTCGCCAACGACAAAGGAGGATCCTCCTGCTGCTGTAGAGGAACCAACCGCTGTCGTGCATGTACGTGCCATGGCTCCTCCCGCACGGAAGAAGTGGAGGTTGCCGAAGGATTCATCGGATGATTCCTTTGAGCTTGATAAATTTGACGGGTAAGTTGTTGATTTTTGCGAGTGCGTCTTGTTGTTCCTTGGAGTTTTTTTTTCTGATAGTGGTGCTGGTCTTGTTTGTAGTCAAACGGCGTCCTCGTCCTCCGACGATTGCCAGTTTGTGAAAGAATCTGGAGTCACAGACTCCAAGAACAAGGAGGTGGCCATACGGCCGCCTTCTCCTCTGGTGGCGGCCCACTCCGGTGCCAACTCTTAGAGTTCCCCTCATAACGGGGGGCACCAGATGGTTGCACGGACACCCACTCGACAGGAAACTTCGGAGTCCCTAGAGGAACACGTAAGTATCTTTTTTTCCGCTGGCAGTCGAATTTGTGCTTTTGGTTGACACTGAATCTTTATTTCTCCTGGTGTAGCCCATCATGAAGGATTCTTCTCACCTTGTGGAGCAAATCCTTGCCTTGGGTCGACAGCACGCCCTACTAGGCAATCTCCACCACGCAGTCGAAGGTTTGTACGAATCTTCTCTCCATGCTCTTCTTATGTAGAAATTTGCAAACTCAGTTTTTTCGTGCTCTGTCCTTTGTAGGGGAGAAAAATGAGCTTCTCTGTTGCGTCACTTCCCTCGAGAAGGGACTTGCCGGAGCAGAGAAAAAGCGCAATGAGGCAGTCACGGCTCTAGAAGAGTCGCAGAAGCGTGACGAGGACTTGCGCGCTTCCACTGCCGAAAGGGAGAAGTTGTTCGAAGAACAACTTTTCTCGATTGCAAAGGCTCTCTCAGGTATTGTTCAACTGCAATTGTATTTTTCCCAATTTGATTTCATGTTGTTGTGCTGATACTTCTGTGTATGCAGATGTTGCTGGTGTAAGCTTCGAGTCCCAGGCCCTGCGCCGTGCGGATGCCTTGGCTGGAGCTATGGCAGCAGTCGAGGACCGCAGTGTGTCCCTCCAAGATACGCTTGGGAAGGCCAAGAACGTGCTGAGCCGCCTCCATGAGGAAATGGCTCCTAAGGCTGGTTTAATCGATACTCTTGATGGTCTGGTGGAGTCCTTCGCAGAAGGTGTCCCGATGGATTTCAAGAATGCTCAGCGGTCTGTTGGTGCCACCATGGCCTCGCGATGGCGCAGGCGCATGGTGCAGAGTTGGACCCGAGCGTGATCTCTGAGCCGATGCCTGTCGATGCGGAAGGCCAGCAGGTAGTGTTTGCTCCCTTCGCCACTAAATGCAGTAAATACGGGCCTCGTCTCATCGAGACAAACGCCAAGTATTCCGAAGAGTTGTGGCGAGTGAAGGCAGCAAAGGCTGCAGCGTCTGGGGCTACCACCGGAAAGTCTGTGGCATCAGAGGCTACCACGGATTCGAGGAAGCCCCCGAAGTCGAAGTCCAAGTTGAAGAAGCAAGTTGCTCCATAGCTGCCCATTTGTAATAGTTGTAGCTTCCTTTTGCTGGTCCGCCTTTTGTGGGGGTGCCCCTTGATACTTTTACCGAATTTGAATGCAATCCTCCTTGTTATCGATGTATGATTGGTCTCATTGGCCTTTTCTTGATTGTAACTAGGGTCCTTCGAGTGGTCCCTCGAGTGATCCTTATGACTCTCCTTCCACTGATGAAACCACGGCGCAACCGCGTTCAAAGGTGGAGGAGCTGTCATTGCTCTCGCGACTTCGCGGCCGTATTAAGCAGTTGGAGCGTGAGTTGCCCATGATCCGCGGTAAGGCAGATGTGTGGAAGTTGAAAGCTAAGAAGGCCACCGCCCACGAGAATTATCTCTTGGATGAAGTTGCATAGTTGAATGAGCAATTTAAATGCTAGATCTCTGTCTTCTCATCTTTCCTTTTAGCCAGTCATGGCGATGCCTTTTCCTTACACTTTGCTCTTGCTTGTGTAGTTGTTAGAGCTCGTCATCCGCATGATGAGAAGGACCGGGTAGCCATTCGAATGAATGACTTAAATCAGGAGCAGCTGCAGGCTAGTGCATACTTTTGGGTGGACCACGGTTGTGCACTCGCATTGGCGACACTATAGGATCGTTCTTCAAAAGTGCTTCAATGCTTGAAGAAGGCGCAATCGTGCCTTAGGCATATCTTCCAAGCAATGTTTCCCCTTGACATGGTGCCCTCAAGCATGTTGGCTCTCCTGGCAAAGTTTCAAGATATTCGTGCGGTCCGCGAGTGCGTGCAATAGCAACTGGTCGCAGGTGCTAAGGCGGTGTTGTCGCTAGTATGACTACATCGGCCACTGGACCACTGCCGCCGCCTGAAGGGATGACCTGGAATATGGTGCCGCACTATCGAGCGGTTGACCAGCCAGCGGAGGACATCATCGACTTCTTTGAAGATCAGAAGAATGTTCTTCTTTTGCAGCAGTAGCGTAATTTGTGTCCTACACATAGGTGTATAAGCGTTGTAAAATTTATATGATTACGGTGGGTGTATTTGATACCCCTTGATATGTAAAGATCTTGCTAGCTTGTATATTTTTTGAGTGTATTATAAGGTACAGGTCCTTTTCATTAGCCTGACTCGTATCCATCTCAGCACCTTGCCAACCTATCAGGTGCGTTGCAGCTGGGTTGGTGTTATCAAGGGTTGGATTAGTAGTGCATCAGCTACTGAGGATGCTGTATTTGTTCGTGGAACAAGATGCAAAGGGTGGCGCAGCGCCCGTGTAAAATAATTGCGAGAAAAAGCATAAAACACAGGGTTTGGGGTACTTAGCTTTATTTATTCATATAATATCATGAGGTACAATGTGTGGCTAAGTAGCATGGCTGAATAGCCTTATTTGTAAAGTAAAAACATCTAAGGGTAGAAACGGCGCAGCTGCGCGACGTTCCAGGGGTTGGAGTATGCGACTCCACTCTTGAAATCTTTAAGGTGATAGGCGCCACCTGGGATTACTTTGGTAATCACATAAGGTCCTTCCCAAGGTGACTCGAACTTGACATGTCCTTGTTGCTTCAGTCGCAGGACCAGGTCTCCTTCGACAAAGGATCTAGGGCGTAGCCTTCTGCTGTGGTAGTTGCGGAGGCTCTGCTGGTAGATCATGGATCTCTCCGCTGCAATCTCGCGTGCCTCGTCAAGGAGGTTGACATAGTCTTTGAGTGCAAGAGTTGACTCCTTCTCACTATATGCAACCACCCGCGGGGCTTTGTAGCGCACTTCTGCGGGTAGCATCGCTTCAGCACCGTGCACCATGAAGAACGGAGTGTAGCCCGTGGCGCTGTTTCGAGTTGTGCATAGGCTCCAAAGTACGGACTGCAGCTCGTCTGGCCAGCACCCAGCGGCTTGTTCGAGTGGCCGAAGGATTCGTTTCTTGATTCCACCACAGACGAGGCCATTGGCCTTTTCGACACCATTGGTCTGAGGGTGAGCCACCGAGGCGTAGCTAATGTTTATTCCCAGGTTTTCGCAGAATTCCTGGAACTCCTTGGAGGTGAAGTTTGTCCCGTTGTCCGTGATGATGTTATGTGGCACCCCAAAACGGTAGACAATGGACTTGAAGAAATTGACCGCTGGCTCCTGACTGATTTGTCACCGGCATGGCCTCAATCCACTTGGTGAATTTGTCGACCGGGACTAGGAGGTAGACGTAGCCTCCTCGCGAGGACCTTGGGAGCTTGCCGACCATGTAGAGTCCCCATTGTGCGAAAGGCCAAGCCATTGGTATTGGTCTGAGCTCCGCGCCAGGCGTGTGCGGTTTGTCCGCGAATCGCTAGCAAGCATTGCAGCGTTGGACGATGTCCTTGGCATCACGCATGGCCGTTGGCTAATAGAATCCAGCTGGTAGAGCTTTGGTGACGAGAGCGCGACTACCAGCATGGTGTGCGCAAGTGCCTTCATGTATGTCGAGGAGGGTGGCTCTTCTGTCCTCGTTGGAGACGCACCTCTACAGAACTCCTATGATGCTGCGCTTATACAGTTCGCCATTGATGAGGGCGAATGCCTTGGATCGTTGCGCTATGTGTCGCGCATCAGTCGGGTCGTCTGGCAGCCTTTTGCTGAGAAGGTATGTAATATATGGCTGTGCCAAGATGCATGGGTCAATTTCGAGTCCTGTGTCAAGCTCCGTGTCGTCGGGTGCCATTGGTTCATTGGGTGGCATAGCCCCCGAGTCCGTTGACGTGCTTGCTTTCTTCTCTGGGGCCTTGGGCTTGATGGAGCGTTCGTACATGCGCTCTAGAAATACTCCAGGTGGTATTGCGGCGCAGGTGTAGCTGATGTTGGCGAGTATGTCTGCTTCCTCATTGCTTTCGCGGCCAGCGTGTTGCAGTTCACAGCCATCGAAGTCTCCCTCGAGTGTGTCGTAGAGGTCACGGTAGGCGATCATGTTGTCGCTCAGGGCGTCTCACTCGTGCATTGTTTGGTTGACCACTAGCTTGGAGTCGCCGTAGATGATGAGTCGTTTGGCGTCGCAAGCTTTCGCCATCCGCATTCCATCGATCAGGGCTTCGTATTCGGCTTCGTTGTTGGATGCTATGAATTGCATTCGCAAAACATACTTCATCTTGTCTCCTTGGGGCGATGTCAGTATACACCTGCACCAGCTCCGTCCTTTCGCTTGGATCCATCGAAGTGCATTGTCTAGTGGTAGGACACATCTGGCTTGTCGGGGAGCTAATTCTCCACCAAGTGCACGAGGAAGTCCGAGAGAACTTGCGATTTTATCACGTCGTGTTTCTCGTCTGTGATGTCTTATGGAGACAGTTTGATTCCCCAGAGGGCGACTCGTCCAGTGGCATCGAGATTATTGAGTATGTGCCTGAGCGGGGTGCCGTTTACCACCACGATTGGGTGCTCCTGGAAGTAGTGGCGTAGTCGCCTGGCTATCATAAAGACACCATACGCCAGCTTCTGGTAGTGCGGGTACCGCTGCTTCATTCGTGTGAGCACCTCGCTGAGGTAGTATACTGGGCGCTGAACCCCGTGGACCTTATTTTCTTCGGCTCATTCCACCACGAGTATGGTGCTGACCACCTGGTTGGTGGTGGAGATGTATAGTAATAGCGGCTCCTTTTCACGAGGTGTGACCAATACTGGCAAGGTGGATACTAGGCGCTTGAGGTCTTTGAATGCTTCTTGCGCTTTGTCTGTCCACTCGAACTTGTCATCTTTGCAGAGAAGTTTGTAGAAGGGCAATGCCTTTTCGCCAATTCGACTGATGAATCCACTGAGCGCCACGATTCGCCCAGCCAGCTGATGGATGCCTTTTATGTTCTTCGGCTTCTCCATAGCTGGTATGGCTTTTACTTTCTTTGGGTTTGCTTCGATCCCCCTCGCAGAGATGAGATACCCAAGTAATAGCCTACATGGTACGCCAAAGGCGCATTTGTCCGGATTGAGCTTGATCCGGCAGCGATCGAGTTTATCGAAGGTCTCGCGGAGATCATCCATTAACGTGGCTTCCTCTTTGGTTTTGATAACGATGTCATCAACGTAGACTTGGATATTGTGACCAAGTTGGTTCTTAAGGCAAGCCTGCATGCACCGCCGATAGGTGGCTCCTGCGTTTTTAGCCCGAAGGGCATCGGGTTGTAGCAGAACACACCAAAGGGTGTTGTGAATGTTGTTTTATCTTGGTCTTCCTCCTTCATTAGAATCTAATTGTAGCCTGAGTAGGCGTCAAGGAAGTAGAGGCGCTCGCATCCTGCAGTGGAGTAGATTATCTGATCGATCCGTGGAAACAGGAAGTGGTCCTTCGGGCAGTGCTTGTTCAATGAAGTGAAGTCCACACACATCCGCAGGATATCCGTGTCCTTTTTAGGCACTAGCACTATATTTGCGAGACAGGTGCTTTCCTTGATCTCGTGTATGAAATTTGCGTCGAGGAGTCTGGTTGATCTCCATACTGACAGCTTTTGCTCTTGGTTTAGACAGTCACCGTATTGTCTGCTTGACTGGCCTTGCGTCTGGATTTACATTGAGTGAGTGCTCGACGAATTACCTAGGAACTCTGGCATGTCCACTGGACACCAGGCAAAGATTTCCCAGTGCTCACGGAGGAACTCGACGAGCGCGAGTTCCTATGCGAGACTCAAGTTGTTGGCGATGTGGGGCGTCTTGGCTGGGTCCGTTGGCTGGACCTAGACTTTCTTGGTGTGCACCGACGAGTCAAAGGAGAGGTCAGGTGAGCTTGGCTTGCTCAGGGGAGGCAAACTGTTGTCTGTCGACTCCTTCAACATTGCAAGTTCCTCTTGCATGCTGAAGGACTAGGAGATTCTATCAAATTCCCTGTCGTAGCTATCGGACCTCTCGAAGCTTCCATTGATTCTGATGACGCTGTTTGGGCCTGGCATCTTCATCTATAGATAGGCGTAGTGCGGTACCACCATGAACTTTGCGAACGCGACACGTCTGAGGATGCAGTTGTACTGTGAGGGCCATTCAATGACTTCGAAGTCGATGCGTTCTCGCCAGAAATTTTGCGGCGTGCCGAAGATGACATCAAGGTTCATTTTGCCTAGGGGGTACACTCCCTTCCCTGGGACGATGTCGTGGAATGTCGTGTCTGAAACTTCCAGACATGTTAGAGGGATCCTCCTTGCGCGCAAGGTACTTGCGAACATGAGGTTGATGCCGCTTCCGTCGTCCATGAAGACGTGACTCCTACCGATGCTTCCGATCTATGCCTCGAGTACGAGGGGACAGTGGCTTGGGCCAGGTACTTGGCGCGGGTGGTTGCGCTTGTCGACAGTGATGCAGGACTCGCTTCCACTGAGGTACTCAGTGGTGGAAGGTGGAGAGTTTATCTCCAGATTGACTTGGTGAGTGATTGCCTTCTTTACTCGATTTGAGGGACGCCCATTTTGGATCATCCCCATATTGCCCAGTGCTCGCGGGTATGGCTCGCCTCCCTGGTTCTAGACTGGCACAGCCGCGGCTGGTGGTGCTCCAGGTGGTGGTGGTGCTCCGTGAGCCACGGCGCCCGGGGCATCTCCTTATCCCTGGTTGATCGTGTCGCTATTTATCTTGTCCAGGCCTTCGTGGACCTTGAGGAACTCGCGGTAGTCCTTGAGAAGTTGGCTGGACTTTTTCTTGTAGTCGTGCTTGTCGATGTAGAAGTGTACGTTGCACGGTTTGGACAATTTGTCCTGGATGGATAGTCCAGGTGCCTCGTCGCGAGTGCGGCGCTGCCACACTTGCATGCTTTTCCCGCTGTCACGGTATCCACCACTACGGTATCTGTTGTTGCGGTTGTCGGTATAGCCGGCAGCGACCATGTCGACTTCTTCACGGTCTTCGTAGACGCGCATTCGGTGTTTTCCTCGGCGGTCGCGCATGCGCCCGAGGTTGTCGTCATCCTCGGAGTAGGCACGGTTTTTACCGAGTCTTCTCCGTCGGCCCACCGATTCACGATCTCCATCAGGTGGTCGATTGTTTTGGGCTTCGAGCGGCCCAGCTCCTGCCTGAGCTCTCTACGGCGAACACCGATGTTCAACGCGTCGATTGCATGGTCCTCCGAGATATCTTTCGCTGAGTTCTTGATGATGGACCACCTTTGGATGTACGAGCGCAGCGACTCGCCAGACCTTTGGTGACAGCCTCTTAATTCTTTGATTGACGTGGGCCATTTGTAAGTGCCCTTGAAGTTGCGCACGAAGCTGTAAACCACCTCCTCCCAGCTGCGAATTGATCCGCGCGGGAGATTGTTGAGCCATGTGCGGGCGACACCTTGCAGTTGTAGCTGCGGGAATTGCATTGATGTGCTTGAGCTTCCGCCATGTAATCTGACGGAGGAGATGTGATCCTCTAGCCTGATTTTCGTGTCCTGTAGGCCATTAAATTTCGGGTTCTCCGATGGGAGTTTAAACCCTTTAGGCATTCGCTTCGGCCTGATGGCTCTGCTGAAGGATCTGGCGCCGCAGAGATCTACCTCGTCATCTTCTGAGTCAGTCGACCGAGCGCGTCTCGCCCGCATCTTATCTACCTTGCGTTTTGTGATGTCATCACACGCGTCGTAGTTGTGGTCGTGCCGCTGTGAGCGATGTCGCCGTGACAGATCGTGGTTGTCGTTGCTGGAGGAGTACGAATAGTAATATTTTTCTAGAGCTTTTCCTTTCTTTGGCTCCAGCGTCGGCTCCTTGATGAGGGCAGCCTCGACTAGCCCTAAGCCTGCGATCATAGATCGGTGCATGGCAGCTCACGGATCTACAGTCGGTGATTGGTTGTTGAGGAGGTACATGGTGGCCGCCGTCAGTGTTGCTTGCGTCGTCTTTGGTAGCACGTTGCCCCTTTTATCCACCGTCATGGAGCTGAAGTCGAGGACTCTCGCGGCCTCCTCACGTTCCTTGTTGGTGAGGTGGGCCAATCGAGATTGTCGTTTTGCGGCCTCGTAGTCATTGCCCTTGGGGTAGGATCCTCCATGGGAGGAGAGCTGAGCCCGCCGAAGGCTCGACTCATCCGCTGCTTTCCGGCGCGTGTCGAGTTCGGCGATTACCTGCTGCTAGCGGTTGTATTCTTCTTTCAACAGCCAATGGTAGCCCATCAGCATGTCCTGCGATGAGTTAGGGGCAGAGGATTTCCCTGTAGAGCTTCTCGATAGTGGGCCCACTCATTGTCGTTGAGCTTGATCAGCACGCGCTCTTTGGTGCGCTCATTCGCCGTGAGGATCGGGTCCCCTTCTGTTCCGTTTTTGGTGGGCGCGCCATTGACAGGGGCACCGTTTCCGCCATTGGTTGGCCCATTGCCGGTGTTGTCGCGATTGACACCGGTGTCGCCTACGTTGATGATGACACACATAACGTGATTGGGGAAGCTGTTTGCTGACTCGTGTATTAACGAGCTTGTTGGGGAACCCCAAGAGGAAGGTATGATGAGCACAACAGTAATTTTTCCCTCAGTTATGAAACCAAGGTTATCCATCCAGTAGGAGCAAGGAAACACCCCAAAGGTGTAGCTAGCTGAACTTTGGCAGGGCGCACTACCCGTGCCAGCAGTAACATGGAGACCTGCACAACACAACTACAGAACTTTGTCCCCAACTTGCGACGAGGTTGTCAATCTCACCGGTTTTGCTGAAAACAAAGGATTAAACGTATCGAGTGGAAGAAAGTAATAGTTTGCATAAAGTAAACACAAAGCATTAAACAGTTGATTGTAGATTGATAGTAAAAGAATGGACCGGGGTCCATAGTTCACTATAGGTGGCTCTCCTTAAGATAGATAACATGTTGGGTGAACAAATTACAGGGGGGAAATTGACAAACATCAATAAAGCATACAAGCATATACTACTCATCTTGACTCCTTTGAGATTCGATTGGGCATTACAACATTATACGTAGACCGCCATCCAACTGCATCTATGACTAATAATCCACCTCCAGGTTATCGTCCGAACTCCCTCTCGTATTAAGTTGCAAGCAACGGATAATTGCATTACGAATTGCGTGTAAAGTAAACAATACAATTGTTCTATGAACAAAGGATTGTTGTCTTGTCCCTAGTAGCAACAACACATCTAGTACCTTAGAGATTTCTGTCACTCCCTAGATTACCAGAGGCATGAACCCACTATCGAGTATAAATACTAACTCTTGGAGTTGCTAGCATCTACTTGGCCAAGATAGCTACTAACAACAGAAAGCATGCATGATCACAAATAACAAAGACATGATAGAATCAATAATCACTCTGAAATAGCATCTGAATATCCATCGGATCCCCGCAAACACAACATGCATAATTACAAATAGATGATCTTGATCATGAACGGAGCTCACAAGATCTAAACATGATAGGACAAAGGAGGAGAACCAGCCATCTAGCAACTACATGGACCCGTAGTCCACAGATGAACTACTCACGCATCACATCGGAGGCCTGCATGATGATGAAGAAGGCCTCCAGGGTGAATTCCCGGTGCCCTGTCGGAGAGGGGAATTCACCCTGGAGGCCTTCTTCATCATCATGCAAGCCTCCGGTGTGATGCGTGAGTAGTTCATATCTAGACTACGGGTCCACGTAGTAGCTAGACGGCTGGTTCTCCTCCTTTGTGCTATCATGTTTAGATCTTGTGAGCTCCGTTCATGATCAAGATCATCTATTTGTAATTCTGCATGTTGTGTTTGCGGGGATCCGATAGATATTGAGATGCTATTTCAGATTGATTATTGATTCTATCATGTCTTTGTTATTTGTGATCTTGCTTGCCTTCCGATGTTAGTAGCTATCTTGGCCAAGTAGATGCTAGCAACTCCAAGAGTTAGTATTTATGCTCGATAGTGGGTTCATGCCTCCGGTAATCTAGGGAAGTGACAAAAATCTCTAAGGTACTAGATGTGCTGTTGCTTCTAGGTAGAAAACAATAATACTTTGTTCATAGGACAATCGTATTGTTTACTTTACACGCAATTCGTAAAGCAATAATCTGTTACTTGCAACTTAATACTGGAGGGGGTTCGAATGATAACCTGAAGGTGTATTACTAGTCATAGATGCAGTTGGATGGCGGTCTATGTATAATGTTGTAATGCCCAATCAAGTCTCAAAGGAGTCAAGATGATTAGTATATGCTTGTATGCTTTCTCGATGTTTGTCAATTGCCCCGCTGTAATTTGTTCACCCAGCATGTTATATATCTTAACGAGAGCCACCTCTAGTGAACTATGGACCCTGGTCCTTTCTTTTACATACAATCTACAAATTGTTTACTGCTTTGTGTTTACTTTCTGCAAACTATTACTTCCTTCCATTCGATACGTTTAATCCTTTGTTTTCAGCAAAACCGGTGAGATTGAAAACCTCATCGCAAGTTGGGGACAAAGTTATGTGGTTGTGTTGTGTAGGTCTCCACGTTGCTGCTGGCACCGGTAGTGCACCTTGCCAACGTTCAGCTAGCTACACATTTCAGGTGTTTCCTTGCTCCTACTAGATTGATAACCATGGTTTCATACTGAGGGAAAACTTGCTGTTGTGCTAATCTTACCTTCCTCTTGGGGTTCCCCAACGAGCTCGATATATTTTGGGCCATCAAAGAGCTTCAGATCCCTCCCGATCTAGGGATGGATATGACGGCGGCTATAGACTCTTTCGTGGAATTTTGATCAGGAACTTAGGGTTGTATCGGAGGCAACTTATAGGCGGAAGGAGAGGCCGAGGGGGTGCCTGGGGCGTCCAGAGCACCCCCTGGTGCAGGCCAGGCCTGGCCACGCGGCCAGGTGGTGTGGTCGGGCCCCAGCCCCTCTCCGTCTCATATTCTGGCTCCAGGTGTCCCTCGGTGAAAAACTGACTTTGGCTTTTGTCCCGTCCAATTACGAGAATATTCATTTTCTGACTTTCCTGGAACCAAAAATCGCAGAAAATAGGCAACTGGCATTGTGGCTCTTATTAATAGGTTAGTCCAAGAAATCATATGAAAAGTACTCCAAAGTGTGAACAAAACATAAGAAAGTAGATAAAACCAAGCATGGAACATCAAAAATTATGGATACGTTTGCAACGTATCACTGTTGCTCCCACAACTTTCAGATCCAGAGCTGTAAGCCCCGCCTTCTGTGGCCAGGTCACCCAGATCGGAACCGCTGCTGCTATCATTGTCCGTGCTCCCAACTGTTGTCGGGGCGTTGAGCTCGCTTAGGGTGCAGATTGGTGGCAGAAACCACAATGCGGGAGCAATCGCGGGAACCGTCGGCTGATCAGGGAGGCGAAGTGTGCCTAGCTGACCAACTTGGAAGCGTAAGCTCCCGATTGCTAGGCCGATTCCATCGCCTACGAACTCGAAAGCCGGGGGAGTGGCCGGTTTGTGGACGGTGAAGTCGAAAGCACCGAAGAGTTGGCGAATATCCGCTATTGCAGAGTTGTAGATCACGGTTGACGGGGCCGAAGAAGCCGTGACATCAGCACTCCCAGTTCCCACAGACGGCGACAATTGACGAGGGATTAACTCGTCAATGCCCATTGTTATGGACTTGGGTTTTGGAGAAGGAAGGAGTGCTGGAGGCATCAATCGGCTAGCAAACAAGCACACAGGGACGCAAGGTTTACCCAGGTTCAGGCCTCGTAGAGGTCCCCACTCCTGCTTGTCTGCTCTTGGAATTATTGAGGGAGTCGAAAGTTACAAGGGGTGCGCAGATGCAATCTGGCGATGTTGTGGAAACTAGACTTGCGATCGTCCTCCTCGCCGCCCCCTCTTAGCCTTTATATAGATAGGCTAGGTCTCGGGTAGCAGGTCGACTCGATTATAGATTAGGGTTTGTCCCTTTAAACTTTCTATCTTAAGCATCGTCTTGTGCTGCAAGCAATAAGAGTCTCCGTGAGCCACCCGAATCCTGTATTGGGCCTTTGTAACACCGTGGGCTCCTGTCATATCTGGGTCGTATATACCAAGCTCGAGTACCTGTAGGGTATTCCCACATCATAAGGACTCCTAAAATCCATTTAAAACTAGAGGGCACCACCAAATCTAGGCAACATTCAAGATAGGGACTATTTGATTCTATATACTTGGAATTGAGAGGCATCTTTTGTACAAGGGTGCATATATGTATATACCCCAATCTTTAAACAGACAAGCTATGACACCCTCTAATTTTACTATATTAAATTAAGGCCAAAAATGCAAATAAAGGAATATAACTTGACATTAATATTCAAGATGATTCAAGCATTCAATTGATCTTTCTAGTAATCATAGTTACCACATGTAGCTTGGCAACACAATGAAAATCAATTAGTACTAGATATTACCATCATACCAGCCATGGATAATACTAGAGGAGAAGGAAGTCAGTTTGACTACCTATACATAGTGAGAGTCCACCTGCAAGTAGCACCCTCATCGCTTGAATGCGGTGTGTTGTTATCACCAAGGTAAAAACTAGCATTAGAAAGGAAGAGTAACAGCTAGCCGAGCCATATCTACTTCCTCCCCACTCCATAACACCAGTACTAGTTCATCAAAAGAACACACTATTTCCACCACATCCACATCATCAAGAACAATACCAGATGTCACCAATAAAGATCACCACCATGATCACTTGAAGATGCCAGGAAACAAGTCAAGATAGGTGCTGGAGTAGGACGCAAGGAGCAAGTTGGTCTCTACAGCTGATCAAGATCAGCAGTAGAACCACAAGTACTTGCTACAGCTGATCAAGGAATATCACAAGCAGAAGCAACTAGAACTAATCAAGATCACAAACATGAAGATAAAATACATCAAAATCTCAGGTTGAGCACACCATAGTATCTATTCTTATCAGTTCTAGCATAAGCATACATAGTAGCCACCCAACCAGGAAAATAAAAAGGGAAAAGGCACTCTCAGTTAGCATAGAGACGCTATGCTATCTCATCAGAGAGTTTTAGGAACCAATTAGCATTTGTTCTTATTATTCTAAGCAAGCAGATCATTTGGGAGCGAGGGAGAGCTCTCAGTACAGCATAGACAATCTATGCTAGGATCATCATAGAACTTATAAGGCCACTATAGTATATGTTCTTATTTTACAATCACAACCTCAGCCTCTACATCATAGGTAAGGCCAAGAAATCAAGCATAGAAATCTATTCTTATAAGAATGTAAGCCTAGGCTATGTATCATTGGCAGCCAAATATGAAGTTCTAGATAGTCAATTCATAATAGCAACTCATAATACTTTGAATCACTAATGTGCACACTCCCAGTGGGAGGTACCACAGTAGCAGCCCAAGAAGCGGTATAAGCCACTATATTATTGACAATAGTAAGAAGCTTACTAAGAAAGACTACAGTAAGTTTTGGAAGCAACAATATAAGTAACCATCATAGTTTTCCATATCATCTGCTAGTCAGCAGTGTATATATTCATATCCTTTTCCTAGATTCAAAGTCACTTAAAATCACTTGCAACCAATTTTCCCAGAGCATTCTTATCATTCTCCTAGCAGCAATCCTATGAATTTAGTCAACATGTTATTCAACTATTCATCCTGTCAGGGATCAAGTTATTTTGCTAAGCTTTACTATTAGGAATCATCCACATACACCTTAGCATATCATAAATATATATAAACCAATATACATCTATCCATGCCAGTAGTCAATGCGTAATCTTTAATTCAAACTCCCATTTCTTGGATTAAGCAATATGAAAAAATTCTAGGTTACATACAACCACTATCACATGAATATTAGCAACATATTTAATCATTAGTAGAACAAGTCTAATGTTTCATCCAATCACAAAGTAATAGTATAGTGTTGCATAGAATGCCATGCTATAAATCTACACTAGTCCTACCCCAGTACTAATAGTACATAGTTACTAAACTTAATTAACTAAGGATAAAAAGAAAGATGTCAGGAAGATCATTTAAATGAAATCAACCTCAAGATTAAAAATTAATTGATGAAGTATTCACTACTCTAGAATTCTAATAGCAGTCCTAAATCTTGAGTAGTTAAACATGGCATATTGAATCCCAACATCAAGTAGATTATTGCTAGCTCTAAGCTAAGATTAGAACATGGGAACAACCTAGGCAGAGTTGGCATCGGAGAGAGAGATAAGGGGTCGAGCACCTACCTTTGGCAAGCTTAAGCTTGCCGAAGATGGAGCATATTAAGGCAGAGGCCACAACATGGTGGCACAGGGGCACGGAGTGCTGCACCTCCGCCTAGCCACGACCGATAGTAGCAGCCGCGGCACCACCGCACACATCCAGTCCATGCTCTGTAACCTAGAAGGAATCACCTGACTCCAGCAAGCGGTGAGGTCGAGATGACCGAAACCCTAGTGCTAGAGAGACAAATGGGGGCGAACAAGTGTAGGCTCGGGGAGCAGATCTGGTTGGTCAGAAAGATGCAACAGAGAATGGTGTTTTGCCTGTGACCTTTGGTGGTATGCGAGATGGCCAGGGCGAGTTGTGGCAGCGAGGCGACTATGGCAGCGCCATAGAGTCATAGCAAAAAGAAGAGAGAGGAGAAGTTCAGAGAGAGTGAGTATGGGCTAGGTCGGTTTAACCGAACTAGTGAAGTAGTTGGGCTAGACTAGCCCAAGCCTAGTGGGCTAGGAGACCGGTGGGCCCAAAATAAGTTTCATAAATAGGAAGGAAAAGAAAAGGAATAAGGAAATTACAAAAATACCCTGTGAATACTTTTAAATCTAGAAAAATGTACAAAATTTCTAAAAATGCATATAATACATCAAAATTATCAAAACAACCTCTACTTAGGAAAAAATATAATATTACTTGTTTAAGCTAAATAAAGTAAAACTAAATATTAAAGCTACTAAAACCCTCAATGAAACATAACAAAATAAGGAAAAGTCCTAAAAATCAATAAAAATCATTTTTTTGTATCAAAATAAGTCTATTATTTTATAAAAATGCTAATTACAAAAATTACAATTCATTTTAGGATTTATAAACAAATAAGTGCTATAATTGAATTTAAATCCTTTTCTTTAATTAAAATAAAAGAGATATATTTTCGCTTGTCAATTGTAAATCAAAACTAATACTTATTAACTTTAATTGATTACTTAGGATTTATTGAAACTTAGAATGTAATTATTTAAGATTAAAACATGTAAAACTCATATAAATCTATTTATTTAAATAATAGAATTAAGTCTTAAATCTATATAAATACTTTAAACCCTAACAAATTAATGAATTCATATAATTATAATAACCTATCAAATATTGAACTCATCATTCACTTAAATTGATTCATAATTATACTTATCAAAACCATAAAAGTTGGTAATATTCTAGACACATTACACCTTAAGATTCATTTCTGTTTTTATAGTTAAATCTGGTCTAAAAACTCATAAACATCATGTCTTGTTTAATTCATGTTTTATAGTTAACTTTGGTCAATTGTGCAACCAATAAAAGGTACAATAACTCCACATCATTTGTACTCTATTAAAAAACATAGTATTACACCTAACAACCTTCAAGATGGATTAACCTAACATAAACAACATCATCTTTGAAAGTTATTCCTTCGCCACTTGAAACAAAAGGTTTAATAAATCAGTCAAAACTCACTAATTTTAAATATGATCATTCTTACAAGTAATCATCAAGCAATACTCCACATTAATCAATGGTGTTCTTTACTTTCCTAACTTGTAAATTACTTTCAGAAGCTTAGTTATATCTTATTGTGAAATACACTTGAATATAACCCGAATATTGCATAAATCACCAAACCCAATCCATAATTCAACATGGGGAT
This sequence comes from Avena eriantha, assembly GCA_910589775.1. Classification (NCBI taxonomy): domain Eukaryota; kingdom Viridiplantae; phylum Streptophyta; class Magnoliopsida; order Poales; family Poaceae; genus Avena; species Avena eriantha. The sequence continues at coordinate 239,544,219 of OU342745.1, forward strand.
TTACTTTGGGATTTATACAAAATACATATCATTATCTATGCATAATATAATATTTGTTTTTTAAAACATTAGTCCTTACCGGACCAATGATGATGTTTCCAGATATTGGATCTTATATCGTCTCAAAGACTATGATTGCATAATCTTGTAATCACAAAGGCAAGTTAACACTTGCTCACGTACTTTGGTTATTTTCTATCAAGTATTTGCAATCTATTATTGTTACCACCTATATTTCAAAAAGATGACAGAAAATACTATTTTCAATGATAATGTGAATCTATGACGACTAGCAATGGGATCACCATTGCACAGGAATATTTCATCTAGGAGTCGGGAATCGAAAAGGAGACAACGATGTCACCAGTGATTCTTGCGCCGTATATTACGCGTGAACCAAAAGACTTGGAATGGATGGGAAAGTCACCTAGATCTTTTTCCTTTCGTGTGCCAATGAACGACCTTATCGAGAAGCTGCAAATTCCTTGCTAGGATGTAGCACATGGGTGGGACCCCTTAGTGCCCTGCGATGTTGGTGTCTATATCATATATGCATAGTTGTCATTGGTGGAGGAATTTCACCATATCTGATGGTGGATGCCAGGGTAGAGCTGCTTATAGAGTCTACAAGGGGTTATCGTAACTATAGTCACCCATAATGGAGGCATAGCTGAGGTATTCCTGCTTGTAGGGTTGTGTTATCATGTGGGGTTGCGGAGAAGGATAGCAAATGGCTTGGATCTTAGGTTGGGCCTCAAACCACAGAAGTTTGAATGGGGACATACTCCCGACGGTGAAACAAAGCTTAAGATCTCTTATGGAAAAAGTGATGCACCTCTATAGAGTGTATAAAATTTTGACATGTTACTCCCTGATCCGGAAAGGAGCTACAAATGCGGCAGGAAAGTAACTCCACAAAGTTCTGGTAAACATGTCAAGGCTGGCGAACATACCTTTTTAGTATAAAAGCAACATTTAAAGAAATGTTTACGAAAACTTGCATAGCCTACGACTTGTGGTCTATGGCTATAGATAGTGCATCACACACTCTTTTTTAGGGAACTTGCTGAATATGTTTGTACTCAACCATACCTTCTTAACCATTGCTAGATTCTAAAACCGATGAAGATGATGTCAACACCAACTGATGCTCAAAGGAATCAGCATAGAAAGCTCAAGTTCTTCAAGAAGTCAATGAAGCCAAGGGAGTCAATATATATACCTCAACTTAAGTGAAGACAAACTTCCTGATCAGATAGGAGTATAATATCTTGCCATAGAACCTACTTATGTAGAGCAATACAATGGCAGCATTTACAAGCAAGATAGTTAGATACTAGTGTTACTAGTATGATAGTTGTGAGTTTTTATTTCTGGTTCTTCTTTGTAAGAACTTTATTTCTCTCTCTATAACCTAGAGTGTAGGATCTTTTGTAAAGAGTCGAGTTGTAATTAATAGTCATGTCTTGGACCCACGATGTTTCTCTTGTACCACTCTAAGGGGTGTAATACCAGTGGAATGGTGTTTCATTGGTGTTATGTCAATGACTATAGTGTACTACATCATGTAGTGATATGCTGGGTCATCGCACTTCGGGCCCGTACGGGCTTTGGCGGGTTGTACGGATGTGGTCTAAAACTATTGAATCCCGATCCTACCCCCACGCAGCCATCGATCAATTATGTCTCCTTCTTTTCTTTCCTTTGGGGGTCTATTGAATCAGAGGTCAACCAGTAATAGTTTTAAAATTGCATGTTAACCCCTTCTAGGTGACATCTCTACCCTTTCAATGGTTCATCGTATGTGACACGTGGTGAGATGAATGGGAGTCGTTGCTCGGCATGCCCCTAGATATCCGTATACACGTGGTAGGTCTAGGGTTACATGTGTTGAGTTAGCTAAATTACATATGAATAAAAAACCTAACACGATAATCTAGACCTTATCAGGGTTGGTTACAAAGTATATCATGTAGAGTTCTCATGGGGATCTTGGCATGTCTTGCACTTCAAGATGTTGGTGTCGTACAGGCTGAGCGCACAATTCATTGAGCTGAGGCACCCACAACCGAGTGGTCAGCCTTTAGAATATGTGGGCCTACATAGGGATCATGATCTCTTCATAAGGTGTGCAACTTTATCCTATGAATCTCATCTTTGAAGTTGTAGATTCCTCTTCCTCGATACAGTTTAGGTTTATGTGCCAACATTGTTTTAACATTGATTACAACAAGGAACCCATCGATGGTCGTTGATGATGGTATGTTTTCTCGACGATGTATACGCTTCGTGTGGCTAGCATGTTTGCTAGGGTTCACAATGAAATTTTGTGTTTCATGACATCACATTGGTGCATTTGTGGCAGTTCCATTAATGAATCAGAAGATACTCTCATACTCCCTCCGTCCTACATTAATTGTCATGGTTTAGTGTATCTTGACAAACTTGTGTTAGTTAACTTGAAACGGTGAGAGTACTTTTTAAACAAAACGAGACAACATCGTCTATTTTATTAAAAAATAATATTTTCCAATTTCCAAATTAATTGATTCAACTTTGTCTAGATATGTATAAATCTAGACAGAGAAATATGCGTCTAGATACATACGTATTTAGAAAAATGAGTCAATTAATTTCACATGGAGCAGGAGTAGTATACGTTCTTAAAAATAGCTTACATATCATATTGTACTAGTTAGAGCAGGTCCAGCAAGAGCCCGATAGCCTCCTCCATGCCGAACATAGAAGAGAGAGAACAAGGAAACGCCCTCCAGAACCTCACCTACCGCCTCGCCGACCCAGCCCCCAACACCCCTACGCACCGGGGCGACAGAGACGCGAGCAATCGCTTGCCCTAGAAGACTCCCTACTGCCAGTGCGACACGAGCTCGAAATCAGGGTCGTCTCCTTCCCACTTTCTTTCTCCAAATCAAGCTCGCAATAGGGAAAATATGGGCTGCTATGGAGGGACGGCATTGCCCCTAGAAAACCCCCTTCCGCCGGCGCAAATTAGAGTAGAGGGGTGGGGTTGGGTTGGCGCTGCCATGGAGGGCCTAGGGAGGAAGAAAGGGTGCGGAGTAAAATCGATCTCTAGACCGGTTGGGGGCCCGGGAGAGGAAGGAGATAGTTTGGGAGGGAGGCCTGCCTAGTCTGGATGAGGCCATCACCTAGGGACATGACGTGGGGTCTCCAAGTCATCGAGATGTCTATGGATACATATATGAGATCTGGCGTATGTTATGGATCATGTGTCCATTGTCCTCCTCAGTGGCCCCTCATAGCATTTATATGGGGAGCCAAAGTCTCAGGTACCATACCGAGTCGGTTACAATTTGGTTATATCCCTAAGATTTTCTAGTTTAGGAACTTCTTCTTGCTCGACATGCCTAGAGTCGGTAACTTCATGGGCTTCGTATCAGGCGAATAGTTCTTGGTCTTCATGGGCCTTTTGTGAACCTCCCGTACGGCCGAGCCAGCTAGGCTAAAGGCAGGTGTCCGTTAGGCATACCTATGTCAAGACGCGTGATAGCTAGGGGCAGCCCCACCATGGCCAAGGCAGTCCATGTCGGCCATCTCCCCGGGAGCAACGACTGGGAGAGCCGGAGAGGGGAATGGGGACCAACTGTCGTTGTTGTGAAATTTTGCTAGTTCAATAGATTATTGAGTATTGCTGCATGTCATCTATTGTGAAATTTTTGTCAAATGTTTATTCAACTTCTGTCAAATTGATGTCCAATTGCTATCATATTGTGCTCTTCAATATATTGTTGATTGTTCTCTTTTGTTGTGCAATTTTGCTAGCTGAAACAACTTGTCTAAACAATAGCATATTGGTGCAGATTGTTTGATTGTGGATTCATCGCTTATGAGAATTTTGAGCGGCGGGAGAGGATACAGAATAAGAGAAATATATAAGGAAGATCCAAAATTATGTGAGAGATCTATTAGTTACAAAATATTTTCCAAATCCAAAATTATGTGAGAGATCTATTAGTTACAAAATATTTTCGAAAAGTAACCGTTGGAGATAGTCATTTGAAATATGGCGGTTAAAGAAATAATCATTCATGTAGTTACGAAATATTGATAAAATATATATGAATATGATATAGGGAGAGTATATAGGAGAGCTCCTAGAAATAAACAAATTATAGGAGAAGTATATTTTTAGAGAAGACCCTTACAAGGAGATATAGGATGGAAGTTTTGGAGGAGTTGCTGGACTTGCTCTTGGGATGCGGGACATAAGATCATTAAATGTATGCTGAAACAAAATACTCTTCATCGCCAATGATAGATATGCTAGTCTTGGTTTTTTTGTTGTAGGAAGGAATTAATTCTGATGGTCCTTTTGGATCATTAAGATCATGTGATTGCCTTTCTCGCCTAAATATGTCGTCACAACTTTCCTCCTATTCTCTAGACTAGATGGTCCAAAGGCGGGATGTTTTCGTTGTGCCGCCAATGTTTCCATTCCGTACAAATTTGTACACCAATATGGTAGGACAGGTCCCCTCCATCCCACGAAAGTTTACCGCCCCATCGATCGACATCATACACCTCTACGAGACGCATCGGTCAGCGGACGACTGAGCGATCGAGCGCTTACTAGGGTACGTAGCTCTAAGGCCAACCCCAATGAGCCCCCGCATTTCGTACATCGCTTTCGTCCAAATCGGTCTGTTTGTGGGGGATAGAGGACAGGCCGTCCGAGCTCAGCCCAGTTGTGATGGCCTGTGCCCCCAACCATCTACCCCATTTGCGGGCCCCCTTCTCTGCTGGGAGCCATCAAGCTCGAGCTGACGAGAGTATCAGCACTAATGTCGGCCGGCGATTGTCCTGCCAAAACTATAGTTCCCGCCCGCTGGCCCCGGCCTTTCCTGCCTAGGCTGCGCCATTTCCTGCCCGGCTACCCCTTCCCGCTCGACGTTCCCGCCCGGCCGTTCCCTAGGATATAAATAGGGGCCGGCGGCAGGGATGGAGCACCAACACCAACCCCTCCCTCGTTGTTGCCTCCATCACTCGCCATGGACATCCTCCCTGGGACCTGGGTCGAGCTCAACAAGTTTGCCCTTGATGGCCCAAAATATATCGAGCTCGTTGGGGAACCCCAATAGGAAGGTATGATGAGCACAGCAGCAAGTTTTCCCTTAGTACGAAACCAAGGTTATCAATCCAGTAGGAGCAAGGAAACACCCCAAAGGTGTAGCTAGCTGAACGTTGGTAGGGTGCACTGTCGGTGCTAGCAGCAACGTGGAGACCTACACAACACAACCACAGAACTTTGTCCCCAACTTGCGATGAGGTTGTCAATCTCACCGGTTTTGCTGAAAACAATGGATTAAACGTATCGAATGGAAGGAAGTAATAGTTTGTAGAAAGTAAACACAAAGCAGTAAATAGTTGATTGTAGATTGATTGTAAAAGAAAGGATTGGGGTCCATAGTTCACTAGAGGTGGTCTCCTTAAGATAGATAACATGCTGGGTGAACAAATTACAGCGGGGCAATTGACAAACATCGAGAAAACATACACGCATATACTAATCATCTTGACTCCTTTGAGATTCGATTGGGCATTACAACATTATACATAGACCACCATCCAACTATATCTATGACCAATAATCCACCTTCAGGTTATCATCCAAACCCCCTCCAGTATTAAGTTGCAAGCAACGGATAATTGCATTACGAATTGTGTGTAATGTAAACAATACGATTGTCCTATGAACAAAGTATTAATGTTTTCTACCTAGAAGCAACAGCACATCTAGTACCTTAGAGATTTTTGTCACTTCCCCAGATTACCAGAGGCATGAACCCACTATCGAGCATAAATACTAACTCTTGGAGTTGCTAGCATCTACTTGGCCAAGATAGCTACTAACAACGGAAAGCATGCAAGATCACAAATAATAAAGACATGATAGAATCAATAATCAATCTGAAATAACATCTCAATATCCATCGGATCCCCGCAAACACAACATGCAGAATTAAAAATAGATGATCTTGATCATGAACGGAGCTCACAAGATCTAAACATGATAGCATAAAGGAGGAGAACCAGCCATCTAGCTACTACATGGACCCGTAGTCCAGAGATGAACTACTCACGCATCACACAGGAGGCTTGTATGGTGATGAAGAAGGCCTCCAGGGTGAATTCCCCTCTCCGGCAGGGTGCCGGGAAGAGTTTCAGATCCCTCCCGATCTAGGGACAGAGACGACGGTGGCTACAGACTCTTTCGTGGAATTTTGATCGGGTACTTAGGGTTTCCGTATCAGAGGCAATATATAGGCGGAAGGAGAGGCCGACGGGGTGCCTGGGCTGGCCACACCACCCCCTGGCATGGGCCAAACCTGGTCGCGTGGCCAGGTGGTGTGGCCGCCCTCTGGCCCTTCTCCGTCTCGTATTGCTCCAGGTGTCCCCTGGTAAAATAATGACTTTGCCTTTTGTCCCGTCCAATTCCGAGAATATTCATTTACTGACTTTCCTGGAACCAAAAACAGTAGAAAACAGGCAGCTGGCACTGTGGCTCTTATTAATAGGTTAGTCTAAGAAATCATATGAAAAGTACTCCAAAGTATGGACAAAACATAAGAAAGTAGATAAAACCAAGCATGGAACATCAAAAACTATAGATACATTTGCACAACATCCCCAAGCTTAACTCCTGCTCGTCCTCGAGTAGGTAAGTGATAAAAAGAAAGAATAATTTTGAGGTGACATGCACCATCAGAAACATGATCAAAGTATTTGTAAAACATTCAAAGCTGGGATCATGGTACTTCAATCATTAAATGAAAGACAAAGTTCTAGCAATAAGACAAAGAAACTATGATGCAACATGAAAAGGCACAAACAAAAGATTCATGAATAACAATGCTTTGCAAGACGTTTGTTTGTTTCACATAAAGAAAACATAGCATAGTAGTATTCAGCTTGTCCCTCATAGAGTAGCAAATATAAATGCATAAGACACCTTCAAAGTTTATAAGAGTGACTAGATACAAATAGTTTAAAACAAGAAATATCAAGGCTATGCATCAATCAATAAGTATTGGTACAATGCACATAGAACTAAGAATGGCCACTATGCTCTCAAAGTAGGTGCATAAAGATAGAAGGTGGGGACTCAATATATATAGTGGAAGAAAGGCCTTCATAGAAGGAAGTAGGGATTCAAGTCTCATAAAGAGCTTCCAAAAATTATGGTACTTAATAGCTTTCAGCTCTCATTGCCCCTATCATAACCATCTTGAAGGTGATTAAGGTTAAAGTGACACAACTAAGAGGATATGCTTGACAAGTTATAAACCGAAATCTCATGCCCCTTACTTACGAAGACCGAACCTCATGCTACTCAACTTGAGTCACGAGTAAGCTCTTGTCATTGTAAGTACATATGTATCATAAAGAACCGCCAACGGGGTACCCCTTGCACATGATACAGGAGCTATCCCATAATAAAAATGACAAGGCAAGCAGAAAATGAGCATCTCAACGATCTTTTTATTTGCTATTTGCATAGGTTTTTTATTGAGGATGCTTCATAGAATGCTCATTATGGTGATGCTGCAAGTTTCCACCATGATTAGGAATGGCTTAGGCTAGCATCCTAGGCGTTTCTCTAACACACATACAAACTCCATGATCTTACAAGTTCCACTTTTATTTCACACCGCCGGGATCCATAAGCAAAAGAACATGATATCAAGGGGGTACAAAGTACAGGTGCAATGTTGAAAGCGTTCCCCATGATACATGGTTCTGCTAATTTCAACTTATAAAGCGCAAGCATATACGCAACAAAGAAGGACCCAATGGTTCAAGTTTATCAAATGCAAAAAAGTAAAGTGTGCCATCAAGTTCGTGAGAGCTTTAATCACTAGTTTTCTCATAACAAGTTTAATTTGGAAGGTAAACAAAAACATGAATATACTTGGAATAGCATATGCTAGTAGGTAGGTATGGTGGACTCTTTGGAATAACTTGGTTTAAGGAGTTGGATGCATGAGTGGAACTCATACTTGGTTGCGGAGGCTAGCAAAAGACTAGGAGCAACAAACTAAGAGAGCAATAATGGCCATAATCATGCAAAGTGACAAAACATCATTGATCAAAGCATAAAGTGATACTACAAGTTGAAAACTAAAGGATCATAAAGGCTTATGGTGACTTGAGATAGTCATAACATGGTGTGAGCATGTGCCAAGTCAACCCAAATAAAGCATCAAAGGAGAATACCACAATACTATGCTTTAATATGCTAAAACAACGCATGATTCATCCAAGGCACATTAAGCGGTCTCAATTGTTTATAACAAGTCATGCTACAGCAAAGAATACTAAGCATAAAGCCAAAACAATATCAAACATGGCATGAAAAAGCATAGGCCACAGTCAAAAACAAGCTCTCTTTACCACTTAAGCATGAACTTTCCTACTCTTTTCCAATCCAAACCAAACTATTTGAAAACCAATGTATGAAATAGGAGGTCCAACCAATTTATTCAGCAAACAAAGCAAACAAAGCAAACGAAAAACCAAAACGAAAACGAAAAAGAAGACGCTCCAAGAACAACACAAATGTGCATGAAACAATAAAAATGAAGCGTTTGGAAGAAACCTGGGATTTTTATTGATGAAGAAGGGGATGCCTTGGGCATCCCCAAGGTTTGACGGTTGTACTTATTGGATATTTCTTGGGGTGACACGTGTGGCATCCCCAAGCTTGAGATTTAGTCCATCCTGTTGGGTGTGTAGCATAGAAAACAAAAAAAATCCTACGATGAGAACTACACGCCAAGATCTATCTACTAGGTACAGAGCAACGGGTGGACATACATCCAACGAGAACTTCCCCTCGAAGACAACGAGTTTTGTTAACGAGTAGGAACTCATGGTTGATGTAGTCGGACACTTGCCGATCTCAAGACCATGAGGAAGTCCGAGCGCCGCAACTCAGCAGCGCATCCGTACTCGCACACACGTTCAAGCCACCGGACAACCTCCACCTCCTCGCTCCAGCGATCCAGCAGAAGCAGCAACTCCTGCCAGACGAAATGCCACCGGGAACATGTATCTCGCTAATCTGAGACCATGGGGGAATAATTCTAGAGGGGGAGAGAGATCCTTCATGAGGAGGTGTGAGGAAGAAGGAGGAAGAGGGGGGCCTTTTATAGGAGGAGGGGGTGCCCCTCCCCATGGCCGGCGTATGGGGGAGGTGACCCTTCACCTCCTCCATTCATGTGGTGGTACCCCCTCCACATTAAAATGCCTCTTCACATTCCATTTTAAAGTCCCCACTTTAAATGCATTAAAATGCTCCAAGTTTAATGCTCTCTCATTTAATAAAACTCTTTTATTGAATTTATTCAGAATTTTGTTAATTACTTTAATTAACAAACATTCACATATAACCCCTTGCAATATTTCAATATCACATGCAGAACCACTTTCTGCAATTTCACCCGAAAAAATTTCCGGATCTATCGAAACAATTCCTGCGCTTTGCAATTCTTTCGTCTGAAACATATGTGCTCCAAAATGGTGTCCGGTAACTCTTAAGTGTGTCACCCTACGGTTCGCGAATAATGCAGACATGATTGAGACTCCTCTTAGATCAATAATCAGAAGCGGGACCTGGAGGTCCATACTGAATCCTGCATATTCAACGATGACTTCTGTGATCGTGAGAACCTTTAAAGCTTGTAATTTAATCCCTTTGTCTCTTGATATAATACATGTCTGAGATTCGATCATCGGTATCCAAATACCTAGTTTGATCTCGTTACCGACATGCACTCTTTTCTCGTTCCCATGATATAACATTCTAGTGATCACATCACTTGCTTGCAAGCTATCTCAATGTGATATCACCGAGAGGGCCCAGAGTATATCTATCCGTCATCAGGATTGAAAAATTCCACTCTTGATCCATGAGCCTCAACATAACACATTTGTAGCACTGAACCCATCTTTATAGTTACGGTGTGACGTTTGATGCTATCAAGATACTCTTCCGGTGTTAGCAATTAACATGATTTCATGGTCTAAGGATAAAGATTACTTCGTATGATATTAGAGCAATGTAAACATAATGAATTGATCGTAATGCTATACTTCGGATGAATGTTCATCACATCATTTCACAAATGTTGTGACCTTGTTATTAACAACATCCAATGTCCATGATCAGGAAACCTTGATCATCTTGTTAATCAACAAGCTAGTCTATAAGAGAGGCATAACTAGGAACCCTTTTTGTTTATTAAACACACATGTATTGATGTTTCCGATCAATACAATTCTAGCATGCAAAATAAACATCTATCATATATAAGGAATACATAATAACAACTTTATTATTGCCTCTCAGGGCATATTTCCTTCAGTCTCCCACTTGCACTAGAGACAATAATCTAGTTCACATAGTGATAAATCTAACACCCATGGAGTTCTGGTGTTGATCATGTTTTTCCCTAGGGAGAGCTTTAGTCAATGGATCTGCTACATTTAGGTCCGTGTGTACTTTACAAATCTTTATATCTCCATCATTGACATGTTCACTGATGGAGTGAAACCGGCACTTAATATGCTTGGAATTCTTGTGAGACCTCGGTTCCTTGGCGTTGGCTATGGCTCCATTGTTATCACAATAGATCACCATCGGGTCGAATGCACTAGGAACCACACCTAGTTCCGCAATGAACTCTTTCATCCAAACCGCTTCCTGCACCGCTTCTGAAGCAGCAACATATTCCGCCTCCGTCGTTGATCTAGCCACCACAGGTTGTTTGGGACTCCTCCAACTAATTGCTGCTCCGTTTAAGAGAAATACATATCCGGATTGAGACTTAGAGTCATCCGGATCGGTGTCAAAGCTAGCATCGACATAACACTTAGCGACTAGCCTTCTTCACCTCCGTATATAAGAAACATATCCCTAGTTCTTCTCAAGTACTTGAGGATGTTCTTGACCGCTATCTAGTGTTCCGAACCTGGATCAGATTGGTAACTACTAGTCAAACTAATAGCATGTGCCACATCCGGTCTTGTACATAGCATGGCATACATTATAGAGCCTATGTCCGAGGCATAGGGGATCCTATCCATCATCTCTCTTTCTTCCGCCGTAGACGGACTTTGAGTCTTACTCAATGTCTTGCCTTGCAACATAGGTAAGAACCCCTTCTTACTTCTGTCCATATTAAACTTCTCTAATATCTTATCAAGGTATGTACTCTGCGATAGCCCAATTAGGCGCCTTGATCTATCTCTATAGATTTTAATGCCTGATATATATGACGCTTCACCAAGGTCTTTCATCGAAAATTTGCTGTTTAGATAAGTTTTAACACTGTTTAAAAGATCTATATCATTTCCAATCAATAATATGTCATCCACATATAATATTAGAAATGCCACATTGCTCCCACTCACTTTCTTGTAAATACAAGCCTCTCCATAAGTTTGGACAAATCCAAACTCTTTGATCACCTCATCAAAGCGGAGATTCCAACTCCGGGATGCTTGCTTCAGTCCATAGATGGATCGCTGAAGTTTGCATACCTTATTAGCATCCTTAGGATCGACAAAACCCTTAGGTTGTATCATATACAACTCTTCTTCAATATTACCATTGAGGAACACAGTTTTGACATCCATCTGCCATATTTCATAATCGAAATATGCAGCAATTGCTAACATAATCCTAACCGACTTAAGCATCGCTACGGGAGAGAATGTCTCATCGTAGTCAACCCCTTTGCGACAAGTCGAGCCTTATAGATGGTCACATTACCATCAGCATCAATTTTTCTTTTGAAAACCCATTTATTCTCAACGGCCTTTCGATCGTGAGGTAAGTCCACCAAGGTCCAAACCTAGTTCTTGTACATGGATTTCATCTCGGATTTCATGGCTTCTAGCCATTTGTTGGAATCCGGGCTCATCACCGCTTCTTCATACGTCGCAAGGTCATCCATTTCATCAACCATGAAATTCACAACAAGATTGCCATACAGTTTAGGAGCTGCACGTGTCCTGCTTGACCTACGAGGTTCGGTAGTGTCCTCTTTTGGAGTTTCATGATCAATATCATTAGCTCTCTCTTCATTAGGTGAAGTCAACTCCAGAACAATTTCCGGTGCTGTGCTACTCGCCATTTCATGAAGAGAAGGTTCAATAACCTTTTGACTACTCACACCTTTCGCGAGAAACTCCTTCTCAAGAAAGGATCCATTCTTGGCAACAAAAACCTTGCCCTCGGATCTGTGATAGAAGGTATACCCAATCGTTTCCTTAGGGTATCCTATGAAGACACATTTTTCCGCTTTGGGTTCGAGTTTATCTGGCTGAAGTTTCTTCACATAAACATTGCATCCCCAAACTTTAAGAAATGACAACTTAGGTTTGTTTCCAAACCACAATTCATACGGTGTCGTTTCAATGGATTTAGATGGTGCCTGATTTAAAGTGAATGCAGCTATTTCCAGTGCATAACCCCAAAATGATAGTGGCAAGTCAGTCAGAGACATCATAGATCGAACCATATCTACTAAAGTACGATTACGACGTTCTGACACACCATTACGTTGTGGTGTTCCGGCAGGCGTGAGTTGTGAAACTATTCCACACTCTTTCATGTGTGTGCTAAACTCGTAACTTAGATACTCACCACCACGGTTAGATCGCAGAAATTTGATCTTTCTATTACGATGATTTTTCACTTCATTCTGAAATTCCTTGAACTTTTCCAAGGTTTCAGACTTGTGTTTCATCAAATAGATATACCCGTATCTACTCAAATCATCCGTGAAAGTAACAAAATAACGATATCCACCTCGCGCCGACACACTTATTGGTCCACACACATCAGTATGTATGATTTCCAATAAATCTGGCGCCCGTTCCATTGAACCGGAAAACGGCGTTCTAGTCATCTTGCCCATAAGGCATGGCTCACATGTATCAAATGATTCAAAATCAAGTGATTCCAAAAGTCCATCAGAATGGAGTTTCTTCATGCGTTTAACGCCAATATGACCTAGATATATCATCATCAAGTTTAATCTTTTTAGCATCAACATTATGAATATGCGTAATATTACTATCGAGATCCAATAGAAATAAACCATTCAACACATGTGCATGACCATAAAAGATATCATTCTTATAAATCGAACAACCATTGTTTTCAGATTTAAAGGAATAACCACTTTGCATCAAACACGATCCGGATACAATGTTCATGCTCAGTGCAGGACCAAATAACAATTATTTAGGTTTATAACTAATCCTGATGGCATATGGAGAGGTAGCGTCCCGACGGCGATCACATCAACTCTTGATCCATTGCCGACCCACATCCTGACCTCATCCCTTGCTAGTTGTCGCTTGTTCTGCAGCCCCTGAACCGAGTTACATATATTAGCAACCGATCCCGTATCAAATACCCAGGTGTTACTGCGAGTACTAGTCAAGTACACATCAATAACATGTATATCACATATACCTTTGTTTGCCTTGCTAGACTTCTTGCCCGCCAAATACTTGGGGCAATTGCGCTTCCAATGGCCAGTCCCCTTGAAATAGTAACATTTGGTGTCAGACTTAGGGCCAGCTCGGGGTTTCTTTTCAAGTGCGGCAACAGATTTGCCACCCTTCTTTCCCTTGTGCTTGCCTTTCTTGTGAAGGGTTCCGTAGCAGAAAACAAAAAATTTCTATCTACTCGAACACTAATATCAGGATCTATACTATGTACACATAAGTAACGGAGAAGGAATACAGTATTCATACCTTTCCAGAGAGAGGAACGCCTTACGCAGGAAGGCGTATATTGATGAAGACGAGCAGCACCCCAAGTGTGGTGCCTCCGAAGTTCGTCACACGTCCGGTGTAGTGGACGTCAACCGGGCTCTGATCCAGCCGAGCAGCGGAAGAAGTACATGCCGGATCACCGATCACACGACGGTAGTGTGAAGGTGGAGAACTCAACCATGAAGTCCTCCCCAATATTACGGGGAAGTCCTCAGCAGATGAGAGAGAGAGAATGAGAGGAATGGGTGTCTTCCAAGGGGAAGGGGGACCCCTTTATATTGTAGAAGGGGGGCGCACCACCCAGGGGCCAGGCGGTGTGGGACTAATGCCCACACCCGCCGACCACCTTGGGCCGGCTGGCCCCCACCCCTTAGGCGCCTTGCCCACTTGGGCCTCCCCTCTCACCCATTAGCAATATAGTGCCTTTTAAAATAAAATAAAATATATATTTAATATTAATTCTCCAATTAACATTCAAATACACATATTATATTATTCCTTCACTCCGGAACATCTTCCGGACCCCTTCCGATCTCCATCGGATGTTACCGAAACTATTTCGGTTTCTCTCTCTATTTCTCATACGATACCTCATCTACCCTAAGCGTCCCCACCCTTAAGCGTGACATCCTTCGGTTCGAAAACACTTTGGACATGATAGAGACCATTCTCATATCAATGATCAACAGAGGGACCTGGATGGCCATGTGACCCCCGTACGTTTCACAAATACAATCGCTCGAACCGTGAGATAGTCGTTCCCCATTCCCTTTGTCATACGATACCTAATTCATCCGAGACTTGATCTTCGATATCTGCATACCTTAGTTCGATCTCGTTACCGATGAACTTGTTTTACTCGTTATCATGTCATTGCATTCTGTGACCTAGTCACATGCTTGCAAGCTTCATTAATGCAATGTCACCGAGATGGCCACATGTATCTGTCCGTTACACAAACTAGACAAATCCTGGTCTTGATATGTACTCCTCTACGCATTCCTTCGGAAAACCTCAGTGGCACCTTTTTGATCACCCTGTTACGAGATGATTCTTGATAACCATCTAAGCTTCTTCTAGAATGGTGATTTGCATTACCTCATAGTCAAAGGATCAGGTTGCGAGGTTCTTTGTGTTTTATCATCAATGGTGAACATGTAACTAGATCTCATTACGATATAATGGTTGGATGTTTGTCTATCATGTTATTTAACTAATAACATGACCTCATTGTTAGTTGGCATAAGTTCCCATGGTCTTGAAACATAGACCATCCTCATGACCAATGAACTAGTTCACTAGAGGTAACTAGAGACACGGTTTGTTTACATACCACACGTGTATTAGCGTTTTGTATTTACACAGTTATAGCACAGTATGAAACGTATTATGAACATACAGGAGGTATATCAAATAATACACTTTATTATTTGCCTCTACGGCTTAACTCCTTCAGTCTCCCACTTGCACTAGAGCATACAAAAACTAGTTCAAAATAAGCAGGAACCTAACACCAATGGAATCTCGATGTTGTTCGTGCTTGTCATGTTGGAGAGCTTTAGTCAAAGGATCTGCTACATTCAGTTCCGTATCTACTTTGCAAATCTTGACTTCACCTTCTTCAACAATCTGTCGGATCACGTGAAATCTAAGCTTGATGTGTTTGGCTATGGAATGAGTTCTTGGTTCCCTTGCATTTGCAATAGCTCCCGTGTTATCACAATAGATTGTCACGGGGTCTTGTGCGTTGGAAAAACTCCTAGTTCGATGACGAAATTCCTTAGCCAAACAGCTTCATTTGTTGCATCTCCTGCAGCAATGTATTCAGACTCCATTGAAGATTGTGCCACCACGGGCTGCTTCTTGCTTTTCTAGCTTACGGCCCCACCATTCACCAAGAAAACAAATCATGTTTGAGACTTAGAGTCATCATGATCTGAATTCCAGCTCGCATCTACCTAACCTGTTACGTTTAGAGCTTCATCATTTCCTCCATAGATTAGGAACATATCCCTTGTTCTTCTCAGATACTTTAGGATATTTTTCACAGCTGTCCAGTGATCCGTCCATGGATTACTCTGATATTGGCTCGTCAAACTAAGAGCCAATGCCACATCAGGTCAGGTACTAAGCATTGCATACATGATAGATCCTATTGCAGAAGCATAGCGGATGTCAGACATCTTTTCTCTATCATTGTCTGTTACAGGACATTGAATCACACTCAAGTTGCAATTCTTCATCATAGGTGTAAAACCCCTCTTGGTGTTTTCCATTTTGAACCTCTTCAAAATCTTATCGATGTAAGTACTCTGACTTAATGCTATTAGGTGTCTTGATCTATCACTATAGATCTTGATTCCTAATATGTATGCAGCTTCACCTAGATCCTTCATGGAAAATTGGTTGCTCAAATACGCTTTCACGCTATTCATAAGATCCACATCGTTTCCCATGAGGAATATGTCATCCACATATACTACTAAGAAAACTACCGAGCTCCCACTCGCTTTCTTGTAAACACAGAACTCTTGTTGGTTCTGGATAAATCCAAAACTTTTGATCACTTGATCAAAACGTTGGTTCTAGCTCCGAGATGCTTGCTTCAACCCATAAATGGACCGTTGGAGCTTGCACGCCTTTCCTGCATCCTTAGGATCAACAAAACCTTCCGGTTGCATCATATACAACTCTTCATCAATTGGACCATTGAGGAATGCGGTCTTGACATCCATCTACCAAATTTCATAGTCGAAATGTGCAGCAATTGCTATTAAAATCCTGACAGCCTTAAGCATCACTACGGGAGAATAAGTCTCATCGTAGTCAACTCCTTGGATTTGTCGAAAACCCTTTGCGACAAGTCGAGCTTTGTGAACGGTTACATTACCATTCGCATCTATCTTTTTCTTAAAGATCCATTTATTTTCCACGACGTTGCGACCCTCTGGAAGATCCACCAAGGTCCAAACTTGGTTTTCATGCATGGATCCTATTTCGAATTTCATGGCTTCTAGCCATTTCTCAGAGTCAGCACTACCCATAGCTTCTTTGTAGTTTGCTGGTTCATCCTGATCATCTAATATGACAGACATTACAAGGCTACTGTACCAATATGGAGTGGCACAAACCCTTGTAGACCTGCGAACCTTAGGAGTCTCGACGTCATTGTTTTGATCAGCATCAATGGACTCTTCCTCCATGTTGGAGAGCGGTTTCAGAACAGTTTCTGTTGCTCTACTCGGAATACGGAGAGAAGGGTCAACAATTTCATCTAACTCTATTTTCCTTCCACTTACTCCCTTTGCAAGAAACTCCTTTTCGAGAAAGGTGCCATTATTAGTGACAAACGTTTTGCCTTCGGCTTGGTTGTAGAAGATATACCCAATGGTTCCCTCGGGTATCCTACAAAGATACATTTTTCCTATTTAGGTTCGAGTTTGTCAGGCTGCAGTTTCTTAACATAAGCCTCACAACCCCAAACTTTCAGAAATGACAACAATGGCTTCTTGCCATGCCACATCTCATATGGGGTTGTCTCCACGGATTTGGACGGTGCTCTGTTTAAAATAAAAGCGGCGGTTTTTAACGCGTATCCCCAAAAAGACACAGACAAATCAGTTAAAGACATCATGGACCGTACGCTATCCAATAGGGTTTGGTTACGACGTTTCGACACACCATTACGTTGTGGTGTTCCGGCTGGCGTAAGCTGTGGTACAATCCCACAGTCCTTTAAGTGCATGTTAAACTCATAACTCAAATACTCGCCTCCTCGATCCGATTGAAGGTGCTTGATTTTCTTGTTAAGTTGATTCTCTACCTCTTTCTGAAATTCCTTGAACTTTTCAAAGGTTTTAGACTTGTGCTTCATCAAGTAGATATATCCATATTTGCTTAAGTCATCAGTAAAGGTAACAAAGTAACGATAACCATTGAGGGTTGAGACACTCATTGGTCCACATACATCTGTATGTATGATCCCAAGTAGGTCTACGGCTCTCTCCATTATACCGGAGAATGGTGTCCTGGTCATCTAGCCCATGAGACATGGATCACATGTATCAAGGGATTCAAAGTCCAATGATCCAAGAAGACCTTCTGAATGAAGCTTCTTCATGAGTTTTATGCCAATATGACCAAGACGGCAATGCCATATGTACATGGAATTATCGTCACTGTGCTTACATCGTTTAGCATCAACACTATGGATGTGTGTATTACAATCAAGATCAAGTAAGAATAAACCATCATGTACAGGTGCATGAACATAGAAAACATCATTCATATAAAATGAACAACCATTTGTTCCTGATTTAAACGAATAATGGTCTTGCAACAAGCAAGACCCACTCAAAATATTCATACTCAGTGCGGGTACATAATAGAATTTATTCAAAATCAACAATAATCCTAGAGGTAGACGTAGATGTAGGGTGCCGGCGGCCATCACTTCGACCTTCGAGCCATTGCCGACGCGCATCGTCACCTCGTCCTTCCTCAGGCGCCTCCTACTCTGTAGATCCTGCTGAGAGTTACAAATATGAGCAACAGATCCGGTATCAAATACCCAGGTGTTACCCCTGGCGCTTGTAAGGAATACATCAATAACATGTATATCATATATACCTTTGTCCGGAATGGCTATGTTGCCAGCTCGCTTGTCTTCAAGGTATTTGGGGCAGTTGCGTTTCCAGTGCCCATCCCCTTTGCAGTAGAAGCACAAAGTGTAGGGCTTAGGGCCATGCTTAGCAGCCTTTGAGGTGGTGGCAACAAACTTGCCATCCCTCTTAGGCTTCTTGCTCTTTCCTTTTCCCTTTTGCCCCGGTTTCTTAAAGTTGGTGGTCTTGTTGACCATCAGCACCGTGTGTTCCTTCTTGATTTCAACCTCAGCAGTTTTGAGCATGGGGAACACCTCAGCAAGGGTCTTAGTCATCCCTTTCATGTTGTAGTTCATCACAAAAACCTTGTAGCTAGGGGGCAGCGAATGCAGCACCCTATCTATAGTGAGTTCCTCCGGGATTTTGCAATCCAGGGCGTTTAAGCGTTTAACGTAGCCAGACATTTTGACTACGTGCTCACTGATACTGTTGTGCTCTTCCATTTTAGCAGAGAAGAAGAGCTCGGAAGCATCATACCTCTTTGCACGAGCCTGTGGAGCAAAGACAGCCTTGAGATCCTCAATGATCTCAAAAGCATTCATCTCCTCAAAACGCTTTTGAAGCTCCGGCTCCATGGCATATAGCATTCCACTCTGGATGAGGGAGAAATCATCCGCCTTGGACTACCAGACATTCTTTTCGTCCTTAGAGGCGGAATCTGCAGGCTTAGCCGGAAGCTCAGCCTCGATGACATAAGTCAACTTGTAGGGGACTAGGAGGATCCTAAGATTGCGGAACCACACGGTGAAGTTGGTTCCATCAGTTTTCAGCTTGTCCTTCTCGAGGAAAGTGCTAAGGTTGAAGGTGGGTGGGCGAGACATCTACAAAGGAATTTGCAAAGTATTGAGACTATGTTCATAATAATGAGTTCAAGTATTAACTAAAAGAACTCCCACTTAAACGAACATCCCTCTACTCATTCAGTGATCACATGATCACTATCCTCTACACCTCCCCCGATCGTCACGGCCATCAGTGCAGTATCAAAGGTGGACGTTCCCTAATGTCGATCACATCAACCATGTGATTCATGCTCAACCTTTCGGTCTCTTGTATCCCGAGGCCACGCTTCTCTAGCGTGCTAGGCTCGCCAGTCCTAACTCGTGTGTATTTGCAGTGCAACATGGCTTACACCCACTGTATGTGAATGTAGATATGTCTGACACCCAGGCCTGTCACCCTGGATCGCCTCATACCGAAGAACTTTCTTGGTGGTGCACACACAAGGGGAATACGATAACTGGAATACTATGAGGGATTATCTTATTATGCTACCGTCTAGTAAGTATACTAGCACAATAAGTAATACTTCTAAAGTGAAGTGTTATGACATGGTTATAGCTTTGTGATCATCATCAAAAGCTTCAATGAGAGTTTCACAAACTTGTCATTGCCATGTTACAATACTTTCCCCTATGCAATAACAAAGATAGATGCTTCTATATTAACTATTGCATGTTTTACTCGGCTTTAGGGCTTTCACAGTAGAACCCTTTCCCACCTACGAACGTCGAGCCACAACATGGATTCAATGATTGCCGTTATTCTTCCCTTTTCAGGGCCCTCCAGTGTTAATGCCATATCAACTACTGCAGAGAGACAGACACCCCCCTAAGCCACTTTGATTTGTGGACCAGTCTCGTGAATCACCACGTGAGGTCGGTTGGGGGCCGCTTCATCAAATAGTGCCGCGATATGAACAATAATACTAAAGAGGGTAGCAACTAGAGAATCAGTGCCCACATATTGCTATGTGTTCTATCCGTACAACATGTCTACCCATAGACCCGCTCTGATACCACTGAAGGGCTCCGTAGCAGAAAACAAAAAATTTCTATCTACTCGAACACTAATACCAGGATCTATACTATGTAGACATAAGTAACGGAGAAGGAATACAGTATTCATACCTTTGCAGAGAGAGGCACGCCTTACGCAGGAAGGCGTATATTGATGAAGACGAGCAGCACCCCAAGTGTGGTGCCTCCGAAGTTCGCCACACGTCTGGTGTAGTGGACGTCAACCTGGCTCCAATCCAGCAGAGCAGCGGAAGAAGTACATGCCGGATCACCGATCACACGATGATAGTGTGAAGGTGGAGAACTCAACCATGAAGTCCTCCCCAATATTACGGGGAAGTCCTCAGCATATGAGAGGGAGAGAATGAGAGGAATGAGTGTCTTCCAAGGGGAAGGGGGACCCCTTTATATTGTAGAAGGGGGCCGCACCACCCAGGGGCCAGGCGGTGTGGGACTAATGCCCACACCCGCCGACCACCTTGGGGCAGCCGCCGGCCCTAGGTGGGCCCCACTCGGGTGGCCCATTAGCCCTAGGCCGGCTGGCCCCCACCCCTTAGGCTCCTTGCCCACTTGGGCCTCCCCTCGGGCAAGAGGGGAGGCCCATTAGCAATATAGTGCCTTTTAAAATAAAATAAAATATATATTTAATATTAATTCTCCAATTAACATTCAAATACACATATTATATTATTCCTTCACTCCGGAACATCTTCCGGACCCCTTCCGATCTCCATCGGATGTTACCGAAACTATTTCGGTTTCTCTCTCTCTATTTCTCATACGATACCTCATCTACCCTAAGCGTCCCCACCCTTAAGCGTGACATCCTTCGGTTCGGAAACACTTTGGACATGATAGAGACCATTCTCATATCAATGATCAACAAAGGGACCTGGATGGCCATGTGACCCCCATGCGTTTCACGAATACAACCGCTCGAACCGTGAGATAGTCGTTCCCCATTCCCTTTGTCATACGATACCTAATTCATCCGAGACTTGATCGTCGGTATCTGCATACCTTAGTTCGATCTCGTTACCGATGAACTTGTTTTACTCGTTATCATGTCATTGCATTCTGTGACCTAGTCACATGCTTGCAAGCTTCATTAATGCAATGTCACCGAGATGGCCACATGTATCTGTCCGTTACACAGACTAGACAAATCCTGGTCTTGATATGTACTCCTCTACGCATTCCTTCAGAAAACCTGAGTGGCACCTTTTTGATCACCCTGTTACGAGATGATTCTTGATAACCATCTAAGCTTCTTCCAGAATGGTGATTTGCATTACCTCATAGTCAAAGGATCAGGTTGCGAGGTTCTCTGTGTTTTATCATCAATGGTGAACATGTAACTAGATCTCATTACGATATAATGGTTGGATGTTTGTCTATCATGTTATTTAACTAATAACATGACCTCATTGTCAGTTGGCATAAATGCCCATGGTCTTGAAACATCGACCATCCTCATGACCAATGAACTAGTTCACTAGAGGTAACTAGAGACACAGTTTGTTTACATACCACACGTGTATTAACGTTTCGTATAAACACAGTTATTGCACAGTATGAAACGTATTATGAACATACAGGAGGTATATCAAATAATACACTTTATTATTTTCCTCTAGGGCATAACTCCTTCATCTTGTCCTTCTTGAAACCGGTGGTCCTATTGATCATCAACACTTGATGTTCTTTCCTAATCTCCACTTCTCCAGTCTTAAGCATTGACAGAAGCTCGGGAAGAGACTTCTTCATGCCCTGCATATTATAGTTCATCACGAAGCTCTTGTAGCTAGGTGGCAGATATTGGAGAACATGATGTATGCCTAAGTCAATGGGAATCATTATTCCCAAGGACACAGGCTTATCGGCGTACCTAGACATTTTGAGTACATGCTCACTAACGAAGCTGTTCTCCTCCATCATGCAGCTAAAGAACTTTTCAATAGCACTATAACTCTCTACGGCAGCATGGGTATCGAAAATCATTTTCAATTCTCCCATGGTATCAAAGGCATTGCCGTTTTCGAAACGCTTTCGAAGTTCTGGCTCTAGCCCATATAGTATTTCACAATGAACTAAGTTGTGGTCCTCCCGACGAGTCACATTGACATTCTTTTCATCTTCAGGGGCATCAGGAGCTGGTGGGGGGCCTAGCGGCGCATCTAGCACATATTGCTTTTGCGCAGCAGTGAGGAGAATCCTCAAATTCATAGCCCAGTTGGTGAAGTTGCTACCATTCGCAGCAAGTTTCTCTTTCTCCATGAACACATTGAAATTAAAAGCAGGTGGTGCCATCTACAACTGAATTTGTAAAGTTTATTTAGACTAAGTTTATGATAGAGTGAGTTCAACTAATCCAAATTACTAATGAACTCCCACTCAAAAACGACATCCCTCGTGTCCTTTTGGTGATTACATGAACCAAATCCACTACACCAAGTCCGATCATCACGTGAGTTGATGTAGCTTCAAAGGCGAGCATCTATATGGGCATCACATCAACTATGTGACTCATGCTTAACCTTTCGGTCCGTGTTCCGAGGCCATGTCTGTACATGCTAGGCTCGCCAAGTAAGAACCTTAGTATTCGCGTGTGTAAAACTGTCTTACACCCGTTCATATGAAAGCGTAGATTCGAGTACACCCGATCATCACGTGATGTCTCGAAACACAATCCACAGAACGGTGCATACTCAAGGAAGAACACATTTTTATCTTGATATCTAAATGAGGGATCATCTTACAATGCTACAGAAAGCGCCAAACTAGCAGTATAAGATGCTAACATCTAATGTGTAAAGTGAGATGATATGGTCCATGCATTTGATCTCTATCATTTGCATCGTGGTATGATCTCTATCATTCCTTTGTGTGTAAGGCCAAGGTCTATGGAACTTACACGTTGAATGTGTTGTAAGAGTATCTATCATACATCTACTTACAACAATACCATATCAATACACTATCCCAGCAACGATCTAAACTAGACGCCTCTAATTTATCAATTGCAAGTTTTACATGGCTTAGGGCTTTCGGAGATAGAACCATTCTTACCTACGAACATGAACCACAACGAGGATAACCAAGTTATTAGCAACTCGTTGTAAATCAGATATTGACTATAGTAGGAGAGACAGACACCCGCCAGCCACTTATGCAAAACTAGTTGCATGTCAGTCGTGGAACCGGTCTCATGTACGATGACATGTAAGGTTGGTCCGGGCCGCTTCATCCAACTATGCCACCAATATCAAAAATACATAGAAGATGCAATAACATGATCATCATCGCCCACATATAAACATATGTGTACTACCCGTGCAAAGCACCTACGCATAGATCAGGCTCTGATACAACTGTTGGGTCCGCAGCATAGAAAACAAAAAATTTCCTATGATGAGAACTACACGCCAAGATCTATCTACTAGGTACAGAGCAACGGGTGGACATACATCCAACAAGAACTTACCCTTGAAGACAACGAGTTTTGTTAACGAGTAGGAACTCGTGGTTGATGTAGTCGTACACTTGTCGATCTCAAGATCTTGAGGAAGTCCGACCGCCGCAACTCAGCAGCGCATCCATACTCGCACACACGTTCAAGCCACCGGACAACCCCCACCTCCTCGCTCCAGCGATCCAGCGGGAGCAGCAACTCCTTCCAGACGAAATGCCACCGGGAACATGTATCTTGCTAATCCGAGACTATGGGGGAATAATTCTAGAGGGGGAGAGATCCTTCACGAGGAGGTGTGAGGAAGAAGGAGGAAGAGGGGGGCCTTTTATAGGAGGAGGGGGTGCCCCTCCCCATGGCCGGCGCATGGGGGAGGTGACCCTTCACCTCCTCCATTCATGTGGTGGTAACCCCTCCACATTAAAATGCCCCTTCACATTCCCTTTTAAAGCCCCCACTTTAAATGCATTAAAATTCTCTAAGTTTAATGCTCTCTCATTTAATAAAACTCTTTTATTAAAGTTATTCAGAATTTTGTTAATTACTTTAATTAACAAACATTCACATTTAACCCCTTGCAATATTTCAATATCACATGCAGAACCACTTTCTGCAATTTCACCTGAAACAATTTCCGATTTCTATCGAAACAATTCCTGTGCTTTGCAATTCTTTCGTCTGAAACATATGTGCTCCAAAATGGTGTCCCGTAACTCTTAAGTGTGTCACCCTACGGTTCGCGAATAATGCAGACATGATTGAGACTCCTCTCAGATCAATAATCAGAAGCGGGACTTGGAGGTCCATACTGACTCCTACATATTCAACGATGACTTCTGTGATCGTGAGATCCTTTAACGCTTGTAATTTAATCCCTTTGTCTCTTGATATAATACATGTCCGAGATTCGATCATCGGTATCCAAATACCTAGTTTGATCTCGTTACCGACATGCACTCTTTTCTCATTCTCGTGATATAACATTCTAGTGATCACATCACTTGCTTGCAAGCTATCTCAATGTGATATCACCGAGAGGGCCTAGAATATATCTACCCGTCATCGGGATTGACAAATTCCACTCTTGATCCATGAGTCTCAACATAACACCTTCATAGCACTGAAACCATCTTTATAGTCACCCTGTTACGGTGTGACGTTTGATGTTATCAAGATACTCTTCCGGTGTTAGCAATTAACATGATCTCATGGTCTGAGGATAAAGATTACTTCGTATGATGTTATAGCAATGTAAACATAATGACTTGATCGTAATGCTATACTTTGGATGAATGTTCATCACATCATTTCACAAATGTTGTGACCTTGTTATTAATAACATCCAGTGTCCATGATCAGGAAACCTTGATCATCTTGTTAATCAACAAGCTAGTCTATAAGAGAGGCATAACTAGGAACCCTTTTTGTTTATTAAACACACATGTATTGATGTTTCCGATCAATACAATTCTAGCATGCAAAATAAACATCTTTCATATATAAGGAATACATAATAACAACTTTATTATTGCCTCTCAGGTCATATTTCCTTCACATCCTTCATCTCATTACTCGTTCCTTCCATACACCTAAAATTTTTCCTTCATACAAAACTTCACACAATCTTTATTAGCAATATTAGTGCACTCAAGATAATAAGTCTTTAGGTTCAGTTCTAACACCAATAAAACTTCCATTAAAACACTAGATACTGTAGCACTTCCCTCAAAAAGAATTTCCCAAAAGAACTAAAAAAGGAACCAACAAGAAGCAAATGCAGAAAATGGTAGAAATCTGTCAAAACAGACCAGCAGGTAAAGATGAATTGTTTCGAAGACCTTCTGTTGCTCAAATCAAAAAGTGTTAAACTAACGAAAGTTAGATAACAACCTGGGGCATAAGCACAAAAATTCACGCATCAAAAGGACGTACAGAGATTTTACAAGAATTTTTACGGTGAAGCACATAAATCTGTTTTGAGACAGCAACTTTTCCAATCATTACTTCTCTCTCATTAGAGGTTACTCTTGGCACAAAAAACAAATAAAAAGGATAAGGGGCGGTTATTACTGAAGTAATAACTTCCAAGACTCATCTAAAACTTTTGGGTTATCTCCCAATAAGTACTTTTCTTTAACGCCTTTAAGTTAGGCATAAGAAACAAGAAAAAGGATCAAGTGTTCTCAAATGAAGAAGCATTAAGATTAATACAGAAATATCTTCAACAAGGCAAGGTATTTCATCCAAATAAGTTTTAGAGGATCCTCTCTCAACGCTCTTAGGTTCACTATTTTTATCAAACGAGTTTTCGGGAACAATCCAATCAAGATTCTTTTCTATGGCTTCATGCATTGCCACTAGTTTAAAGGGTATTGGTATCTTAGTTTCCTCCCCATTAGGTTCAGTTTTGTTCATCTTTTCATGTGTACCAACAACATCTACACATGAGTCGAGCATATTGAAACATTCAAAGACTTTTCTAGCTTCCTTGGTAACATCATAGAATTCCTTAAGCAAAGTTTCTAGAATAAAATCCCTCTTTTCAGGGTCATCAATTTCTTTAAGTTTAAGAAACATTACTTGCATTAAGGGGTTAAGGTTAACAAACCTAGCTTCCAACATGTGAACTAAAGAAGCTGCAGCGATCTCATAGTTTGGAGCAAGTTCTGCAAGGGATATATCCTCAATATCCTCATGCTTACTAACATGATTAAAAAATTCTTCAATATTATCTTTCCCAATTATTGAACCACTACCTACTGAATGATCTTTCAGGGTGAATTTAGGGATCAACATGGTGAGCTAAGGAAGAGGTAACAACTAAAGGAGACTTATTTTTTTGGTGTTTTTTATAAGGAAAGCAAACTAGTAAAACTAATTTTTTGTGGTTTTGATAAAGAAACAAGCAAACAAAACAAAAGTAAACTAAGCAAAACAAAAATAACAAAGTAAAGAGATTGGTTATGCGGGACTCCCCTTGTGAAGATGTCCTTGACTCCTCGGCAACAGCGCCAGAAAATATGCTTGATGGCCCAAAATATATCGAGCTCGTTGGGGAACCCCAAGAGGAAGTATGATGATCACAGCAGCAAGTTTTCCCTCAGTGCGAAACCAAGGTTATCAATCCAGTAGGAGCAAGGAAACACCCCAAAGGTGTAGCTAGCTGAACGTTGGCAGGGCGCACTACCGGTGCCAGCAGCAACGTGGAGACCTACACAACACAACCACAGAACTTTGTCCCCAACTTGCGATGGGGTTGTCAATCTCACCAGTTTTGCTGAAAACAAAGGATTAAACGTATCGAATGGAAGGAAGTAATAGTTTGCAGAAAGTAAACACAAAGAAGTAAACAGTTGATTGTAGATTGATTGTAAAAGAAAGGATCGGGGTCCATAGTTCACTAGAGGTGGCTCTCCTTAAGATAGATAACATGCTGGGTGAACAAATTACAGCGGGGCAATTGACAAACATCGAGAAAGCATACAAGCATATTCTAATCATCTTGACTCCTTTGACATTCGATTGGGCATTACAACATTATACATAGACCGCCATCCAACTGCATCTATGACTAATAATCCACCTTTAAGTTATCATCCGAACCCCCTCCAGTATTAAGTTGCAAGCAATGGATAATTGCATTACGAATTATGTGTAATGTAAACAATACGATTGTTCTATGAACAAAGGATTGTTGTTTTCTCCCTAGTAGCAACATCACATCTAGTACCTTAGATAATTTTGTCACTTCCCTAGATTACTAGAGGCATGAACCAACTATCGAGCATAAATACTAACTCTTGGAGTTGCTAGCATCTACTTGGCCAAGATAGCTACTAACAACGGAAAGCATGCAAGATCACAAATAACAAAGACATGATAGAATCAATAATTAATCTGAAATTGCATTTCAATATTCATCGGATCCCCGCAAACACAACATGCAGAATTACAAATAGATGATCTTGATCGTGAACGGAGCTCACAAGATCTAAACATGATAGCACAAAGGAGGAGAACCAGCCATCTAGCTACTACATGGAACCGTAGTCCAGAGATAAACTACTCACGCATCACACCTGAGGCTTGCATGGTGATGAAGAAGGCCTCCAGGGTGAATTCCCCTCTCCGACAGGGTGTCGGGAAGAGCTTCAGATCCCTCCTGATCTAGGGACAGAGACGACGGCAGCTACAGACTCTTTCGTGGAATTTTGATCGGGTACTTAGGGTTTCCGTATCAGAGGTAATATATAGGCGGAAGGAGAGGCCGAGGGGGTGCCTGGGCTGGCCACACCACCCCCTGGCGCGAGCCAAGCCTGGCCGCGCGGCCAGGTGGTGTGGCCGCCCTCTGGCCCTTCTCCGTCTCGTATTTTGGCTCCAGGTGTCCCCCGATAAAATAATGACTTTGTCTTTTGTCCCGTCCAATTTCAAGAATATTCATTTTCTAACTTTCCTGGAACCAAAAACAGCAGAAAATAGGCAGTTGGCACTGTGGCTCTTGTTAATAGGTTAGTCCAAGAATTCATATGAAAAGTACTCCAAAGTGTGGACAAAACATAAGAAAGTAAATAAAACCAAGCATGGAACGTCAAAAATTATAGATACATTTGCAATGTATCAGCCCTCTAGGTGTACCCCCTTTCTCCCCCTTCCCCTTCCCCTCCGGGCGCCGGTGAATCTTCGGAGAGCAACAAGGACATGGGAGAGTTGGTGTCGAGCGAGGCGAGTTGGTGGCGCAGGCCGAGGCGGACGCGGAGGCGCAGGCGGCGGAGGGCGAAGTCGACAGCGTGGACGCCGTGCACTATGTCCTCGAGAAGTACGCCCGCGAGCTGTACATGGCCTTCAAGGCCAGAGAGGCCGCCGGTCGTGAACCCGTCAAGCGGCTTTGGCTGGAGGCTGAGGAGGCGGAGAGGAAGGCGGAGGCGGCCATCGAGGACCGCGACGAGCGGGCAGCGCAACAATCGCTGGCAGCCGAGAAGACCGCCCGGCTCGCCGCCGAAGCCATGATGGAGGAGGGGCAGCGGCAGGACGCGCAGGAGACAGTGGATGCCACGGCCTTGGGCAACATCTTGTCCAGGGCCGCCGCCAAACGGGAGGAGCTGGTGGCCTTGGCCAAGAGCGTCGCCGCCCAACGGAAGGACCTGGTGGATGTGCCTGCAACGGTCAAACAAGATTTCATGGCGGAGGTGCTGGAGGACGCGACCAGCTTGCGTGATGCGGTCGTTGCGGTGGCCCAACGGGAGGTGCTCCTGGCCGCCGCCAACCGGGAGCTCCCGAGAGCGACGTGCAACTGCGCATGCGCAACAGCGGCCAGGCTAAGGAGGATGGAGACCATGGCGTGCCACCGCCGTAGGCAGGCAACAAAGACCAAGACCGCAACCTTGGCGACCCGGCAGGCACAGGCGGCCAAAGCCGCAGCCTCCGGCCAAGAGGGGGCCAATGCTTAGTTAGAGTTGAACTAATGTTATTAGTAATTTTGTATGTATGACGCGCGGGTCCAAAAGTTTATGCGATGACAGCCAGTTATTTAGCAATTTTGTGTGTATTAAGCGTGGGCCCAGCTGGGAACACGGACGGACGGGGCCAACGTCCGAGCCCGGCAAACCAGCTCCAGGTTTCGGCCCGGTTTTCACCAAATCGGACCGCGCCGCGCTGCCCGGTTTGTTTGCAAGTACGCGTTTAGACACGATCGAACACGCGAAGTCCGTTTGCGGGCCGTTGGAGTTGACCTAAAGACTGAGGTAGTAGTTTGGGTTTAGCACACGGCTGGGGTCTGTGCTGTGGAGGATGCCAGCTGGCTATACCGGCCTGAATAGTCTGGGCCAAGCAAAGACGCCCCCGCGCTGGGAGGCAGCCAGAAAATCGCCGAAAAAGACGTGACGAGAGAGGGACGCGTTGCCACGAACCTCGACCAGCCGATGGGATCTCACACGGCAAAAATCTTGCTGCCCACCACCAACACCAGGTGGCGCCCGCGGCCCGTTCTTTCCCGTGCGTGCAGGGTGGTCCCGCGTTGCGCGCTCCGAACCCCGATGCATTCTGATCTGATCCCCACACGTACGGCCACACCACACGTAGGCTAGCGGATGTGTGCGTGTCTCCAGCGACGCGGGTAGGCAAGCGCACGCGTACCTTTGCCCCTCCCCCTCCGTGCCCACCCGCTGGATCTCGGGACCATCAGCGCGCCCGATCACTCTGCTAGACTGACCGAGACCGTGTGGATTGGCCCAGCCGCCCAGGGGTTCTGACCTGCGCTCCCTGCCTGCGCCGTAGCCGTGCATCGGGCTGCGCATCACTGCCTCGGACTCTCTGTTGCCGCTCGTGCGTCTTCTGTCATTGTACTTGTAACTTGTCTGCGTCTCCAAACGATAGCGTCGTAGTGTCAGCACATTTTTTTGTGTCAAAGAGTGCTGGTAAACTGAGGTCTTTTACTAGTACGTGTACGTACCTCCAACCCGACTTGACAGACCGATAGATACTCCCATCATTTTCATGCTTTTTACGTGGAGTCCAAAGATTGTAGTAGTTAGATGGGTTTATGGAGGAACAGCAGGATCAAGTATTTTCTTGCCGCAGAGACGATGTAATGGCGATGTCAATTGGCGCCCGAATAGGTGCATGTGGCGCCACAGTTTCACCTTAACTACTGCAGATGCATCCACTCATCCACATGATCGATGATGGTATCTCGGAAACATATAGTATAGCCAGCTGCCGGTTATAAGTGTCATGTTATCTATAGCTAACTTAGAGCTAGCATATACAATAGTGAGCTATAAAAATATACTATTTTAGTATTATATGATCACTTTTCACTCTCTCAAAGTGTCTAGAGCACATACTAGAGCTGACTCTTACATGAGAGGCTAATTTTTCTCTCTCATATTCTCTCTCTTTCAACTAGACAAAAAAATAATATTTTAATCTTTATAGCCAGGACTTTGTACTTGCTCTAATTTAATCGAGTTGCCAGGTCTGGTACTACCATCCATCAATACGCCTAATCAAATAGCATCGACTCTGAAAGCCGTAAATGCTCCGACCTCCGATCGAGTGGTCCGGTGCTTCTAGCTGTCCTAGCTAGTAGGAGTATTTTGCTTCCTTGCCAGTGGTTCTTCATTTTCTTCTTCCTTGGTTACAGCTCGGTTCACCTGTGGCCTGTATCTCATGTTCTGATATGGGAAGCTATTGATTGAGTAGTACACAGTACACACGCCATTCTAGTTGGCCTTGCTTTGACTACAGTGGTACTCGTACTGTACAATGACAGCCCGGCGGGACGCTTTACGACTCGAGAATAATTTACTGATCAGCAGGCCGGGATGTACACGATGCGACGCGAATACGTAATATGAGCATGGTGGTATCAAGTGCATCAGTACTGACACATGACTTTGAAAAGCTTTCAACAGTCGGCGACTATGCACATCAGAAATATAAGACATTTTACCCTTGTAAAATGAATATATTTAGGCACTTATTAGTATATATATGTTCACTCCGTATCTCTACGAACTTATACATTAAAACAATGTCTAGATACTTTATTCACAAAGCTAAAACATAGGGCATCTCCACTAGGCCGACCCAACCTGTCCGTGCGCGTCCGAACGCGTCCGCGATGACGCGAGGGACGTGCACGGCCGTCCAGCGGCCCGATCCATCCGACTCGATCCATCCGTGCACCTAATTTGGGCAATGGTTGGATCGGTCCGGACAGCGCGCGCGGCCTCCCGTGTCTGGCCTTTGGCTGCCCCTGCCGCCAGTGGCACACAAACCACTTCACTTCTCCCTCCAAAAAATCTCTTCCAAATTTCCGGAAAGGCGATGGTTCCCGCCACCATGGCCGAAGTTGCGCCCTCCGCTGTTCCGCCGCAAAGAAGCGCGGTCGGCCGAAGAACCTTGCCAAGGACATGACGCCGGAGGAGCGGAAGAGTGAGACGGAGAAGCACGTAGGTCGGCGGCTTGCGGCGCGGACTCGACTCGCCGAAGCCAGGCTCGACAAGGAACGCCGGGAGGAGAACGAGCACTTCCTCGCCGCGCGGAACAGGGCCAACCACAATGAGCTGGCGGTGGATGCGGCCAAGCACGCCATGAACATGATAAAGCACGAGGTGTTGACCGCTACTTTTGGTGGCACCGTGCCCTTCGGTGCCGGTGCCGGTGGCGCTATCCCCGGCCTGTCCATGACCGGCGCGTCCTCTACCAGCTCCGTCATGTCCGCCCCGTGCGGCCAGCCCAGGAAGCCATGCCCACACACACCTTCGCTCGGAGGTCACACTAGGAACGTCGTCTCGCTCTCCCGGTTCGTCCATCCCTGCACGGCATTGTGGAGGAAGGAGAGCCAGTCATCAACCTGAACCGCACTCCAACGACCGCGGACACCACCCCGGAGGCATCGAAGAAGCAACGACACATCTCCGCCGCGAACATGCCGGCGCCAGTCAACCTGTTCGGCGGAATGACCGAGGCGCCGCCGACCAACGACGCCACGGTATGGTCTCGAGACATTTCTCTGCCTTTGCATGCACGCCACTCCCGTCTATTTATCGTGGCCAAATTGGGTGTAGGAATTCGTGGCCATTGATGCCGAGGGCGCCTTGCATGACATGATCAACGAGGGTGGCGACGGCTATGGTGAGGACGCAGAGACACGGCAGCAGGAGACGCAACAGGAGAAGACGCAGCAAGATGCCTACAACATTGCGGACAAGTCACTGTTCAAAAACGATGGCGCTTCCATGGGCGTGGGGGTCACTGTCGCATCGCTGGCCGCTTTTGCGGCGTCGCTCGTGGACAGCAAGAAGTTGAGCCAACGAACCACGAGCTACACCACCGAGGAGGACAAGGTCCTATGCAAGGCATGGATGGAGGTTTCGTAAGATCCTCTATGCGGTGCCGAGCAAAAGGGCTTTGCCTATTGAAAAAAGGTGGGCATGTTCTTCCATGAGGCCCGCAAATTCGGCAAGGACGGCTTCTACAGCGATCGAAATGATCTCTCTCTCTCCAAGCGATGGGGCACCATTCATGCCGAGTGTAGCAAGTCATAAGGCTCTTACGAGATGGCGACGAAAAGGAAAATAAACGACATGTTGTCAGTTGACATGGTAAAACCCATTCCCCTCCTTATCGATGTCTTGCATATGCATTGAGCCATTGTCGACATCCATATGTATAGATCATGAAAGCAATGGAGCACTTCAAGACGGTGAATGACAACAAGACCTTCACGTTGATGTATTGTTAGATGTTGATCAAAGACTGCAAGAAATGGGAGACTAGCTATGCTCTTTGGAAAGAACTCGACAACAAGAAGAAGGACAAGAGCAATGCTTCTACGAGCGGTATCGTCGATCTAGACGACGGCGGCAATGACGAAGGCTTCGCGAACCCTGTAAGCGCCCGTGCCCACCGGCCTAGAGGCCACAAGGCCACGAAGGCCGACATCGCCCGCCAGGCTAGTTCGTTGGTATTCCAGCAGACGTTGACGAAAATCCTAGGGAAGAAGGAAGAGGCCAACGCCAAGGACATGCTAATGGAGATTGAGGCGAAGGCAAAGGCGATGGAGGCCGAAGCCAAGGCCAAGAAGGCCGAGGCCAGGTCTAGGGTGGTGGAAGCAGAGGCCAAGGCTAAGGAGGCCAAATCCAAGATCATGGCTGAGGAGAATGCCACCATGCTCACCGACCTGGACACCATCGCCTACCTCGATCGCAGGGATCGCTTGCAGGCAGCAGGCCATCCGTGCTCGTCAGATGCTTAAATGGCAATGGCGATGGCGGCTGCAACCTTTTGGACATATGAAGCTGCCATTCTTTTAAACATTGTGTATGATATTGCCCCTTTTATATATTTCAGAACCACTGGCCACTAGTTGGCGATGCCCAAAGGGTGATTGCACATGCCTGCAAATTTATTTGATAGTTAATTTGTATGCTATGGCCTATGAATTTGAGTGTTCGGCCATTAACAAAGCTTGGCCAGCGATAGCACCGAGAAACGCCAGACGCAGACATTTGGGCGCGGTCGTTCGGACAGAAATGAACCGTTTCGATCGCGCGTTTGTATCGGTCCGCTCAGCTAAAACGACCGTGGACCGACCTAAACATACACAAAGCCCTTATATTTCTGAACGGAGCAAGTACCATTACTAGCAAAGCATGCACGCGCGCTCGGCGCAAATCAAAACCTCTAGCCAAGCAGAGAGAGGAGAGATGCCAACTTTAACTACGGCAATGTGTTGGCGCCTGTGTTTATCAATCCAAGGCGGAAATCTATTTTTTCTAACACGAGTGTATTTGCATCCGGTACAGAAATAACATATTTTAAAATATTAAAAAAAAATTAAAAAAATATTCATGCGTAGCTTCATGTTTTAGGTTCACTTGAAGTCATTTCACGAAAAACCGATATCTTTTATGGGCTGCGCAAAAAGGATAGAAAGTTGTCTTGTGTAGCACATTACTTTACCATATTTTTTTTTTGTCTTTTTTTCTCAAGTACCCAAAATATTCATTTCAGCAAGTCTTTTTTGCTCAAGTCTTTTTTGCTCAAGTACCAAAAAGGATATCGATCATGAAGTTACTCTAAAAACAAAACCCAAAGAGACAGAGGATAACTTGTTCCAAGCGTTGAAGCATTTCAGCAACAGAAGGGAAATACTATTTCCTTACAACGCTGGGTGAGTGTTACTGTCTTGTACACATTCTATTTTCGCTTAGTCGATGTTAAGCGTATAACTGACTCGTGTTATATTTTGTTAGTGTGTCCAACTTCCAGTATATTATGTTAATCATTGCTGTTGACACCGGAGTAGTAAAAGTCCTGGACTCGAAACGCACACCATTAGAAAAGTGGGCGGACATGCAGGAATGCCTCCAGAAGGCTTGGAAACGGTTCACCGCCAAAACTAGGTGTGTTTGGAAGCCAGAGCTTACATTTCAACCATTGACTGTAAGTACTACTTGCTAGATCCACGCATCTCTTTGATTCTAGTTTCAATACCACCATTATCATGCTTGATTATTATTTTGATTGAACTCCGTACTTGTAAAGTGCTTGAGACAGGAAGCCGGGATACTATGTCTGCGAGTTCATTCGCGAGACGACCAAAGAGAAGGGCGCAAACCGGAACATAAAAAAATTGAAGTACGATAAACAATAATCACAATTTTATTTTATTACCACCAATTATGGTTAGTTTCATTCATATATATTGATCCCCTTCTTTATATTAGATCGAACGGATGCGGGACGGTCTTCTATCACAAGAACGCGTGCAAGCAATTTAAGAGGAAATTGCCGGATTCTTGTTAGAACAAGTCATAGATCCGAAAAGAGAATACTTACCCGCTTCATTTGGAAGAGTGAAGTGTAAAAAAGAAGATATAAATTAGATCAAATTCGTGTGAGAGTATTGTTTGTAATTATAATATATTTCGACCAAGAAGACAGATGAGACGGTGTATAATATATTTGTGATAATGCATGATGTGTAATATATATATCGTGGTTGTATATATGTAGTACCATTAAATTGATAAAAAAAATCCTGCCGCGTCAGAAAAATAGCCCGAAAATCCTGCCGCGGCACAAAAATAGCCTGAAAATCCTGCCGCGGCACAGAGACCAATGATCCCGGTTCGTGCCAAGAACCGGGACCAATGATCCACCCCCACCCGTCTCTCGCACTGCCACGTGGAGACCCATTGGTCCCGGTTTGTTCCACGAACCGGGATCAATGATCCACCCCCTCTCATCGCACGCCCGCCCACGTGGAGACCCATTGGTCCCGGTTCGTGCACGAACCGGGACCAGCATTAGTCCCGAGTGATTGGTCCCGGTTCGGGAACTGGGACTAGATGCCATTTTTCCACCAGTGAACTCTTCATATTTTTTGTCAAATAAACTATAAACTGGCATATGCTTCGATACCTTTTTATATGGGATTTTGACTAACAGTATGCAAGCTAACTTCAGATTTCTACGAGGGATAGGGGATGCTGCTATCGAGGAGTTGACCGTGCCATGCAACAAGACAAGGGCCCTATTATTCAATTTTTTATTCGTCTATATATTTGTTCCTCCAAGAAATTAGTATACTACATTGCTTAGTATAAAATGCAAGCATATGTTCAAAGCATAATTGGTGCAGCTCATATATTATTAGAGCTCAAGGAATATTTACTACACATATATAATAAGTCTTTTAGACTGCTTTTGATATTGGCAAGGCAGGTGGCACGCCTTCCAGTAGTCCACGTACTGGCGGTGGTCTAATTCATTGTGGCCCACACTCTTTCAGCTTGCCCGCTCACCAGGTACTTTAGCAACTCATTGTATTATTTTTTCTTTCACCTTTATATAAAACATGCTCCAGTAACTTTCTCGAATTTTCATTATGTTATTTGAAACTCTATTAGTATGGCTATTGTATATTGACGAACTTTAATTCAGCTTTATAATTTTGGGTGCTTTTTTTATGGCTAGCTATTGTTATTTCTTAAATCAAATATGTTTTCACCAACGCCTTACAATTTATTGTCCTAATGGATGAGCGCAGCAACACACGCGAAGGTGATTAGTAACACGATTAACATCGTATGGGCAGGGCGGCCCTAAGGGGGGACTAGCGGGGCAGCCGCCCCGGGCCTAAAAAAAGTAGTGTCCCAAAAAAATATAGACCTAGTATACATCGTAAAAAAAGGCAAAAAAATTTATTGGGCTGGTGGCCAATCGCTCGATTCCCCTAGTACCTGGCATTGGCGCATCGCTCCCAGGCATCGACCACTCGACTCCCAGGCATCCTCGATGCAGGGCCTGCCTCGACGTTCGACTCCTAGGAATCGCTCGACTCGATGACTCCCAGGCATCGGCGCATCCCTCGACTAGGTCATGCGCTCGACTCGACGACTCCCAGGCATCACTTATTTGCTTCCTAGGTATCGGCCTTGCTTCCCGACTCCTGTCGCCTGATCGCCTCCCCTGGATCGGAGCGCCGATCGGGAGCCTCGAGCCCTTGACGATCGATCACCGAGCACGCCGCATGCAGGAAGGCCATCGATGATCTTCAAATCTGCCTGCTGGTCCTCCCCCGCCTAGCCCTAATTCTTAGTTCTTAATTCTAGTTAGTAATGGTTGTTCTTGATTTCTTATTTGTAGCGAGCGAGGTTAATTGATTATGGCGCCCGAATCTGGTGCAAAGAAAAGAAAAAGGAGAGAACAAGAGAAGAAATTAATAGAATCACAGAGAAGATCTTTTCATAATTTTTTTAAGAGCAACACGAGCACTTCAAGGGATCCAGATGAGTTGGCGTTAGTTCTCGTGGGGGAACAGACTAATGTTGATCCAAAAGATAATATCGATATAGAGGATAGTGGTCATATCAACGTAGATGATGACAATATAAGTAATCATGATGATGAATCTTCTAATGTTGATGATGAACCAGAACCAGTTAGTGTGGATATTTATAATCCAGCAAATTGAGATACTCGTGATAAGAAGTTAGTGGACGAGATTGATATTGATTCCATAGTCACGGACTTTGCTTCTAGGAATTTTTGAAGAAAATTTTAAGGTATCATGTAAAAATTATTATTTTTATGTAAATATTATAGTTAAAAGTATACATAAAATATTTATTTTTTATCATCTCATATATGTATAATTTTTTAAAATAAGGAACCTAAAATTTTAGTTTCGCCCGGTCTCAAAAAAAATCTCAGAACCGGCCGTGCGTATGGGCGCACTGGACCAAGGCCAAGCTCCAGCTGAGCTGACGCATGCGTGCGTGCATGCAGAAACGGGAGGCCCCGGCGTGTGATGTAAACATCAGCTCGCAACATTAGCCAACAACAAAAAATTCACCGTCCAGCCGGCCGGCACGGAACAATTATCAGTATACGCAGGCATTGATTCGCGCACCGTGTGTGTACAACGTTACGTAGTACCCGGCAATAAAAACGGTTTTGATCTTTGCAGTAACATCGATCGATCGCAGGTACACATATATCGTCATACCATACAATGCACGTAAGAACGGTACACGTCCCTTCGTCCTGACCACTGGCCCCTTTCCCTTTTCTTTTCGATCGTGCTACTGTTGGAATCACTTTGTGGAGCAGGAGCAACTCCAGTCTCCGGAACGTCTCCAAAGGCGGTGGATCGGCACTGTGGAGCGATTCACCTTTTTGTCTACGCATCTGGTCCATTTAAACGGCGCTACTCAGACAGTTTTTTCTTTTAAGGTATATACTCAGTTGTTACAGTCTTACAGAGCTCTGCTGCGTGAATTTTGCTAGGTAAGTTTTGAGTAATGCTACCATATGGAAAACTTTTACGAAAACAGCTTACATACTCACGATGTGGCTTAACAGGCAGGGTCGTAAAAAAACAAACCGCTCCTTTTTTCAAGGGAAGTATAAAATTTAAACAAATCAACTCTAGACACATTTGTCTATAATCTATCTGTAAGCCAACCAGCCCGTATGTTCAGGATTATTTTTTCCGTGGCATATTACATTAAAGTCATGTACAATGCTATGGAAGACATGTCTTTCTTAGCTCTCTACATCATGTAGAAAAGACAATATGTACAAATCATACAATGTATTATTTATTATTGTC
Source organism: Avena eriantha (assembly GCA_910589775.1). Classification (NCBI taxonomy): domain Eukaryota; kingdom Viridiplantae; phylum Streptophyta; class Magnoliopsida; order Poales; family Poaceae; genus Avena; species Avena eriantha. The sequence continues at coordinate 239,582,604 of OU342745.1, forward strand.
ATATCTAGCAATTAATAAGAATTTACGATTTTTATTAGTAAGAAACTGATTTGCTAAGGAAAATCATATGGTACAATGGAGAAAATATTTTTTTCTTATTTCTAAGAGATCATCACTTAGCTAAAAAAGACAACTTTCTTTTTCATATTTCTCTCTGTCAACTAAGTAAAAACCTAACGTGACAGAAGCCTGATGTCACGGTATTATATATGCCTTGTTACTGAATAGGAGTAAAGAAAGGGCTACTGTCTGCTGCATGGGTTCTGCCGGTTCGTACGTTGTTCGTCCGGCGCGCGGAGAAAAGGGAACAGCAGCTACGTAAGGACGTACCGGCACCGCGCGTGAACAGATGCGCGCTAGCTTGAGTCTCCACTGCACGCAGTACGCGTGCACCCCAGACCGGCCGTCCTGCCGCGCGTACCCGAGTTCTCGCAGAGGTTGACGGTTTGCAGGCATATTTGATCGTCGCGCATGAAGTGGCTTGGATTGAGATCCGAGGGGAGGCAAAACGGGCAGAGCTGGATGATGATGTGCTGCCAGCCACTGCAGGTATAGGCAACTGCGCGCTTGCCAGGGCTCCCTGCTGCTTGTACGCGGGCCGGGGGCCAGTCTCCACTCACCACCACGATATTTGTATCGCAACGCACCATGATAGAGAGGAGGGAGTCACTGTCCATCTCAGTCCTGGCCCTGATGTCTATACACGCTAGCACAAAGCCTATACGTTGCTACGGTATTACAATTAAATGTTGTTACAGAAAGTCAAACGTGAGTACACCGACTCACACACATTTTTTTAAGTTTTTTTTTAATTTCTCCCAAACTAGAATATACATCATCTTCAAACTATGCGGGCTAATAGTTAAATATCATGGATTTACAATAAGTAAACTCAATTTTTAAAATATTAATATGTAAAGAAAGTCGTTTTATTCAAAGAATGTCTTCATATTTTTCTAATGTTTCAAAAGTCTAGCATTAAAGTAACTGCTGTCATAAAATATATTTCAGGTATATGATATATAATAGCCTAATCTTTTCATTCTAGATAAAACAGATGCACCACCGGTGCCCGTATCAGGACATACAGTATATACGTATGTGGCTGCCTCTGCCGGGACGCGCATGTCCACACGCGCTAGCTGCTACTAGTACTGCTATAGCCGAGGTTGGGGCATCGTAGTGTAGTTCTGGAGCTCTCCAGATTTGAGGGGACAGCGACTCCCGCAGGCAGCCAGTGGGCACGCATGCCATGCAGGTGCAGATAGGTAAGCGACCAGCTCTGCTAGCTCCTGCCCTCCTGCACCCACCCGCGTCTATGGCATGCATGCGTGATGCGGACGCGTCCCGCTCGCTCGCTCCAATCAGTGGCCGCATGGTTTCCCATTTGTACCCAATCTAATATGGTCACAGAGCGAGCGAGTAGTACCTCCGTTCGGAAATATAAGGCGTTTTAGTTTTGTGAATCAATATATCTAGCATATTTTAGTTTATATGTTCTTAGAGATTCAGAGTAAACCTACACTAAAAAGTGTCTAGATATACTCATAGCACAAAGCTAAAATGCTTATATTTCCGAACGAAAGGAATACTACATAAGTCGTTGCAGTAACCTTAACATATATGTACCTCTTTGGTCCTCGTATATATATGGTGATAGGCCACGTCCTAGAGAGTTAAGCTAGTTCCCCAAATCCAGTGTCACATGATGTCAGACTAGGTCTTTCTACACTACCTCTTTTTGCCTGGACTTCAAGCCCCCACCATCTCCCTCGGTTGCCACCCACCATCAACCCTAGTCGCCGCCGCCAAGAGCTCCTCTGGCGCTGCGTCGGCCGCATCCGCTGCTCTGCCCGCCACCGCTACTGCTCGGCTGCCTCTGATCCTGCCGTCCCTTGCGGTGATTCTAGCCATCGGATCGACGATCCAGCTAGTCGCATCCCAAGAGTCGCGCCTGCTCTACCTCGGCTCCTCGCAGTTCTCGGTGGGTTCTTTCCTCCTCCACCGCTATCCTTCGCATCGTCATCAACCCCCATGACTAATGAGATGGTCAATCTCAACTCGTAGGAGCCCTACCGTGGGCAAGACAAGGTCAGCACGCTGATGGTTCAGGTATGCGCATCACTCACGTTGGCTAGGCCTCTCTCCTATCTAATTACTCCCGTCAACTCCACCTTCGTAACGTCCTTCGTGTCCCCTTAGTCACTTGTAATCTACTCTCTGTTTGTAAGTCTACTTATGATAATAATGTGTTTTATGAATTTCATCTGTCTCATCTTCTTATTAAGGACCGAGTTACACGGGAGGTTCTGCTTAGAGGTTAGATCCACCCGGGACTGTATGCGTTGGAGGTGCCGTCAGACCTGGAAGTCTTCAGTGGTGTTCATGTATCGCCATATCATTGGCACGCTCGCCTTGGCCATCATGCATCTCCTATAGTGAGTCATGTCCTTCATCGCCATGCGCTCCCTACATCGTCTAGCAATAGAAGTTTAGAAGTTTGTGATGCTTGTTGATAAGTCCAAAATTGTAGCATATTTACCTTTTATTTTTGCATAAGTAGAGTAAGATTTTTAGTATTGTACCGCGCTTGCGCGCACCTTTTGTCCTTGTTTCAACATGATTCCGAACTACTTAGTCTCTTATGTATAAACATATCAATTGGAACTGACATATTAGGCAGTAATATGGTATTTCCAAGTGATAAAAGTCATTAAATTGATTTATATTCACACCTGGGAAATTGGCAAATGTAGAGGAAAGCTCCAGGGAGCTTAACGACCACAGGTACGGGAGGAGTTTGCCCGTATCGCCTGCCCGTACCATGTGGTAGCGCGCCCGCCTCGTCAAATACTCTCGCCTTGCAAAGACAGATCAGAGATTTGACATACACAAAACCTCCAGCCTCGAAATACCACACTAAAGAAGGATATGGAGGAGGAACTTAGAGAAGGGCAAACCCTTACTGCTTCATGGATCATTGGAGGACATTGCATCATACCCTTCATCATCAACCGCTGCATCTCCATCACCATTGCTACCCCATCTTCCATATGTTAGACCTTGTTGTAATTCTAGATTCAATTGTGGTTTGTACGAGATTTATCTTCGTACTTTTATCCATCCATTTGATTATGGTGATATTGTTGATTGCTTCCATGTGTGAGTAGTTCCCTTTTGTTCTTGGGAGATGGAGAAACCCTAGCACTATTATAAATTGAAATAAATATGATATATTACTTGTGTCCATGATCTATTGATTTATGATATTGTGTTTGATCTCCCTCTTTATATGTTATGTGTAGTCAGCAACATATCATTTGCCTTAGGGACTAAAGAGAGGGTGAAATCCTTAGGACATGTATGAGAGTATGTCCAGTGTTATTTGTGACTAAAAGCATTCGGCTTATACTTCATGGTCAAAGGAGGAATAAAGAGAGATTCATTAAGCTAATTACGATATCCATGGGGAAACCCTTAATTGTGGTGGTCTATATGAGTTGCTGCTCTGAGGCATCGCAGTGGTTATTTAGAGATGACATCATTACCTGGCTCAAGAAAGTGGTTGTGTCGTGGTGGTGTCACGGCAGATGCCATGGATAGGCTAAAGGTGGGGACTAATACACGCTAGGGGAATCCAGGAAGGGATAGTGAAGTGATTCTTCACACAGAAGTTTGTATTTGCTTTGCTTCCAAGATTACAAGTTCTCCTAGAGCTGTATTGGCGAGAGGAGGAAAAAGAAGCTCTCTTACTCTCACACACAGATCACACCTGAAACCCTATCCAAATCAGAATAGCAGAACCCCTCCTACTGAGATCCTAGCCCTCCTTATATAGAGGGAACTAGGTCTCTTCCAAGGGCATACGTGGAGGCATATTCCTAAGAATATGCCTCCTCCCAAAGTAGTAAGCCGACCGAGGTGCTTTTCCCCCGCGTCACATATGCAGAGGCTACGTGAGCCTCTGCGGCGCCCGCGTCAGCCGACATGGGCGTCGTCACCCTTGTCGGCCACGCCTCGGTGGTCCTGCCCTTGTTTGCTTCGCTCAGGTAGTGCGTACCGGGGCTTCTTTTGACCAGCGAGATTCCTTTCTTCTCCTAGAATCTAGACGTGACCCGGATCATAGTTGATCCGACCACACCTGTTCCTGCATACAAGTAAAACAGGCATTTCCGACTTACTCCTTAAGTCGGTTGAGACTTAGTTAGGCGAACGCCCCCTGGTCCGGGTTATCCCGTGATTCGGCCTGCCTTGAGGTGACCCGGCCAGCATCCGCTTTGGCCTTGCCGAACCTCGGCTAACTCGGCCTTTATACCTCGACGTGACCCTACCCGGGGGTATCCCCCCAACATTAGTCCCCGAAGCTGGTGCGGTCTTAGCTGCCTTGGCCGCTAAGGCCACGTCAGGTTCAATTCTGGGCTCTGGTCGTTATTTCCAAGTTACCTCTTTATCTCGGATTATATGGATTTACGTTCCCTTCGCACATTCCAAGTTTTCACTTGCCGGCCGGGTTACCACTTTAACTCGGACCTCATGGTTTTACTTTCCCTCTGCACATTCCAAGTTTTCACTTGCTGGCCGGGTTACCACGGTTCCATCCGGGTCTTGTTTCCTTCTCTCGTACGCCAACCCATGTGGAGGCTAATCATTATGTTGTCTTATTTTAAGGGCCAGCAGAGTAATCGCGGCAGTAACTGTCAGTTATCACTGTGCGCGGGTCACGTCACGCCTGCCTCCTCGTTTACCACATCCACGCGTCACGTCATGGGATCAATTTCGTTTTGTGGCCTTCCGTGTGGCTTCATGCTGATTGGTTGATGCGGGTAATACATGGCCACATCGTGTGGCGCGCCTGCAGGACACGATCCCACTTTCCCCTTGTGGGAGAGGTTAAATAGGGGAGGGGCGCACTCCTTAGGATTTTTCCCCTTCCGCGCCCCTCTGCCCCTTGCTCTTCTTCTTCTTCTTCTTCTTCTTCTTCTTCTTCTTCCCCGCGACAGCGCTGCCGCCAGTGCCTCTCCGTAGCAGTGCCACCGCCGCACTTTTTCCCCCACACCGATGTATCTTCGCCACTGCTACGCGCCTCCTCCACCACGGGTCGTTGCCAATCTAGGTCGCTGCCCCCCACCACCGCTAGCGCCAGCGAGGGTAGCGAAGACCAGATGACAGAGGAGGAGCTCGTCGTCGCCGAGCAAGAGATGGAGGAGGACTCCGCGGCGGACCGTGGTGCGTGGGCCGGGTCTTGGGTCTGCCAGGACGACCTGGATTGGCTCTACTGCACCAGACGCATCCCCGCTGGCATCGCCGCTCGTCTTGCCTCCGCTGAACTGGCCCCCTCACCCAATCTGGGTGAGTACGTCGTGTTCTTGTCCCACTTCCAACGGGGGTTCGGTTTGCCGGTTAGCGACTTCTTCTGGGATTGGCTTAGCACCTATGAACTCTAGCCGCACCACCTTCCTGCCAATGCCATTACTTCTCTCTCCGCTTTCGCTTCAACGATCGAAGGCTATGCTGGACTATGGTCCATGAAGGAGCCATGGATCCGGTTTTTCGGCCTTCGTCGTAATGTCATCCCAAACATCCAACTCGATCCGGAGGACAAGCAGCTCACTCAATTTGGAGCTGCTTCCATCTCACCCCGGAGGCTTTCTGTTTTCCCCCGGGTCACCGGGCTAGAGTCCTGCAAAGGGTAGGCCCAAACCTTCTTTTATGTCCGGAATACAGGAACCGAAGACTTAATCCGGCTGCTCCCCTATACTCCGGGTCCACCTAACCCGGAACTATGGGATGTCGTCCCCAAGAAGCCCACGGTCTTGGCCAACCAGGTCAACAAGAGGTTCGCGGAGCTGAAGAAGCTCGGGTTGCGCAACGAGGATGCTATGATCACGTTCGTGCGCAACCGAATTTCCCCCCTCCAGAAGCGCAACCACAAGGTGTGCCACATGAGCTTCACCGCGACCCCAACCGGACCTCATCCTTTGAGTTGAGCAACATGGAGATATATCGCCGGGTTAAGGCTCTCTTCACCACCCACAAGGATTTCTCCTCTGAGTGGACTTGGGGAATTGAGCATTATTGCCGCGACAGGCTTCCTCCCGCGGTAAGCTTCGTGGTGCCAACTTACTCCGGACTAATTATATGTCGGTCATTGTTACATTTTTGACTCTGTTTTTGTTCTTTTTCTCAGCTATTCCTTCAGCAGACCCTCGAGGATGGCACGGATCCGACCCTTAAGTGGGCGCCGGACCGGGAGACCCCGGATGAGGAAGAGCTGGACCAGGAGATGTTCCTCCCGATGACCGACGCTACAAAGTGACCCACGGGTAAATCCCCTTCTATTAGAGATTGGCCTGATGATGAAGATGACTCGGATGTCGAGGTGATTGAACCTGTTGATGTTGTCCCCCTTTCTTTTGCCTTTCCGGCATCAGCTAATCCGGTGGGCATATCCACGAGGACCCTCCCCTTGCAACGGGCGAGCCTGTTCCGGTAGCGCCGAAGAAGAAGCGCGGAGCGGCACCAAGTTCTTCCTCCGGACCTTCTCAGCCTGCCAAAAGGCGAAAGAAGTCCGGAGAAAAAACTGCCTCCAAGCCAACAGGCAAGGCCCCAGCACGAAGGGCTCTGAAAACAAGGAGCCTCAAACCTCGGATGCGTAAGTCATTTTTCCTTCTGCAACTTTCTCTTCCTTGCATTGTTGTAGATTCTCTTCTGACATTATCTGATTTGGCAGGGCTGCGGTGGAGGTCCCTCAGAGTGGATCTAGCATCTCTTCGCTGATCCGGCCTAGCCCTTCTCCTCCTCGTGACGACGAGTCACGCCTGCTGAGCCCTATTCCTGAGGGTTTTGCGGCTGCTCCGGGTTCTGTTCCACCTCGTCAAGAGGAGGATAACCTTGGAGCGGGGGAGACCGGCCCAGCCGAGGCGACGACATCCACAACTTCGGCTTCGCCGCAACCAGCAGCCACCGAAGCTACCTCGGCACCAGCCCCAGCTCCAGCACCAGTTCCGGCACCAGCACCAAGTCCGGTAGCAAGAAAATCAGCAGCTGCGCCAAGTCCAGCAACAAGAACACCAGCGCCAAGCTCCTCCGCCTCGTCCGAGTCTTCTCAACCTCGGCGAGGAACTATCCCGGCAGCTCCTAAGGGAAAATCCGCTGCAACCACTTCCTCTTCTCAGCAAGCAAAGGGAAAAAGGGCTCCTGACGCTACCAAATCATCATTCGTCGAGGCTGGGCAGCGTACCCTCGCATCAATGCTTCCCAAGAAGGCTCCAGCAATGAAGGACGCCCCTGCCGAGCCAACCGATGCACAACAGATGGTTCTGCACACCAGCCCAGCCCTTGCCTTGGTTGAGAGGAAAGAGGCGCACACGAAGGGCTTGGTGGCGCCCCATATGCCCACCGGCGAGCGGTACCCTCCGATGTTGATTGAATTTGTCAACAACTGGAACAAGGCGGAGTTCGTCCAGGACGACGATCTCCCGGAGAGGTTTGGCCCCGCCGAATTTTCCGCCGAAATGAACACGGCCGCTAAGGCAATCAACCTCGCCGGGCGGATGATGGAGGTACGTCGCCTCCCCTTTATATGTTGTAGATAATAACCATTAGTCCCCGAGCCTCCGGGGGAGTAACTTGTTACTCGGCCGGATGCTCTTTAGAAAACTAACGTAGCTCCATAAGAACTTTGAATATGCACACACCTAGATCCGGGTTAAGTTCCACTTGGCCCGGATTTTTGTACACTTCGAATATGCACACACCTAGAGCCAGGTTAAGTTCCACTTGGTCCGGATTTTTGTACACTTCGAATATGCACACACCTAGAGCCGGGTTAAGTTCCACTTGGCCCGGATTTTTGTACCCTTCGAATATGCACACACCTAGAGCCGGGTTAAGTTCCACTTGGCCCGGATTTTTGTACACTTCGAATATGCACACACCTAGAGCCGGGTTAAGTTCCACTTGGCCTAGATTTTTGTACACTTCGAATATGCACACACCTAGAGTCGGGTTAAGTTCCACTTGGCCCAGATTTTAGTACACTTCGAATATGCACACACCTAGAGCCAGGTTAAGTTCCACTTGGCCCGGATTTTAGTACACTTCGAATATACACACAGCTAATTTATGTTTCTATACTCCTTTCAGGTGACCACCAATCGCCGGAGTGCTGAATTCCAACGTCTGCTGGATACCCACAAGATGCTACGCGCAAAGCAAGCTGCACTTCTCGTGGAATACGAGAAAAGGGGTAAATTTCTTCCTTGGCGCTTCTTCATTTTTCTTCATCATCTTCCTCTACCGAACTAATCTCATCATTCGGTTTCCGCAGCTGGGGTGGAGGCTGAGAACAAGATTATGCGGAAGAATCTGGAGCAGATCAAGGGTAAGTCATTTTTGTCCGACCTTACAGTGCTTTCCATTTCCTTTCCTCCTTGGCTCGGCAAACATTCATACCTCGGCTCTGCCGGGTCAACACACTATTTCAGCATCGCTTGAAGATAGTGTGCCCGTGCCTGATATGATGCTGCATTTTCTCGAACAAGCAGGGCAGCACCAAGCCGAGCTTAAGAAGAAAGATGATGAGCTCGCCCTCCTCCGGACCAAGGACGATGAGATCGCTAGGCTCAAGGCTGAGATGGAGAAAATGAAGGTCCAGCACCAATCCGAGCTCAAAAAGGTTGGCTAGGATTACACAGAAGAGCACGAGCGCCTCAATCTCTAGATCGCCAAGGACCAGGATCTACTCAATGAGTCTGACATCCAGCTTGGGTCGGTGAATGCTGAGCTTGAGCAGCTTCGTAAGAGACGTGATGACTGCACCAGGGAGTTGACCCGGATCCTCAGCCATATATCACGTAAGTTCCTTTCCCTTATCCGACCTACTTCTCCGGGTTACTTCATATGTCTTTTCTTTACCTTCTTCCTTTGTCTTGTTTCCAGGCAAATTTCCAGAGGGCACTGCTAGTGCGAGCGCAGCAGTTGCAGACTTCCGCTGAGAAAGGGGTACTCCTGCCGCTCCTGACGGTGAAGAGATTCCCTATGACATGGAGGACATGTTGGTCAGCTTGTCATCTCGCGTGGAGCTCATCAAGAATTATGGCAAGGACATTCTCGACGTTGCAGTTCGCATCTTCAACACGTTCTGGTCCGGAGAAGATACTCCGGAGACCACCACAATCCTCGTTGAGAAGCTAATGGAAACCGAGACCCAGCTCGACCTCTAGAGAGCGTCCGCTGGACGTGCCGCAGCTGATACCATTCTTCACCACATACTCACGTGGTATGAGAAGATCGATCTCAACCTCCTGACACGCCTGCGCACAGGATCCAGATGGACCAATGACCCAGAGTGGGTAGCTCGGTGCCAGGCTTGCGCTCATAGCCTCATCGAATACGCTCCCATTCATGAATGGGCTGAAGGGCTGAGCTTCCTGGAAGCCGCTGGGGACGATGAGGTTGAGAACGATGAAGATGGCTCGGACGGTGATGGAGAAGATGACACCTCGGATATCGAAGACGGCGAAGATGATGCCGAACTTCCTCCTCCTGCTGCTCCTTGAGCGAAAAAACTTGAAAATTTATCAGATCCCTGGTATGCCGGGTGGAGTTGTATCCCATATACATGTGATATTTTGCTACTAAGTTCTTATGCCGGATTAACTTGGGCGTAGTCTCCGAGTTTCTTTTTCTTGTTCGTCCAATCTTTTGGCTTGGCTCGTGTCTACCTTGATTCGGTTTTACGACTTACGAATCCGAGCTTCAAAAATTGTCTTAACAATACTGGGAAACTTTTAGACTTAGCTCAAAAATAAAACTGCATAATAACTTGAAAATAAATACAAGGTTAGTCCGAAAAACAAACGTCGGCTCGAATAAATTCTTTTCCTTAGTCGTTTTTCATGTGCTACGCAATTCCAAACTTGTTCTCTTGCTTGCCATGAAGCCAATTCTTGTTGGACAGCAGCAAGTCGAAGAGTTGGGTTCTTGGTGCTCACACATTACTAATCTGAGTTAAGTAGAACAACTTATTCCAGCTAACGCACAAAAGACAACAAATATTATTAAGGCAGTCCCCGAGTTACTGCTCGAGGTGCCAACACTTCATTGATAAGCTCATTGCCGGCATACATACCGACACATGAGAAGACTCGGATACATACACTTTTTTGCTAAGTGTAGAAAGGTCGAAGGAGAGCTACATTCCATGGTCGCTTTAGACTCCTCGCCGGACCTGTCCGCCTTGTTCTTTTCATGTGGCTTTGCATCTATAAGATAATAAGAATCATTGTGTAATGCCTTGCTCACGATGAATGGCCCTTCCCATGGGGGGGATAATTTATGCATGCCATCAGTATGTTGTATCAACCGGAGCACCAGATCGCCTTCCCGAAAGACTCGGGGGCTTACTTTCTGGCTATGATAGCGTCGGAGACTTTGCTGATATATGGCGGATCTGGAAAGTGCCAGTTCTCTCGCTTCTTCCAGCAGATCAACATAATTTTGCCGGGCTTCTTGCACTTCTGCTTCTGTGTATTGGGTGACCCTAGGCGAATCATGCTCTATGTCGGCTGGTAATATAGCTTCTGCCCCATATACCAGAAAAAACAGCGTATAGCGTGTTGATCGATTCAGAGTTGTTCTTAAACTCCACAATACCGCTGGTAGTTCTTCTATCCAGCACCCCGCTGATCTTTGCAGCGGCTCAATGAGCCGGGGTTTTATCCCGGATAATACTAATCCGTTGGATCTTTCCACTTGTCCGTTCGATGCGGGGTGGGCTACCGAGGCTACGTCCAGCCGGATCTTCTTATCCCGGCAGAAACACGCAAATGCTCCTTCCGCAAAATTTGTGCCATTATCAGTTATGATACTGTGAGGGTAACCGCACCTCAAGATGATATCCTTGAGAAACGTTACAGCCGTAGCTCCATCACATTTTCTTATAGGCTTTACTTCAATCCACTTCGTAAACTTGTCCACCATTACCAGAATGTGAGTCATATTTCCCCTCGCTGGTTTGAACGGGCCGACCATATCCAAGCACCATACGGCAAATGGCCAAGTAATTGGTATGGTCTTGAGTTCTGACATTGGCATATGTGTCTTGGTAGCGTACCTCTGACAACCATTACATTTTCTCACCAGATCTTCTGCTTGCTCTAAGGCACTTGGCCAATAGAATCCGTGCCGGAAAGGTTTTGCTACCAAGGCTCGGGACGAGGCATGATGCCCACATTCCCCTTGATGTATATCTCGGAGGATGTAAAGCCCTTCTTCCGGGTCAACACATCGCTGGAGGACATTGGTCACACTTCTTTTGTATAGTTCGGAATTGATGATCATGTACGCTTTTTCCCTCCTCTGTGTTTACCTGGACAGCACTTCCTGAGTGGGTAATGTTCCATCTTTCAGGAATTGAAATATAGGTAGTGCCCAAGTTGGTATTTCTCACATAGGGAACACATCCTTATCGATCTCCATCTCATCCACCGGCATAACTTCAACCGGATCATGCTGAGCAGTCCCCGGGTTCACTGAAGCAGTCCTCGGGTTTGCCGAGGCAGTCCCCGGGTTTCGCGCACCACTTCCCATGTCAATATCCATGGGCACAGCTCCGGATTCCGTGTCCTCCGGGATGTAGATTGAGTCGGTTTCTGGGGAGGGCCTGATGGATGGTTTCCTGAGGTGCTCTAATGCTACACCCGGTGGAATTGCTTGTCGGGTTGACCCGAGCTTTGACAGCATGTCGGCAGCCTCATTTTCCACCCGAGGTACATGGTGAAATTCACATCCCTCAAAGTAACCAGATATTTTCTGCACATGAAATCTGTACAGTGCCATGTTTGGATCAAGGGCGTCCCACAGTCCCGACACTTGCTGCACCACCAAATCCGAGTCACCAAAGCATATGATCCGACGTATCCCAATCTCTTTTGCCACCTTGAGCCCGTGCACAAGTGCTTCATACTCAGCGACATTGTTTGATGCCGCGAAATTGATCTGTAGCACATATTTCAACTGGTCGTTCTTTGGCGAAGTAAGTACAACTCCGGCACCTAGCCTGGTTTTGGTTTTTGATCCGTCAAAGTGCATTTGCCAATAGTTCGGATCTGGGAGTGGCGGTTCATATTGCACCTCGGCCCAATCCACGAAAAAGTCCGCCACAGCTTGAGATTTGATGGCTTCTCTTCTGTCATATTGCGGCGCATAAGGAGCTAGCTCGATTGCCCATTTTGCAATTCTGCCACTCGCATCCTTGTTACTCATTATCTCGGATATGGGGGCCTCACATATGACCCTGATGGGATGCTCCTCAAAGTAGTGCTTCAGCTTCTTAGCGGCCATGTACACGCCATACGCCACCTTTTGATAGTGTGGATAGTTCTACTTTGAGGCTGACAACACCTCGCTCAAGTAATACACTGGCCTTTGCACCGACTTACCTTCCTCGTCGCGCTCCACCACTATCACTGCACTTACAACTCGGTTGGTTGTGGCTATATAGAGCGACATCGGCTCCTCTGACAGTGGTGAGGCTAACACTGGTGCAGTGGCTAACATCTTCTTCAAGTGGGCAAAGGCTTCATCGGCCTGCGGTGTCCAAACGAATTTATCCGACTTTTTCATGAGTTGGTAAAGAGGCAATGCCTTTTCTCCCAACCGACATACAAAACGACTTAACGAGGCCAGGCAACCTGTGAACTTCTGGACATCGTTAAGACACTTCGGCAGTTCCATTCGTTCGATGGCTCGGATTTTAGTTGGATTAACCTCAATACCTCGGCTGGAAATAAGAAAACCGAGCAATTTCCCAGCTGGGACATCGAAGGTGCATTTTTCCGGGTTAAGTTTCATCCGGAACCTCCTTAGGTTCGCAAACGTTTGCCTGATATCGTCAAGGAGCGTTTTGCTTTCCTTGGTCTTGATAACCACATCATCCACATACACTTGTACATTTTGACCGATTTGGTCGTGCAAACATTTTTGCATACATCTTTGGTACGTTGCCCCTCCATTACGTAAACCAAACGGCATGGTGCGATAGCAATAAGCCCCATACGGGGTAATAAACACAGCCTTTATTTGATCATCCGGGTTCAGAGGTATCTGGTGGAAACCAGAATATGCATCAATGAATGACAACAATTCACATCCAGCAGTTGAGTCTATGACCTGATCTATTCTTGGCAGCGGAAATGGATCTTTTGGACACGCCTTGTTCAGGTTCGTGTAATCGATACACATTCGCCAAACCACCACCACATTCGGATCATCCTTCTTCTTCTCCACCAGCACCGGATTAGACAGCCAATCCGGGTAAAGAATTTCCATGATAAATCCTGCAGCTAGCAACCGAGCTATCTCATCCCCGATGACTTTCCTCCTATCTTCGGTGAAGCGGCGGAGAGGTTGCTTCACTGGCTTAGCTCCGGTTCTTCACATTCAAAGAGTGCTCGGCCAACTCCCTCGAAACACCTTGCAAGTCCTGTGTGGACCAAGCAAAAATGTCCCTATTCTCACGGAGGAAGCCGACGAGCTCGCTTTCCTATTTATCACTTAACCTGGCACGAATTGTTACGGTGCTCTCCGGGAACATGTCATCAACGGGAACCCTCTTGGTATCTTTCGTGGCCTGGAAGGAGACACTTCCATGCGGGTTACTCAGCGCCGGCATATACTGTTGCGCGGACTGAGCCAATGCCGCTACCTCTTGAATTTTCCTTTTTTCCTGCGCAATCACAAGTGACTCGGCTAAGTTAGACCCGGCCGACGCACACTCCCTGGAACGTCGGAAATCCCCAGCAATGGTAATCACCCCGTTTGGTCCGGGCAACTTCATCTTCAAGTAACTAATATGATAGCTCGCCATGAACTTGTTCAGCGCTAGCCTTCCGAGTAACGCGTGGTACGCACTTTCTAAATTCACCACCTCGAACTCCAAATTTTCGGTTCGGCAGTTATCCCTCGTGCCGAACAATACGTCAACCCGGACCTTGCCTATGGGCTCACAAGAAATGCCGGGCACAATACCATGGAAAGTTGTCCTCGTGGCCTGTAGCATGTTCTCCGAGATACCCAACTTGCGCATGATGTTAATGCTACTGCCATTGTCGATCAGTACCTTTGAGAACCTTACGTTAATGCTAGGTCCAATGAATGTCGGATCCAGCATCAACGCATACGAACCAGGGCTTGGCATAAGCTTGGGATGATCCTTGATGCTCCAGGTGATTTCTTGGTCAGACCAAGGCATATACCTAGTCACTGCAAGCATCACTGCATTCACCTCCATATGTCGGCGCTGCAAGCTCTTTCTATTTGTTTCCTCAGTGGTGAACACACAATAGCTTTGATGATGCTCTCTGTACTCATTTCTCCCCTCATTTCTGGGGTACCTCTGATCCGGCTGATGCTGATTTTCCACTTGATGCACCACATCCCTTCTCTCATTGTTATCATACCTCGGCGGAGGGGAGGCAACATTAGCTGTTGCGTGTTCGCTCCGGAGAGCAATTGTTGCTGGGGTAACTCCTGCCGAGGCTGATCATTCCGGGGTGCCTGAGCATTCGCTGAACCACCTTGTTCGATCTTGCGCATCCACTCACATTGCCTCGTTGTATGACCCGCTGGGTTACTCGGATTTGGCGTGTGAAACTTACACGGCTGGTCCAACATCGACTCGTAAGTATACCTCAGACAGTCTTTCTTTTCTTGCCACTGTTTCTTTTGCTCTGGTGTCCAAGTTTTCTTGCCATCGTTTCTCGGAGTCCATTGCCCTCCAGTTTTCTGGTGTTGACTGCCCCCTACTCCGGGCTGATCTTGATTCACAGCTGCAACTTGTTGGGAACCGTATCGATGATCCGGTGTATCATCTCTTCTTTTTCCTCTGTAGTCATTCCTACGGGATGATCCGGCTCCATATCTCTGGTAGTACTCATCGTTCAACTCGTTCGACACGAGCCTAGGTTGGGTCGGATCACCCAAAGCATACGAATCTGCAATTCGGATCATCTCTGCCAACATAGTCGGCATTTTCCTTTGCAACTTCTGCCACAGCTCACTTGCATATCTGCACCCTTGCGCAAACCATGCTATGGCCTGTGATTCTATCACACCCTCACACGAGTTTCTCACCGTACACCACCGGGTTAAAAACTCCCGATTTGTCTCATTTGGTCTTTGCTTGCACATAGCTAGGGTCTGCGGCCTGTTTGGCCTCTGATACGTACTCGAGAAATTGCTGATGAACATTTCCTCGAAATCTATCCAGCAGTTAATGCTTCTGGGCGGCAAATTGTTCAGCCATACCCTTGTTGGCCCCTCCAACATCTGGGGTACATATCGTACAGCCCATCTCAAGTTGCCTGTGGCAATTTTCACAGCGGTAGCATAATTTATCAGCCAATCCTCCGGCTTTGTACTGCCGTCATACGTCTTCGTGCCCCTGGGTAATTGGAAGTTGGGTACCGGTGGCTCCTTCATGATTCGGGTTCCAAAACACGCTGGACCCGGTGGACCTTGACATTCAATTTGTTCCGACCTATACAGTCGATCCAGTTTCAACCTGGCATCATCCGGCATCAAATCCCTGCTTCCCAATCTTGACCCTATCACATGATAGTCCGGTCTTAGGTATCCCACGTTTGCCATTTCTGAATCTCCATCATTATACCTGTCTTGCTCTCGTGGAGCGCCTTTTTGCTGCATACCTCGGCCGACACTTTGCTCTTGCCTTGGTATATTCCGCTGGTGCGGTTGTCCTGTTCCTGCCGAGTTTCGCTGTCTGACATTGCCGTTGACGGCGTTCCCTTGACCGGCATTGCCTTGGTTGCGGTTACCTCGGCTAGCTTCACCTCGGCTAACACTCCGTCGATCATCATTTTTCTGTGCTTCTTTTCCTTTTCCTGCCCATGTTGGGTCATACGGGACGATCTGTTTGTTCCGTCTGGCCGAGGTTACTACCTCTTCTCTCCTTGGACCACCATGAGGAGACGATGCGGCTCCAGTGGATTTCTCCGGGTTACCCATCGCCGAATGGACGATCTTGGAGGCTCCAACTCTCTCCGGGTTAGCTCTGAGTAGTTCTTCGTTTTGTCTATTCGCGATCCGAACCAACTCGTTAACCCTATCTTGTTGTCTTTGCCGAGCCTCACCCGTTAGACCTTCTAACTCGGATGCAGCTGCATCCGCTGCCCTGAGGTTCTTTGCCAGGGTACTATACCTCGGCAGCCCCACGGACAAACAGTTTTCTGATTCCTTAATTCCAGTATCACCTTCTCTGTTCATCTCGCTCATGAGATTTCTCCCCTTCACTTTTACAGCATCAACTCTGTTTGCCTTTGCGTACTCCCGCAGCGTCATATTCAACGACTGCTGAGCCGCGGCTATCTTTTTTGCACCCTCTAGAATTTTTTGCCTAGTTTCCTCTAGCTCGGCCTGCGCCCGAGCCGGATCTACTACTGCTACCAAAGGGTTTGCAAGCTATCCATCGCTTCCCTCAACACATTCTCAGGCCTCTCTAGTGGAGGACCTCTACCTTTCCTCGGTGCCTTAGGCGTTACCTCCGGGTCTGGCGCCAGCTCCTTGCTCGCGCCCGCACCAGGCGTAGTCATCATCACCTCTGCGTTGTCCGGGGAGCGAACGACATGCGCCCCGCGAACCACAGTGAGGGGTGGCTCCCCTGCCTCGATGACGTGACGCGGATGAACACACGACACATCAACAGCAACGTAGACCTTGTGCGCGCTGAGCTTGACGAAGAGGCCATTGCGCGAAAGTGGGTGCGTGCCGAAGCAGCCAGCGTTGTCGCTGACGAAGTCCAGCGCTCCAAAGCGCTGAACGAGCCCGGAGACGATGCGTTCGCCGGTGCCGATGAAGTTTCCCGTCCGGATCTTGACCCCTGCTAGCGCCTCTTGCCCCACGGTGGGCGCCAACTGTCGTGGTGGTGTCCCAGCAAATGCCATGGATAGGCTAAAGGTGGGGACTAATACACGCTAGGGGAATCCAGGGAGGGATAGTGAAGTGATTCTTCACACAGAAGTTTGTATTTGCTTTGCTTCCAAGATTACAAGTGCTCCTAGAGCTATATTGGCGAGAGGAGGAAGAAGAAGCTCTCTTACTCTCACACACAGATCAACCTGAAACCCTAGCCAAATCAGAATAGCGGAACCCCTCCTACTGAGATCCTAGCCCTCCTTATATAGAGGGAACTAGGTCTCTGCCTAGGGCATACGTGGAGGCATATTCCTAAGAATATGCCTCCTCCCAAAGTAGTAAGCCGACCGAGGTGCTTTTCCCCCGCGTCACATATGCAGAGGCTACGTGAGCCTCTGCGGCGCCCGCGTCAGCTGACATGGGCGTCGTCACCCTTGTCGGCCACGCCCCGGTGGTCCTTCCCTTGTTTGCTTCACTCAGTTAGTGCGTACCGGGGCTTCTTTTGACCAGCAAGATTCCTTCCTTCTCCTAGAAGCTAGATGTGACCCGGATCATAGTTGATCCGGCCACACCTGTTCCTGCATACAAGTAAAACATGCATTTCCGACTTACTCCTTAAGTCAGTTGAGACTTAGTTAGGCGAACGCCCCCTGGTCCGGGTTATCCCGTGATTCGGCCTGCCTTGAGGTGACCCGGCCAGCATCCGCTTTGGCCTTGCCGAACCTCGGCTAACTCGGCCTTTATACCCCGGTGTGACCCTACCCGGGAGTATCCCCCCAACAGGTTGCCTATGAGTCTTGTGGTGAACATATTATTATGGAATTCTCTCCACACATGTCATGACACAAGAAATAGGTTATCCTAATCATGATTAATTACCACATGCTAGTGGTGTATCCTACATCCCCGAGAACACTTTAGCCTCATTGAGTTCAAACACCATTTCCAACGCTTTCGTTACGTGCTTTCTTTTACTTGTCTTAACTACTTCTCTGCATTCAACCAAAACCCTTTCAAACACCCTTTACTCAAAATCAAAGGAAGGTTACAAGTATCATTCGGTAGATAGTGGCAAGGGGCATAAAGACCTTACCAAATAGCTCTTTGTGGGTTCGATAATCTTATTTCGAAACTAGCTACAATCGATCTGTGCACTTGTAGTCATCGCTAAGCACTTTTGGTCTTTGTTCTTAGTTGCTTATTCTACTAATTGTTTACTAGTTTTAGGTAAACACCATGGGCGATTACCGACACATAATTCAGCTTTAGGCTATAAAGAATTCTGGTCCACCCAGGGATGCTTATTTAAAATCAAACAACCCTGATGGGTATGATATTAACCCCATGATTTTGGATCTTCTACATGCTAAAAGGTTTGCAGGAGACGATATGGAGGATCCGTATGAGCATGTAGGGTTCTCTGAAGATATCTATGTGACTTTTCGTCTTAATATATTTATTGAGGATGAGGTTAAATTTGATCTCTTTGTTCAAACTCTTATTGATGAGGACCCCTCTTGGTATATTCAAAGTTCTAAAAAATTACTGACTCCTGGGAGAGGTTGCCCTTATCATTCTTAGTTGATTTCTTTCCCAGGATAAGAACCCTTGGAGCTAGACATATGATCACTAATTTTAAGGGAAGACCCGGGGAAGACCTCCATGAAGGTTACACAAGGTTTAGGGGTTGCTTGACCGTTGCCCCCACCATAATTTCCCACCTTGGTTGGTAATACATACCTTCTACGAAGGTTTGAGTACTGATAATGGAAATGGATTAGAGTCCCTTAACAATTGGTCATTTACAGAATTTAGCATTGAAAGAGCCTGGAATTTTCTTGATACAGTTCATAGGATAGAAAAATCTTATTGCAGAGCTAAACTTAATGAAGAGAATCCTATAGAGTATGATCGCTTCAGAAAATTCTATCATCGGGTAGAGTATAGAAACTTCTTGGAAATTTCAACCTTGACCCTCATATGATTGTTCAAATTGTTAAAACCTAAGCTGAGCATTTGCAGATTCCAAAGGAGTGGGAACATTACACACCACCGTGTAACATCAAACCCTCTAAAGTTGGTTCGTAGGAAAAAATCACGAATGGAGAAAAGGTTACTAGTTATACTATCCTTACAAAAAAGGCAGAGAATGAAAATGAAGGAACAAGAAGGATAGGGAAGTTAACTAGAGATCTAGGAACTATGAAGACAAATATTGGCATAGTAAAAGAACTACTAGAGCCCTAGGTGGTTGAGAACAAGGTAATAAAGGTAAGTAAAGAATCCTCAAATATAATTAGAGGTAAGACTAATGGTAATTGTAAAGGTCAATAGAAAATCCCTTTTTGTTTAGGAGAATCTACTTATGTTGGACTTTGCGACTTAAGCTCTTCCATTAATATTATGCCTTACTCTATCTATGAGGAGTTACTTTGCCATCTTGATGAACCAGACCTTGAACCGTCCAATGTAACCATTTTGCTTTCTAAAAGGTACAACTTGGCCGACTTGAGGGGGGTGAATAGGAGACTATCAGATTTTAGTCTTGTCTTAAAAAATTAGGCTTTGCAAAAAATTAAGTTCTCTAGAGTTGCAACTAGATGAGCAACCTATATGGAAAACAATACAACAAGTAAACTAGACGGTAATTGCAAGTAGTAAAGGAGAGGAACGGATAAACCGGCGAGGGGACACGGAGATATAATTCCCGTAGTTCACTCCAAGGAAGCTACGTCTACATTGGAGAGGTGTGGGGCCACACAAGGTCACCCGAGCGCCACAAAGGCCTTACCTTCTTCTCCGGTGAGCACCACCACAAAGGCGGCCTCACAATGACCTTGAAGGCGCCACCAGAAACCTTTACACCAAGGTTGAGGGGAGGCTCCACGTCTCAATTGGAAGCCCTCAATGGCACCACAAAGCTTTACAATAATTGCCCTAGCTCCGAGGATGCCCTACACCGTCTAGGGTTCCAAGAACCCAAGAGTAGCAAGATCCACTAAGGATGGGTGGGGGAAATCATGATTCCTTTGGTGGAAGTGTAGATCTAGGTCTCCTCTCCCACTCCTCAATAGATCAAGTGATTTGAGTGGCTAGGTAGAGAGATCTAGGCAGATGAAGCTCTTGTATTAATGGAAGAGAGAGAAAACAAAGAGAGGGGATGAGAGGAGGAAGAAGGGTGGCTAAAATAAGCCCCTTCAAAAAGAGCAGTTTTCAGTCCCCGCGACACCACCGGTAATTCCGATGGGAAGGCTCCAACGGTCCGAAGACCCTTCAAGAAAAGCCGGCTCAGCAAGCTCAACTTCCTGGCCGGTACTACTGGGCATAGTTTCGGTCCAAATTCCAGCAATTAGGTCACTTCGAGACAAAAGTGTACTGAATGCCAGGCGGAGATTGGAATGGAACTAGCGCCAGAAATACTAGGTAGCGAGGTCCTGACCGGTACTACTGGGGCCCTGCGGTACTAGCACTCAAGGGTATGACCTGGCGGAGCGGGCCGGAAGTTCCAGCCAGGGACGGCTGAAACTTCTGACCGGTACTACTGGACCAAGTTCTGACGCTATTTATGTAAATTAGTTCACTTGGACACATAAGTGTACTAAACCTGAACGGAAATAGCCCTTGAAATAGAGCCGGAAACACCCCTAGGCCAGCCACACAGAACCCATTGAGCGGAACTAACGGTGCTTGGCCAGTACTTCTGGTCAAGGCAGAAAACCCTCAAACACCTCAGAAATTCACTCTCTCACTGAAAGCATGATTTCCCACAACCTTCCTAACTGGACCCCCTCTTGATAGTATGGTCTCCTAAAACAAAAGGAGAGAAAGTGGAAATAAGATACACCATCTTCATTATCCTACAAGAGGTGAGTCCACACACCAAGCTGTTCGTAGGAAAAACCTGCAACTTAGGCACACGGTTAAACCACAACTGAAGTTGTCATCAACATCAAAATACAAAGGGATATCCATATCCTTTCGGTCTCCCCCTTTTCGGTGTTTGATGACAACCTCATAAGGTTTGCAAAGATAGATAGTAAAACAGAACAAACTTTTTGTAAAGCAAGAGTACCTCCCCCTAGATGTGTGCGAGATATGAAAGATGTAAGCAACAAGCACACATACGAGAGAACTCCCCCTTACCATTACAACAACATAGGTGCAAGGAAATAGATGTAAGAAAGATGGTCATACCTTTGCACCGACAACCATGTGGTGAGACAATATATAATAAGATGGGATAGCTTCACCCAATATAACCAACCACTAGATCATCACACAAATATGACAGTACATAGTCTCAAACACATAAAGGCATACATAAAGGCAGTCCACATACATACAAATAACGGAAGTCCACAAGCATACATAGAGGAAGAAAAGTGTGCACGAGCATAAAAGGATCAAAGAAAGAACAAACTCGTGACACAACCCATGCAAATCCCATAGCCCTAGAGGATACATTTCTCCCCTTTGGCATCAAGACGCCAAAAAGGTATAAAGTAAGCAATCTACGCGCCCCACCCACCAAAATATGGAGGAGAAGGCTCGGGGACCCATGTGGTGTTGTTCCAAACGGGCGGAAGGGAACTGGTGACTTTAGGCTCATCATCATTGTCGGTCCACTTGCAATGCGTATTGACCCACTGATCCTTGGGAGCAGTGACAGAGCTAGTCTCAGGAGATACCTCAATATCAAGCTTCCTCATGATTGCCTTTTCCCTCTTGACACTATGCCTCTGAGCAACATAAGCTTGATACTCACAGTCTTGAACAAAGAAAAAGTCTTCTTCACTTTCCTCAATAGTTTCTTGGCCCAAGATGGCTGCCTCTCAAGTCGGGGTGGAGGAGAAGCCTCAGCATCACTAGATCCAGCATGGCCCGATGCCTCAGCGCTCAAAGCAGCAGCTTCCTTCTCATCTTGAGACCTTGGTTTCTCATGCTTCATCACACGAAGAGACTTCTCTTCATGGACAATACAACCATCTTCTAGAAAGCGCTCGTGGGTGACCTCCAACCACTTGGCATTGCTAAGAGTCTAAATGTATGGAGCATAGGGGCACGACCTCGTCTCAATCAGAGCAAGCCAAATCTCTTGGAATAGATAATCCATAACATCAAGGCGCACCTCAAAATTCCTGTGGCGATAAGTCTGATACATAAGATCAATCTGGAAGGCATGGATTTGACCAAAATTACCTACCTTGGGAGCAATGGCGTTCTGGTACACTCTGCGCATGATATCATAGGTGGGAAGAAGATGAGCCACATTGTCATTCACACCCCAACCTTCAATGTACAAGGGCTCCAATACTTCAGGAGCAGAAGCCTTGGACCTGTGAACACACCACCCATTAGGACGCTTGCCCTGCGGAATGGGGTAACCAAGGAGATCAGCAAACTCAAACCACTTGGTAGTGAGCAGCTTGTCACGAGTCAGCCACTTCAGAGTTCTATCCTGAGGATCAGTATCAATGTAGAGAGTGGAGTAGAAGTGAGCAATGGCCCTATCATCATAATTCTATCGATGATCCATGATCTTGATTAGCCCAAACTTCCTGCATAGCTCAAGGGCTTCACCAAAATAAGCAGGCTTATTCTCCATGAGAGCCACATTGATGTGCTGCTGAGGGGCAATATTATGCTTCTTCTTGGCAGCATATACTTCCGTATAGATTTCTTCTTGACGCTTGGTATGGAAGAAGGGGTCACGAGGCAGCTGGTCACGGGGAACAACATGCGGATCCTGCTTGTGAAACTGCTCACAGGAAAGCTGAGGCCACGAGGTGATCTTCTTCTTGCTCGAATCGGGCCCAGAGGTGGTTTTCTTCTGGGAGGCAAAAGCATGCCTCTTTCCTTTAGCCGCAGTAGCACGACATTCAGCAGCAGCTCTCTGGCGAGCAGTCTGGGCAGCCAACCGCACACACGGGCTCGCTCAGAGCCACCACGGGAACCACCTTGTCCTAAGAAAAATCATAAGGTATGAAGGGAAGGGTGGGTAAGTGCACAAGTTCGGAAGGAAAAAATGGAGAGAGATTGAAAAAATACAGAGTTGGAGTCCAAATTGTGTGCAGCGGTAGTTCCGGTGAGTCACCGGAACTACCGGTGGTGCGGAGCCTACCGGAAGTACTAGTCGTGCCCCACCGGTAGTGACGGTGAGGGCATGAAGGGGGCGGTTCCTTAGATCTAGGAGCATAACAACAAGAAATACACCAATGTATTTGGTCAATCTACTCTACCAAACGTTCCTAGGCCCTACCAAGACCCCCTAGACATTTCTAGCCAAAGAAGTAGCCCTATACATGGCATGCCCTATCTCAAGAAATGGAATTGCCAGATCTCCATGAATGGAGTGAGAGAGGGGCAAATACCAGGGTCCATGGCAGGGAATCAAGGTGGGGAAGGTTCCCACAGAGCAGATCTGGGAGGGGGCGGTCAGAAATGGCGGTGCCGGTGGCGCCCCACTACGAAAGCTCTCCTCCTGGCATCGGTTCCTATAAGAAACGAGTCGAGGGAGAAAATGGGGAAGAAGTCGCGTGGGCTCCCCGACCCATGACTTATAGATCGACCAACCCGACTGGTAGTACTGGCCTAGGGCCGAAACTACCGGTGACGCGATTAGTTCAGACCCTGGTGGTAGTACCGTTTTGAGAAGAACTTCCGGAGAAGTTCAACCAGGATCGGTATTACCGGCTCTAGCCGGAACTACCAATGACGCCAGAAAAGATACTCTAGATTTGGATTGTGGCAGGAATGAACTTGTGCAAGATAGAGAGGGTTTTTTGGGGAGGAGCAAAGGCTTGGGATAGATAGAACAAACTATGAAAAACCAAATAAAGACCCAAAAACGAGCAAACACATCAAAGACCAAGAAAACACAAAGAAAGAACACTAAGAAAAACAAACACGTGGTTGGTGCGGAGGCCACCATATATGAGTAAATTTGGCTTGACACCGTGAAGATATATCTTGGGTTCATTACCAAAACTCATCATTGAAGCTCATTTTGTCTCTTGAGAGACCATAGAGAATGAATACATTAATGAGTGCATAATAAGGGGAGTGTTGATTCATATGAGGAACTGCACTCCCCCTAAATCCATGTGTACATCCAAACAAGATATTCTTTGAGACACGGGTAGGTGTGCAAGTCACTTAAACCACATTACTCGAATCTATGATATTTACCTCATGCCTTAACTCTCGGAACCTTGCTTCATCAAGAGGCTTCGTGAAAAGATCCGCTAGATTGGCCTTGGTAGGAAAATACTCCAATGAAATGTCTCTTCTTGCAACATGATCCCGAATGAAATGATGACGAATCTCAATGTGCTTGGTTTGGTTGTGTTGCACCAGGTTGTGAGAAAAAGCAATTAAAAATTATGATGAGTAGCATAATAAAGAAGCATGCGCATAGATTCAAGACGAGCAACGTGAGCATAAGTTTCACCATATTCAATTCCCTCAACTTGGGAGTATCCTTGGGTTACAACCTTGCTTTGTTGCGGATGACTATCCCATTGGCATCTCACTTGTTCTTAAAGATCCACTTGGTCCCGATGACATTTTGACAATCTCGTGGCCGCTTCACTAATGTCCACACCTTGTTCCTCTTGAAGTTGTGAAGTTCTTCATTCATAGCATCAAGCCAATCATCATATTCAAGTGCTTCGAAGACCTTTTTGGGTTCAACATGAGAGATAAAAGCATGGTGAAAGCTAAAAGAGGTTAGTTGCCTCCTAGTAGTAGAACCCCTATTGAAGTCTCCATAAACATTATCAAGGATATGGCCATATTTGATGAGCTTGGCGAGACGATATGCTTGACAGTGGGCTTGGGTCTCAAGACGATATTCTTGAGCAACTACTTGGCCATCACCACGATTTGAGTCCTTGCCTTGACTATATGCATGAATTTGATCATTGTCTTCATCAATATCAATCGTAGGAGAATCACCATCAATGGGTGGAGAGACATTAGCTTGGCCTTGGTCATTGTTAGCTTGACCTTGATCTTCTATAGCTTTACCTTGATCAACATTTTCTTGTGGGGTTCCACAATCTTGGAGAGGTAGAGCTTGAGAATCTTGATGTTGATGAGGGCTTGGAGATTCATGGTCATGAGGAGCTTGCGAAGAACTTGGATAACCTTGAGGAGCAATAAGTTCTCCTTGAGAGACAATATGGTCTTGTGAGAGTGAGGGATCCACTTGAGTAGAGCTCGGTCCTTCTCCTTTGGCCACAAGGGGATCCTCAATGGGGTTGAAGAATCCCACACCCATTCTTCTCATGGATTGGGGAGAAATTTCATCACTTGGATCAGGAACACCATCTTACCTCACAAGAGACTCATGATCTTCATCAAACTCAACATTGCTAGATTCTTCAACTCTTCCAGTGGCTTTATTGTAGACTCTATAGGCATGAGATTGTTTTGAGTATCCAACGAAGATTCCTCATTATGCCCTAGCCTGGAACTTGGACAAGCGGAGACCCTTCTTGAGAATGAAACATCTACAACCAAACACCCGGAAGTAGTTGACATTGGGCTTGCGTCCGGCGAGGAGTTCATATGGAGTCATGCTCTTGTTCTTGCGTAGGTAGATGCGGTTGGTAGCATGGCAAGCGATGGAAATGGCTTCGGCCCAAAAGTTGTAGGGAGACTTGAATTCCACCAACATTGTCCGGGCCGCATCCATCAAAGTATGGTTCTTCCTTTCGGCAATGCCATTTTGTTGAGGGGTGTATGGAGTTGAATATTGATGCTTGATCCCCTCATCACTAAGAAACTCATCCAAAGTGTAGTTCTTGGACTCGGTCCCATTTTCACTCCTAATGGTGAGGATTGTAGAATTGTGTTTCCGTTGAACTTGGTTGGCAAAGTTGATGATGGTTTGTTACCTTTTGAACTTGAAGAAGTAGACCCATGTGTATCTTGAGAAGTCATCCACAATCACCAAACAATACGTCTTCCATCCAAGGCTATAATGAGAAGGAGTCCAAAAAATATCCATGTGAAGAAGTTCCAAGCACCACTCGGTGGTAATTTGATTCAGGATCTTATGAGGCTTATCATGCATCTTCCCTTCAATACAAGTCTTGCACACACGATCTTGGCAAAGGAAATGTATTTTAGTCCAATGATGTGGCCCCCGGCGTAGAGACTTTGCAAATACTTCATGTTTACATGGGCCAAGTGGCGATGCCACAACCATCCCTCATTGGCTTTAGCATATATAGAGACATATAGCATGTGTAGAGGGCTTCCCGGAGAAATCCACCACATACAAGTCATGCTCTACGTATCCAATGAAAGCCACCATAAGAGTCTTTCTCCACATGAGAACCACGGAATTCTCATTAAATAAAGACGAAAGACCCATAATGGCTAAAGCATGAACGGAAAGGAGATTATACCCAAGGGTTTTGATAAGCATGGCATTAACCAAGGAAATGTTACTACCACCTTACCAAAACCCAATACCTGAGAGCTTGTTTTATCACCGTAGGAGACCATAGTATTGGCAAAATTAGGCCTAATCTTCGATATGATAGACTTTCTTTCGGTCATATGGCGTGTAGCTCCACTATCAAGCACCCATTTGGCTCCACCGAAAACAAAGTCCTATAAGAAAATCAAGATTTTGTTTTAGGTAACCATTTTGCAATGGGTACCCTTTTGTTAGTCACAAGGGTCTTTGGTACCCAAATAGTCCAACGGTTCCAATGTATTTTGCATAAACATGACCATCAAAAGATTTGCAAACAATGTAGGAGGGGTTGTTCTTCCTGGCAAAGCTATCACTTTACACAAAGGTGGAACCATAAGCGGGTCCTTTTGAAAAATTCTTGCTCTAATTCTTTTCCTTGTTCTTCCTATTAGCTCGAGGAGCATACCCAATACCCTTCTTGTCAACTTTCCCTCTTGCAAGTTGTTCTTTCAACTCCTTGTTTTCCTTAATAAGTTTCACATGCTTGCAATAAGGATTAGTATAACAAGACATATCTATGCATAGCGGAAGACTTTGATTGTTCATTGTTCAATTGAGTTTGAAGTCTCTCATGAGCCTCAAAGAGACTTGAGAATTTGCTCTCCAAGGCATGGTGTTCCTCTTTGAGTTTCTCAACGTCCTTCAAACATTCATGACGAACACCAAACTCAACCTTTTCATTTTAAGGGAATTAATTGAAGCAAGAGCATGATCACGTTCTTTAACAAGTTGAGACATGGAGGCATTATGGTCATCTACAAGCTTAGCAACACTCTCCTCAAGAGTTATTCTGATATTATGTTCATCTTCAAGAGATTGTGATAGAGAGGCAATCTCATCGGCATCCTCTCTTTCATTTTTACCTAGCATGTCAATTAGTTTTTACTTCTCGTCTAGCATTTCCCTAGCATGGTCAAGTTGGTTTGCAAAAGTTTCAAAGCATATTCTAGTATCATCATCTAGGTGCTCCATGAATTCACACATGCTTACCATCTCTTTCTTTACGTCTAGACCATCTAGATCATGCAAAGGAAGTTCATTTAAGGGAGACTTGGAAGCGGGTGTTACCTCAGTGGCCTTGGCCATGGGACACTTTTGGTTGCAGTTGATGATATTCTCATTCGGCAAGTCAAAGAGAGACACTCGTGGGGTAGAATAAGTAGGAATAGCGGCAACTCCCATGATCTCTCCACCTTGACCTTCACTATCATCATCATCATCCGCACCCGAGAAGTACTCTTCATGGGCCACCATTGCCCTCTCCTTGTTTGGAATGTTCTTGTTTTGGAAGTTCTTGTTCATGGGGTGAGGAGGTCTTGTCTTCCTTTTGTGGATAAGACAGCCACCATTGTCCTCTCTATTCTCGAAGGGACATTGGGCTATGAAGTGACTCTTGTCATTGTAGTTCTAGAAATATCTTGCCTTAGGATACTTCATGGTTGAGTTGAACCTAGAGTTGTCCCTTGACCTTGACTTCATGCCTAGCTTGTTCCAAAAGGCTCTTGATGCGAGAGCAAAGTGCTCACTAAAGGCGTACTTGATGTCCTCGTGGGACTACTTACTAGTGTCTTCATCTTCATCAACTTTCACCACTAGGTTCACCTTTTGGGATCCATATGCACGAGCACGAGCTGACTCCACATTCTTCTTGGCAATTGTCATGGCAATAACCCCACTCAACATGTCTTGAGATGACATGGTGTGATAGTTGCTACTCCCCTTCACAGAGTTGAGTTTTTGCTCCTCACAGGGAAGAAGGACTTGAAAAAACTTCCTCTTCATGAACTTGTCATAAACATAGGTAGCTCCAAGGTCCCTCATAGTGCAACAAAGAACTTGGAGACAGCGATACATGTCTTCGGGATTCTCATCATCTTGCATAGCAAAGCCATCAGACTCATTGTTGTCTTCATCAAACATGGAGCTTTGAATGCTAGCATTCCCGACATGTAACTCGGTGAGATGATCCCAAGTTTCTTTGGTAGTGGAGAATTGGCGAATGTGAGCAAAGTCCTTGGGAGTCAAGGACTTTTGAATTATTCCCAAGGAGGTGGAATTGAGCTGCTTGTCCACAACCTCGGCCCGGGTCAACTTCTTTGCATCATATGGTGAGAACCCTTCTTCCACAATACTCATCAATTCAATAGAAGAGATGGAAATGTGAGATTGCATTAGATATTGCCAATTGGCGAAATTTGATGTATCTAGCATGGGAGGTGCTCCTTAAGGTATGTTATGCGGCATAGGTATAGGTGGGTTTGGAGTGTACTTTTGGGGTGGGGGCACCGCCGAGTAGTCTTTTCCCCCTTCTCCCTCATTGGAGGATGAGTCACCTAGCCCCTCGGTGCTCTCACTTGGGGGCTTGGTGGTTTGAACCACAAATCCTAAGCCCAAGTGATTAGCGATGGCCACGAGATTCACCTTGTTGGAAATATGCCCTAGAGACAAATAGTAGTAAGGACTATTATCATATTTCATATGGTTTATGATTAAGTTTTATATCATGCTATAACTGTATTGAGTGGAAACATCAATACACGTGTGATATACAAACAACCAGGGGTTCCTAGTGAAACTCTAGTCATTGGTTGTCAACAGATGATCATGTTTCCTGATCATGTGGCATTTATGCTAGTTGGAAATGAGGTCATCTCATCCTGAGAATGATATGATGAACCAATACCCAACCTAAACATCGTGATCCGATCATGTCACGAAGTTCAAGTTATGATGATTAGAAATGGATCCCCGTAGACTATTCCTTAGACCGTGAGGCTATATCAATCACTGTCTCTCGAGAGTGCTTTGATAGCATCAAGCGCCACTTGGTAATATAGTGGTTATAAAGGTGTGTTCAGGTACTCGGAGGAAACCGTTGAGGCAACTTATGTCAAGAGCGGGATTTGTCCGTCCATGTGACGGGAAGATACTCAAGGGCCCACTCGGAGAAGTTATATCCAATAGCTGCACATCATGTGATTTGATCACGGGGATATCACTTGTCAGAACGAGTCAAGTAGCATTGTTCAGTAACAAGATTGAACACGACATGGTGATGTCATTGATCAGATCTCGGGCAATGCAAGTATCGAGTGACAAAGGGAATAAGACACGACTATCCCGGTTCAAACGACAAAATATCTTCGTGGAACGCACAGGGGTCACATGGCCATCCAGGTCCCTCTGTCGATCATTTGTGCGGGAGTGTCCCGACCATGTCTGGAGTGTTCCTGAACCATGGGGTATCACGCTTAAGGGCTTGATGATGCTTAGAGAGTGTTTATAGGATCAGTAGAATCACCGAAGAGTTATAGGGAGAAAACCGGAAGGGTTTCGGTAAGTCCGGAGGATGTCCGGAGTGGAGGTGGAAGTGTTTCATAACCACAGAGGTTGAATAATATGTGAATGAATGTTAAATATTGATTTAATCATTTATTCATAATTATTTAATAAAGAGAAAAATCAATTTAAATGGTTGAAGGCTTAATGGGCCACGGGAGAGGAGAGGGCCCATTAGGGAAAGGAGAGAGGGAGAAGGGGCAAGGGGGTGGCCGGCTGGGCCTAGCCCCCCCCCCCCCGCGCGGGGC
This sequence comes from Avena eriantha, assembly GCA_910589775.1. Classification (NCBI taxonomy): domain Eukaryota; kingdom Viridiplantae; phylum Streptophyta; class Magnoliopsida; order Poales; family Poaceae; genus Avena; species Avena eriantha. Next base: position 239,612,616 of record OU342745.1, read on the forward strand.
CCACTAGGGTGGCCGGCGGCTTCCCCTCCCCTTCTCTCCTTTAGTCCCACCCCGGGACTTTGAGGGAGGTAGTACCTCCCCTCCCCCTATATATAGTGGGGGTATTTGGCCAAAAGAAATACACCAATAATCAATAAAGGTCTTCCCACTTTTGGGAGGACCTCCAGTTGATATTTTTCTCTCTCCCCTCTCTCTCTCGTGATCGTGGTCCCAAGTCTAGACTATGCGAGCGAGAGACATCTTCACCGCGGAGCGCCGTCGCGTTGCGGGATTCGGATCAGGGAGCTCTACTTCCGCAACTGTTGCTGGATCGGGGAAGTGGGAGTCGTCGTCAGACACCGGACGTGTGTAACTCCCCGCGAGGTGTCACACTTGAGGCACTCAAGTCGTTGGAGCCAAGGAGCGCAAGGACTTCATCACGACCTTGAGGTCGGCTTCGGCTCGTCTACATCAACCACGCTCTCCTGAGCGTTGACAACGCTTTTCGGTCTTCAAGGGTAAGTTTGCGAAAAGCCCCTCGCATTAATGTATTACTAATAGATAGGTCCTGGCAGCTGTAGGGGTTCAGAGGCGTAGTGTAAAATTTATTGTTTTCATACGCGGAACCCCAACAGTGGTATCAGAGCTAGATCTATGCGTAGTAATGCTAGTACGGGTAGAACACACGAGATGTAGTGTGTGGGCGTTGATCTTTTAGTTGTTACCCTCCCACGTGCACTTGTGTATACCGCAGTAATGCTTGATGAAGCAGCCCCCAACCGACTTTACGCGTTCATTTGCGAGACTGGTCCATGCTTGACATACGGCTTGTACCGTATAAAGTGGCTTAGGGGGGTGTCTGTCTCTCTCGCATTAGTTGGTATACCATTTGCAACGGAGGGCCCCGAAAGGGGTGTAGTAGAGACAACTACTTGATCAGCGTTGTGCTGAAAGTTCGTAGGTAAGAATAGTTCTTGTACAAAAGCCCATTCAGCCACGTAAAACATGCAAAGATAAAGTAGAGGCGTCTAACTTTGTTTTGCAGGGGGGCGTTGCTTTGTGATATGGTTGTGGCAAAGGTAAAGTGATTACCTTCTGTTAGGTAGTAGTAGATAGTCACGGAGGTGATGGACTACCACGCCGGAATGACACCGGTACCCTGGTGTCTACGATGCCAAAACCCTGGCGCCGGAACCCGATGACAGCGGATGGAGATCACGACGTGAAGGACCATATCACATAGCATTTACATTCAATGTTATTGTTTGTATGTCTTATTGTGTGCTAGTATTAGATACTCGACGGTAGCCTAATAAGATGATCCCTGTTAAAATTACCAATGATTGTGTTCCCCCTCAGTGCGCACCACCAAGAAAGTTCTTCGGTATGAGGCGATACAGGGTTACAGGCCTAGGTGTCAAACATATCTGCGTTCGCAAACAGTAGGTGTAAGCCATGTTGCATAGAGAATACACTAACGTTGAGTTGGCGAGCCTAGCAAGCCACATAAGCGTGGCCTCGGAACACGGATGGTCGAAAGATCGAGCACGAGTCACATGAATGATGTGACCGACGTTTAGCGTCCACCTTTGAACCCACATCGATGGCCGTGATCGATCGGGGGAGATGTGGCTGATAGGGGTCGTGTTATCACTAGGAACCCTTTTGGGGATAGGTGTTTCTGAGTGGAGTTATTATTAACTCATTTAATTATAAACTTAGTCTAAATTCCTTTTGCAATTATAAATGTAGATGGCTCACCGTGAAGCTTATTTTGTCATTGAGGATTGGGTAAAGGGTGAGAAACTTAGATTTGATGGATCCAACTTCCCTAGTTGGCTTGTGCGCCTGAATGATCTCCTTACTAGGAATCATGTGGTAGACTACATACGCCGCACGATGGATCTGACTGAGCCAGACTACTATGAGACCTCACAAGAGCTGGCAGACCGTTACTATCATCAAGAGATGTCCACCTACATTCAGATAATAATGTGTTACGGGATGGTGGATGAACTACATCTGCTCATGGGTGATCTTGATCCATATTCGATGGTGGATCAGCTGAGAGTAGAGTTCATAGGCCATGTGCGCATGTGGAAGCACGAGCTGCTTGGAAAGTTCCTTTCCATAAAGATGGAGGAGCATACATGTCGGAAGGGTCACTTGGAGCGCATTCTTGATGCACACACAAGACTGGTTCACTTCGTGGATTACTGGATGGCTGATCCATTTGCGATAGACGTACTGCTTCGGTCGTTGCCTCCCAGCTATGAAGGACATGTCTGGAGTAGCATCATGAGTGGTGATATGGAAGCATTGGATTTCCATGAGTTCATATTACGTTTCAGGAACGTAAAGGTTGAACCAATCACCGGAGAGGTCATCAACGACAAAGGTATATATTTGATATACAGTTTTATAAATGTTATAATATTGCAAACACATTTGTAGTGTTAAGTATATCTGATACTTGTTCTGTTTTGCTGAAAATAGGTCCTTCTGCATGAGAGGTGCTTGCTGGAGAGGAGGTGACATTGCGTTTTGATGGCGAGCATGATGATGAATACCGACGACACTCTCCCTCGACATTTATCATTTAGTTTATGGTTTAAGATGATTATTGTAATCAAGAGATTGTGAACTTCTTTAGTGTGTCTCACACTTCATGAGACGGTTGTTCATATGAGTTTGTAACAAAAAGTTGTTCCACTTTTATGAATGATTTCTATTCATGTTCATATCTTATTTGATTATGTGTGAATTATCCTTGTTGTTTGAAACTAATTGATAATGCATGAACATTTATAAAACATTAAAAAGCCTTGTTTAAAATACCCAACTTAATGATATGTTCATTAATGAATGAAAACATTGTTTCAATTCAAAGTTATGTGATAATATGTGAAAGTCATTCAATTTCTTTTCACATATAAATCATGCCTAAGTTCAGCAAATTAACTTGAACATCGTGTATTACTTGAATGCAAAGTGTTTAATGAATTGTTAAAGTTAATACATATTCGATGTATTGTGTTTTAATGAAAATGGTAATTATCATTATATGATTGTTTAAATGTGTAAAGTAGTTTACCAAACGAAACATGAATATGAAACTATTTGATTTGATCAAAGTGTTTCATCAAAAAAGGGTGTAAATATAAAAGAGAATCTAATTACTATGATTTGATCAATAGTAATGAAATTCAATTTTATAAGAATAGCATAAAAGAAATTGTGGAATGAAAATCGTTCTGAAATTTTAGAATGCAGAGCATCACAATGTGATATTAGATATCAAAGCGGTTGAATAGAAGGCACCAAATAAATCGTTGCAGTGTAGATATAGAGACCATTAGTTAGAAATAGTTAGCACTCAATTAAGATGTAGTGATCCATTTGAATTCGTCAAAGTTTTGGGGTTATTCGATATAACCAAGACAATAGCGAATAAGTCCTTGTAGCGTATTCATTGGAAACTTTGAATACAAAACCCATAGCTGAAACCAAAAGGAAAGCAACATTTGTATTGCTTGGATTTTGGTACATTCTTGGGAAAGCTCACTTTTAGTGATGTTTCTCGATTATGGAGCTAATGGAAAATAGTGAAAAACACGACGAGGATTCAAAACCCTGCATCAGAGTGTTGAGAAGTGCAACGGACAACGTTCCTGAACGATTCTCTTCACAGAAGGAAAGAATCAATGATTTTAATCATTGTGTTTTCCCCACTAGTGTTTTCACTACATGAAGTAGGATTCAAAATGTAATCCATATCTTGTATGGAGACATTTGTGAATCATTTGTCATGATTCTTGGAAAATGACATACCTACGACTAAGGAAATAATGGTAAACTAAAATTATGAGAAGTCCTAGAAGCAATATTCACTTGAGATTAGAAAAGCAATTCATTGCTGAATCTCACAAGTAAAAGGAGTTTCTTGGAATTTTCCCAAATTACTGCAAAGCCATAGTGGAAAAGGGGTGAATGGCAAAATCACAATCTGTCAATTATTAAATAAATTCGAATGAATTTGATTCAAATGTGCTAAATGTCTGGTGGATTTAAAACTAGTAAAGTACTAATATCTCATAGTAAATATCCAAGTTTGATATTTGATCCAAGGATTTTGAAGTTATTCAAAGTACTAAGGAGATATGCCATTTGCATAAAATTGAGTGGGAGCTATGAAAGTCTTCCTAAAAAAATATGTGATTGACATATTTTTTAAATGGGAGCAATATAAGTCTCAAATTCAAATATGTAGGAACATATTTTGAGTGGGAGCTTATAGGAGTAATTCTTACGTATGTTAAGGATGAAAGCGCAAATACTTATGAATAATGATTTATAAGATGTAGAAGTTGATAATAAGTGTATTATGATATTATGTAGTATTCCTTAAGGGATTCCGAAAAGGGTTTAGGAATAGAAGTTAATTAGGGAACTGGTCCTTAATGACTCAAATTAGGAATAGTATTAAGTTGAACATCAATGGTTGAAAGAAAGAAAAGGATGATCATCATCCACTATGTTGAGACATAGGTTCTATCTTAGTAAACCATGATGATAACTTAGCATAATATGTGATCCAAATAAGGAACGTTTAAAAGTGATTAAGTTCGAATCACAAAACGTTGAGATGAGTTTTGTCCATAGTGTCTAATAGAGAATTGTAGACATGTTTTACAAATCCATAAAGGATGACATATCTTAAAGCATAAAGAGTTCTGTTATAAGGGAATATGTTGGAAACTCCTGTAGATACCAATTAAAGTCAAGTAGGAAGCGAGGTGAATAAGACATCAAAAGTTGCACAAGAGTGCACTAGTGTTTCGATGAATACAATTATAATAATAGATAAGGGTACCATCTAAAGTGTTGTATAATGTTATGGCGGGATTAGTTTGCTTTTAACGTAGAATGATGTGTCCCAGGGCACAGTGCCCATGAGAAAGCCCTCGAGGTTGATCTAAAGTCACTGAAGGCTCCTGGAATCAGGCCTCGTTCTGCTGCCATAGCGACGATGCATACACACAGATGCTATCATGTGATGATAAAGTATTAATGTCAATCAAGGTGACATTAGTAAGTTGCAAAGGATTTGGGACTTTAAAGTACAGACCCAAGACTCAACCTCTTCCATGAGCAAGCATGTTCAGGGTACCGGATATATGGTGCCAATGATTGAGAACAAATGCAGCTAGTGTATTTGTACTCTAGTGCAAGTGGGAGACTGTGGGAAATATGCCCTAGAGACAAATAGTAGTAAGGACTATTATCATATTTCATATAGTTTATGATTAAGTTTTATATCATGCTATAACTGTATTGAGTGGAAACATCAATACACGTGTGATACACAAACAACCAGGGGTTCCCAGTGAAACTCTAGTCATTGGTTCATTGGTCAACAAATGATCATGTTTCCTGATCATGTGGCATTTATGCTAGTTCGAAATGAGGTCATCTTATTCTGAGAATGATATGATGAACCAATACCCAACCTAAACATCGTGACCTAATCATGTCACGAAGTTTAAGTTATGATGATTAGAAATGGATCCTCATAGACTATTCCTTAGACCGTGAGGCTATATCAATCACTGTCTCCCGAGAGTGCTTTGATAGCATCAAGCGCCACTTGGTAATACAATGGTTATAAAGGTGTGTCAGGTACTCGGAGGAAACCATTGAGGCAATATATGTCAAGAGCGGGATTTGTCCGTCCATGTGACGGGAAGATACTCAAGGGCCCACTCGGAGAAGTTATATCCAATAGCTGCGCAACATGTGATTTGATCACGGGAATATCACTTATCGGAACGAGTCAAGTAGCATTGTTCAGTAACGGGACTGAACACGACATGGTGATGTCATTGATTAGATCTCGGGCAATGCAAGTATCGACTGACAAAGGGAATAAGACATGACTGTCCCGGTTCAAACAACGAAAGATCTTCGTGGAACACACATGGGTCACATGGCCATCCAGGTCCCTCTGTCGATCATTGGTGCGGGAGTGTCCCGACCATGTCTGGAGTGTTACCGAACCGTGGGGTATCACGCTTAAGGGCTTGATGATGCTTAGAGAGTATTTATAGGATAGGTAGAATCGCCGAAGAGTTATAGGGAGAAAACCGGAAGGGTTTCGGTAAGTCCGGAGGATGTCCGGAGTGGAGGTGGAAGTGTTCCATAACCATGGAGGTTGAATAATATGTGAATGAATGTTAAATATTGATTTAATCATTTATTCATAATTATTTAATAAAGAGAAAAATCAATTTAAATGGTCAAAGGCTTAATGGGCCACCGGAGGGGAGACGGCCCATTAGGGAAAGGAGAGAGGGAGAAGGGGCAAGGCGGTGGGCCCACTAGGGTGGCCGGCAGCCTCCCCTCCCCCTCCTCTCCTTTAGTCCCACCCCGGGACTTTGAGGGAGGTAGTACCTCCCCCCTATATATAGTGGGGGTATTTGGCCAAAAGAAATACACCAATTATCAATAAAGGTCTTCCCACTTTTGGGAGGACCTCCAGTTGATATTTTTCTCTCTCCCCCCTCTCTCTCTCTCTTGACTGAGGTCCCAAGTCTGGACTGCGCGAGCGAGAGACATCTTCACCGCGATGCGCCGTCGCGCTGCGGGATTCGGATCCGGGAGATCTACTTCCGCAACTGATGTTGGATCGGGGAAGCGGGAGTCGTCATCACGCACCGGACGTGTGTAACTCCCCGCGAGGTGTCACACTTGAGGCACTCAAGTTGTTAGAGCCAAGGAGCGCAAGGACTTCATCATGACCTTGAGGTCGACTTCAGCTCGTCTACATCAACCATGCTCTCCTGAGCATTGACAACACTTTTCGGTCTTCAAGGGTAAGTTCGCGAAAAGCCCCTCCCGTTAATGTATTACTAATAGATAGGTCCTGGCAGCTTCAGGGGTTCATGGGCGTAGTGTAGAATTTATTGTTTTCATACGCGGAACCCCAACACACCTTGGGGTCGACCACATGCACAATCGCGGGAGGAGTCTCGGTGTTTTGGAATGCTTCATGAGGAGTTGCAACAATGGGGTTTGACTTATGGGACTACAAAAGGGTCATCATTTCCTCAAACTTGGTCATCATGGATGTCTCCAATCGATTGAGGTCATCCATGGAGGCCAAGTACTTGGTGGTTCCAACCCCACTATCATCGGCCATGTTCTTGTAGTTGTAGAAAGATCTTGCCTTAGGAGCCTTCATGGTTGAGTTGAACCTAGAGTTATCCCTTGACATTGACTTCATTCCAGGGCTTGTTCCAAAAGGCTCTTGATGCGAGAGCCAAGTGCTCATTGAAGGCGTACTTGATGTCCTCTTGGGACTACTTACTAGTGTCTTCATCTTCATCAACTTCCACCACTAGGTTCACCTTTTGGGATCCATAAACACGAGCACGAGCCGACTCTGCATTCTTCTTGGCAATTGTCATGGCAATAACCCCACTCAACACGTCTTGAGATGACATGGTGTGATAGTTGCTACTCCCCTTGATAGAGTTGAGTTTTTGCTCCTCAAAGGGAAGAAGGGCTTGAACAAACTTCCTCTTCATGAACTTGTCATCAACATAGGTAGCTCCAAGGTCCCTCATAGTGCAACAAAGAACTTTGAGACATCGATACATGTCTTCGGGATTCTCATCATCTTGCATAGCAAAGCTATCAGAATCATTGTTGTCTTCATCGAACTTGGAGCTTTGAATGCTAGCATTCCCGACATGTAATTTAGTGAGATGATCCCAAGCTTCTTTGGTAGTGGATAATTGGCGAATGTGAGCAAAGTCCTTGGGAGTCAATGACTTTTGAATTATTCCCAAGGAGGTGGCATTGAGCTGCTTGTCCACAACCTCGGCCAGGGTCAACTTCTTTGCATCATATGGTGAGAACCCTTCTTCCACAATCCTCATCAATTCAATAGAAGAGCTGGAAATGTGAGATTGCATTAGATATTGCCAATTGGCGAAATTTGATGTATCTAGCATGGGAGGTGATCCTTAAGGTATGATATGCGGCATAGGTATAGGTGGGTTTGGAGTGTACTTTGGGGGTGGGGGCACCACCGAGTAGTCTTTTACCCTTCTCCCTCTTTGGAGGATGAGTCACCTAGCCCCTCGGTGCTCTCACTGTTGGGTCTGCAGCATAGAAAACAAAAAATTTCTTACGATGAGAACTATACGCCAAGATCTATCTACTAGATACAGAGCAATGGGTGGACATACATCCATGGAGAACTTACCCTTGAAGACAACGAGTTTTGCTAACGAGTAGGAACTCGTGGTTGATGTAGTCATATGCTTGCCGATCTCAAGATCGTGTGGAAGTCCGAGCGTCGCAAATCAGCAGCGCATCCGTCCTCGCACACACGTTCAAGCCATCGGACAACCTCCACCTCCTCGCACTACAAGGAATCTGGCTATATATGACCCTCTATTTTTGTCACAGAATTGTCATAATAGTCTGTTTATGACGATTTTGACGATTTTGAGATCGTCGAAAGCTGGGCGTCGCAAATGAACTATAATGACGATTTTGGTGAAATCGTCATAACTGTCTATGACGATATTGGATCGTCATAACCGTTATGACGATCCGATATTGTCATGGGCAAACTGGCCTCGCCAGGTCAGATCCTACGTGGCCAATCCGACGTGGCAAGGAATCAGCCCACTCCAGGTCTATTGTTTATATGGGCCAAGCCTTGTTTATATGGGCCAAGCCCAATAATTCTCTTGTCAATTCTGATAAGTTACATGGGCCAAGCCCAACATGTTATTCCATTTATTTTATTTTTATTTTCGACCTTTTATTTCTTTTTATATCGTTCCTTTTATTTCAGCTGGTCCCACAAGTCAGGTTCCATTTCCGTACTATTCCTAGTTATTTGGTTTTAATTTCTCACGATTGACATTAATTAAACAGTAAATCATTTAATCAGAAATGCATACACAAAATTCTTTTGATCACAAAGTTTATTACAATGTTTCCATGGTTGTAATCACATATATATACATTAGTAACCACCAGCTATTGAAATACAACACTAAAAGAACTCCGATCTGATTCGAAGCTGCAACTAAATCTAGTGCAGAATGTTACCCATGACCATATCCCTACAGCAGGCAACATCCAACATCAGTCGACATATGAAGAGAGTCGTATCTTCCCGCCAGCGAAACTCGGTTCCCAAGCTCCATGTCCCCTTATTGATGCTGCATCATCAGTATTTCTTCTCTACACCAACACCATGGCAACCCGCAGACTTCTCCCAGCATGCGCCGCTCCCTCCGGCTGCTGCATCATAAAGGATAGACCACCAACGAGTTCAAAAAGATAAATTATAGCCCATCAAGCAGCTGAACACAATTATCCTTGTCTCATGAAATATTTTTATTTAGAGTTTCTCCAGGCACATCATAACTATAAAACATGGGAAAACAGTGTACAAGGAAAACATTCAAGAACTGAAGTACTACACATATCAGTTTACAACGCCTGATGAGAATAGTGGTACATGGTGAACTAGATTGTTAAAGGCTAAGGCACATATACTCCAATACATCACCTCATGCATCTTAAGAAAGAAGCTCGATAAAACTATGAATGGTAGCATGGTATCCTCACCTCATTTTAAAACAACAGTGACAGGCCCAAGAAGAAGACTATGAAACAACAGAACTATCATGAAGAGCCTCTTTAGAACGAATTGTTGATGAACCCAACCAACTATCCAATATTATCATTTAGATCTCTTTGTGGTTGCTGACTTAGTAATGATTGTTGAAGGAACTATTGCTGACTACTGCATTGTTGTTGCTGCTGCATTGCTGCTATGTTCTACTACAAAGAGCAGAAGTGGTCAGATAAGATATAGAACTTACTGCAAATGGTAGTTATGGGGTACAACTAAGTAAGCATAAATTGACAAAGAGCTAAGGCACTGAAAACAACAATTATCCCATGAACTATGACACAATATATCAAATGAATAGTACAACAGAAGTGATAAATCATGCTTGTTCATAGTTCAGTTTAGCACCATACTTCCAAATTGATTCACAGTTAGTTTAGCACCATACTTCCAAATTGATATTGCCCATAGTTTGGTTTTATCATGCATGGACCCGAGTTGTTATTCACAGGATACAGTTCATGTAAGTACTAGACTTACTAATCCTGTAGTACTTAGCAAGTAGTTCAACATCCATGCATTCAATGCTTAAGAGAGATCCTAGATATTTTTAATGATTCCTTGAGTAAATAAGCAACAAGCTACTAAAAACTTGGAATACCAATTAAAGATTGCATGACTAAAATAACCAAGCGAATGGCACCAGCTACCCTCCATGAAACACTATTGTAGATTCACAGAGTGAAGCTACCGTCGTGGAATCACACGGAGATGATCTCCAAGGCAGGACACGAAAACTGTGATGACAACCAAAAGTATTTCTAGTGCAGATTCAAGTTGCAGATCAAGTATTTTTAGTGCAAGTGTGCGGGTCAGAAACTCCCCCTAGCTAATTCATCAAGTAAGCAGCAGCTGAAAAAGCAAGCACACTACCATACCAGCAGTTCAACGAACATACCATGATCAACAATAGTTAAGCGAGTGTAAACTCGTCAGATCCTAGCTACTATACTAGGATCCTATCTATGTGGGGAGCAGTTAAGCGAGCAAGAAGGAGAGAGCAGGGATCTCACCAGCAATGGTGAGTTGCGAAGCCAGGAGGCATAGACACAGGTGCTCAGCGCCTCTTTGCCCTGCCTCATTTCTTTCCCTCCATGGCCACGGATCCCTCGGGTGCGGTGGCGTCTGCATTGAGAGAGAGGAATACTGAGAGAGGGGCCGAGAAAGAGAAGAAAGAGGGGAGGGGAGAAAGGGGGAGGCGAGAGAGGGATAAGTTACCGAATCTGAAGTGTGCGTGCTCCTCTCGCTGCCGGGAGGAACTACGGACGTCAGTCGTAGCTTCCTCGTTGGCGTCATCCACGGTAGCGACGCGGTGGGGCGAGCTCGACAGAGCGCCGGTAAGTGATGCACGCGCGTGTCGGTGAGCAAAACCACCCTGACACCACCGGATCTCGTCCCGCGTGGTGGCTCGCCATGGCGTCGTGGTTCCTGGGGTGGCGACCGCATCTGTCGAGCTAGGGGCTAGGGTTTGGCAAGGAGTGAGGGGCGGCTGCATCTGGGTAGGTGGGATTTGGTGCTGGAGAGCACTCGCTCGTGACAGAGGAGAAGTGGCGATGGGGTATGAGAAGGGGATTAGGGTTTGGGGGTCTGTTCGATCTAGATGGGCGAAGTGGGGTTTATGGAAATACCCCTGACCTCTTCTGGTTAGTGCGTTGGAGATGAAGGATGTTCTAGTCATTTCAGGTGCAAGGTGTGGATGGGATGGGAGGCGGGAGAATCTGGAAAAATTTCCTTCGTTGGATAGATCCTACATGGACGGTTGAGATCTTATTAAGTGGGTTGATCCGTGGGGAGTCTAATTCTCTATTCTGATTGGGTGGCTATATTATGCAAAAAGGCATTTTGAGCATAGTTTGAAACGGGAATAAAAATTCAAAAATGGTCTGAACAATGTAAATCCTTCGCGTGGCGTCATGTTATGTGACATAGTTACAAGGAAAATACCAAACTTGGTATATATATTGTGTATCGAATAAACCTTCTCACAAATGACCTATCATGTCCGAGGTTTCATGGCTTTTAGGTCGAAACACCAATGTTATGGCTAGAATTGCATATGCATCTTGGGATGACGAATAATGTTGCAGGAGAAAGTTTTCCTTTTCGTCGCACAGAAAAGTCATTTTCCATTTTTCGAGCGGCAAGAATGGGGCGTTTTGTGAAGCAACACCGAATGTTCGATTCAAAAATGCTACCATCCCATTTTTCAAAAATACTAGACCACCTTACATGTACAATGTCCCAACCGGAGATTTTAAAACCTTTCCGTACACCCCCGGTGAAAAAGGCAAATTCCTGCCGAATCGGTAGAAAGTGGGTCCGATTTGAACTATAGGTACATGATCTCGTGCTCACGATTTTTTTGCAAAAATCATTTTTAGGCTCACAATATGATGTTTCTTCAGAGATCCAATGCAAGTTTAGCGAGGCTCAACCCCTATCTTCATGCCCGTCGTTTTGACCATAGTTTGAAATAGAATTTTTTTTGAAACGGGCATAAGAAATTCAAAAACGGTCCGAACAATATAAATCCTTCGGGTGGCGTCATGCTATGTGATATAGTTGCAAGCAAAAATACCAGACTTGGTATATTGATTGCATTTCGAATAAACCTTCTCACAAATGACCTATCATGTCCGAGGTTTCATGGCTTTTAGGCCGAATGACCAATGTTATGGCTAGAATCGCGACATAGTTTGTGATAATGTTCCCATATTGTGCATGCATATGCATCTTGCGATGAAGAACAATATTGTAGGAGAAAGTTTTCCTTTCCGTCGCACAGAAAAGCCATTATTCATTTTCCGAGCAGCAAGAACAGGGCGTTTTGTGAAGCAACACCGAATGTTCGATTCAAAAATGCTACCATCCCATTTTAAAAAAAATACTAGACCACCTTACATGTACAATGTCCCAACCGGAGATTTTAAAACCTTTCCGTCCACCCCCGGTGAAAAAGACAAATTCCTGTCGAATCGCTAGGAAGTGGGTCCGATTTGAACTATAGGTACATGATCTCGTGCTCATAAATTTTTGCAAAAATCTTTTTTAGGCTCACAATATGATGTTTCTTCAGAGATCGAATGCAAGTTTAGCGAGGCTCAACCCCTATCTTCATGCCCGTCATTTTGACCATAGTTTGAAATAGAATTTTTTTGAAACGGGCATAAGAAATTCAAAAACGGTCCGAACAATGTAAATCCTACGGGTGGCGTCATGCTATGTGATATAGTTGCAAAGAAAAATACCAGACTTGGTATATTGATTGCATCTCGAATAAACCTTCTCACAAATGACCTATCATGTCCGAGGTTTCATGGCTTTTAGGCCGAATGACCAATGTTATGGCTAGAATCGCGATATAGTTTGTGATAATATGCCCATATTGTCCATGCATATGCATCTTGGGATGACGAACAATGTTGCAGGAGAAAGTTTTCCTTTCCGTCGCACAGAAAAGCCATTTTCCATTTTCCGAGCGGCAAGAACGGGGCGTTTTGTGAAGCAACACCGAATGTTCGGTTCAAAAATGCTACCATCCCATTTTTCAAAAATACTAGACGACCTTACATGTACAATGTCCCAACCGGAGATTTTAAAACCTTTCCGTCCACCCCCGGTGAAAAAAACAAATTCATGCCAAATCGGTAGGAAGTGGGTCCGATTTGAACTACAGGTATATGATCTGGTGCTCATGATTTTTGCAAAAATCATTTTTATGCTCACAATATGATGTTTCTTCAGAGATCCAATGCAAGTTTAGCGAGGCTCATTCCCTATCTTCATGCCCGTTGTTTTGACCATAGTTTGAAATGAAGTTTTTTGAAACGGGCATAAGAAATTCAAAACGGTCCGCACAATGTAAATCCTACGGGTGGCATCATGCTATGTGATATAGTTGCAAGCAAAAATACCAAACTTGGTATATTGATAGCATCTCGAATAAACCTTCTCACAAATGACCTATCATGTCCGAGGTTTCATGGCTTTTAGGCCGAATGACCAATGTTATGGCTAGAATCGCGATATAGTTTGTGATAATGTGCCCATATTGTGCATGCATATGCATCTTGCGATGACGAACAATGTTGTAGGATGAAGTTTTCATTTCCGTTGCACAGAAAAGCCATTATACATTTTCCGAGCAACAAGAACAGGGCGTTTTGTGAAGCAACACCGAATGTTCGATTCAAAAATGCTACCATCCCATTTTAAAAAAATACTAGACCACCTTACATGTACAATGTCCCAACCGGAGATTTTAAAACCTTTCCGTCCACCCCCGGTGAAAAAGACAAATTCCTGTCGAATCGCTAGGAAGTGGGTCCGATTTGAACTATAGGTACATGATCTCGTGCTCATAAATTTTTGCAAAAATAATTTTTAGGCTCATAATATGATGTTTCTTCAGAGATCCAATGCATGTTTAGCGCGGCTCAACCCCTATCTTCATGCCCGTCGTTTTGACCATAGTTTGAAATAGAATTTTTTTTGAAACGGGCATAAGAAAATCAAAAACGGTCCGAACAATGTAAATCCTTCGGGTGGCGTCATGCTATGTGATATAGGTGCAAGGAAAAATACCAGACTTGGTATATTGATTGCATCTCGAATAAACCTTCTCACAAATGACCTATCATGTCCGAGGTTTCATGGCTTTTAGGCCGAATGACCAATGTTATGGCTAGAATCGCGACATAGTTTGTGATAATGTGCCCATATTGTGCATGCATATGCATCTTGCGATGACGAACAATGTTGTAGGAGAAAGTTTTCCTTTCCGTCGCACAGAAAAGCCATTATTCATTTTCTGAGCAGCAAGAAAAGGGCGTTTTGTGAAGCAACACCGAATGTTCGATTCAAAAATGCTACCATCCCATTTAAAAAAAATACTAGACCACCTTAAATGTACAATGTCCCAACCGGAGATTTTAAAACCTTTCCGTCCAGCCCCGGTGAAAAAGACAAATTCCTGTCGAATCGTTAGGAAGTGGGTCCGATTTGAACTATAGGTACATGATCTCGTGCTCATAATTTTTTGCAAAAATCATTTTTAGGCTCACAATATGATGTTTCTTCAGAGATCCAATGCAAGTTTAGCGAGGCTCATTCCCTATCTTCATGCCCATTGTTTTGACCATAGTTTGAAATAGAAGTTTTTTGAAACGGGCATAAGAAATTCAAAACGGTCCGAACAATGTAAATCCTTCGGGTGGCGTCATGCTATGTGATATAGTTGCAAGGAAAAATACCAAACTTGGTATATTGATTGCATCTCGAATAAACCTTCTCACAAATGACCTATCATGTCCGAGGTTTCATGGCTTTTAGGCCGAATGACCAATGTTATGGCTAGAATCGCGACATAGTTTGTGATAATGTGCTCATATTGTGCATGCATATGAATCTTGCGATGACGAAAAATGTTGTAGGAGAAAGTTTTCCTTTCCGTCGCACAGAAAAGCCATTTTTCATTTTCCGAGCAGCAAGAACAGGGCCTTTTGTGAAGCAACACCGAATGTTCGATTCAAAAATGCTACCATCCCATTTTTCAAAAATACTAGACCACCTTAAATGTACAATGTCCCAACCGGAGATTTTAAAACCTTTCCGTCCAGCCCCGGTGAAAAAGACAAATTCCTGTCGAATCGTTAGGAAGTGGGTCCGATTTGAATTATAGGTACATGATCTCGTGCTCATAATTTTTGCAAAAATAATTTTTAGGCTCACAATATGATGTTTCTTCAGAGATCCAATGCAAGTTTAGCGAGGCTCATTCCCTATCTTCATGCCCGTTGTTTTGACCATAGTTTGAAATAGAAGTTTTTTGAAACGGGAATAAGAAATTCAAAACGGTCCGAACAATGTAAATCCTTGGGGTGGCGTCATGCTATGTGATATAGTTGCAAGGAAAAATACCAAACTTGGTATATTGATTGCATCTCGAATAAACCTTCTCACAAATGACCTATCATGTCCGAGGTTTCATGGCTTTTAGGCCGAATGACCAATGTTATGGCTAGAATCGCGACATAGTTTGTGATAATGTGCCCATATTGTGCATGCATATGCATCTTGTGATGACGAACAATGTTGTAGGAGAAAGTTTTCCTTTCCGTCGCACAAAAAAGCCATTTTTCATTTTCCGAGCAGCAAGAACAGGGCGTTTTGTGAAGCAACACCGAATGTTCGATTCAAAAATGCTACCATCCCATTTTTAAAAAATACTAGACCACCTTACATGTACAATGTCCCAACCGGAGATTTTAAAACCTTTCCGTCCACCCCTGGTGAAAAAGACAAATTCCTGTCGAATCGCTAGGAAGTGGGTCCGATTTGAACTACAGGTACATGATCTCGTGCTCATAAAGTTTTGCAAAAATCATTTTTAGGCTCACAATATGATGTTTCTTCAGAGATCCAATGCAAGTTTAGCGAGGCTCAACCCCTATCTTCATGCCCGTCGTTTTGACAATAGTTTGAAATAGAATTTTTTTTGAAACGGGCATAAGAAATTCAAAAACGGTCCGAACAATGTAAATCCTTCGGGTGGCGTCATGCTATGTGATATAGTTGCAAGCAAAAATACCAGACTTGGTATATTGATTGCATCTCGAATAAACCTTCTCACAAATGACCTATCATGTCCGAGGTTTCATGGCTTTTAGGCCGAATGACCAATGTTATGGCTAGAATCGCGACATAGTTTGTGATAATGTGCCCATATTGTGCATGCATATGCATCTTGCGATGACGAACAATGTTGTAGGAGAAAGTTTTCCTTTCCGTCGCACAGAAAAGCCATTATTCATTTTCCGAGCAGCAAGAACAGGGCGTTTTGTGAAGCAACACCGAATGTTCGATTCAAAAATGCTACCATCCCATTTAAAAAAAAATACTAGACCACCTTACATGTACAATGTCCCAACCGGAGATTTTAAAACCTTTCCGTCCACCCCCGGTGAAAAAGACAAATTCCTGTCGAATCGCTAGGAAGTGGGTCCGATTTGAACTGTAGGTACATGATCTCGTGCTCATAAATTTTTGCAAAAATCATTTTTAGGCTCACAATATGATGTTTCTTCAGAGATCGAATGCAAGTTTAGCGAGGCTCAACCCCTATCTTCATGCCCGTCATTTTGACCATAGTTTGAAATAGAATTTTTTTGAAACGGGCATAAGAAATTCAAAAACGGTCCGAACAATGTAAATCCTACGGGTGGCGTCATGCTATGTGATATAGTTGCAAAGAAAAATACCAGACTTGGTATATTGATTGCACCTCGAATAAACCTTCTCACAAATGACCTATCATGTCCGAGGTTTCATGGCTTTTAGGCCGAATGACCAATGTTATGGCTAGAATCGTGATATAGTTTGTGATAATATGCCCATATTGTGCATGCATATGCATATTGCGATGACGAACAATGTTGTAGGAGAAAGTTTTCCTTTCCGTCGCACAGAAAAGCCATTTTTCATTTTCCGAGCAGCAAGAACAGGGCCTTTTGTGAAGCAACACCGAATGTTCGATTCAAAAATGCTACCATCCCATTTTAAAAAAATACTAGACCACCTTACATGTACAACGTCCCAACCGGAGATTTTAAAACCTTTCCGTCCAGCCCCGGTGAAAAAGACAAATTCCTCTCGAATCGTTAGGAAGTGGGTCCGATTTGAACTATAGGTACATGATCTCGTGCTCATAATTTTTTGGAAAAATCATTTTTAGGCTCACAATATGATGTTTCTTCAGAGATCCAATGCAAGTTTAGCGAGGCTCATTCCCTATCTTCATGCCCGTTGTTTTGACCATAGTTTGAAATAGAATTTTTTGAAACGGGCATAAGAAATTCAAAACGGTCCGAACAATGTAAATCCTCCGGGTGGCGTCATGCTATGTGATATAGTTGCAAGGAAAAATACCAAACTTGGTATATTGATTGCATCTCGAATAAACCTTCTCACAAATGACCTATCATGTCCGAGGTTTCATGGCTTTTAGGCCGAATGACCAATGTTATGGCTAGAATCGCGACATAGTTTGTGATAATGTGCCCATATTGTGCATGCATATGCATCTTGCGATGACGAACAATGTTGTAGGAGAAAGTTTTCCTTTCCGTCGCACAGAAAAGCCATTTTTCATTTTCCGAGCAGCAAGAACAGGGCCTTTTGTGAAGCAACACCGAATGTTCGATTAAAAAATGCTACCATCCCATTTTTAAAAAATACTAGACCACCTTACATGTACAATGTCCCAACCGGAGATTTTAAAACCTTTCCGTCCAGCCCCGGTGAAAAAGACAAATTCCTGTCGAATCGTTAGGAAGTGGGTCCGATTTGAACTATAGGTACATGATCTCGTGCTCATAATTTTTTGCAAAAATAATTTTTAGGCTCACAATATGATGTTTCTTCAGAGATCCAATGCAAGTTTAGCGAGGCTCATTCCCTATATTCATGCCCGTTGTTTTGACCATAGTTTGAAATAGAAGTTTTTGAAACGGGCATAAGAAATTCAAAAACGGTCCGAACAATGTAAATCCTTCGGGTGGCGTCATGCTATGTGATATAGTTGCAAGCAAAAATACCAGACTTGGTATATTGATTGCATCTCGAATAAACCTTCTCACAAATGACCTATCATGTCCGAGGTTTCATGGCTTTTAGGCCGAATGACCAATGTTATGGCTAGAATCGCGACATAGTTTGTGATAATGTGCCCATATTGTGCATGCATATGCATCTTGCGATGACGAACAATGTTGTAGGAGAAAGTTTTCCTTTCCGTCGCACAGAAAAGCCATTTTTCATTTTCCGAGCAGCAAGAATAGGGCGTTTTGTGAAGCAACACCGAATGTTCGATTCAAAAATGCTACCATCCCATTTTTAAAAAATACTAGACCACCTTACATGTACAATGTCCCAACCGGAGATTTTAAAACCTTTCCGTCCACCCCCGGTGAAAAAGACAAATTCCTGTCGAATCGCTAGGAAGTGGGTCCGATTTGAACTATAGGTACATGATCTCGTGCTCATAAATTTTTTCAAAAATCATTTTTAGGCTCACAATATGATATTTCTTCAGAGATCGAATGCAAGTTTAGCGAGGCTCAACCCCTATCTTCATGCCCGTCATTTTGACCATAGTTTGAAATAGAATTTTTTTGAAACGGGCATAAGAAATTCAAAAACGGTCCGAACAATGTAAATCCTACGGGTGGCGTCATGCTATGTGATATAGTTGCAAAGAAAAATACCAGACTTGGTATATTGATTGCACCTCGAATAAACCTTCTCACAAATGGCCTATCATGTCCGAGGTTTCATTGCTTTTAGGCCGAATGACCAATGTTATGGCTAGAATCGCGACATAGTTTGTGATAATGTGCCCATATTGTGCATGCATATGCATCTTGTGATGACGAACAATGTTGTAGGAGAAAGTTTTCCTTTCCGTCGCACAAAAAAGCCATTTTTCATTTTCCGAGCAGCAAGAACAGGGCGTTTTGTGAAGCAACACCGAATGTTCGATTCAAAAATGCTACCATCCCATTTTTAAAAAATACTAGACCACCTTACATGTACAATGTCCCAACCGGAGATTTTAAAACCTTTCCGTCCACCCCCGGTGAAAAAGACAAATTCCTGTCGAATCGCTAGGAAGTGGGTCCGATTTGAACTACAGGTACATGATCTCGTGCTCATAAAGTTTTGCAAAAATCATTTTTAGGCTCACAATATGATGTTTCTTCAGAGATCCAATGCAAGTTTAGCGAGGCTCAACCCCTATCTTCATGCCCGTCGTTTTGACAATAGTTTGAAATAGAATTTTTTTTAAAACGGGCGTAAGAAATTCAAAAACGGTCCGAACAATGTAAATCCTTCGGGTGGCGTCATGCTATGTGATATAGTTGCAAGCAAAAATACCAGACTTGGTATATTGATTGCATCTCGAATAAACCTTCTCACAAATGACCTATCATGTCCGAGGTTTCATGGCTTTTAGGCCGAATGACCAATGTTATGGCTAGAATCGCGACATAGTTTGTGATAATGTGCCCATATTGTGCATGCATATGCATCTTGCGATGACGAACAATGTTGTAGGAGAAAGTTTTCCTTTCCGTCGCACAGAAAAGCCATTTTTCATTTTCCGAGCAGCAAGAATAGGGCGTTTTGTGAAGCAACACCGAATGTTCGATTCAAAAATGCTACCATCCCATTTTTAAAAAATACTAGACCACCTTACATGTACAATGTCCCAACCGGAGATTTTAAAACCTTTCCGTCCACCCCCGGTGAAAAAGACAAATTCCTGTCGAATCGCTAGGAAGTGGGTCCGATTTGAACTATAGGTACATGATCTCGTGCTCATAAATTTTTTCAAAAATCATTTTTAGGCTCACAATATGATATTTCTTCAGAGATCGAATGCAAGTTTAGCGAGGCTCAACCCCTATCTTCATGCCCGTCATTTTGACCATAGTTTGAAATAGAATTTTTTTGAAACGGGCATAAGAAATTCAAAAACGGTCCGAACAATGTAAATCCTACGGGTGGCGTCATGCTATGTGATATAGTTGCAAAGAAAAATACCAGACTTGGTATATTGATTGCACCTCGAATAAACCTTCTCACAAATGGCCTATCATGTCCGAGGTTTCATTGCTTTTAGGCCGAATGACCAATGTTATGGCTAGAATCGCGACATAGTTTGTGATAATGTGCCCATATTGTGCATGCATATGCATCTTGTGATGACGAACAATGTTGTAGGAGAAAGTTTTCCTTTCCGTCGCACAAAAAAGCCATTTTTCATTTTCCGAGCAGCAAGAACAGGGCGTTTTGTGAAGCAACACCGAATGTTCGATTCAAAAATGCTACCATCCCATTTTTAAAAAATACTAGACCACCTTACATGTACAATGTCCCAACCGGAGATTTTAAAACCTTTCCGTCCACCCCCGGTGAAAAAGACAAATTCCTGTCGAATCGCTAGGAAGTGGGTCCGATTTGAACTACAGGTACATGATCTCGTGCTCATAAAGTTTTGCAAAAATCATTTTTAGGCTCACAATATGATGTTTCTTCAGAGATCCAATGCAAGTTTAGCGAGGCTCAACCCCTATCTTCATGCCCGTCGTTTTGACAATAGTTTGAAATAGAATTTTTTTTAAAACGGGCGTAAGAAATTCAAAAACGGTCCGAACAATGTAAATCCTTCGGGTGGCGTCATGCTATGTGATATAGTTGCAAGCAAAAATACCAGACTTGGTATATTGATTGCATCTCGAATAAACCTTCTCACAAATGACCTATCATGTCCGAGGTTTCATGGCTTTTAGGCCGAATGACCAATGTTATGGCTAGAATCGCGACATAGTTTGTGATAATGTGCCCATATTGTGCATGCATATGCATCTTGCGATGACGAACAATGTTGTAGGAGAAAGTTTTCCTTTCCGTCGCACAGAAAAGCCATTATTCATTTTCCGAGCAGCAAGAACATGGCGTTTTGTGAAGCAACACCGAATGTTCGATTCAAAAATGCTACCATCCCATTTAAAAAAAAATACTAGACCACCTTACATGTACAATGTCCCAACCGGAGATTTTAAAACCTTTCCGTCCACCCCCCGTGAAAAAGACAAATTCCTGTCGAATCGCTAGGAAGTGGGTCCGATTTGAACTGTAGGTACATGATCTCGTGCTCATAAATTTTTGCAAAAATCATTTTTAGGCTCACAATATGATGTTTCTTCAGAGATCGAATGCAAGTTTAGCGAGGCTCAACCCCTATCTTCATGCCCGTCATTTTGACCATAGTTTGAAATAGAATTTTTTTGAAACGGGCATAAGAAATTCAAAAACGGTCCGAACAATGTAAATCCTACGGGTGGCGTCATGCTATGTGATATAGTTGCAAAGAAAAATACCAGACTTGGTATATTGATTGCACCTCGAATAAACCTTCTCACAAATGACCTATCATGTCCGAGGTTTCATGGCTTTTAGGCCGAATGACCAATGTTATGGCTAGAATCGCGATATAGTTTGTGATAATATGCCCATATTGTGCATGCATATGCATATTGCGATGACGAACAATATTGTAGGAGAAAATTTTCCTTTCCGTCGCACAGAAAAGCCATTTTTCATTTTCCGAGCAGCAAGAACAGGGCCTTTTGTGAAGCAACACCGAATGTTCGATTCAAAAATGCTACCATCCCATTTTAAAAAAATACTAGACCACCTTACATGTACAACGTCCCAACCGGAGATTTTAAAACCTTTCCGTCCAGCCCCGGTGAAAAAGACAAATTCCTGTCGAATCGTTAGGAAGTGGGTCCGATTTGAACTATAGGTACATGATCTCGTGCTCATAATTTTTTGCAAAAATCATTTTTAGGCTCACAATATGATGTTTCTTCAGAGATCCAATGCAAGTTTAGCGAGGCTCATTCCCTATCTTCATGCCCATTGTTTTGACCATAGTTTGAAATAGAATTTTTTGAAACGGGCATAAGAAATTCAAAACGGTCCGAACAATGTAAATCCTTCGGGTGCCGTCATGCTATGTGATATAGTTGCAAGGAAAAATACCAAACTTGGTATATTGATTGCATCTCGAATAAACCTTCTCACAAATGACCTATCATGTCCGAGGTTTCATGGCTTTTAGGCCGAATGACCAATGTTATGGCTAGAATCGCGACATAGTTTGTGATAATGTGCCGATATTGTGCATGCATATGCATCTTGCGATGACGAACAATGTTGTAGGAGAAAGTTTTCCTTTCCGTCGCACAGAAAAGCCATTTTTCATTTTCCGAGCAGCAAGAACAGGGCCTTTTGTGAAGCAACACCGAATGTTCGATTAAAAAATGCTACCATCCCATTTTTCAAAAATACTAGACCACCTTACATGTACAATGTCCCAACCGGAGATTTTAAAACCTTTCCGTCCAGCCCCGGTGAAAAAGACAAATTCCTGTCGAATCGTTAGGAAGTAGGTCCGATTTGAACTATAGGTACATGATCTCGTGCTCATAATTTTTTGCAAAAATAATTTTTAGGCTCACAATATGATGTTTCTTCAGAGATCCAATGCAAGTTTAGCGAGGCTCATTCCCTATCTTCATGCCCGTTGTTTTGACCATAGTTTGAAATAGAAGTTTTTTGAAACGGGCATAAGAAATTCAAAACGGTCCGAACAATGTAAATCTTTCGGGTGGCGTCATGCTATGTGATATAGTTGCAAGGAAAAATACCAAACTTGGTATATTGATTGCATCTCGAATAAACCTTCTCACAAATGACCTATCATGTCCGAGGTTTCATGGCTTTTAGGCCGAATGACCAATGTTATGGCTAGAATCGCGACATAGTTTGTGATAATGTGCCCATATTGTGCATGCATATGCATCTTGCGATGACGAACAATGTTGTAGGAGAAATTTTTCCTTTCCGTCGCACAGAAAAGCCATTATTCATTTTCCGAGCAGCAAGAACAGGGCGTTTTGTGAAGCAACACCGAATGTTCGATTCAAAAATGCTACCATCCCATTTTTCAAAAATACTAGACCACCTTACATGTACAATGTCCCAACCGGAGATTTTAAAACCTTTCCGTCCACCCCCGGTGAAAAAGACAAATTCCTGTCGAATCGCTAGGAAGTGGGTCTGATTTGAACTATAGGTACATGATCTCGTGCTCATAAATTTTTGCAAAAATCATTTTTAGGCTCACAATATGATGTTTCTTCAGATATCTAATGCAAGTTTAGCGAGGCTCATTCCCTATCTTCATGCCCGTTGTTTTGACCATAGTTTGAAATAGAAGTTTTTTGAAACGGGCATAAGAAATTCAAAACGGTCCGAACAATGTATATCCTTCGAGTGGCGTCATGCTATGTGATATAGTTGCAAGGAAAAATACCAAACCTGGTATATTTATTGTATCTCGAATAAACCTTCTCACAAATGACCTATCATGTCCGAGGTTTCATGGCTTTTAGGCCGAATGACCAATGTTATGGCTAGAATCGCGACATAGTTTTTGATAATGTGCCCATATTGTGCATGCATATGCATCTTGCGATGACGAACAATGTTGTAGGAGAAAGTTTTCCTTTCCGTCGCACAGAAAAGCTATTTTTCATTTTCCGAGCAGCAAGAACAGGGCGTTTTGTGAAACAACACCGAATGTTCGATTCAAAAATGCTACCATCCCATTTTTCAAAAATACTAGACCACCTTACATGTACAATGTCCCAACCGGAGATTTTAAAACCTTCCGTCCACCCCCGGTGAAAAAGACAAATTCCTGTCGAATCGCTAGGAAGTGGGTCCGATTTGAACTATAGGTACATGATCTCGTGCTCATAAATTTTTGCAAAAATCATTTTAGGCTCACAATATGATGTTTCTTCAGAGATCCAATGCAAGTTTAGCGAGGCTCAACCCCTATCTTCATGCCCGTCGTTTTGACCATAGTTTGAAATAGAATGTTTTTTGAAACGGGCATAAGAAATTCAAAAACGGTCCGAACAATGTAAATCCTTCGGGTGGCATCATGCTATGTGATATAGTTGCAAGGAAAAATACCAGACTTGGTATATTGATTGCATCTCGAATAAACCTTCTCACAAATGACCTATCATGTCCGAGGTTTCATGGCTTTTAGGCCGAATGACCAATGTTATGGCTAGAATCGTGGCATAGTTTGTGATAATGTGCCCATATTGTGCACGCATATGCATCTTGGGATGACGAACAATGTTTCAGGAGAAAGTTTTCCTTTCCGTCGCACGGAAAAGCCATTTTCCATTTTCTGAGCGGCAAGAACAGGGCGTTTTGTGAAGCAACACCGAATGTTCGATTCAAAAATGCTACCATCCCATTTTTCAAAAATACTAGACCATCTTACATGTACAATGTCCCAACCGGAGATTTTAAAACCTTTCCGTCCATCCCCGGTGTAACTACCTCGGTGAATTACGCTCTTAGTTAATGCCTGGATGAACGAAAGTGGTTAAAATAGTACGGTGGGGCCCAGGGCTACTCACGGTAGACCTTTCGGCCGTCCTAACCACTTTCAGACAACGGGACAAGAACGAGCGGCGTAATCGGCAGGCGAAGGGATCAACTACATACACAAGTGAGTATGTATGCACGCCACATACAACAGTACATCAGAGCCATTCCATCTAAAAGAAATAGGAATAGTGCAACGCCATACGGCAAGATCCAAACATCCTAGATAGATATAATAATTTAGGATAGCTCCTCATACATCACACATCAGAGTATCAGGCGGAAGCGGAAAACAAGATCCGAGTACGGATAAGAAGCAAATTGGCATAAGATGCCCCATAAATAAACACATCCCGCCCACAGATCACACGGATCCCCATTCCCGGAATCTCTACACCGAATGATCGTTGCCAACATCATCTGTCTCTTCCACCCAGTATCCATCTTGCGGGTACACTTGTTCATCTGAATCAAACAATTTATCGTGTGAGACCCTAGGGGTACTTAGCAAGTCTTTATGCCACTAAAGGGGACACAACCTGGGGTGACGCAATTGCAGCAAAAGATAATACCTAACAATTCTATAGAGACTCGCTAACCTTCCGCCTAACCAATGATAGACGGAAGTCCGTGAATTAAGAACAACAGTTATAACAGTATAATTAACAGATCCATCCTCCTCCTCGCTTACCAACGAGGAAGCGGACGAACAACCCCCATCATCCGTTGGCAGTTTTATTAACCATTCCATGAGTATTGCGCTATTTACTAGTCAAGTACTTAGTCAAATTAAAAGCGGTACTTTAGTTATACTTGTCTATGATCGAGAAACTATGCTCCAAGTCGTCCATAACCGCGGACACGGCTTTCAGAAAGATTTACCCTGCAGGGGTGCACGAATAGCAACACACACTCGATCAACCTCGGAAAAACCAAATGAAAACCCAACGAGGCATTCACGACAAAGCGATCACAGGATTCAGAAATGTTTCAGGGGGCCACCCCATTAAGCTACCCGCAACGAAGTTGGCCGGCTCCGAGACGGACCCAAGGTTTGTGTGGACGGCAGGAAACGACTGGGAACCCGAAAATATGACTGGGCTTGTCGATACAGCGAAAACGTGTCACGATCCAAAACAGTACAGGTGCTCCTCGCACAATCTTAAATAAAGCAGTAACATGGCATAAGTACAGAATAGTAATAGAGCCCCAAACTAATTGTGGCCCCAAGAAATAAGAATGAATCAAGCTCTGGCTCAGGGGGGTCCATAAGGCCTCCCGAATGTGGATAGTGTGAATAGTCAAGGAACAGGAATCAAGTACTCGGGGTCCTACGGGACACAAGTGAGCAGGAAAAACCAAATAGCAGATATTGCTCACCGGTGCCTCTTTCATTAGTTATCCTATTACTACTCAGGTTATGTTGTTTAGGTACCTCATTATCCATCAGACACTCACATACCCTACTCATGCTTTTCTACGACTCGCATGGCTCAAACAACTCCTGTAGTAATGGCTCATGGGACCGGAACAGGCTTAGTGTGGTTTAAAAGTAAAGGCTATGTAGTACTTGGGATTCAACTTAATGCAATCGCGACTCAATGATGCAAGAATAAGATAGAGGCAATAGGTACTGTATGTATGCAAGCATGTAGTAGTGCTTGCCTGGCAGCTCAGTTGAAGCGAGAGATGGATCTGGGTAATACTCCTATGATTCCTGGTAAACCTCCTGCTGGACGTCTATTCGAAGAAGAACCAAACAAACAAGGGCCAACATAAATAAAGTGCGCAAGCATATAAATTGAAATGCAACAAGCAACCAAGCATGCCATGATGAATGATGCACAATTTACATGGCATTAAAGTATCATGGCAAAGGTGAGGTGTGGATACAAGAAATAAAGCACTTTATTATTTATTTGCCCAAGTTTTATTGTCATAAACGGTTCAGATTTTAGATGACAACATGATGCATGCTTCAATTCAGAACAAGGATTGCATAAATAGAACGGGCTCGTCGCGCTGGTCGATTTAGACATATTATTTGTCAAATTTGGAGTCATAAAACAAAAGTTATTAATTAAATAAGGAAAAGGGCATTTTTATTATAATTTTAATCATCTCGAAAATTAAAGTGTTCAAAATACATTTTGGAGGGCATATTTGAATTCCTCACATTTTTCTGATTCCAAAAGATATATTATTTGTATTATTTGGATTTGTATTTTAGAAATTATTTGAATCTGAAAAGAATTTGATTTTAAATTAATTTGAAAAAGAATTTGAATAAAAACAGACACAGGCAAAACTTTTGTTACTCAGGCGAAACTCAGACCCAGTCACTGACGGGTGGGCCTGGTGCTGACTGGCGGAAAAAGACGCGCCGACAACTTTTCTCACCGGGCCGCTCCTAGCCGCATTCGCTGACAGGTGGGGTCGCGCTCAGCGAGGCCACGCGCGCGCGAAAAATACTTTTGCCACGCGGGCTCTGGCTAGCCCACTGAGGCTGACAGGCGGGGCCAGTGGCTGGAGGCCCACGCGCCAGTGGGGATGCCCCCAGAGGCTGACTGGTGGGGCATCAGCTGGACCGCGGGTTACGCCGGAGAAAAACGGAGGGCCTAACTGCAAGATGGTTAGGGCGACGGACAGGTGGGGACACTAGGAGCGCGGGTTGCGGGAATCAAAAAGGTGGGGGGCTTTTTGTAAATCGACCATGCGCCCGTACTTTTTATCGTCTTCGCGCGTCTGACGCAAATCCGGCGCGCGGCGCGGGGCGGGGATTCGATCCCGGGCCGCGGGAGTGCGCGCGGAGGGACGGAACCGGTGCGGTGGTGCTAGGGGAGCTGTTAGGAGGGGGTACGGGTGCTAGGTAGGCTCTAAGCAGCGCGAGAACCGGCCAGGCAACGGCGAGCTCTGGCGCGCGGCGGCTGTTCGACGAAACGATCGCTGGCGCTAGACGTCGACGGTGAGGCGGAGCATGTCAGGGGAAGAGGGAGGCTCACCGCGGGCTCGCTGGTGTGGTCGGATCGGAGCGAGGAACGGCGGATCGGTGAGGACGCAGACGCACCGGCGGGCTAGGGTTTCGGGGACGGCGAGGTACTGGCGACGCGGTGGAGCTTCTCGTCCACGTCCGCGTGCATGGGGCGAAGCAGGGGGATGTCCTCGAGCTCCCAGGCCTCTTCCACGTCGAGCTCGCGGACAGGAACGACGGGGGTGTGGTGTAGCTGGCGGGGACCGGCGAGGCGGGTGGTGAGGTCGGAGGAGAAGAAGGGGAAGGAGGGGGTGCTCTGGGGCGGATTTGGGCGAGCTTTGGGAGACGTGGGGAGGGAGGAAAAGAAGGGAGAGGGAGGAGGAGAGGGAGGCGTGCACGACAGGGAAAAGGGGGCTCGGGCTTTGCCCTTTTTCCCTCGAGCACGTGCTCGGCCGGCTGGGCTGGCTGGGGCTGGTCCAGGGCGAGGCAGGGAGGCTGCAGGTGGGGGCTGGCATGAGGGAGAGAAGAGAGGGAGGGACCAGCTCGGGTTAGGTTGGATGGTGGCCTCGGGTTAGGTTTAGCTAGGGTTAGGGTTTGGTTAGCTAGGGTTAGAGAGAGGTGAGGCTAGGGTGGTGGGTCAGGTAGAGAGAGGGTGGCCAGGTGGAGAGAGGGGCTTGGCATGGAGGCCAAGCTAGAGAGAGAGAGAGAGAGAGAGAGAGAGGGTTATTAGGAATTAGGGTTATGAGAAGAAAATAGATTAAATAGGTTTGATTATTTTTAAGTAGTTAGATTGTAAATTTTGTGTAAGAGGCCAACACAAGAAGAACTAGAAAGGCTTGACCTTGCATGGACTAATGTGGAAGAGAGACAAGCAAGAAAGAAAGAGGAAGAAAAGAATTAGGTGGAGAGGTTCTCATATGATCATACATGTAGAAGAAGAATAAAATAAAATAAAAGAAAAGAATGTGGATAAGACCATCCCAAGTGGAGCATGGTGGAGGCTAGATTGATCATGAGGTGAAGGTGAAAAGAATTCCAAGAAAAGAAAAAGAAATGATTTAAGGAGTAGGCTTCATGTGGTTCATTCATGAGAGAAAAAGAAATAAATTAAAAGAAATAGATATAGATGAGGATTTGGAATGGGGGAAGGAGAAAGATGACCCATGAAGTAAAGATCCACTTAAAATAAAGGAAAACCAAAGGAGCAAAAAGGTGGTGAAGAATGGTGCATGGCCCATGCAAAATATTAATGACATGATTTATTATGTGAAAACAATAATAATATGATGGCATTAATCTTGTGCATTTCCAAGAAGTGGAACAAAGCCAAGCAAAGAAATTTAATGAACTAGATCCACCCTATTGCACATGAGCTAGAGAAAACCAAAGTAAAAACAAACAAGCTCATGATCTAGTAGGATGGTGGAATTATAAAGTGATGGAAGAGAAAGGTGGTGGAAATGAGATAAAAGATATGCCCCCAACTCAACTTGGGCATTGAATAATATATCAATAGCCAAATACAATATCAAGAGGCAAATACAATTAATAATGCATATGAGAGAAAAACCAAAAGAAAAAGGGTTTTATATGATGCTCAAATGCAATGTGGCATGATGACATGAGCAAGATATAATTATGATGCAACAATAATATCTATGGAGTAGCCAATATCTTACTAGGACAAGTAGCATTACAATTGTTAGACAATTGGGGTGCTACACCCGGTGAAAAAAGACAAATTCCTGCCGAATCGGTAGGAAGTGGGTCCGATTTGATCTACAGGTACATGATCTGGTGCTCATGATTTTTTGCAAAAATCAGTTTTAGGCTCACAATATTACATTTCTTCAGAGATCCAATGCAAGTTTAGAGAGGCTCATCCCCTATCTTTATGCCCGTCGTTTTGACCATAGTTTGAAATAGATTTTTTTCAAAAGGGCATAAGAAATTCAAAGACGATCCGAACAATGTAAATCCTTCTGGTGGAGTCATGCTATGTGATATAGTTGTAAGGAAAAATACCAAACTTGGTATATTGATTGCATCTCGAATAAACCTTCTCACAAATGACCTATCATGTCCGAGGTTTCATGGCTATTAGGCCAAATGAACAATGTTATGGCTAGAATCGCGACATAGTTTGTGATAATTTGCCCATATTGTGCACGCATATGCATCTTGGGATGACGAACAATGTTGCAGGAGAAAGTTTTCCTTTCTGTCGCACAGAAAAGCAATTTACCATTTTCTGAGCGGCAAGAACGGGGTGTTATGTGAAGTAACACCGAATGTTCGATTCAAAAATGCTACCATCCCATTTTTCAAAAATACTAGACCACCTTACATGTATAATCTCCCAACCGGAGATTTTAAAACCTTTCCGTCCACCCTCGGTGAAAAAGACAAATTCCTGCCGAATCGGTAGGAAGTGGGTCGGGTTCGAACTACAGGTACATGTTCTGGTGCTCATGATTTTTTGCAAAAATCATTTTTAGTCTCACAATATGATGTTTCTTCAGATATCCAATGAAATTTTAGCGAGGCTCATTTCTAGGCTCACAATATGATGTTTTTGAAAATACTTTCTACATATTACCTTGGGACCACTCACTATTTATGGTGAAATTTTCGAAGGTATAGAAAATAGGGTTCCTTTGTAAAGTGGAAAATGCATAATTAATAGTTTGCTCATTAATTTTTTTTAAAATAATAAAATATATGTAAAATAAGATTTCAACCATAAGAAAGTTTTTTATATCATCGGGACAAACCAAATTGGTTTTTGTGTCATCTTAATCCGAGATAGTATGCAAATTGTATGATGGAATTACTAATTTACTTTATTTCTAAAAAGAAAAATGTGATTTTTTTTTCAAATCAGTCTTGGGCCGCAATCTGCCCTCCCACGAGCTAGTCCTGTGTGGACCGTTGATGGGTCAGACAACAAAGCCCATGGCAGTCCATTGTTGCAGCAGGAAATCAATGGGAAAAATAGGTTTCTGGCCCATCATTGGCCCATCCGGCTGAAGGCCTGGGTCCAGCGACATGATTAATAGCTAACTACTTCTAGTATGGACATGAACACATTGGTGGTCTCGTGGTTGTCCTGGAGTGTGAGGAGGGCAAGGTCCCTGGTTCGAATCCCCGGCGCGCTAGTTTTTTGCAGTTTAATTCAGTGTAGCACGGATATTGGGATACATAAAAGTACTACTGAAGTATGAGACGAACGAATGTGTAGCGCAGTGGTAGCGATGGTTCTACGGGTGTGTTGGTGCTGTGTTCGACCCCCGCCCCTGACGCCTTCTTTTTTAAGCATCACATAATTTATTTCCGGCTATGGACTTGGTGGTATGGAGCTCGAGACACGTGGACATGCCACATAAGCAAAAATTAACACATACACGTGACACGTAGATGGAATGGATGATGTGTCAATTGAATAAATTACTGTTTAAACACTATGACGATCTAATATGGTCATAGTCCCATCCAAATAAGGGCATATGTTGTTTCTCCTAGACTATGACGATTTCATCTAATGAAACTGCGACGTTTTTGACCAAATTGTCGTAATTTTCTAGGGGTTTTGAGCCTCTCGAATGGCTTACGACCATCTGGTGCGAAATTGTCATAACTCTATGACGATTTTGTCCACGGTCACAATAATAAGGTCATAGAATAACACATTTCTTGTAGTGTCGCTCCAGCGAATCAGCGGAAGTAGCAACTCCTTTCAGACGCAAGGCTACCGAGAACATGTATCTCGCTAATCCGAAACCATGGGGAATTTCTAGAGGGGAAGAGAGATCCTTCACGAGGAGGTGTGTTTTGTGAGGGAGGAGAGGGGGGCCTTTTATAGGAGAGGGGGATCCTCCCCTCCCATGGCCGGCGGCCAAAGGGGGGGTGCCCCCACCTCTTCCTCATTCATGTGGTGAAGCTTCACTCACATAAATTTTGACTCCACCCAAAATTCCACTCACATGCATTAAATTTCCACCAAATTTAATGCAACTCTCAATTAATAAAACTCTTTTATTTATTTTATTCAGAATTTTTTTAATTACTTTAATTAACAAACATTCATGTAAAACCCCTTGCAACATTTCAATATCACATGCAGAACCACTTTTTGCAATTTCACCCGAAACAATTCCGATTTCTATCGAAACAATTCCTATTTCTATCGAAACATTTCCTGGGCTTTGCAAACCTTTTGTCTGAAACATTTGTGCTCCTAAATGGTGTCCGGCAACCCTTAAGTGTGTCACCCTACGGTTCGCGAATAATGCAGACATGATTGAGACTCCTCTCAGATCAATAATCAGAAGCGGGACCTGGTGATCCATACTGACTCCTGCACATTCAACGATGACTTCTGTGATCATGAGAGCCTTTAACGCTAGTAACTTAATCCCTTTGTCTCATGATATAATATATGTACGAGATTCGATCATCGGTATCCAAATACCTAGTTTGATCTTGTTACCGACATACACTCTTTTCTCGTTCCCGTGATATAACATTCTAGTGATCACATCACTTGTTTGCAAGCTATCTTAATGTGATATCACCGAGAGAGCCCAGAGTATATCTATCCGTCATCGGGATTGACAAATTCCACTCTTGATACATGAGCCTCAACATAACACCTTTGTAGCGCTGAACCCACCTTTATAGTCACCCTGTTACGGTGTGACGTTTGATGTTATCAAGATACTCTTCCGGTATTAGCCATTAACATGATCTCATGGTCTAAGGACTAAGATTACTTCGTATGATGTTATAGCAATATAAACATAATGACTTTGATCGTAATGCTATACTTTGGATGAATGTTCATGACATCATTTCACAAATGTTGTGACCTTGTTATTAACAACATCCAATGTCCATGATCAGGAAACCTTCATCATCTTGTTAATCAACAAGCTAGTCTATAAGAGAGGCATAACTAGGAACCCTTTTTGTTTATTAAACACACATGTATTGACGTTTCCTATCAATACAATTATAGCATGCAAAATAAGAATCTATCATATACAAGGAATACATAATAACAACTTTATTATTGCCTCTCAGGGCATATTTCCTTCAGCCTCCCAGTTGCACTAGAGACAATAATCTAGTTTACATAGTGATAAATCTAACACCCATGGAGTTCTGGTGTTGATCATGTTTTTCCTGTTGGGGTGCGCAGCATAGAAAACAAAAAATTCCTAAGATGGGAACTATACGTCAAGATCTATCTACTAGATACAAGCAACGGGTGGACATACATCCATAGAGAACTTACCCTCGAAGACAACAAAGCTTTGTTAACGAGTTGGAACTCGTGGATGATGTAGTCGTACACTTGCCGATCTCAAGATCGTGATGAAGTCTAGCAGGTCCGGCTCCAGCACGTCCATCAGATCCAGCTCCAGCAAGTCCAGCACCACCAAGTCCAGCACCACAAAGCAGCGGTGCATCTGTGATCGCACACACGTCCGGTACCTCGACAACCTCCGTCCCTCGCTCTAGCAAGGCAGCGGAAGCAGCAACTCCTTTCTAGATAAAGCCACCGGGAACATGTATCTCGCTAATCCGACACCATGGGGAAAATACTAGAGGGGGAGAGAGATCCTTCACGAGGAGGTGTGAGGAAGAAGGAGTGAGAGGGGGGCCTTTCATAGGAGGAGGGGAGGGTGTCCCTTCACCTCCCCCATTCATGCGGTGGTAACCCCCTCCACATTAAAATGCCCCTTCACATTCTCTTTTAAAGTCTCCACTTTAAATGCATTAAATTTCTCCAAATTTAATGCTCTCTCATTTAATAAAAATCTTTTATTAATTTTATTCAGAACTTTGTTAATTACTTTAATTAACAAACATTCACATAAAACCCCCTACAACATATCAATATTACATGCAGAACCAATTTCAGCAATTTCACCCAAAACAGTTTCGGTGTCTATTGAAATAATTCCAGCGCTTTCTTAAATCTTTATCTGAAACATATTTGCTCTAAATGGTGTCGGTATCCCTTAAGTGTGTCACCCTATGGTTCGCAAATAATGCAGACATGATCGAGACCCCTCTCCGATCAATAATCAGCAGCGGGACCTGGAGAACTGTACCGACTCCCACATATTCAACGATGACTCTCGTGGTCGTGTGAACATTTAACGTCGTAACTAAATACCTTTGTCTCGCGATATATTACATGTCAGAGATTCGATCATTGGCATCCAAACACCTAGTTTGATCTCGTTACCTACATGCACTATTTTCTTGTTCCCGTGATATAACATTCTAGTGATCACATCACTTGCTTGCAGCTATTTCAATGTGATATCACCGAGAGGGCCCAGAGTATATCTATCCGTCATCAGGATGGACAAATCCCACTCTTGATCCATGAGCCTCAACATAACACCTTCGTAGCACTGAACCCACCTTTATAGTCACCCTATTATGGTGTGACGTTTGATGATATCAAGATACTCTTTCGGTGTTAGCAATTAACATGATCTCATGGTCTAAGGACTAAGATTACTTCGTATGATGTTATAGAAATATAAACATAATGACTCTGATCGTAATGCTATACTTCGGATGAATGTTCATCACATCATTCCACCAACGTTGTGACCTCGTTATTAACAATATCCAATGTCCATGATCAGGAAACCTTGATCATGTTATTAATCAACAAGCTAGTTTATATGAGAGGCAGTACTAGGAACTTTGTATTTTGTTTATTAAACACACATGTATTAACGTTTCCAATTAATACAATTATAGCATGCAAAATAAACATTTATCATAAACATGGAATAAGATAATAACCACTTTATTATTGCCTCTCGGGCATATTCCCTTCATTTCCCTAGGGAGAACTTTAGTCAATGGATCTGCTACATTCAAGTCCGTGTGTACTTTACAAATCTTTATGTCTCCATCCTTGACATGCTCGTGGATGGAGTGCAACCGGCACTTAATATGCTTGGAATTCTTGTGAGACCTTGGTTCCTTTGCGTTGGCTATGGCTCCATTGTTGTCACAATAGATCACCATTGGGTCCAATGCACTAGGAACCACACCTAGTTCCGTAATGAACTCCTTCATCCAAACCCCTTCCTGCGCTGCTTCTGAAGCAGCAACATATTCTGCCTCCTTCGTTGATCCAGCCACCACAGGTTGTTTGGAACTCCTCCAACTAACTACTGCTCCGTTCAAGAGAAATACGTATCCAGATTGAGACTTCGAGTCATCCGGATCAGTGTCAAAGCTAGCATCGACATAACACTTAGTGACTAGCTCTTCTTCACCTCCGTATACAAGAAACATATCCCTAGTTCTTCTCAAGTACTTAAGGATATTCTTGACCGCTATCCAGTGTTCCGAACCTGGATCAGATTGCTACCTACTAGTCAAACTAATAGCATGTCCACATCCGGTCTTGTACATATCATGACATACATTATAGAGCCTATGGCTGAGGCATAGGGGATCTTATCCATTATCTCTCTTTCTTCCTCCATAGCCAGACTTTGAGTCTTACTCAATGTCTTTCCTTGCAACATAGGTAAGAACCCCTTCTTACTTCCGTCCATATTAATTTTTTTAATATCTTATCAAGGTATGTACTCTGCGATAGCCCAATGAGGCGCCTTGATCTATCTCTATAGATTTTAATGCCTAATATATATGAGGCTTCACCAAGGTCTTTCATCGAAAATTTGCTGTTTAGATAACTTTTAACACTGTTTAACAGATCTATATCATTTCCAATCAATAATATGTCATCCACATATAATATCAGAAATGCCACATTGCTCCCACTCACTTTATTGTAAATACAAGCCTCTCCATAAGTTTGGACAAATCCAAACTCTTTCATCACCTCATCAAAGCGGAGATTCCAACTCCGGGATGCTTGCTTCAGTCCATAGATGGATCGTTGAAGTTTGCATACCTTATTAGCATCCTTAGGATCGACAAAACCCTTAGGTTGTATCATATACAACTCTTCTTCAATATTACCATTGAGGAACGCAGTTTTGACATCCATCTGCCATATTTCATAATCGAAATATACAACAATTTCTAACATAATCCTAACCGACTTGAGCATCTCTACGGGAGAGAACGTGTCATCGTAGTCAACTCCTTGAATTTGTCGAAACCCCTTTGCGATAAGTCGAGCTTTGTAGATGGTCACATTACCATCAGCATCATTTTTTCTTTTGAAAATCCATTGATTCTCAACGGCCTTTCGATCATGAGGTAAGTCCACCAAGGTCCAAACCGGGCTTTCGTACATGGATTCCATCTCGTATTTCATGGCTTCTAGCCATTTGTTGGAATCCGGGCTCATCATCGCTTCTTCATACGTCACAGGGTCATATATTTCATCAATCATGAAATTCATAACATGATTGCCGTATAGTTCAGGAGCTGCACGTGTCCTGCTTTACCTGCGAGGTTTGGTAGTGTCCTCTTTCAGAGTTTCATGATAATTATCATTAGCTCTCTCTTCATTAGGTGAAGTCAACTCCGAAACAACTTCCGGTGCTACGCTACTCGCCATTTCATAAAGAGAAGGTTCAGTAACCTCTTCGAGTTCTACATTCCGACTACTCACACCTTTCGCAAGAAACTCCTTCTCAAGAAAGGATCCATTCTTGGCAACAAAAACCCTGCCCTCGGATCTGTGATAGAAGGTATACCCAATCGTTTCCTTAGGGTATCCTATGAAGACGCATTTTTCTGCTTTGGGTTTGAGTTTATCTGGCTAAAGTTTCTTCACATAAACATCGCATCCCCAAACTTTAAGAAATGACAGCTTAGGTTTGTTTCCAAACCATAATTCATACAGTGTCGTTTCAATGGATTTAGATGGGGCCCTATTTAAAGTGAATGCAGCGGTTTCCAGTGCATGACCCGAAAATGACAGTAGCAAGTCAGTCAGAGACATCATAGATCGAACCATATCCAATAAAGTGTGATTACGACGTTGTGACACACCATTATGTTGTGGTGTTCCGGCAGGCGTGAGTTGTGAAACTATTCCACAGTCTTTCATATGTGTGCTAAACTCGTAACTAAGATAGTCTCCTCCACGGTCGGACCGCAGAAATTTGATCTTTCTGTTACGATGATTTCCACTTCATTCTGAAATTCCTTGAATTTTTCAAAGGTTTCAGACTTATGTTTCATTAAATAGATATACCCGTATCTACTCAAATCATCCGTGAAAGTAACAAAATAACGATATCCACCTCGCGGACACACTCATTGGTCCACACACATCAGTATGTATGATTTCCTATAAATATGTCACCCGTTCCATTGAACCGGAAAACGGCGTTCTAGTCATCTTGCCCATAAGGCATGGTTCACATGTATCAAATGATTCAAAATCAAGTGATTCCAAAAGTCCATCAGAATGGAGTTTCTTCATGCGTTTAACGCTAATATGACCTAGACGGCAGTGCCACATATATGCATATATATCATTATCAAGTTTAATCCTTTTAGCATCAACATTATGAATATGCGTAATACTACTATCGAGATCCAATAGAAATAAACCATTCAACACAGGTGCATGACCATAAAAGATATCATTCATATAAATCGAAGAACCGTTGTTTTCAGATTTAAACGAATAACCACTTTGCATCAAACACGATCCAGATACAATGTTTACGATTAGTGCAGGCACCAAATAACAATTATTTAGATTTATAACTAATCCCGACGGCATATGGAGAAGCAACATTCTGATGGCGATCACATCAACTCTTGATCCATTGCTGACCCGCATCGTGACCTCATCCCTTGCTAGCTGTCGCTTGTTCCGCAGCCCCGGAACCGAGTTACATATATTAGCAACCGATCCCATATCAAATACCCATGTGCTACTACGAGTACAACTCAAGTACACATCAATAACATGTATATCACATATAACTTTGTTTGCCTTGCGGGCCTTCTTGTCCGCTAAATACTTGGGGCAGTTACGGTTCCAATGGCCAGTCCCCTAGCAATAGTAGCACTCAGTATCATACTTAGGGCTAGCTCGGGGTTTCTTTTCAGGTGCGGCAACAGATTTGCCGTCCTTCTTTCCCTTCTGCTTGCCTTTCTTGTCCTTCTTGAAACCGGTGGTCTTATTGATCATCAACACTTGATGTTCTTTCCTAATCTCCACTTCTGCAGTCTTAAGCATTGACAGAAGCTCAAGAAGAGACTTCTTCCTGCCCTGCATATTATAGTTCATCACGAAGCTCTTGTAGCTAGGTGGCAGAGATTGGAGAACACGATGTATGCCTAAGTCAATAGGAATCGTTATTCCCAAGGACACAAGCTTATCGGTGTACCCAGACATTTTGAGTACGTGCTCACTAACAGAGTTGTTCTCCTCCATCATGTAGCTAAAGAACTTTTTAGAAGCATTATAACTCTCTACAGCAGCATGGGTATCGAAAATCATTTTCAATTCTCCCATGGTATCAAAAGCATTTCCATTTTCGAAACGCTTTCGAAGTTCTGGCTCTAGCCCATACAGTATGCCACAATGAACTAAGTTGTGGTCCTCCTGACGAGTTATATAGACATTCATTTCCTCTTCAGGGGCATCAGGAGCTGGTGAGGGGCCTAGCGGCGCCTCTAGCACATATTGCTTTTGTGCAGCAGGGAGGAGAATCCTCAAATTCATAGCCCAGTTGGTGAAGTTGCTACCATTCGTAGCAAGTTTCTCTTTCTCCATGAACACATTGAAATTAAAAGCAGGCGGCGCCATCTACAACAGAATTTGTAAAGTATATTTAGACTAAGTTTATGATAGATTGAGTTCAACTAATCCAAATTACTAATGAACTCCCACTCAAAAACGACATACCTCGTGTCCTTTTGGTGATTACATGAACAAAATCCACTACACCAAGTCCGATCATCACGTGAGTCGGTGTAGCTTCAAAGGCGAGCATCTATATGGGCATCATATCAACTATATGACTCATGCTTAACCTTTCGGTCCGTGTTCCGAGGCCATGTCTGTACATGCTAGGCTCGCCAAGTAAGAACCTTAGTATTCGCGTGTGTAAAACTATGTTACACCCATCGTATGAAAGCGTAGAGTCGAGAACACGCAGTCATCACGTGATGTCTCGAAATAGGATCCATAAAACAGTGCATACTTAAGGAAGAACACATTTTATCTTGATATCTAAATGAGGGATCATCTTATAATGCTACCAAAAGCGCCAAACTAGCAATATAAGATGCAAAC
Source organism: Avena eriantha (assembly GCA_910589775.1). NCBI lineage: Eukaryota > Viridiplantae > Streptophyta > Magnoliopsida > Poales > Poaceae > Avena > Avena eriantha. The sequence continues at coordinate 239,651,607 of OU342745.1, forward strand.
ATCTAATGTGTAAAGTGAGATGATATGGTCCATGCATTTGATCTCTATCATTTGCATCGTGGTATGATCTCTATCATTCCTTTGTGTGTAAGGCCAAGGTCTATGGAACTTACACGTTAAGTGTGTTGTAAGAGTATCTATCATACATCTACTTACAATAATACCATATCAAGACACTAGCCCGACAACAATCTAAACTAGACGCCTCTAATTTATCAATTGCAAGTTTTACATGGCTTAGGGCTTTCGGAGATAGAACCGATCTTTACCTACGAACATGAACCACAACAAGGATAACCAAGTTATTAGCAACTCGTTGTAAATCAGATATTGACTATAGTAGGAGAGACAGACACCTGCTAGCCACTTATGCAAAACTAGTTGTATGTCAGTCGTGGAACCGGTCTCATGTACGATGCCATGTAAGGTTGGTCCGCGCCACTTCATCCCACTATGCCACCAATATCCAAAATACATAGAAGATGCAATAACGTGATCATCATCGCCCACATATAAACATATGTGTACTACACGTGCAAAGCACCTACGCATAGATCAGGCTCTGATACCACTGTTGGGTGTGCAGCATAGAAAACAAAAAAATTCCTACGATGAGAACTATATGCCAAGATCTATCTACTAGATATAGAGCAACGGGTGGACATACATCCATGGAGAACTTACCCTCGAAGACAACGAGTTTTGTTAACGTGTAGGAACTCGTGGTTGATGTAGTCGTACGCTTGCCGATCTCAAGATCGTGTGGAAGTCCGAGCGCCGCAAATCAGCAGCGCATCCATCCTCGCACACACGTTCAAGCCATCTGACAACCTCCACCACCTCGCTCCAGCGAATCAGCGGAAGCAACAACTCCTTCCAGACGCAAGGCCACCGGGAACATGTATCTCGCTAATCCGAGACCATGGGGAATATCTAGAGGGGGAGAGAGATCCTTCACGAGGATGTGTGTTTTGTGAGGGAGGAGAGGGGGGCCTTTTATGGGAGAGGGGGGCTCCTCCCCTCCCATGGCCGGCGGCCAAAGGGGAGTGCCCCCTCCTCTTCCTCATTGATGTGGTGAAGCTCCACTCACATAAATTTTGACTCCACCCAAAATTCCACTCACATGCATTAAATTTCCAGCAAATTTAATGCAACTCTCAATTAATAAAACTCTTTTATTTATTATATTCAGAATTTTGTTAATTACTTTACTTAACAAACATTCACATAAAACCCCTTGCAACATTTTAATATCACATGCAGAACCACTTTCTGCAATTTCACCCGAAACAATTCCGGTTTCTAGCGAAACAATTCCTGTTTCTATTGAAACATTTCCTGCGCTTTGCAAACCTTTTGTCTGAAACATTTGTGCTCCTAAATGGTGTCCGACAACCATTAAGTGTGTCACCCTATGGTCCGCGAATAATGCAGACATGATTGAGACTCCTCTCAGATCAATAATCAGAAGCGGGTGATGACCCACAAGTATAGGGGGTGTATCGCAATATTTTCGAGGGAAGTGAAACCCAATTTATTGATTCGACGCAAGGGGAGCCAAAGAATATTTATCAGCCTTAACAACTGAGTTGTCAATTCAGCTGCACCTGGAAACAATCTTGCTCACAACAGTTTATCAGTAGCAACAGTTTTGTAGTAGGAATAGTAAAGTAACAGCAGTAGAAAAGCAAAGACAGTAGTAACAAAAGAAGTAATAGTGGGATTCGAGTGCGGTAGGCATAGGGATGGATGGACGGGCGTTGCACGGACAAGACAATTCACATAGAAATCAGAACATAGGGCAAAAGATAAATAAGATAAAGCACCCAAGTACTAGACAATCCTAGGCATGTGTTCCATATATAGTCATACGTGCTCGCAATGAGAACTTGCACAACATCCTTTGTCCTGCCAGCCCGTTTGAAGCGGCGCCTCTAGGGAACTACTGGCAATTAAGGTGCTCCTTTTAATAGAGCACCGGAGCAAAGCATTAACACTCTGTGAAGACATGTGATTCTCACATCAAAGCCTTTCCCTTCCGGTTATCCCGATTTCTGTCACTTCGGGGCCATAGGTTCCGGACAACAACGTGTGTATACAACTTGCAAATAAGACCAGAAACAATACTATCATAATGAATCAATAATAAGTTCAGATCTGAAATCATGGCACTCGGGCCCTAGTGATAAGCATTAAGCACAACAAAGTTGCAACAAAGTCATAAAGCACTAATAAGAGATACTAGGCACTATGCCCTAACAATCTGATGCCATTACATGAACGATCTCATCCAATCCCTACCATCCCCATAGCCTATAGCGGGCGATTAGTCACTCATAGATGGGGAAAACATGGATGGTCGATGAAGATGATGATGGAGGTCGATGGAGATGGCTTCGGGGGCACTTCCCCGTCCCGGCAGGGTGCCGGAACAGAGACTTTCTGTCCCCCGAATCTCCCCTTCGGTGGCGGTGGTGCAGCGGAACTTTTCGTGGAAAAACGTTGAACCCCCTGAAGTTTTTAGGTCAGAAGGCTTCTTATAGGCGAAGACGGAGACCGAGGGGGTGCCTGGGGCCACCACACCAGGCCCTGGCGCGGCCAGGCCTAGCCCATGCCTGGGGGGGGGGGGGGTGTGGCCAGTCCCTGGACCTCCTCCGTTTCGTATTCTGGCTCCGTGAGTCTTCTGGAAAAATAGGCACTTTGGCTTTTGTCCCGTCCAATTCCGAGAATATTCATTTTCTGACTTTCCTGGAACCAAAAACAACAGAAAACAGGCAGCTAGCACTGTGGCTCTTGTTAATAGGTTAGTCCAATAAATCATATGAAAAGTACTCCAATGTGTGGACAAAACACAAGAAAGTGGATAAAACCAAGCATGGAGCATCAAAAATTATAGATACATTTGCAATGTATCAACATCCCCAAGCTTAACTCCTGCTCGTCCTCGAGTAGGTAAGTGATAAAAAGAAAGAATAATTTTTGAGGTGACATGCACCATCAAAGACTTGATCAAAGTAGTCATAAAACATTCAAAGCTGGGATCATAGCACTTCAATCATAACATGAAAGACAAAGTTCTAGCAATAAGACAAAGAAACTATGATGCAACATGAAAAGGCACAAACAAAAGATTCATGAATAACAATGCCTTGCAAGACGTTTGTTTGTTTCTCATAAAGAAAACATAGCATAGTGGCATTCAGCTTGTCCCTCAAAGAGTAGCAAACATAAATGCATAGGACACCTTCAAAGTTTACAAGAGTGACTAGATACAAATAGTTTAAAACAAGCAATATCAAGGTATGCATCAATCAACAAGTCTTGGGACAATGCACATAGAACTAAGAATGGCCACTATGCTCTCAAGAAAGTGCTCATAGAATAAGCGGAGACTCAACAAGGAAAAGAAAAGGTTTTTCATAGTTTGCAAGGCTTCCAAATGCTGAAAGTATGGTACTCATTAGCTTTGAGCTCTCATTGCCCCTGTCATAAGCATCTTTAATGTGGTTAAGGTGAAAGTGAGGTCCAATCTGAGTTATATGCTTGACAGACTATAAACTGGAAATCCCAAGTCCCTTGAGCCGCTCCTCATGCTACTCAACTTTAGTTACCGGTAAGTTCTTGTCATCGTAAGTATGTGCGTATCATTGAGAACCGCCAACGGGGTACCCCTTGCCCGATGATACGAAAGAATCCTCACATCAAAATGAGAAGGCAAGAAGACAATGAGTATCTCAGCAATCTTCTTATTTACCATGGGAAAATGGTGCTTTTTTCTCTCTTTCCTCTTTTCATAAATCTCTTTTTTTCTTTTTTCTCAATAGCTATCTCTCTATTTTTTATAAGAAGAATGCTTCATACATATCATTATGGTTATGCTGCAGGTTTCCACCATGTCAGCATGGATTAGACCAGCGGCTCAGGCGTTTCTCTAACACACATACATACCTCCATGGACTTACAAGCTCCCCTTTTATTTCACACCGACGACATCCGCAAACAAAAGAGCAAGGTATCAACTAGGTATATATTTACAAGTGTTGAAAGCGTTCCCCGTGACAGCACGGTTCTGCTAATCCCCAGCCTATAATTAGCAAGCATATAACTTTCATGGATAGTTCACAATGGTTCAGGTTTATTAAGTGCAGGAAATAAAGTGTGCCATCAAGTTCGTGAGAGCTTTACTAACTAATTTTCCCATAACAAGCAAACATTTTATTCGGAAGAAAACAAGGCACATTGAATATGCACGGAGGTAGCAAATGATGCTAATGGGTAGGTATGGTGGACACTTTGGAAATGTTTGGTTTAGGGAGGTGGAAACATGAGTAAAATACTCACTGAAAGTGAAGGCTAGCAATAGTAAGGGAGCGACAAACGAGAGAGCAATAATGGTCATAATCATGCAGAGCGACAAAACATAATTGATCAAAGCATAAAGTGATACTACAAGTTGAACTAAAGGATCATAAAGGCTATGTGACTTTGGATAGTCATAACATGGTGTGAGCATGTGCCAAGTCAACCCAAATAAAGCATCAAAGGAGAATACCACTATACTATGCTTTAATATGCTAAATCAACGCATGATTCATCCAAGGCACTTTAAGAAATCTCAATTGTTTATAACGAGTCATGCTACATCAAAGAATACTAAGCATAAAGCCAAAACAATATCAAGCATGACATGACAGAGCATAGGCCACAGTCAAAAACAAGCTCTCTTTACAACTTAAGCATGAACTTTCCTACTCTTTTCCAAACCAAACCAAACCAAACTATTTGAAAGCCAATGTATGAAAGAGGGGGTCCAACCAATTTATTCAGAAAACTAATAAATCCATGCAAACTAAAAACCAAAACAAAAACGAAAAAGAAGACGCTCCATGAAAAACACAATTGTGCATGAAACAATAAAAATGAAGCGTTTGGAAGAAACCTGAGATTTTTATTGATGAAGAAGGGGATGCCTTGGGCATCCCCAAGCTTTGACGCTTGTACTTCTTGGATATTTCTTGGGGTGACACGCGTGGCATCCCCAAGCTTGAGCTTTAGTCCATCCTTCATCTCATTACTTATTCCGTCCATACACCTGAAATTTTTCCTTCATACGAAACTTCACACAATCTTTATTAGCAACATTAGTGCACTCAAGACAATAGGTCTTAAGGTTCAGTTATAACACCAAATAAACTTCCATTAGAACACTAGCTACTGTAGCACTTCCCTCAAAAAGCTCAATTCCCCAAAAGAACTCAAAAAGGAACCAACAAGAAGCAAATGCAGAAAATGGCAGAAATCTGTCAAAAACAGACCAGCAGGTAAAGACGAATTTTTTCGAAGATCTTATGTTACTAAAATAAAAAAGTGTTGAACTAACGAAAGTTAGATAACAACTTGGGGTAGAAGCACAAAACATTACAGCTCAATCCGACTTACAGAGCTCTCTCAGGAATTTTTACGGTGAAGCACAGAAATTTGTTTCGGGACAGCAACTTTCCCAATCATTACTTCTCTCTCATTAGAGGTTACTCTTGGCACAAAAAGCAAATAAAAAGGATAAGGAGAGGTTATTACAGAGGTAATAACTTCCAAGACTCATCTAAATTTTTTGGTTTATCTCCCAATAAGTATTTTTCTTTAATGCTTTTAAGTTAGGCATAAGCAAACACTTGAATGGATAGAATAGAAGTAAACATAAATAATCATAGTAAAAACATTGTTTTGTTCAATGAAATCCTTTTGTTAACAAGGTTGATCAGGTCTTGTTACCAAAAAAATTTCATATGAGACAAAACTTTTTATTCCACTAATGATTATGTTACCTCAACCTTGATAGCAATGGTCCCAATCATAATAGTTTCAATTTTTTCTTTTGGTATGGGACAATATATTTCTCCAACTTGAATGCCTTCCACATGTTAAATTGAATTCAAACTATAAGTCCTTTCAATCTTCTTGAGGAAATAGACAATGTGTTCCTTATCATTAACGTTGAAGGTCACCTTCCCTTGATTATAATTAATAACAGCTCCTGCAGTATTTAAGAAAAGGTCTCCCAAGAATAATAGACATATTATCATCTTAAGGCATAAAAGTTTGAGAGGATGCTCTCATAAGGAATATGAGTTGAAGTAAAAGAGAGCATCAAGAAGCAAATTCAAAACACATTTAAGTCTAACCCACTTCCTATGCATAGGAATCGTGTAAGCAAATAACAAAGTGACAGGCATAGGAAGATAAAACAAGAGTAACTCCAAAACTTTCAGCACATAGAGAGGTGTTTCAATACCATGAAAGCTTCCACAACCATATTTTCCTCTCTCATAATAGTTTTCCGTAGCCTCATGAAGAAACTCAACAATATAACTATCACATAAAGCATGCTCTTCATGATCTACAAGCACTAGAGCTTTATTATAAACATTTTCAAGAGAAACCTCAGGAACATAACATTCATCCTCCTTTGGTAAGAATGGAGGAAAATCAAATAATGTAAGGGATAAAGAGTTACTCTCATTAGAAGGTAGGCATGGGTAGCTAATCCATTCTTCCTCCTTTTGTTCATCACTCTCCTCCTCTTTTTCATCTAATGCGATTTCAGGTTCATCAATTTCTTCTTCCATAGGATCCTGCAAGGCACTAGTCTCTTCCATTTGTGGAAAGCATCTATTCATATATTCAAGAATATAGTTGTTTTCTTCCTTGTAATTATCAAAGCAAAATTTAAGTATAATATAAACCTCATACTTATAAGTTGAATCATCAATATTTTCAAGCAAACTAGCAAGTTCAAAAGCACCCTTCCAAGCAATAAATTCCTCAATTTGTTCCACATCATAAAAGTCATAATTTCCATTAACATAAGAAGATATGGTAACATCATCATTATACTCACATTGAAAAGGGAGGTGTTTGTACCTCCTGCAGCAACAAGATTTATCAAAGCAATAAGTAACATTATCAGTAGAGCACACGTTTCTAGCAATGGTATACAATTTATCAATTTGTCCCCATAAGTGTTTCCCTTTTTGTGACAAGCGGTGTTCCTTATAATAATCGTTTTGATCTTCCGTGAACCCACCTTGCCAATAAGATTCAGTTTCAAAGAAACCAACCATTAACATCAAGCATGATAAAGCAAGACAATAACAAACCAACGAAAACAACAACTAGAGTAGGAACTAATTTTTTTGTATTTTTGATAAAGAAACAAGCAAACAAGGAGAAAGATAACCTTAGCTTGAACAATAGTGAATCCAAGTGGACTTGATAAACAAAGCTATGCTCCCCGGCAACAGTGCTAGAAAATAGTCTTGATGACCCACAAGTATAGGGGGTGTATCGCAGTATTTTCGAGGGAAGTGAAACCCAATTTATTGATTCGACACAAGGGGAGCCAAAGAATATTTATCAGCCTTAACAACTGAGTTGTCAATTCAGCTGCACCTAGAAACAATCTTGCTCACAGCAGTTTATCAGTAGCAACAATTTTATAGTAGGAATAGTAAAGTAACAACAGTAGCAAAGCAAAGACAGTAGTAACAAAAGCAGTAACAGTGGGATTCGAGTGCGGTAGGCATAAGGATGGATGGACGGGCGTTGCATGGACAAGAAAATTCACATAGCAATCAGAACATAGGGCAATTGCAGATAAATAAGATAAAGCACCCAAGTACTAGACAATCCTAGGCATGTGTTCCATATATAGTCATATGTGCTCGCGATGAGAACTTGCACAACATCTTTTGTCCTGCCAGCCCGTTTGCAGCGGGGCCTCTAGGGAACTACTGGCAATTAAGGTGCTCCTTTTAAAAAGCACCGGAGCAAAGCATTAATACTCCGTGAACACATGTGATCCTCACATCAAAGCCTTTCCCTTCCGGTTATCCCGATTTCTATCACTTCAGGGCCATAGGTTCCGGACAACAACGTGTGTATACAACTTGCAGATATGACCAGAAACAATACTATCATAATGAATCAATAATAAGTTCAGATCTGAAATCATGGCACTCGGGCCCTAGTGACAAGCATTAGGCACAACAAAGTTGCAACAAAGTCATAAAGCACTAATAAGAGATACTAGGCACTATGCCCTAACAATCTGATGCCATTACATGAATGATCTCATCCAATCCCTACCATCCCCATAGCCTACAACGGGGGATTACTCACTCATAGATGGGGGAAACATGGATGGTCGATGAAGATGATGATGGAGGTCGATGGAGATGGCTCCGGGGGCACTTCCCCATCCCGGCAGGGTGCCGGAACAGAGACTTTCTGTCCCCCGAATCACCCCTTCGGTGGCGGCGGCGCAGCGGAACTTTTCATGGAAAAACGTCGAACCCCTCAAAGTTTTTAGGTCAGAAGGCTTCTTATAGGCGAAGAGGGAGACCGAGGGGGTGCCTGGGGCCACCACACCAGGCCCTGGCGCGGCCAGGCCCAGCCCGCGCCTGGGAGGGGGGGTGGGTGTGGACAGCCCTTGGCCCTCCTCCGTCTCGTATTCTGACTAGGCTTCCAAATGCTGAAAGTATGGTACTCATTAGCTTTGAGCTCTCATTGCCCCTGTCATAAGCATCTTTAATGTGGTTAAGGTGAAAGTGAGGTCCAATCTGAGTTATATGCTTGACAGACTATAAACTGGAAATCCCAAGTCCCTTGAGCCGCTCCTCATGCTACTCAACTTTAGTTACCGGTAAGTTCTTGTCATCGTAAGTATGTGCGTATCATTGAGAACCGCCAACGGGGTACCCCTTGCCCGATGATACGAAAGAATCCTCACATCAAAATGAGAAGGCAAGAAGACAATGAGTATCTCAGCAATCTTCTTATTTACCATGGGAAAATGGTGCTTTTTTCTCTCTTTCCTCTTTTCATAAATCTCTTTTTTTCTTTTTTCTCAATAGCTATCTCTCTATTTTTTATAAGAAGAATGCTTCATACATATCATTATGGTTATGCTGCAGGTTTCCACCATGTCAGCATGGATTAGACCAGCGGCTCAGGCGTTTCTCTAACACACATACATACCTCCATGGACTTACAAGCTCCCCTTTTATTTCACACCGACGACATCCGCAAACAAAAGAGCAAGGTATCAACTAGGTATATATTTACAAGTGTTGAAAGCGTTCCCCGTGACAGCACGGTTCTGCTAATCCCCAGCCTATAATTAGCAAGCATATAACTTTCATGGATAGTTCACAATGGTTCAGGTTTATTAAGTGCAGGAAATAAAGTGTGCCATCAAGTTCGTGAGAGCTTTACTAACTAATTTTCCCATAACAAGCAAACATTTTATTCGGAAGAAAACAAGGCACATTGAATATGCACGGAGGTAGCAAATGATGCTAATGGGTAGGTATGGTGGACACTTTGGAAATGTTTGGTTTAGGGAGGTGGAAACATGAGTAAAATACTCACTGAAAGTGAAGGCTAGCAATAGTAAGGGAGCGACAAACGAGAGAGCAATAATGGTCATAATCATGCAGAGCGACAAAACATAATTGATCAAAGCATAAAGTGATACTACAAGTTGAACTAAAGGATCATAAAGGCTATGTGACTTTGGATAGTCATAACATGGTGTGAGCATGTGCCAAGTCAACCCAAATAAAGCATCAAAGGAGAATACCACTATACTATGCTTTAATATGCTAAATCAACGCATGATTCATCCAAGGCACTTTAAGAAATCTCAATTGTTTATAACGAGTCATGCTACATCAAAGAATACTAAGCATAAAGCCAAAACAATATCAAGCATGACATGACAGAGCATAGGCCACAGTCAAAAACAAGCTCTCTTTACAACTTAAGCATGAACTTTCCTACTCTTTTCCAAACCAAACCAAACCAAACTATTTGAAAGCCAATGTATGAAAGAGGGGGTCCAACCAATTTATTCAGAAAACTAATAAATCCATGCAAACTAAAAACCAAAACAAAAACGAAAAAGAAGACGCTCCATGAAAAACACAATTGTGCATGAAACAATAAAAATGAAGCGTTTGGAAGAAACCTGAGATTTTTATTGATGAAGAAGGGGATGCCTTGGACATCCCCAAGCTTTGACGCTTGTACTTCTTGGATATTTCTTGGGGTGACACGCGTGGCATCCCCAAGCTTGAGCTTTAGTCCATCCTTCATCTCATTACTTATTCCGTCCATACACCTGAAATTTTTCCTTCATACGAAACTTCACACAATCTTTATTAGCAACATTAGTGCACTCAAGACAATAGGTCTTAAGGTTCAGTTATAACACCAAATAAACTTCCATTAGAACACTAGCTACTGTAGCACTTCCCTCAAAAAGCTCAATTCCCCAAAAGAACTCAAAAAGGAACCAACAAGAAGCAAATGCAGAAAATGGCAGAAATCTGTCAAAAACAGACCAGCAGGTAAAGACGAATTTTTTCGAAGATCTTATGTTACTAAAATAAAAAAGTGTTGAACTAACGAAAGTTAGATAACAACTTGGGGTATAAGCACAAAACATTACAGCTCAATCCGACTTACAGAGCTCTCTCAGGAATTTTTACGGTGAAGCACAGAAATTTGTTTCGGGACAGCAACTTTCCCAATCATTACTTCTCTCTCATTAGAGGTTACTCTTGGCACAAAAAGCAAATAAAAAGGATAAGGAGAGGTTATTACAGAGGTAATAACTTCCAAGACTCATCTAAATTTTTTGGTTTATCTCCCAATAAGTATTTTTCTTTAATGCTTTTAAGTTAGGCATAAGCAAACACTTGAATGGATAGAATAGAAGTAAACATAAATAATCATAGTAAAAACATTGTTTTGTTCAATGAAATCCTTTTGTTAACAAGGTTGATCAGGTCTTGTTACCAAAAAAATTTCATATGAGACAAAACTTTTTATTCCACTAATGATTATGTTACCTCAACCTTGATAGCAATGGTCCCAATCATAATAGTTTCAATTTTTTCTTTTGGTATGGGACAATATATTTCTCCAACTTGAATGCCTTCCACATGTTAAATTGAATTCAAACTATAAGTCCTTTCAATCTTCTTGAGGAAATAGACAATGTGTTCCTTATCATTAACGTTGAAGGTCACCTTCCCTTGATTATAATTAATAACAGCTCCTGCAGTATTTAAGAAAAGGTCTCCCAAGAATAATAGACATATTATCATCTTAAGGCATAAAAGTTTGAGAGGATGCTCTCATAAGGAATATGAGTTGAAGTAAAAGAGAGCATCAAGAAGCAAATTCAAAACACATTTAAGTCTAACCCACTTCCTATGCATAGGAATCGTGTAAGCAAATAACAAAGTGACAGGCATAGGAAGATAAAACAAGAGTAACTCCAAAACTTTCAGCACATAGAGAGGTGTTTCAATACCATGAAAGCTTCCACAACCATATTTTCCTCTCTCATAATAGTTTTCCGTAGCCTCATGAAGAAACTCAACAATATAACTATCACATAAAGCATGCTCTTCATGATCTACAAGCACTAGAGCTTTATTATAAACATTTTCAAGAGAAACCTCAGGAACATAACATTCATCCTCCTTTGGTAAGAATGGAGGAAAATCAAATAATGTAAGGGATAAAGAGTTACTCTCATTAGAAGGTAGGCATGGGTAGCTAATCCATTCTTCCTCCTTTTGTTCATCACTCTCCTCCTCTTTTTCATCTAATGCGATTTCAGGTTCATCAATTTCTTCTTCCATAGGATCCTGCAAGGCACTAGTCTCTTCCATTTGTGGAAAGCATCTATTCATATATTCAAGAATATAGTTGTTTTCTTCCTTGTAATTATCAAAGCAAAATTTAAGTATAATATAAACCTCATACTTATAAGTTGAATCATCAATATTTTCAAGCAAACTAGCAAGTTCAAAAGCACCCTTCCAAGCAATAAATTCCTCAATTTGTTCCACATCATAAAAGTCATAATTTCCATTAACATAAGAAGATATGGTAACATCATCATTATACTCACATTGAAAAGGGAGGTGTTTGTACCTCCTGCAGCAACAAGATTTATCAAAGCAATAAGTAACATTATCAGTAGAGCACACGTTTCTAGCAATGGTATACAATTTATCAATTTGTCCCCATAAGTGTTTCCCTTTTTGTGACAAGCGGTGTTCCTTATAATAATCGTTTTGATCTTCCGTGAACCCACCTTGCCAATAAGATTCAGTTTCAAAGAAACCAACCATTAACATCAAGCATGATAAAGCAAGACAATAACAAACCAACGAAAACAACAACTAGAGTAGGAACTAATTTTTTTGTATTTTTGATAAAGGAACAAGCAAACAAGGAGAAAGATAACCTTAGCTTGAACAATAGTGAATCCAAGTGGACTTGATAAACAAAGCTATGCTCCCCGGCAACAGTGCTAGAAAATAGTCTTGATGACCCACAAGTATAGGGGGTGTATCGCAGTATTTTCGAGGGAAGTGAAACCCAATTTATTGATTCGACACAAGGGGAGCCAAAGAATATTTATCAGCCTTAACAACTGAGTTGTCAATTCAGCTGCACCTAGAAACAATCTTGCTCACAGCAGTTTATCAGTAGCAACAATTTTATAGTAGGAATAGTAAAGTAACAACAGTAGCAAAGCAAAGACAGTAGTAACAAAAGCAGTAACAGTGGGATTCGAGTGCGGTAGGCATAAGGATGGATGGACGGGCGTTGCATGGACAAGAAAATTCACATAGCAATCAGAACATAGGGCAATTGCAGATAAATAAGATAAAGCACCCAAGTACTAGACAATCCTAGGCATGTGTTCCATATATAGTCATATGTGCTCGCGATGAGAACTTGCACAACATCTTTTGTCCTGCCAGCCCGTTTGCAGCGGGGCCTCTAGGGAACTACTGGCAATTAAGGTGCTCCTTTTAAAAAGCACCGGAGCAAAGCATTAATACTCCGTGAACACATGTGATCCTCACATCAAAGCCTTTCCCTTCCGGTTATCCCGATTTCTATCACTTCGGGGCCATAGGTTCCGGACAACAACGTGTGTATACAACTTGCAGATATGACCAGAAACAATACTATCATAATGAATCAATAATAAGTTCAGATCTGAAATCATGGCACTCGGGCCCTAGTGACAAGCATTAGGCACAACAAAGTTGCAACAAAGTCATAAAGCACTAATAAGAGATACTAGGCACTATGCCCTAACAATCTGATGCCATTACATGAATGATCTCATCCAATCCCTACCATCCCCATAGCCTACAACGGGGGATTACTCACTCATAGATGGGGGAAACATGGATGGTCGATGAAGATGATGATGGAGGTCGATGGAGATGGCTCCGGGGGCACTTCCCCATCCCGGCAGGGTGCCGGAACAGAGACTTTCTGTCCCCCGAATCACCCCTTCGGTGGCGGCGGCGCAGCGGAACTTTTCATGGAAAAACGTCGAACCCCTCAAAGTTTTTAGGTCAGAAGGCTTCTTATAGGCGAAGAGGGAGACCGAGGGGGTGCCTGGGGCCACCACACCAGGCCCTGGCGCGGCCAGGCCCAGCCCGCGCCTGGGGGGGGGGGGTGGGTGTGGACAGCCCTTGGCCCTCCTCCGTCTCGTATTCTGGCTCTGTGAGTCTTCTGGAAAAATAGGCACTTTGGCTTTTGTCCCGTCCAATTCCAAGAATATTCATTTTCTGACTTTACTAGAACTAAAACAACAGAAAATAGGCAGCTGGCACTGTGGCTCTTGTTAATAGGTTAGTCCAAGAAATCATATGAAAAGTACTCCAAAGTGTGGACAAAACACAAGAAAGTGGATAAAACCAAGCATGGAGCATCAAAAATTATAGATACATTTGCAATGTATCAGCAGGACCTGGAGATCCATACCGACTCCTGCACATTCAACGATGACTTCTGTGATCGTGAGAACCTTTAACGGTAGTAACTTAATCCCTTTGTCTCATGATATAATACATGTACAAGATTTGATCATCGGTATCCAAATACCTAGTTTGATCTTGTTACCGACATGCACTCTTTTCTCGTTCCTGTGATATAACATTCTAGTGATCATATCACTTGCTTGCAAGCTATCTTAATGTGATATCACCGAGAGGGCCCAGAGTATATCTATCCTTCATCGGGATTGAAAAATTCCACTCTTGATCCATGAGCCTCAACATAACACCTTTGTAGCACTGAACCCACCTTTATAGTCACCCTGTTACGATGTGACGTTTGTGTTATCAAGATACTCTTTCGGTGTTAGCAATTAACATGATCTCATGGTCTAAGGACTAAGATTACTTCGTATGATGTTATGGCAATATAAGCATAATGACTTTGATCGTAATGCTATACTTTGGATGAATGTTCATCACATCATTTCACAAATGTCCATGATCAGGAAACCTTGATCATGGACATTTGATCATGGACATTCTAGTGACCTTGTTATTAACAACATCCAAAGTCCATGATCAGGAAACCTTGATCATCTTGTTAATTAACAAGCTAGTCTATAAGAGAGGCATAACTAGGAACCCTTTTTGTTTATTAAACACACATGTATTGTCGTTTCCTATCAATACAATTATAGCATGCAAAATAAACATCTATCATATACAAGGAATACATAATAACAACTTTATTATTGCCTCTCAGGGCATATTTCCTTCACTCTCTGACTTGCACTAGAGACAATAATCTAGTTTACATAGTGATAAATCTAACACTAATGGAGTTCTGGTGTTGATCATGTTTTTCCCTAGGGAGAAGTTTAGTCAACGGATCTGCTACATTCAGGTCCGTGTGTACTTTACAAATCTTTATGTCTCCATCCTTGACGTGCTCATGGATGGAGTAAAACCGGCACTTAATATGCTTGGAATTCTTGTGAGACCTTGGTTCCCTTGCATTGGCTATGGCTCCATTGTTGTCACAATAGATCACCATTGCGTCCAATGCACTAGGAACCACACCTAGTTCCGTTATGAACTGCTTTATCCAAACCCCTTCCTGCGCCGCTTCTGAAGCAGAAACATATTCTGCCTCCGTCGTTGATCCAGCCACCACAAGATCCGTTCAAGAGAAATACGTATCCGGATTGAGACTTCGAGTCATCCGGATCAATGTCAAAGCTAGCATCGACATAACACTTAGCGACTAGCTCTTCTTCACCTCCGTATACAAGAAACATATCCCTAGTTCTTCTCAAGTACTTAAGGATATTCTTGACCGCTATCTAGTGTTCCGAACCTGGATCATATTGGTACCTACTAGTCAAACTAATAGCATGTGCCACATCCGGTCTTGTACATATCATGGCATACATTATAGAGCCTATGGCTGAGGCATAGGGGATCTTATCCATTATCTCTCGTTCTTCCGTCGTAGCCGGACTTTGAGTCTTAATCAATGTCTTGCCTTGCAACTTAGGTAAGAACCCCTTCTTACTTCCGTCCATATTAAAATTCTTTAATATCTTATCAAGGTATGTACTCTGCGATAGCCCAATTAGGCGCCTTGATCTATCTCTATAGATTTTAATGCCTAATATATATGAGGCTTCACCAAGGTCTTTCATCGAAAATTTGTTGTTTAGATAACTTTTAACACTGTTTAAAAGATCTATATCATTTCCAATCAATAATATGTCATCCACATATAATATCAGAAATGCCACATTGCTCCCACTCACTTTATTGTAAATACAAGCCTCTCCATAAGTTTGGACAAATCCAAACTCTTTCATCACCTCATCAAAGCGGAGATTCCAACTCCGGGATGCTTGCTTCAGTCCATAGATGGATCGTTGAAGTTTGCATACCTTATCAGCATCCTTAGGATCGACCAAATCCTTTGGTTGTATCATATACAACTCTTCTTCAATATTACCATTGAGGAACGCAGTTTTGACATCCATCTGCCATATTTCATAATCGAAATATGCAGCAATTGCTAACATAATCCTAACCGACTTTAGCATCGCTACGGGAGAGAATGTCTCATCGTAGTCAACTCCTTGAATTTGTCGAAACCCCTTTGCGACAAGTCAAGATTTATAGATGGTGACATTACCATCATCGTTAGTTTTTCTTTTGAAAATCCATTTATTCTCAATGGCCTTTCGATCGTGAGGTAAGTCCACCAAGGTCCAAACCTGGTTTTCGTACAAGGATTCCATTTTAGATTTCATGGCTTCTAGCCATTTGTTGGAATCCGGGCTCATCATCGCTTCTTCATACATCGTAGGGTCATCTATTTCATCAATGATGAAATTCATAACAGGATTGCCGTATAGTTTAGGAGCTGCACTTGTCCTTCTTGACCTGTGAGGTTCGGTAGTGTCCTCTTTTGGAGTTTCATGATCATTATCATTAGCCCTCTCTTCATTAGGTGAAGTCAACTCCGAAACAACTTCCGGTGCTGCGCTACTTGCCATTTCATGAAGAGAAGGTTCAGTAACCTCTTCGAGTTCTACCTTCCGACTACTCACACCTTTTGCGAGAAACTCCTTCTCAAGAAAGGATCCATTCTTGGGAACAAAAACCTTGCCCTCAGATCTTTGATAGAAGGTATACCCAATCGTTTCCCTAGGGTATCCTATGAAGATGCATTTTTGCGCTTTGGGTTTGAGTTTATCTGGCTGAAGTTTCTTCACATAAACATCGCATCCCCAAACTTTAAGAAATGACAGCTTAGGTTTGTTTCCAAACCATAATTCATACGGTGTCGTTTCAACGGATTTAGATGGTGCCCTATTTAAAGTGAATGCAGCGGTTTCCAGTGCATGACCCCAAAATGACAATGGCAAGTCAGTCAGAGACATCATAGATCGAACCATATCCAATAAAGTGCGATTACGACGTTCCGACACACCATTACGTTGTGGTGTTCTGGCAGGCGTGAGTTGTGAAACTATTCCACAGTCTTTCATATGTGTGCTAAACTCGTAACTTGGTGGTTTGAGCCACAAAGCCTAAGCCCAAGTGATTAGCGATGGTCACGAGATTCACCTTGGGGGCGACCACATGCACAATCGCGGGAGGAGTATCGGTGTTTTGGAATGCATCATGAGGAGTGGCAACAATGGGGTTAGGCTTAAGGGACTGCAAAAGGGCCATCATTTCCTCAAACTTGGTCACGATGGATGTCTCCAATCGATTGAGGTCATCCATGGAGGCCAAGTTCTTGGTGGTTCCAACCCTACTACCCTCGTCATCGGCCATCGTCTCTTAGGCGGTAAAGCCCGAAGTAAGAGCCTTGGTCTGATACGAATTGAAAGGTCCAACTTTGGTCGACTAGAGGGGGGTGAATAGGAGACTACCAATTTTTAGTCTTTTCTTACAAATTTATGCTTTTCACAAAATGAAGTTCTCTAGAGATGCAACTATATGAGAAACCTATATGGCTAACGATACAACAAGTAAACAAGACGGTAATTACAAGTAGCAAAGGAGAGGAACAAATAAACCGGCGAGGGGACACGGAGATGTAATTCCCGTAGTTCACTTCCAAAGAAGCTACATCTATGTTGGAGAGGTGCGGGGCCACACAAGGTCACCCGAGCGCCACAAAGGCCATACCTTCTTCTCCGGTGAGCACCACCACAAAGGTGGCCTCACAATCCACTAACCGGTGACCTTGAAGGCGCCAACCGAAACCTTTACAACAAGGTTGAGGGGAGACTCCACAACTCAGGCCCTCAATGACACCGCAAAGCTTCACAAAAATTGGCCCAGCTTCGAGGATTCCCTACACCTTATAGAGTTCCAAGAACCCAAGAGGAACAAGATCCACTAAGGATGGGTGGGGGAAATCACGATTCCTTTGGTAGAAGTGTAGATCTAGGTCTCCTCTCCCACTCCTCAAAAGATTAAGAGGTTTGAGTGGCTAGGGAGAGAGATCTAGGCAGATGAAGCTCTTGTATTAATGGCGGAGAGAAATAATAAAGAGATGGGATGATAGGAGGAAGAAGGGTGCCTTAAATAGGCCCCTTCAAAACGAGCAGTTTTCTATCCCCACGACACCACCGGTACAACCGGTGGGGGACTGGTACTTCCAGTGGGCAGGCTCCAATGGTCTGGAGCTGCTCCCTGGAACGGTCAGAAAATCTAGCTCAGCAAGCTCATCTTCCTGACCGGAACTACCGGGCGTAGTTCCGATCCACATTCTAGAAATTAGGTCACTTCGAGACAGAAGTGTACTGAATGGTGGAGATTGGAACGGAACTAGCGCCAGAAATACTTGGTCGCGAGGTCCTGACCGGTACTACCGGGCCCAACATACTACCGCTCAAGGGGTGTGGCCTGGCGGATCGGGCCAGAAGTTCTAGCCAAGGATGACTGAAACTTCTGGCCTGTACTACCGGACCAAGTTCCGATGCTATTTCTATCAATTAGTTCACTTGGACACATAAGTGTACTAAACTTGAGCGGAAATATCCCGAGAACAAGAGCCAGAAATACCCCTAGTCTAGCCACACAGAACCCATTGAGCGAAACTACCGGCGCCTGGCCTATACTTCTGGTCAGGGCAAAAAAACCTTAAACACCTCAGAAGCTCACTCTCTTGCTGAACAATAGGAGGGCTATGGATGTGCAATTATGGTTTGTGCATGAAAGCGTGATTTCCCACAACCTTCCTAGGTGGACCCCCTCTTGATATTACGGTCTCCTAAAACAAAAAGAGAGAGAAAGTGCAAATAAGAGACACCATCATCAAGTGGGGCTCTCTGATGGATCCTCCACCTTATCCCTCTAGGTCTAGCCCCTATCGCTGGCGATCTCCTTCTCCGGCATCCAAACCCCATTTCTGTTCCAATCAAATTGTTCTCCTCCATCATACCTTTCTTTCGACCCCTGGTTGTTGGGATTCCATGGCGCTTTCAACTAATTGTTGGAAGGTTTCATACACTGGAGCCACGGAGGAGGGTAAATTTATCGAAGGTACACTGGTGTTCTGGCCGTCTAAGAATTGGTTGGTTCTGAATAATGTAAAAGGTTTTGCTTTGGAAGGAAGAGAATATCAGAAGGGAGAATTATTCAACACTGGTACAGTGGTTCGTCTTCCTTTCCACCTTGCCAGAATCAATGAGAATTTAGAAGATGGTTTAGTATCTTTACCAAGATCTCCTAGATCCCCTTCTGGCTCAGAATTACTTCCTTTGAGATGGAAGGTTTCTTGTGGAGCTATTGGTTCTGATATGGTCACCATGAGAGATGCTTTTCTTATTCTTCGTCAGCAAGCTAGGCGAATTGTTCTTCTTGATCTCAAGGAAATGGTTCTTGATGCAAGGTTTATGCTAAAAGATGAGACAATTAGTTGTGGTTGCATCATAGTTATGCCAGTGCACAAAGTTATAATTGGTGATCAAATTTCTTTGAATTCAGTTGAAGTTTCTAGCAATGGTATTCCCAAGATTGTTAATTCTCTGGATTCTGCCGCACCTGCTCTTGAGTTCTGTATTGGACATAATTTTGAAGTGAACATTCAAAGGAAATTTGGACATTCTATTAATTTCGTTGGTGGCTTCAGGAAGAGGGATTTCTTCTTGGTTATTTCCTTTGGAAGATCTTAGTTTAAGTTGGACTTTCACACTGTTGGGCTAGCCATTCAATCTATTTTTGGAGGCAATGAAAATTTATATCATGTTAAGCCTATGCACGATAGAACCTTTAAATTTTAAGTCGCTTCCAGATCACTGGGGTTAAAAATTTACAATATGGGAAAAATTTCTACTAATAGTTTTGACTGCTTCTTCAACCTTAGGGGTAATGGTGGTCCAAATTGGAGAGCTGAGGATTTTTTTTATCAGGAACTTCATTTTGAGTGGCAAGTGGTTTCAAGAAAAAAAGGAGAAAAAATCACTCTTCAAACGCCTGTCTTGGCCTAATACCGAATCTCAAGGCATTAATTGCCTTTCTTTCCCCAATAATATTACCATTGGCAGAATAAATTAGGCTTAAGTCAGGGCGCCATTCAAGCGGCTAGGCAATCACCTTTAAATGGACACCATAATGGCACCCTTAATGGGCTTTCTTTTGTTGACACTATTAAGTCTCAGACAAGCAATGAATCCATTCCATTCAAACTGTGCACAAAATCCGCAAATGCTAATCAATAGGGACTGTTTCCTAATCGGGAGTTTGTGTCCTTTCCTCAAAAGGAGTGGCCCAACAGGGGCTATCTCAATTGGTTCAAGGCCCAAGAGCCCAAACAGTTTTCCAGCTTTAATGACTTCACAAAAATTGGGAATGGTAAAAAGAAATTAGACCCTCTCTTCTCGCCTTCCTCGCCGGTCACAAACCCCATTTCACTCCTTCGAAAATCTTCTCCCTCGGCTGCTCCGCCCGCGACAATGGTGAATATACCCATTGATCCTAGACCTTTTGTTCCAACTGGCTTTGAGATTCTTCAAGTTCCAGGCAGGGTGGGAGTCAAGAGTTACTCTCATTAGAAGGTAACATTAATAACATGAGCATAACATTAATCCTCCTTTGGTAAGCATGGGGGACAACAAAATAATGTAAGGGATAAAGAGTTACTCTCATTAGAAGGTAGGCATGGGTAGCTAATCCATTCTTCCTCCTTTTGTTCATCGCTCTCCTGCTCTTTTTCATCTAATGAGCTTTCAGGTTCATCAATTTCTTATTCATAAGATCCTGCAAGGCATTAGTCTCTTCCATTTGTGGAAATAATCTATTAGTATATTGAAGAATATAGCCATTTTCTTCCTTGTAGTTATCAAAGAAAAATTTAAGTATATCATAAACCTCATATTTATAATGTGAATCATCAATATTTTCAAGCAAACTAGCAAGTTCAAATGCACCCTTCCAAGCAATAAATTCCTCAATTTGTTCCACATCATAAAGAAGTCATAATTTCCTTTAACATAAGAAGATATGGTAACATTATCATTATACTCACATTGAAAAGGGAGGTGTTTATACCTCTTACAGCAACAAGATTTATCAAAGCAATAAGTAACATTATAAGTAGAGCACACGTTTCTAGCAATGGTATACAATTTATCAATTTTTCCCATAAGTGTTTCCCTTTTTGTGACAAGCGGTATTCCTTATAATAATATTTTTGGTCTTCCGTGAACCCACCTTGCCAATAAGATTCAGTTTCAAAGAAACCAACAATTGATAGAAAGCATGATAAACTAAGACAATACCAGACCAACGAAAATAATTTTTTTGTAGGAACTAATTTTTTTGTATTTTTGATAAAGAAACAAGGAAACAAGGCGGAAATAAATTGACCTTGAACAATAGTGATTCCAAGTGAACTTGATAAATAAAGCTATGCTCCCGGCAACGACGCCGGAAAATAGTCTTGATGACCCACAAGTATAGGGGGTGTATCGCAGTATTTTCGAGGGAAGTGAAACCCAATTTATTGATTCGACACAAGGGGAGCCAAAGAATATTTATAAGCCTTAACAACTGAGTTTTCAATTCAGCTGCACCTGGAAACAATCTTGCTCACATTAGTTTATCAGTAGCAACAGTTTTGTAGTAGGAATAGTAAAGTAACAGCAGTAGTAAAAGTAAAGACAACAGTAACAATAGAAGTAAACAGTAGGATTCGAGTGCGGTAGGCCTAGGGATGGATGGACGGGCGTTGCATGGACAAGACAATTCACATAGCAATCAGAACATAGGGCAATTGCAGATAAATAAGATAAAGCATCCATGTACTAGATAATCCTAGGCATGTGTTCCATATATAGTCATACGTGCTCGCAGTGAGAACTTGCACAACATCTTTTGTCCTGCCAACCCGTTTGCAGCGGGGCCTCAAGGGAACTACTGGCAATTAAGGTGCTCCTTTTAATAGAGCACCGGAGCAAAGCATTAACACTCCGTGAACACATGTGATCCTCACATCAATGGCATTCTCTCCGGTTATCCCAATTTCTATCACTTCGGGACCATTGGTTCCGGACAACAACGTGTGTATACAACTTGCAGGTAAGACCATAAATAAAACTATCATAATGAATCAATAACATGTTCAGATCTGAACTCATGGCACTCGGGCCCTAGTGACAAGCATTAAGCATAACAAGTCGCAACAAAGTCATAAAGCACTAATAGAAGATACTAGGCACCATGCCCTAACAATAGGATGCCATTACATGAACGAACTCATCCAATCCCTACCATCCCCATATCCTACAACGTGGGATTACGCACTCATAGATGGGGGAAACATGGATGGTCGATGGAGGAGCAATGGTGATGATGATGGCGATGATCTCCTCCAATTCCCCGTGCCCACAGGGTGCCAGAACAGAGTTTTCTGGTGCCATTTCGTGGAATCTAGTGGTGGCAGCGGAAGGGAACTCCTTCTGGAAAAACATCGAACCCCCACTAAGTTTTTAGGTCAGAAGGCATCTTATAGGCGAAGAGGGAGACCGAGGGGGTGTCTAGGGCGGCCAGACCACCCCCTGGCGCGGCCAGGCCAGGCCCGCGCGGCCAGGTAGTGTGGCCGGGCCCCAGCCCCTCTCCATCTCGTATTCTGGCTCCTGGTGTCCCTCGGTGAAAAACTGACTTTGGCTTTTGTCCTATCCAATTCAGAGAATATTCATTTTCTGACTTTCCTGGAACCAAAAACAGCAGAAAACAGGCAGCTGGCACTGTGGCTCTTGTTAATAGGTTAGTCCAAGAAATCATATGAAAAGTACTCCAAAGTGTGGACAAAACATAAGAAAGTAGATAAAACCAAGCATGGAACATCAAAAATTATGGATACGTTTGCAACGTATCAAGGGGGATCTCAATGGCATGTTTCTTTTCAATGAAGCTATTAGTAACCTGGGGCTGGTTGTGCTGTCCTTAAAAGGAAAGAAGTATACTTGGAGTAATATGCAAAAAGATCCTTTGCTAGAAAGACTGGATTAGTTCTTCACCTCAAGCTCCTGTACTACCTCTTACCCATCAACTTTTGTATATCCTCTTGTGAGACCTACCTCTGATCATTCCCCATGTGTGATCAACATTGGCACCAAGATCCCTAGAGACAGCATCTTCAGATTTGAAAACTACTGGTTACAACACAATGATTTTTTTAGCATTGTTCAAAATGCTTGGATTATCCCAATTGGACATCATGACAGTGCAAAAAACATCAATGTAAAGCTAAAAAATGTTAAAAGAGGTCTGAAACCTTGGGCACAAAACCTTCCTTGCCTCAAAAAACAAATTGCTAGTGTTAATATGGTTATTGAACTCTTGGACAATCTTGAAGAGTTAAGATGCCTAAATATTTCTGAATGGAACCTTAGAGATATTCTGAAGAACCATGTCATTACTATGCTTCAAAGCCAGAAATCCTATTGGAAACAAAGAGGCAAAATCAAATGGGTAAAGTTTGGAGATGCCAATACAAGATTCTTCCATACAAAGGAAACTATCAACTATAGGAATAACTACATCTCAACTATCAAAAGCTCTGACCAAACTGAAATCTCTGACCATGATGGTAAAGCCGCAATTCTGTGGACAACTTTCAAAGCCACATTGGGCACTTCTAATAATACAACCATGCACTTTAATCTAATTGATTACTTTGGTGATGGAATGAGATCAACCATGAGTTCAACCTTGGAAATACCTTTCTCTGATAAAGAAATTGAGGATGTGGTTAAAAAACTTCCCAATGATAAATCCCCTTGGCCAGATGGCTTCAATAATGAATTCATCAAAAGTTTTTGGACTATTATTGGAAAGGACATCAAGAATTTGATATAAGATTTCTATGACCATAAGATGTCACTTAAAAGCATCAATTCTTCTCTCATCACCTTGATACCAAAAAAGGACTGCCCTGAAACACCCTATGACTTTAGACCCATCTCTCTTCTCAATTGTGTGCTAAATATTATAACTAAGTTGCTTGCTAACAGATTACAAAAGATCATTCTAAAGCTTGTTCACAAGAACCAATATGGATTCCTTAAGCAAAGGTCCATTCGGGACTGCCTTGGATGGGGTTTTGAATATCTATTCCAATGTCATCACTCAAAAGATGAAATTCAAGTTTTAAAATTGGATTTTGAGAAAGCTTTTGACATGATTAAGCACAATGCTATCATTGAGATTCTTAAAGCAAGAGGATTTGGGGAGAGATGGATAAAATGGACTCAATCAAACCTAAGTTCTGGAACCTCCTCTGTTTTACTTAATGGTTTCCCTAGGATTTTTTTTACTGTAGAAGAGGTGTGAGATGGGGTGATCCATTATCACAACTGCTCTTTGTGCTGGTTGCTGATCTGTTACAATCAATAATGAACAAGGCAATGGCACATGACCTGGTTTTAGCTCCTCTCAACTGCCCAGCATGTCCGGATTTTCTTGTCATTAAGTACGCTTGTGATACACCTCTTGTCATGAAGGTTGATGCTCATGAAGTTCTATGTTTAAAATCTTTAATAAATACTTTTGCTACCTCTACTGGGCTTAAGGTGAATTACCAGAAATCAAGCATGATCCCCATCAACATTGATAATGAAAGGCAAACACATTTTGCAAACACCATAAACTGTTTGAAAGGATCTTTTCCTTTCACATACCTTGGTCTACCTTTAGGTCTTACAAAACCTACCCTAGAATATTTCATACCAATGGAGCAAAGGGTGGAGAGGAGATTATGTGGAATTGCTAATTTCCTAAATTATTGTGGTAAATTAGAAATGGTCAAGTCAGTGTTATCTTCTTTGGCAATGTTCTACATGAGTTGCCTGCAAATACCACCTACAATCAAGAATCAAATTATCAAATATTTCAGGAATTGTTTATGGAGAAAGAAAGGTTCTGATAGTGCAGAGGTTCAGGCTAATGGCTCTGCTCTTATAGCTTGGGATAAGATCCATAGGCTAAAAAATCAAGGTGGTCTAGGTGTTTTAAACCTGAATATTCAGAATAATGCCCTATTGCTAAAAACTTGGACAAGTTCTATAATGATCATGATATTCCATGGCTCAAATTGGTGAAAAGTTCATATTATGCTGATGGTTCAGTACCCAATAATAATTTGGACGGATCATTCTGGTGGAGAGCTCATTTAAAACTACTTGACACATACAAAACAATGGCTAGAGGTGTCATGGGTAATGGTAAATCTATCTTATTCTGGACTGATTTATAGGAAGATCAATAGCTTCATCACAAACTTCCACACCTCCTTTCTTTTGCAAAAAACACAAACCTTACCATCCATGATGTGATGCAAACTGAATTTCTTGAGGATCTATTTCATCTGCCCTTATCTCAGCAAGCATTCTATGAGTTTGAACAGATGGAATCCATTTGCCAACATGCTACAGTAAAAATCCAGGAAGGCAGATCTGATGTTTGGACCTACATTTGGGGAAATAATAAATTCACCTCAAAAAAGGCTTAGGTTATGATTGGATATCAACCCACACCACCTCACTTCTCATGGATTTGGAGCACTTCTTGTCAACAAAAACACAAGTTCTTCTTCTGGCTGCCACTTCAAGACTGTTTAAATATTAGAAATCTCCTTAGAAGAAAGAACATGCAGCTGCAGTCTTATTCCTATGCAGTTATGGAATGTTTACAAGAAGAAACTTTGTGACATCTGTTATGGACATGTCCTTTTGCTGAGAATTGTTGGGATTTCATATGCCCGCAAAGAGACATAAGGTTATCAATCTTTGAAGCTATTGAGGACATCAAGAAGAAATTAAATTTGCCTTTTGCAATGGAAATTATTATTCTAGCAGCTTGGGGAATTTGGATTGTCAGAAATAACTGGATCTTCAATAATCAAAGGCCAAGCATTAATAGCTAGAAAGCAATTTACAAAGAAGAGCTAAGATGGATTAGCTTTAGAATGAAGAGAAATCTTGCTGAAAACTTCAAAGCTTGGCTACAGTCTCAGACTGTACAGCTTTTCCTTCTTCTTTCTTCTTCTTCTAGCTAGACCTTTGTATATACCTTTGATATAATATAATATAAAAATTGGAGTGGAATTTTTAGCCCACTGTTCATCCTCAAAAAAAAGACGTCGTCTTCACTATCCTTCAAGAGGTGAGTCCACACACCAAGATGTCCATCAGAAAAACATGCAACTTAGGCACACGGTTAAACCACAACTGAAGTTTTCATCAACACCAAAATAGAAAGAGAAATCAATATCCTTTCACTTTCTAATAGAACCTTGCAACAGACCTGTGGAATTATTCGCAACATTTATATTTCTATAGGAATGTTCGTTTACTGGTTAACTTTCACATTATTGATATGCATTTGAATTTCTTTTCCCTTGTAATTCTAGGTAGTCAATTTTATAGTTCCATGAACATTGATATTAATGACAAAAAAAGGTTATGTCTTTACAGTTTGGGGGATAGGTTCTCAAGGTTGATTGCAGGCAATTTAAAAAGTTTCCGTATGAGAAGAAGATTGAAATTAAGGAATAAAAAACTATTGAAGAATTGACGACAATTTACTTTAGTACCCCACAAACTGAACTGGAAAGAATCCTGACAAACAATGATTCACTCCCAAATGATTTTGCAAAAAAAAATATGGACAATATCCTCAATGCTGCACCAGAAGTGGAGAATCTTCTTAAAGATGAATTTGAAGAGTTAGAAAGAAAGGGAGACGAGGACCCAGCTCCTCTAATTTTAAATAATCTCCCTCTAGGGCTCAGGTATGAATTTCTAGACAAAGAACGTAAGTGTCCTGTAATTATCGATAATAAACTATTTCCTGAAGAAAATAAAAAATTGTTAGAAGTACTTGTCGAACAACGTGAATCCTTTGGATAGATATAAAAGGGATAAATCCGTCCATAGTTACCCATAAAATACATGTGGTTGAGGATGCTAAACCTTTTGTTGATACTCAAAAAAGGTTGAACCCTAGAATGAAATAGGTGGTGAGAAAACAGGTCATACGTATGTTAGACACTAGTATTATTTACCCAATCTCTGATAGTAAATGGGTCAGTCCAACTCATTGCATACCTAGAGAACGATGCATAACCATAATTAATAATGATAAGGATGAGTTAATCCCTACTAGAACAATAGTTGGGTAGAAAATATGTAGAGACTTTTGAAAATTAAATAAGGAAACCATCAAAAGTCATAATCAAATACCTCTCATTAATTGCATTTTAGAAAGACTGTCTAGAAACTCTTATTTGTGTTTTCTTGACGGTTATTCGGGATATTCTATAATTTCTATTCAGCCCGAACACCAGGATAAGACTACTTTTAGTTGCCCTTATGGAACCAATGTTTACAGACTAATGCCCTTTGGATTATGCAACGCAGCTGCTACTTTTCAAGAATGTCTTATGAAGATATTTGACAGTTTCATCGAAAGTTTTGTGGAAGTTCTTATGGACAACTTTGTTGTTTATGAAACTACTTTTGAACAATGTCTTTATAATCTTACCAGGGTTTTGCTATGGTGTAGACAAACCAAGTTAGTTCTCAAGTGGGAGCGCAGCAGATTCATGGTAAGGGAAGGTACAGTTTTTGGTCATAAAATTTCTAAAAAGGGAACTGAGGTAGATGATTTGAGCTTGACCACCTTAGAAAGGTTATCGATACCACAAGACATAAAAGGGGTTAAGAATTTTCTTAGGCGTGCAGGATTCTATAGGTGTTGGGGATATACTTTCCGGGTATCCTCACAGTTCCTCACTGACCAGGGTGGCCCACTTTGGGTTAGAGGTTTGCTTCACGGGCAGCCCAGTTAGGGAGAAAAGAAGGAGTCCAATCCGGCTACGGGAAGGCCCAAAAGACTCTTAGTCGTAGCCGGATAGATCTCTCCTGTAAACCCTAGGCCAGATATCTATATAAGCTGTCCTAAGGAGAGCCTTTAGGGCGCCCTCAATAGTCTACAATTTCAACTCGCACAGGCGAACCCTTGTAACCCATATTCCGGCTCTGCCGTATTATTGGATTGCTAGGAGGAGTAGGATATGTCCCAAGCCGGCGGATTCGAACCTAGGTAAACTTGTGTGCTCACCGTCCCAGAACACCATACGTCTCAGACCCCTCTCTTCCGCACGCCTCGAGGACCCCCTCGTGGTGTACTTGTCATCAATCTGACGATAGTTGGCGCCCACCGTGGGGCAAGTGAGCTTCAGATCTGCGTTCCGAGCGGAATCTACAAGAATCGGAATCGGCAAGACTATCGCCGTCGGTTGCATCCTCTACACTACCGACGTCCCTCTCATCGTTCTCGACGAGACCTAGATTCCGGCTAGGAAGGTTGTGACTACCTACAGAATCATGTCTTTTGGCGAGATCAATGTTTACATCGATTTTGCTGAAACTGTCCCACCCACCCCAGCGGTGATGATAGAGGCATAAGAATCTTCTGGGTCCCCTTTGTCCGCAGAGGCGGCAGAGTTCCGGATCTCAGAAAACCCTAATCTCACCCAGCCTGCACCAGTTGCGGAGATAGTGGAGAAATCCGAACCTAAAGAAGACCTAGCGGCCCAAGTCAAATCTAGAGTGGATCTCCTCAGAGAGGCTGAATCCCAGATCGACCCACCCGCGGAAGTCGAAATCCAGGAGAAGCATATCAACGACACTGATTCCGGCTCTGACGATGCCAGGACAGACATGCCTTTTCTAAGGTACACACTATGACGTATGATAATGCAAAACTCAAGCGCACATGCAATTCTTGAGACCATCAAAAGTTTCGACGAAGCTGATCGCGAGAGCCGCAGGTACCTCAGGAAGCATGCATCGCACTTCGTCGGATATGTGGGATCTGGATCCGGCTCTGCCGATGCTGGAGACAACACCGACTCTGTGATGGAGGCAATTGGAACAAACGCTGACATACCCGCATCCTCGGATGAATCGATGACGTCAGCAGATTTCCGAAAGTTCTCCGCGGAATATGAAGAGGAGTATAACTCCAAAGCTGCAGAGGAAGGAGAATCAATGGATGAAGGATCTGGGGAACACTCTCCCAAAGCGCAGGATGACATGGAAGTCGGAGATAATCCCGAAGTCCAGATGTCCGAAAGTACTGATCAGAGCTTGACTCCGGGAAACGGACCCAAAGCCGTCTTTGATACCGGCGCTGCCAAGAAGGCAAAGAAGAAGAACAATAAGAACAAGACCTCGACAAAAGACCCTCTAGCAGAAGAGGTGATTGCCGAGGAAGACGAGGAAGACTCGGATGGAGCACTTATCCCAGAAGATCCCAAAAAAGAAGAATCGATGGATGGACACGTGATCACTGAAGGTGCACGTAAACTCATCGATGCTGCATTAACCACACCTATTCCTACAGCTACAGAGCTTACTGCTGAAGAACTGGACGAGAGGGCATAGGCCCTCGAAGCGCGTCCTCAAGTAATCCTTGATGAAGCCAAAACCATTGAGGAAAAGAAACGCATTGCATCTGCGGAGAAGTACAACTCCAGGCAATACCAAAAGACCAGGAAGCGTCATACCAATGACAACCAATTCCCGCAGATTCACGCTGTCCTTTTGAGAGAAGAGATGGGGAAGCCTCGGAAAGATAGCAGAGGGGATTGGGTTTATCCAACCCTAGTACAGAATACCGTGGCGGCTCGGGAAATTCTATCGGCTAATCCAGGCCCGGAGGAGATCCGGTTGGGAATTAAACTACTCAACAAGGGACTAGAGCAGCAAAAGGTCGCCATGTCCGGAAGTCAAAAACTGGTCTCTGATTCCGACCAATGTCGCACGGATCCGGCATGGGCTGACGTAAGACCCGAGCGCGTTCCGGAGCAGCACTATCGCCCCAATGGCCGGGAAGACAATTATTTGAGAACCGAATTTTCGGGACAGCACCACAAAGCTGCCCGTGGCTGGCGTAACATTAACCCAGTTGCGGAGCAAGAGGCAATTGCTGCACTGAATCCGAGGAACCAGCCCCGGCGAGAGTCGAAAGACCGTAGGTATGATGATAAAGAGAAACGTCGGGAGGAGGACCGACAAAGGATGCCACCTCCTAGACATGAAAGCCGTCCGGATGACGGACGAAGGAACGACGGACACCATGCTGGGACAAGCTGGCAGGGGGCTCGTCATGATGAAGACCCTCCCCGGAACCGGAATAATGACGCTCCGGACGGAGGTCGGCGATCAGCCGGAAAAAACCTAGCTGCTCTACCCTCTCCACCAAGTAGCCATCACAACGGCCCCAGTGAGGCAATGGAGGGCGTCATGGTGGAGGAGGTGGTGGCATAAGCCGAAGTCCGGATCCAAGGAACCGCAGCCACAACCGACATTCGGGACGATCTCTATCCCCGAACGACGCAAGGCACAGGATCAACTCCAACACAGAGGCGCGACGCTATGAAAACGATGATATCTACGTGGGCCCAAAGTGCTTTGGACCACGCATCAGAGCTACAAGATTCCCAGAAGGATTTGCTATCTCAAGACATATCCAAGCCTAAGATGGCATTGCTCGGCCAGATACCTGGCTATAGGATTTCTTCCAAGCTTGCTGCATCGCCAAAGGCGGAAATAGCCTGGTCGCAACCCGATATCTCCCACTTATGTTGCGGAAGACGGCACGATCATGGCTTAATGAACGTCTGGAGAACACCATCCACAACTGGTATGACATGCAAAGTGCGTTCTTTCGGAATTTTGAAGGCACATACTAGAGGCCCTGTACGGTCAGAGACCTACAGCATTGCACCCAGAAGGCCGAAGAAACTTACCGGGATTACCTCAGATGATGGATCGACACCAAGAAATCCTGTGAAGGAGTAAATGATCAAACTGCGATTGAAGCTTTCATCGCAGGTCTCCCAATTGGTCTACTGCATCATCACTTGAAGTGCGACAAGGTCACTGATTTGGGAGAGATGATAGAAATAGCGAGCAAGTATGCAGATGCTGACGATGATGCAGAGGGACTACTCAACGCCCTAGTTGTGCCACAATTGGCAAAACAACCAAAGCAACAAGCTCAGAAGCGCAAAAACACCTCGGAAGAGAAACCCAACACGGAAACGACAGTTGTTACTGCTACTTTCGGGTCTGGAGGACGAGGAGGACGCGGTGGAGGCCGCGGGCGTGGCCGTGGGACTTCGAGAGTTCAAGGTAGAGGAGACCAGCAACCAGGCAAAACCTACACTTGGGCCGAAATTGCCAATAACCCTTGCGTACATCACTTAGATGCCAATGGGGGATCGTCCCACACCAACGCTGAGTGTCGTTTTAATGACGACATAAAAAGAGATGATACCACTGGCTACATAGCTAAGTGGAAGAAGGGAAAGAAGAATCCCAAAAAAGATAAAGAGACCAAGGAAGATTCCGACATGGAGGAAGCTGATGCTTCAAATCCCAAGCTGGAAGGGAAGAAAAAATTTCCGACCAAGAAAGACACTTATGTCACCTTCCTCGGATCTCAACCAGCAAAGGTCAAGAAAGCAGTTCTACATGAGATCAATGCAATAGTTTCGGCTGTCCCCCAATACCTGGACTAGTCGGAAGTGCCAATCACATTTGACCGCGCTGATCATCCGCCTAAGCTACACAGGCGAGGAAAATACGCCTTAATCGTCAATCCACTTATTGACGGTTATGGTTTCTCCAAGACCCTCATGGACGGTGGCAGCAGTTTCAATATTCTCTATGTCGAAATGCTACGCCGGATGAAGATCTCGGAGACCCAGCTGAACCATAGCTCTGTGATATTTCTCGGAGTTGTCCCAGGAAGACAAGCTAATTCCCTAGGACAAATCACTTTGGATGTTACCTTTGGAACACCAAAGAATTATCGGACGGAGGTACTTTCCTTCGAAGTGGTCCCGTTCAAGAGCGCGTACCACGCTATATTCGGACATCCGGCTTACTGGGCTTTTATGGCTCGTCCATGTTACATTTTGAATATGATGAAAATTCTAGGTCCCAATGGCGTAATCACCATCAGGGGAGACCCGAAGAAAGCACGAGAGTGCGAGGATGGAAATGCCGCCTTTGCTGAAGCCGTGCTGCACGCCCAGGAGTACCAGGAGATCAAGAAGAGCATAGATCCATCCGAGATGCCTGCAATGAAGAAGGAGGTGACAAAGCCAAATCCGGAGTTCAAGGCATCAGAAGAGACGAAGAAGACACCGTTGAAGGATGATGACCCCTCCAAGGTGACCCAGATAGGCGTAGGCCTAGATAGCGCATAGGAAAGCGCGCTCGTCGAGTTCCTCAAAGCAAATCAAGATATCTTTGCATGGTAGCCATCTGACATGACCAGAGTACCTAGGGAACTTGCCAAGCACTCTTTAAATGTAAACCCGAACGGTAAACCCATCAAACAGTCCTTACAACGTTTCGGTGATGAAAAGCATAAGGCAATAGCTAAGGAACTAGCACGGCTCGAGTTAGCCGGATTCATTGAAGAGGTCATCCACACTGAGTGGTCGGCCAATCCTGTAATGGTCCCTAAAAAGGACACCACTGATTTAAGGATGTGTGTTGATTATACTGCCTTGAACAAGGCTTGTCCAAAAGATCCGTTTGCTCTGCCTAGGATTGATCAAGTTATCGATTCTATGGTAGGCTCGGAACTCCTCTATTTTCTCGACGCATACTCTGGTTATCACCAAATCCGGATGAAGGAATCTGACAAAGTCAAAACTTCATTCATAACCCCCTTCGGAACCTTCTGTTTTGTTACGTTGCCCTTTGGGCTGAAAAACGCAGGAGCTACCTACCAGCGCACGATGCAGCGTTGCCTCCATGAACAACTCGGACGCAATGTACATGCATACGTGGATGATATTGCGGTGATGTCGAAAAAGAAGGAAATGCTGATTTTCGACTTGGAGGAAACATTCGCCAATCTACGAAAATACAACATCATGCTTAACCCGAAGAAATGTTTCTTTGGAATACCAGCCGAAAAATTGTTAGGTTTCATCGTGTCTCAAAGAGGCATAGAGGTGAACCGGGACAAAATCAAGGCTATGTTCAATATTTCTAGGCCAACTCGCCTGAATGATGTACAAAGTCTAACTGGTTGCATCGCTGCAGTCAGTCGGTTTGTAAGCCGGCTTGGTGAAAGAGTCACACCATTATACAAACTCCTGAAAAAGACCAAGGATTTTGTTTGGACCGACGAAGCTGAAGCTGCCCTACAAGACCTGAAGAAAGTACTCTCATCTGCTCCTATCCTTGCTGCGCCGGAACCACGGGAATCGATGTTGCTCTATCTTCCTGCGACAAACAAGGTCGTTAGTATCGTCATGGTGGTGGAGAGACCAGAGGAAAATCAGGAACACCTGGTGCAGCGTCCGACGTACTTTGTCAGCGAGGTCCTGACAAAATCAAAACAGTGGTATCCGCACTATCAAAAGTTGGCTTACGATGTTTTTCTAGCATCACGTAAGCTACGACATTATTTTCAGGAGCATCCAATTACCGTGGAGAGCACAGCTCCCATGAGAGATATAATCAAAAATAGTGACGCCATAGGACGCGTCGCCAAATGGGGCATAGAGCTTTCAGCATTTGATATTGAGTATAATCCTCGGACAGCAATCAAATCCAAAATCCTTGCCAACTTTGTCGCTGATTGGATAGAGATGAAGGAGAATATGACCCTCCCTGAGTTGGAGTATTGGACCTTTTATTTTGATGGGTCTAAGGCTCGAGGGGGCTCGGGGGCTAGCGTGGTGCTCAAATCACCCCAAGGAGATAAACTTCTATACGTGTTGCAGATCCACTTCACATCGACAAATAATATTGCCGAGTATGAAGCACTACTGCATGGAATCCGGATTGCTAAGGATATCGACATCCGATGTTTGATGTGTTATGGAGATTCGGATCTTGTTGCTAAGCAAGTTTTGGATATTTGTAATGCAAATAAACACATGGCAGCATATAAAGCTGTCGTGGATGATTTATCTAAATCGTTCGAAGGGTTTGAGGTTCAACACATCCCTCGAGCAGAAAACGAGGAAGCAGATGCATTATCTCGGATAGGCTCTGCACGAAAAGAGGTCCCGGATGGCGCTTTTTTAGAGCACCTCAGAGTCCCCTCAATAAAGGGAGTAGATGAGGAATATCTGACCAAATCTGACTCACCTCTAATAGCAGTTCTAGCTATAATTTCCAGCTAGACTCAACCCTACCTTGATTATCTGGTAGATGGAAAATTACCCGAAGACGAGGTTCTGAGCTGGCAGATTATCCGACGAGCGAAAGCCTATACTATAGTTAAATGTGAGATCTATAAGCGGTGTGTTTCTGGGGTTTTTCAGCGCTGCGTATCTCTGGAAGAAGGACTGGAAATCTTAAGAGAAATCCAGGAAGGCAAGTGTGGTCACCATGCTGTAGCCAAATCTTTAGTGGCAAAAGCTTTTAGACACGGATTTTTCTGGCTTACAGCTCAGGTAGATGCCGAACGATTAGTCAAGACATGCAAAATCTGCCAAAAGTACGCCAAACAAGCTCATGTTCTGGCTGATCAGCTGCGAACAATACCTATAACATGGCCTTTTGCGGTTTGGGGGCTTGATATGGTATGACCGTTTAAACGAGCTCCAAGTGGATCTACTCACCTCTTAGTGATGGTGGATAAATTCACCAAATGGATTGAGGCTAAACCTGTCACTAGTTGTGATGGAGCAACAGCCAAAAGATGTGTAGAGAGAGTTGCAAGTATTATTGATAGTCACATGTTGGGTTAGTACAACCCCATGTTCATGACATGTGTCCACATCATTGGTTTGACATCTCCGTGTCTATGACTTGCGAAACATAGTCATCAACCAATCGATGTGCTAGTCTAATATTCACGTGTGTCCTCACATGAACTCTGACTAGGGACAACTATTAGATAACCATACAAGTAAAGAGTTTCACAAACAATTCACATAATTGCCAATCAATACAAGTTGCCTGATATATGGATATTCAAGGAACATTATAAAAACTCATGGATACATATGAAATATAATCATCTCTATGATTGCCTCTAGGGCATATTTCCTTTAGTCTCCCACTTGCACTAGAGTCATTCTAGATAGTATCTAATACCTATTGATCTTGTGTGCGCTTCATGCGCAGGCTACGGGAGTGGCTTTGTGAAGGGATCAGCAACATTTGAGTCCATATGTATTTTGCATAACATGACACTACCATCATCAATGAACTCACGGATCAGATGGTAACACATGCGAATATGTTTGTTCTTTTGCTGTCTAGGTTCCGTGGCTTGTGCAATAGCACCATTGTTGTCACAATAAACGTCCATAGGATTGGACACGCCCTAAACCACACCAAGAGCGATCAAGAAATTCCTAATCCAAACAGCTTTCTCTGCAGCCTCCGAGGCGGCAATATATTCAGCTTTTGTTGAAGAGGAGGCCACTGTATCTTGCTTGGAACTTTTCCATTCATGACAAACACATCACCTGATTGCGATTTGGAGTCATCTGAGTCGTTAAGGTAACTCACATCTGTGTAACCCTTTACACTGAGTTCAACCTCACCTCCACAAACTAGGAACATATCCTTAGTCCTTCTCAAGTACTTAAGGATATTCTTTACTGCTGTCCAGTGGCTTTCACCTGGATCAGCCTAGTATCTGCTCGTAACACTTAGAGCATATGAAACATATGGGCGAGTACATGTCATTGCATGTATGATGGATCCAATAGACGAATCATATGGAACCATACTCATGCCCTCTCGCTCATCAGTGGTCGAAGGACACTGAGTCTTGATGAGTTTGATGCCGTGAGACATGGGTAAGAACCCCTTCTTAGCCTCTTCCATGCTGAACCATTTCAACACTTTGTCAATGTATGTACTCTGGCTTAATCCAATTAGCCTCCTTGATCTATCTCTATAGATCTTGATACCCAGAATATATGCCGCTTCTCCTAAGTCCTTCATAGAAAACTATTTTTCAATGAGGTCTTAACAGACTCGAGCATAGGAATGTCATTTCCAATCAGTAATAAGTCATCTAGATATAAGATTAGAAATACAAGTGATTTCCCATTTTCTTTCTTATACACACAAGGTTCTTGTTCGTTTTTGATGAAGCTAAACTCCTTTATAGCTTCACCAAATCGAATGTTCCAACTACGAGATGCTTGCTTCAGCCTATAAATAGACTTTAGAAGTTTGCATACCTTTCCAGCATTGTTTGGATCGAAAAAACCTTCGGGCTGCATCATATACACGTCCTTAGTAAGGATTCCATTTAAGAAAGCCATCTTGACATCCATATGCCATATCTCATAGTCGAAATATGCAACAATGGCTAGAATGATCCGTATAGATTTAAGCATCGCTACAGAGAGAAAGTCTCATCGTAGTCAACTCCTTGAACTTGTCGAAAACCTTTTGCAACAAGTCGAGCTTTATGGATGTGAACATTTCCATCCATATCAATCTTCTTCTTATAGATCCATTTGCACTCGATGGCTTTAAAACCATCAGGCAGGTCAACCAAGTTCCAAACTTGATTGTCTCCCATGGACGCCATCTCGGATCTCATGGAAATCAGCCATTTCTTAGAGTCTGGGTCCACCATCACTTCAACATAGATCACAGGCTCATCATTGTCTAACAATAATAATTCCCGAGCTTCGCGGAGCGTCGCTGACCTTCGTGGTTGTGGTGCTTGTATTGCCACAGGTTCCTCAACTTGTTCTGCTAGAATAGCATCACTTGTAGAAGCATCCCCGTCTGGCTCATCTTGAACTGCTTCAAGTCGCACCGACTTTCCACTCGTTCCCTTTGTGAGAAACTCTTTCTCTAGGAAAACACCACTACGAGCGACAAACACTTTTCCCTCTTCTCGGTTGTAGAAGTAATATCCTAAGGTTTCCCTTGGATACCCCACGAATATGCATTTATCCGATTTGGGTGTTAGCTTGTCCGACTGAAGTCGCTTGACAAATGCATCACAACCCCAAATATTTAGAAAAGACAAACTGGGATTCTTTCCAGTCCACATCTCATATGGTGTCTTAACTACATAT
This sequence comes from Avena eriantha, assembly GCA_910589775.1. NCBI lineage: Eukaryota > Viridiplantae > Streptophyta > Magnoliopsida > Poales > Poaceae > Avena > Avena eriantha. Next base: position 239,688,600 of record OU342745.1, read on the forward strand.
TTAGAAGGTACCTTGTTTAGTGTGAAAGCTGCTATTTCTAGAGCGTAACCCCAAAATGATAATGGTAAATCTGACTGGCTCATCATCAAACGAACCATGTCCAACAAAGTTCGATTGCGCCGTACGGAGACCCCGTTTCTTTGAGGCGTTCCGGGCGGCGTGAGATGTGGAACAATTCCGCAACTCTTAAGATGATTGCTAAATTCGTGACTCAAATATTCACCTCCATGATCAGATCGTAAGGCCTTTATTTTCTTGCCATATTGATTCTCTACCTCACTCTGAAACTCTTTGAACTTTTCAAAAGTTTTAGATTTATGATTCATTAAGTAGACATAGCCATATCTACTAAAATCATCAGTGAAAGTAATGAAGTAGTGATATCCTCCTCTGGCTGTCGTGCTCATTGGTCCACATACATCACTATGTATGAGTTCCAACAAGTCTGTCGATCTCTCAGGAAAACCCGTAAAAGGCATCTTGGTAAACTTTCCAAGTAAAGAAGCTTGACATGTCTCGTATGATCCAAAATCAAACAAAGTTAGAAGACCATCACCATGGAGTTTCTTCATGCACTTTTCACTTATATGCCCCAAACAACAATGCCATAAATAGGTAGGACTCAAATATTAAGTCGAAGCCTTTTAGCACTAACATTGTAAACAAATGCATCATCAAGATTTAAAATAAATAACCCATTCATAATGGGAGCATCAGCCAAAAACATAGCATTCTTAGAGATTACACAACCATTGTTTGTACTCGCGAATGAAGACCCATCCCTCATCAAACATGAAGGTGATAAAATGTTTCGACCCATACTAGGAATGTAATAACAATTATTTAACTCCATGACAAATCCTGACGGAAGGTGACGCTGCATGACACCGACGAACAATGCAGCAACCCTTGCTTTATTTTCGACGCGAAAATCCACTTCACCTTTCTGCGCTTCTCTAGTCCTTATTAGCCCCTGCATCGAATAGCAAATATGAGCAACCGATCCGGTATCAAATACCCAAGAGTTAACATAAGAATCTGCGAGAAAAATGTCCACAACATTTACAACAAGCGTACCTGAGTGGGAAGTACTCTTACTTCCACCCTTCTTCAAGGAAGCCTAGTACTTGCTGCAGTTTCTCTTCTAGTGGCCATATTCATGACAAAAGAAACACTCAGTGTTTCCCGTGGGTCCAGCCTTTTGCTTGGGTGCAGGGTTTGTCTTAGGGATTGTATCCTTAGCCTTGCCCTTCTTCTTCTGCCAAGAAGTGACCTTTTTCTTGAAGCTAGGCTTGTTCTGCACAACCATCACATGGCTATGCCCTGCACACTTCTTAATATGACATTCTGCTGTTTTCAGCATCCCACATAATTCATTAAGGCCCCTCTCCGCCCGATGCATATGGTAGTTCGAAATGAAATGCACATAGCTAGATGGAAGAGATGCCAATATGAAATCAGTGACCAACTCTTGGCCTAATGGAAAACCATGCTTTTCCAAAGTCTGACTGTAACCAACCATTTTGATCACATGAGGGCCTAGAGCTTCTCCCTCTACCAGCTTGCATTCTACAAAGGACTTAGCGACATTGTACCTCTCAGTCCTAGCCTGAGTCCGGAACATGTCCTTAAGCGCAATGATAATATCATATGCTTCCTTTTCCTCAAACTTATTTTGAAGATCAGGTTCCATGCATGCAAGCATAAGACAGCTAACCTCAAGATATTCATCACGTGCTTTCTTGTAGGCATTCTTAAGGGTAGCAGTTGCATTATCATCAGGTTCATCTAGGATTGGGGTATCCAGAATAGTTTCCTTTTTCTTAGCCCTGAGCACAATTCTTAGGTTACGGACCCAGTCTGAATAGTTTGTTCCATTTAGTTTATCCTTTTCAAGAATCGAACGCAGAGCAAAAGGTGATGAATTGTTCAGTGCCATTGATCTACAACATAAAAAACATGCAAAGTACTAAGCCATGTAACCATGAAAGCGTAAAACATATTAAACAATTTAATAACATATACTCCCACTTAAATCAACATCCCTCTATTGATACTAAGTGATTCAAGATCCACAATTAACAAGTCGACTAGTGAGCTTTAGCATCACTGCTAGAAGACAAGGTAAATTGGTAAGCAACTTTTGCTAATCATATCACATATGAATCTTGTTGTTGGGTGACATCTCTATGTCAAAACTAGGTGCCCAACCTTTATGCTCCAAGGTCCTTAACTGTTAAGAGGACCTTGTTAAGCTCACCAACCCTTATGTGTGTAGGTATCTGATACAAACCCATCCAGCCAAGGAAAACCGCGGCACCCTAATTTCATAGACCCACCAACGATTGTACATGGCATAGGATGGTGCAAGGTTTGGTTGGGAGGGCATGGTTTAACTTAAACTTTCTGAGGGATCGTTCTACTTCTATCATATAAGCATGCATAGTAGTAAACCGTATAAGAATGGCATTCACATAGATGTGATACAGTATGACCAATTTTCTCATGGTGATCTCCATCGTCATAGAACCTGTCCACCATGATGATCTCCATCTTCATGCTCTATGCGAGCCATCCTCCAAGTATTGAGTTCTCTAAGAACTAATACAAGCTATTACTCCTAACAGCTAGTAATCAAAATTACATGGTATTGGGATCATCACAAGTTGGCGCACATGCCACTACTATAATTGACAACACATTTGGCTCCAGCCATGTTGCCCTACTCACGACACGCAAGTCATGAAAAAATACATACATGCATCACATACATTTTTGGGCCATACTAATCACATACATCCTGCAAAAACAAGTTGTGCATAGAATCGCATTCTACCGGATCATGTGAAATTGCAGCACCTATGAACCTTAACGTGATACAAAAAGGGGGCTACGACTAAGGGGGGTCTCCACCTGCGGGGTTCAAAGGGGAAGCGCCCCTCGCGTTATCTATACAATTTTCTTTAAGGATTTTGATCGGCAAATCAAATTTACCATAAAACGACTATTGTTCTGATTCGACCAGACTCCTTTGACCATGGTACGTTGATTCAGATCTAATTCCAATTCGATCAATCATATTGATCTTCGAGTGATTCAAATGGATTTATGTGTCACTGTCTACCCCGATGGTGGAAACCGACCGGTAGGGGTAAGTCGTTCGACGACCTTAGAATCATGATCACGGAAAGTAAGATCATAGATTAATCTAGAACCACCGCCATACAAACGATCACATTATTCATATCAATCTACATATCACCATATGCAAACTTCCCGAACCTATTACTGAATAGCATTGGCTCTCATACCACTTTTGGGAAACGGGTAGGCTACACTGGCGTAAAATCAAAATTTTCTACTGCGTCAACCAGGTATACTATTGTCATAGATCACGGGATTACCACTAGACGCATAGTGGCAGTGTAGATGTTCTACGTCTCCTCCTTGTCCTCGTCCCACGAGCAGCTCCCCTTTGCGCGGGTCGTCCAAGTGCTACAGCTGCAGCACCTCCGAGGTATCCACACGTTCGGAGTGGAAGGTCACACGGTAGACTGCTAGGTCCGCACGTGCAAGATAGGTGTAAGAGGAGTGGCGGCTGGGTGGAATGCTCAACCCTATTCAGCTCTCCTCAGTCTCTCCTATATAGGCATCCCTGATGGGCTTCTACATTAGCAGCCCATTAGCAGCCTAAGCCTGGTCTATTTCGGATCCAATCCTAATTAGGCTTCCAGCCCTAAAGTGTGTGACCATATAGGTTCATACACGTATAGACATGACACAAGTACACTTACTTTGTCAATAGTTGGTAGCGGCCTCTAGCAAGACGTGCCAACTCCTAAACGCATATAAAGATCATTCGTACGAACCATCACAAGGTTGAGTACATGTCTTTCCCTTTGACCTACGATATTTGGTCTAGCTCCAAGCTGACCTCTCTTTCTCGATCATGTGATTTAGAATCCCTTTACTAGGTTTAACTCTAAACCATATATAGCACGGCCATGCATTTCTGGATCCGATCACTCGAGGGGCCCAGAGATATCTCTCTCAAGTAGAGAGGGGGCAAATACCATCTTGATTGACCGATGCCTTGCAGCATGTATCAGGATAAAGCCGAAAGCTACCTTTATAACTACCCAGTTAAGGAGTAGTGTTAGATAGCCCCAAAAGTAGGTCGATCCACATCTCAAGTACATGCGACAATCTCAGGTCTAAGGACAAAGCATACACGATGTGTAGAGAGAGCTACAAGTATTATTGCCAGTCTCAAGTTCGGTCAGTCCAACCCCATGTTCATAACATGTGTCCACATCATTGGTTTGACATCTCCATGTCTATGACTTGCGAAACATAGTCATCAACCAATCGATGTGCTAGTATAATATTCACGTGTGTCCTCACATGAACTCTGACTAGGGACAACTATTAGATAACCATACAAGTAAAAAGTTTCACAAACAATTCACAAAATTGCCAATCAATACAAGTTGCCTGATATATGGATATTCAAGGAACATTATAAAAACTCATGGATAAATATGAAATATAATCATCTCTATGGTTGCCTCTAGGGCATATTTCCTTCACTTCTTGTTATTGACTCTGTTACCACATGGGTAGAAGCTATGCCCACCTCTCATGCAGATGCAACCACTTCTATCAAGATGATCAAGGACATCATCTTTCCTAGGTTTGGAGTACCTCGATTTTTGATTACTAATGGTGAAACTCATTTTATGAAGGGTACTTCCAGGAAGATACTTCAAAAATATGGGGTCGGGCATCGAGTAGCTTCACCTTACCACCCACAAACTAGTGGCCAAGTGGAGCTTTCTGACTGGGAGATTAAAGTTATACTTCAGAAGTTGGTGAATAAGTCAAGGAAGTATTGGGCTATGAAGCTAAGTGACCCACTATGGGCATATCACACAGCATTCAAAAACCCAATGGGAATGGCACCATATAATATGGTTTACGGTAAATCTTGTCATCTCCCATTAGAGTTAGAACATAAGGCTTGTTGGAATATTAAAACCATGAATTTTGATTTTAAAACTACGGAAAAAACATCTCTTAGATATTCATGCTTTACATGAACTCATAAATGAGGCCTATGAAAATGCTAAAATATTCAAAGAGAAAGTAAAAAATGGCATGATAGAAAATAGATAATAAGGAATTCAAATCTGGAGATAAAGTTTTACTCTACAACTCTAGGCTTAAGATTTTCGCAGGAAACTTAAGATCCAACTAGGAAGGACCATATGAAGTGGAAGAAGCTTATCCCTCGGGGGCGGTGAAATTAAAAGGTAATATCCCTTATTCTTTTTGGATTTTTTACGGGCAACGTTTGAAACTCTATAGAGTTGGGGAGCTCGACACTATGGAGTTAATTTCCTTAATGAAGACCCAGGAGTTCATCAAACGAAAGTAAGGTAACTGGACACCCGATAATCTTAATTATTTTGTATTGCACCTCTGGAAACTTTTTAGGATCTCTTATTGTGTTCTTTATTCATATCCACTTCTTCTGATTAATTTGAGCTATTTTTCGACCAGGTACGGGCAGGCCGTACGAGCGGTCGTTAAACCTTTAGTACACTTTTCTTGTTTCCATTTGATTTCTCGAAATTTAGTACGATCGAGCGGTACGGATGGGCGTGACCATACTAGTGGTCATTAACTCGCCAGTACCCCTTGTTCATTATCTTGAATTTTTGTACGAACAGACTGTACGGGAGGTCGTTATCAACATTGTTTTCCCATTCTATTTTTTATTACTTGTATTTAGGAAAAAGTAGATTGGCGGAAGCCGGTACGGGTGCGTAGTATGGACGGATGCCGCCCATACTGACACCAGTGACCGACATTAGCTACCTTTATTCCTGGCATATTTTTTCCTTTTCTCCTTTTTCACTTTTTGACATTGCCTTTCAGATCTAGGGTTCATATCTCTTCTAACTTTGCCTCCTATTATCATGCATCAGATCTCACTTGATCACTCAAGGACTATGCAGCCTTTTTATATCAAGCAGATCTATACAAGAAAAGAGGAGGCACCGGCAGGAGTTCATCAAACGAAAGGAAGGTAACTTGAGAGGGATTCTTCGTATTCCTTAATGAAGACCCAGGAGTTCATCAAACGAAAGGAAGGTAACTTGAGAGGGATTCTTCATATTCCTCAACTAGGGAGCCTACTCAAGTGGTTCCACTCCCCAACTGGGAGGACATGTTTCCGTGCAAGTTGGAGATGCTCAGTCACATGGAACAAAGGAAGAATAGAGAATAATAGCCACACAACCCTTACATGTATAACCTTCACAGATCCTCTCTGAAATCTCCTCATGGTTCCTCTTCCCATAAAAAATAAAAACGGGATGAGATTAGAGATAAGATCGAGAACCTTGAAAAGATTTCCAAGGCTTGTGTTGAAACTATTGAGAAGGAGTTGACTCCTACTGGATGATGGGCAAAGACCTCGAAAATAGGATCGATGACATCGATGGTAGAGTTCAATTCCTAAATAAGATTATTGTTGAGATGGCTGATGATAGGAAGATGCTTTTCAAGATAATTAAAGAGTAACATGTTAGCATCACTGAATTTCCAACTCGTTTTTCCTGTATTGCTCAAGCTTGCAGCCTCAAAGCGGAGGAAGAAGAAGAAGATTTCTTCACCCCTAAGAAGGAATTAGTACCCATAAGGAGTTTTGGGATCTCCCCCGCCTTGATTCCAAGCTTGGGGGGATCTGCGAAGACCATGTAATCTATCTTCCGGTTTTAGCATGTTTACTTTTCCGCATGCATGTTAGGATTTTAATTCCAGAATTTGCATTAGTTGCATCATTTTCAAATTCCTTTGGTTCAAGGAAAGAATTATATCTGTTGAGTTTCGAGACTTCATAATATGTTGAGTAATTTTTGATCCATGATTATTATATGATATATATGAATTAAGATGAGTGTTATGATACTTGTACCACTATTATGATTTTAGGGCCTTCCACACCAACAAAGTATTGATTAGTTATGGGAAGAAAACCTTGATAGCATGTCATGGTCACAAATTTAAATGTGTATGAGCCATAAAGAGTACTAAATTTATCAATTGACTTGGTTCATTCAAAAAAGAGAAATACCCAGCTATGAAAGAATTTCAAGGCAAAGAAAAGTACAAGATTTAAACAGAAAAAAGGGGGAGCGTTGCTCAAGCAATGATCATCCATTACTCGAAATAAGTGCTCAACTAATTATATTTGATGATTCTATAATATGATTAATCCTTAAAACCTTCTTATGACATATTGATACAAAAGGTGTGGAAGCCTCTAAATCATGTGATGTGTAAGGGTGTGATATTACTCACGATGCAATTCTATATCTGATATGGTACTATTTGTCTCAATTTTTTCCTCATGTATTGTAACAACTCATACCTCATGAACATGATGACCTTATCCATAAGCCACCATATTGCTTGGGGACGAGCAAGGGTCTAGCTTGGGGAAGTTGATGAGTCCAAAATTGTAGCATATTTGCCTTTTTTTTGCATAAGTAGAGTAGTATTTTTAGTATTTTACCGTGAAGATGGATCAGAGATCCGACATACACAGAAACCTCCAACCTCAAAATACCACACCAGAGAAGGATCCATAGGAGGAACTTACATAAGGGAAAATCCTTGCTGCTTCATGTATCATTGGAGGACATCGCATCATCCCCTTCATCAACCTCTACATCTCCATCACCATTTCTACCTCCACAGAACATACATTAGATCTTGTTATAATTCCATATTCAATTGTGGTTTGCACTAGATTTATCCCCGTACTTTTATCCATCCTTTTTATTATGATGATGTCATTGATTTCTTCCATGTAAGAGTAGTTCCCTTTGTTCTTGGGGAGAAGTAGAAACCCTACCACTATATGAATTGAAATAAAGATGATCTATTACTTGTGTTCATGATCTATTGATTTATGATAATGTGTTTTATCTCTCTCTATTTATATGGTATGTGTAGTTGGCCACATATCATTTTCCTTAGGTACTAAAGAGAGGGTTAAATCCTTAGGACGTGTATGGGAGTATGTCTAGTGTTATTCGTGACTACAAGCATTGGCTTATAACCTGCATGGTCAAAGGAGGAATAAAGAGAGATTCACTAAGCTAATTACGAGATTCATGGGGAAACCCTTAATTGTGGTGGTCTATGCTATCTAACGCATCGAAGTAGTTATTTAGAGATGACCTCATTACCTAGCTCAAGAAAGCGGTTGCCTACGAGCCTTGTGGTGAACATCTTATTATGGAATGTGCTACTCTAAGGCATCGAAGTAGTTATTTAGAGATGACCTCATTACCTAGCTCAAGAAAGCGGTTGCCTACGAACCTTGTGGTGAACATCTTAATATGGAACTCTCTCTACACATGTCGTGACACAAGAAATAGGTTATCCTAATCATGATTACTTACAACATGCTAGTGGTGTATCATACATCCCCGAGAATTCTTTGGCCTCACTAAGTTCAAACACCATTTCCAACGCTTTCATTATGTGCTTTCTTTTACTTGTTTTAATTACTTTTCTGCATTCAACCAAAAAGCTTTCACACACCCTTTACTCAAAATAAAAGGAAGCTTACAAGTATCCTTTGGTAGATAGTGAGGAGGGGCATAAAGATCTTAACCAAATACCTCTCTGTCGGTTCAATACTCTTATTTCGAAATAGATACAATCGATATGTGCACTTGCATTCACCACTTGTCAGCAGTGAAAGGGTCATTAGCTACCTTTTATTTCATTGTCTCGAGTAGTCAATAATCCACTAGAACTTTTGTTTTATATGTATGGGGCCCTACCCAAACCTATGTAAGTGGCCACAATTATTATCTCAGTTTCATTGATGCTTATAGTCGTTTTACTTGGCTTTATCTCCTTAAGAGTAAATCTGATGTGTTTAATGTTTTCCTGCAATTTCAATTGCATGTATAACGTATTCTCAAGCATAAGATCATTCATGTTCAGTCTGATTAGGGGGTGAATACTGCAACCTCAACACCTTCTTTCATAAACTTGAGATTTTGCATCGTGTTTCTTGTCCAAATACACATCAGCAGAACGGTGTTGTTGAGCGCAAGCACCTTCACATAGTTGAGACTCACTTTACTTGCTCATGATACTGTCCCATTTCATTTTTGGAGCGATGCTTTTTCCACTTCATGTTTCTTAATCAATAGAACACCTACTAGAGTACTGAATATGAAGACACCTCTTGAATCCTTGTTCAAAGAACTTCCTGACTATATATTCTTCAAAGTCTTTGGGTGTGCCTGTTGACCTCACCTAAGGCCTTACAACAATCATAAACTTGAGTTTCATTCTAAAAAATGTGTCTTCATTGGTTATAGTGCTCTTCACAAAGGCTAAAAGTTCCTACATGTTCCTACTAGCCATGTCTATATATCTCGTGATTTAATATTTGATGAATTTTTTTTTGCTTTCTTGAGCATGCCATCTTCTTCCTCTATGTCCACATCCACACATTCATCTCCTATTTCTCCTGACAAATTTGAATATGTTACATATTCTCCTGTATTATTTCCTAATCACAGTGCGGGTACTGGTCGTGGGGGCCCATCTCCAGCTGCTATATGTGGATGAGCCCGGAACAGCCCTAGTTGACAACAACATGAATAGCTCCATGGGGCATGCAGCGGCGCCACCTCCCGTCGGTCCCGATGCTCCCGTGTCGCCTCTCGCCGGCCCAGTGTGTGCGCCTTCCGCGTTGCCCGAGCGGTCGCCTTCACATGGGATGCCCTTGCCTTCCTTCTTGCCTTGATTCTTGCTCGTGCTAGAGTATGGATCGCCCGCACGGTCTATAGCAACTGGGACGCCACCTCTGCTCATATCGCCTAAGAGGCCTTCCTCTGCTGGGACTTTGTCGCAGATGTGCAACCTACCACTGTTGGGCCACCGTTGCCTAGTAGCCCGCCTCCGTCACCTACTGGGTCGCCGTTGTTGGTCAAACCTTCACCACCATTGCCTGTCTCTCGCACTGAGGATGATGCCTTGTGTGATGCGGAGCCATCTCCTACTCCCGTTTCCCTGTGTCCTTACATGAGCAGTCATAGCGGTATTCATCAGCCAAAGTAATGCACAAATGGAACTCTTGCCTAGATCGTTGCATGCTTAGCTCAAGCGCAGTCTGATCCCTCTGCTTAGCCTCGTCACTATCAGGCTGCAAGGAGCATCCCACATTGGTGTGCTGCTATGGATCTCGAGTTTCAATATCTTCGCCACAACGGTACCTGGCATCAAGTTCCTCACTGTCCTGGTGTGGCCATTGACTCCAAGTGGATTTTTGAAGTTAAGAAGCACAATGATGGTTCTATTGAGCGGAATAAGGCTCGATTGGTGGCTAAAGGATTCAAACAGCGATCCGGACTTGACTATGTGAACACCTTCAGTTATGTGGTCAAACCCACTACCATTCGGCTACTTGTTTCACTTGTTGTTACTCGAGGTTGGTCTCTGCATCAACTGGATGTTTAGAATGATTTTCTTCATGGTGTCCTAGAGGAAAAGGTTTATATGCATCAACCTCCTGGTTTTGTTGATCCTGATCATCCTCAGGATATCTGTCGCTTGGTGAAAGCACTATATGGCCTCAAATAGGCTCCTCGTGCATGGCACACTTGACTGGATCTGCTCTTCAAACTCATGGATTTGTGCCCTCTACAGCTGACATTTCATAGTTTCTACTTCAAAAACCGGAGGTTACTATCTATCTTCTGGTTTATGTTGATGATATCATTCTTGTTAGCTCTTCTACTGTAGCTACAAATCGTCTCATTGTGGCTCTTAGTTCTAACTTTGCTGTCAAGGATTTGGGCAAGCTACACTTCTTCCTTGGGCTGGAGAGCACGTATCCTAATGATGGTCTTGCTCTTTCTTAGCACAAGTATTGTTTGTATCTATTATGGCGTGCGGGCATGCTCTAGTGCAACAATGCTTCTACGCCCATGTCCTCTACTAAGACTGATGGGGATATGCCAATCGGGGTATGCCCAGATAGAAGGTTTGGATGAATCCTGGCGACTGAAGATGGAGGCCCAAAACTCTAGCTAGGCCCAGTCGAATTAGGTCAAATCCTTCGAAACCTAAACTGATTCGGTTGTAACCTTGTAAACCATAGCAAGGTGACCCTACGTAAACCTCGCTAGGGATCTAATTATACTCACGACCTGTTAGCCACACCATCCAAGTGACTCGCCTCCTAGCTGCCGAGCGCGCTGATCTTGTAATAGACTCGCCAATAATACAATCTAGCAGGAAGTAGTTGTTTACCCTACAGAGGCGAACCTGGGTAAACCCTTGTCTTTGCCCTCAATCTCGATTTGTGGATGGAAAATCACTCTTGCCCCCAATCATATCAATCTCTACCCTTGGTAGTGACTGCCGTGGCCATTCCCATGACAATGGTGCCCACCGTGGGGCTTGGCTAGTCAAAAGCCTAAGATCTGTGGTGAGACCCTACACTCCGGTCGATCAGGCGATCTCCACTGGTTGCATGGTTGCTAGCGGCGGATTCCTCTAGATCCTACTGAGAAGCTACATACCGGCATCGCAGGCGGTCACCCATGCCTCGATGATGCCAGTTGGCACCATCAACCTCTTCATCAGGTTCACGGATGTCGTTGACCCGGCGAAAACATCGGGAATCTTTGCCGCCAATAGATCGCCCCACGCGATCTGCTCTCGGAGGAGCAGGTCCGCACTATCACCCTCCTCTCCTCTAAATACGACTCGGCCACTAGCAATGCAGCTAGGAGCGACGCGGCTCTCCGCGACAATGCTGACTCGGTGGCCCCTGCTTCGTCCACCGGATCCATCATCGCCATGTCGCAGGAGGACTCCATCACATGAGTCTCTAACACTGAGGATTTCGAGGATCCATCCATCCTCGGGATCTTTGACTCTGATTCCACATCGGATTCCCCCGATGAGGCGCGAGCCAGATCCAATCGCTACAACGCCATCTACATGGTGGGTAGCAACGCACCTCCAGATCCCTTTACCATGCCCCTCCCGCCGACGGCAACGGTGATGGAAATCAAGGAATACCGCTAATATCTGGAGGCGGCAAAGGTCAAGAAGCAAGTCGAGCACATTTTTTTGCCTCGAGCAACAAATGGCATGGGAGCTATTGCTCTACCACTAGCACCACATCAAGAGCTGCCTCAACCCCTCTATTCTGGGGCACACCCTAAACTTCGACGATGAGCGTGACCCAGTATGGACGGCTGAGTTCGAGCTCTATCACAACGCACCACCGGGCAACAGTCGCCTGATAGCTAGAGAATTTCATTTTGCAGCCCAAAAGGTTATGCGCCAAGGCATAGCGGTACCCGAGTTGCTTGTAATCACCGTGATTCGAAAAGATGGGGGGGATTGCCGTGAGGGGAATTTCGAGGGAACGGTGGCCAAACCAAATATGTTCGAATCTTCCTTTTTAAGTCAGGTATTCCATTACACTACTTCCTGTCGTGCCCCTTCTTTGCCACCCTACACCTGTTGTAGGGGCAAATCCATTACTGTACTTTCCTAGCTCCCGACACTGAATATGTGTGCGGTGGCGGCGGTCCTTTTTTGCCCTTCCCTGACACTAAATCTGGTGGCGGCGGAGGTCCTTTTTTCTCCCTCCCCGACACTCACTCCAGCGGCGGCCCAGCATGTCTTGCAAGGCGAAGATGGTAACTACGTCGTCGACTGATTCGGGTCCATTGGAGCTAGATTCTTGGGCTCAACGCCAAGCAGCGGCGAGGTCTTCAGTCTCGGTTAGCAAGGAGGTCAGCCAGAAGTTTGCTACCAAGGTACCTATGAGCAGCGGGTTGAAGAGAAAATCAAGGCCAACGGTGGATTGTTCGATGGCGGTGCAGGGATGCGGCACCTAGATATCGAAGAAAACAACCCGGGTAAAGAGCGAGAGGTGAATTTTTCTTATCCGTGCCTTATCTTACAAGTAGATTAGTTACTTCAATATTGAACTGAATGAAATGAAAATCCCCCTTTTTAATCAAATTAGGCACAACTTTGATACAATGGACCTATATGAGTTCACAATTCATGTCCGGCAGTACACTCCAAACTAGATTTTGGTTGCGAGAGGGTTGTGTTCGGGCAGGATGTGCATCTGCTTGTGAATTGCAAAGAGGTTGTGTGTGTGTTTCGCAGCTGGTAGATATGCTTCATGCTAGGATTCCTTGGGGATCCAAATAGATGAAAAAATTGGTGTGGCGCTAGATGAGTGATACCTATATGCAAATTGAGCACTCCCATGGCCTTCAGATGGTTTGGGGGTGTTGTGCAGCTGATCGTAAGGTGAAAGTTGAAGCGATGATTGATGATATGTATGTAGGTACTGGAGATCTTGCTGCTAGAGCTTTGGCTCCTCAAAACTATGGACCAATAGATGTTGATATAGTTAAGTTTAACATACACTTAGAGGTGGATTCATACATGGCAAAATTTGATGACGGAGTTAATAAACCGGTTTCGTTATGTACTGTGAAGATCACCGTCGATTCCAAAAACATAACTCTGTATTAAATGAGAGAGATGATCGGTAAGGCAATAAGTATTGGCCCTAAGCAGATGGCACAACTCCGGTGGTGCCATGATAAGAAGTAGGAATTCATAGATGTTCTGGATACTGAAGATCTATTGCAGATTATGCGTTGAAAGAAGCAAACCAGGAAGGTGTTCTTCTAGGCTACCATTTCTGATGTTGTTGATCAGGTTATAGTGGATGTTGAGGCCCATGCAGTGGCTTAATAGAACAAGGTGATCGACATTCACGAGATATGATGAGAGCTTCTAGCCTAGACTTGTCATATGCACCGCGGGGTTCCCCTTCCTATATTTGTAACATAGATATCTGTTGCATTTAAACTGTGTTTCTGCGATTATGTTTGTTGAGAGATTGCGATATAATGTTGTGCGAGCTGTTGAGATTTTCTGACATATCACTCACTGAAACCATCTTTGTTGTAATAAGACATAAGTACATTCTAGTTGACATGCTTATGTTTCTTGGGAACATGTACTATACTTGTTTCTTTGATTATGTTTGCTAAGAGTGTAATATAATTTATGTGAAACATCACTAGACAAGTGTGTCAGATAGCTGGTACAGGGCAAGCACAAGTGAGCCTCGTGAGGGTGGTATCCTTACCCTCATGAGGGGTGCTTGGGCCCCACCCTCTAGAGGATGGCTGGAAGGGGAGCGTTGATCCTACCTGAAGAAGGCGACAAATACAACAGCCGCATCAAATGCCCCTGCCCTAATGGTCCCGGAGACCGGGTCTCGGTCAAAGGTGAACCCGACAAGGTTCTGGCCCGTGGGGCAGGAGGCGAGAAGCTGCATCGTTTCAGCGCAAAAGGATGAAAGGGGAGGTCACTTTACAATCAGATGAGAAATCCTCGGCATCGATGTAGGGGAGATACCCCCGGGTAGGGTCACGCCAGGATATAAAGGCCGAGTTAGCCGAGGTACGGCACAATCAAAGCAAATGCTGACCAGGTCACCTCAAGGCAGGCCGACTTACGGAGTGAACTAGCCCGGTGGGTGTTCACCTAGGATAGACCCGACCGGCATAAAACATATGTCGGCTATGTTCGATTTAACTTATTTGTAGGTACCCTCGTAGCCGGGTTAGCCAAGCGCTAGCCGGACAACCACTTGGCTTCCAAGAGAAGGAAGGAATCTCCTGCTAGTCAAAAGGTGGCCTGTGTCCACTGTAGCGTGAGTGAAACAGGCAGAGGGAAGGATGAGCGGGTCGTGGCCAACAAAGGTGACGAAGGCAATGCCGGATGACACCACCAGTGTCGGGTGACGCCCAAAAGCAAAGGGGTGCATAGATGGATACGTCAAAAGTCTGGACCAGCCTGTAAAAGAGAAAAAAGAAGCATATTACTTTACCGAGGAGCATATTCGGAGAATATGCCCTAACGTAAACCCTAGATTTGTAACCTGGGCTCCCCTATATAAGGAGCACTAGGGCCTCCATAGAGAGGGTGGGTCATTCTCTTAAGGGAAAACTCTACTGCTTTGTGCATGGGTAGTAAGAGCATCGTCTCCTTCCTACGAACAACTAGAGGAGCCCTTGTATTCATCCATAGTTCAAGTGAAAATACAAACATCCGTGTGTGGAATCACCACACTATCCCTTTCCTGGATTCCTCTAGTGCATATTAGCCCCATCTTTAGCCTATACATGGCATCTACCGTGCCACCACCACAACAGTTGGCGCCCACTGTGGGGCATGCGGCGCTAGCAGGACTAAAAATCCAGACGGGAAGCTTCATCAACATTGGGGAACACATCGTCTCGGGGCTGGTTCAGCGCTTTGGAGCGCTGGACTATGCCAGCGACAACGTCAGGAGCTTCGGCAGGCGCCCTCCTCCGCGCAACTGCCTCTTCATCAACCTTGGCAAACACAAGATCTATGTTGGCATGGACAAGTCCTGTGTTCACCCGTAGCACATCGTCGAGGGAGGCGAGCCACCCCTCAGTGCAACTCGCGGAGTGCGTATCACTCACCCCGCTAGCAGCGTTGAGGTCATGATGACCGCGCCAGATGTGGAGAAGGGCGATGATCCAGTGTAGGACCTGGACGCTATGCCAAAAGCAACAAGGTAAGGATTTCCCCCTCTAGAAAGGCCTGAGAATGTACTGCAGCAGGAAATAGATAGCCTAGCAACTCCCATAGCACCTTTAGTAGATCCGGCTCAGGCGTAGGCTAAGTTAGAGGACACTAGGCAGAAGATGTTAGCCAGGGCAAAAAAGATAGCTGAGTTACATCAATCGCTTAATAACACTCTACGTGATTACGCAACGGCAAACCGGATCAGCCCTACCCGGTTAGGTGGAGAAAAAATCCAGGGTAAAAGCCTCATCACGGAGATAGACAGAGAATATGTGCCTAAGCCAGTTCAGACAGCTACACTGGTGACAGCGGGGCTAGAGAGGTATAGCACTCCGGCGAAGAACCTCAGAGCTGCCAATGCAGCTGCATCCGAGTTAGAGGCATCGACCAGGGAAGCTAGAGAGAGGCAACAGGAAAGAGTTAACCATTTTCTGAGGATAGCATCTGAGAAAAACGAGGAAAAAAACAAGGTGAACCCGACGCAACCTGGAGCTTCGCACGTAGTTCATTCGGCAAGGAATAACCCGATGAAATCTGCCGGAGCAGCATCATCCCCACATGATCACCCCAAAAGGGAAGAAGTAGTAACCTTGGCAAGGAGGAACAAACAGATAGTGCCATATGATCCGACAAAATCAGGGAAAGCCAAGGTGGTGCACATTGATGAAGACCACCACAGTGCGAGCCGAGGTGATGCTGGCTGAGGTAACCGTGACCAAGGCAATGTCAGTCAGCGGAACGCTGGGAATGGCAATGCCGGCAAGTGAAACTCGACAGGAGCGGGGGAAAATCCACCTCGGCAACAACAGCAGCAATATGAACCGTGACAAGAGAGAAGTGTTGGTCTGGTAGTGCAGCAACAGTACGCACGTCCGGGTTAGGATGGATACAATGATGGTTACTCGGCGATGGCTGATGTCGGATTTCCAAGACCGGAGCACCATGTGATTGGCTTGAGGCTGGGAAACTGAAACTTGTAGCCAAATGATGCCAGATTAAAGTTGGACTAGATATATAGGTCAGAAATGATTAGAGTGCAAGGTCGTCCGGGTCCAGCATGCTTCGGACCTCGGATTATGAGGGAACCACCAGTACAAAACTTTCAACTGGCCAGAGGAACAAAGACGTATGATGGTAGCACTAAGCCGGATGATTGGCTCATTGACTATGCAACGACAGTTAACATAGCCGGAGGAAATTTGAGATGGACAGTAAGGTACATGCCACAAATGTTAGAGGGGCCAGCTAGGGTCTAGTTAAAGAACTTACCAGAAGGAAGTATCAACAGCTGGATAGACTTCGAGGAGATGTTCGTGAGTAATTTCTAGAGCACATACAAGAGGCCGAATAGGCCACAGACCTTGGCATTGTGCAAGCAAAGACCGAATGAGACATACCGGGAGTTCTTGACTCGTTGGTGTAACGTGACAAATTCCTGTGAAGGGGTAATTGAATCACAAGCTATTGCGTGGTTCGCCCAGGGCTGCAGGTATGCAAGTATGTTATGGCAAAGATTGTAGAGGGATATTCCAACTACGTTGGAAGAAACGATCTATATCGCTGATTCGTATGCTCTGGGTGATCCAACCCAACCTCGGATGACGTCAACCTAATGCAATGATGATTATTACCCTTGTGAGAATGCCGGAGTATCGTGGCGCAACGACTTCCGGCGTAAGAGGAGAGATGATAGGCCGAATTACCGCTACAACTCACAGCAATTTGCTACAGTAAATCAAGATCACTCCAAATGTCGGCACGAACCAGCATCAGAAAGCTGGTGGGAAATAGTGGTAGCAAAAGGGTGAAAGCGAGAAGCCTTGGACCCCAGAGCTGAAGAAGCAATTGCAGGAGAGAAAGGATAGGCCAAGGTACATGTATGAATCAATGTTGGACCAACCATGCAAGTTCCATACGCCAAATCCAAGTAATCCGGCGAACTATACAAGTCGGCAATGTGAGTGGATGAGAAAGATAGAGTAGGGCAGTTCGGGGAATGCTCAGGCACCTCGGCAAGATGCACCTCAGAATGATATACCTCGACAACCACAACTTATTGGAGCAAATGGACAACAACTGATGTTGCCTCCACCTTCGTCGAGGTATGAGAATCAAGAAAGAAGGGATGCCGTGCATCAAGTTGAGAATCAACAGCAACAACAGCCAAACCAGAGATATCCCGGGAATGACGGGAGAAATGAGTACAAGGACCACCACCAAAGTTATTGTGTGTTCACAACTGAGGAAACTGGCAGGGAAAGCTTGCAGCGCCGACATATGGAGGTGAACGTAATTATGCCGGCAATAACGAGGTACATGCCTTGGACTGAGCAGGAGATCACTTGGTGTATCAAGGATCATCCTAAGCTCATGCCAAGCCTCGGATCATACGCGTTAGTGCTGGATCTGACATTCATCGAGCCGAATATGAACGTAAGATTATACAACGTATTGATCGACAATGGTAGCAGCATCAATATTATGTACATGGACACAATGCACAAGTTGGGGATAACGGAGAACATGCTCCAAGCACAAAAACTACGTTCCATTGCATTTTGCCAGGAATCTCATGTGATCCCATAGGCAAGGTTCGGGTGGACATGTTATTCGGTACAAGGAACAATTGCCAGACTAAAAATCTAGAGTTCGAAGTGGTGAATTTGGAGAGCACGTATCACACGTTACTCGGCAAACCAGCCATGAACAAGTTTATGGCAAGTACGCACATCAGCTACTTGAAAATTAAGATGCTTGGGCCAAATGGTCCTATTACAATCACTAGGGATTTTTCGGCGCTCGATAGAGTGTGCTTTTGCCAGGTCTAATCTGGCCGGATCATTAGTAATTTCCCTAGAGAAAAGGAGAATCAAGGAAGTGGCAGTATTGGCTCAATCTACGCAAGTGCATATGTCGGTGCTGAGCAACCCTCATGGGAGTGTCTCGTTTCAAGCTGCAAAGGATACCAAGAGGATCCAAATTGACGACCAGTTTCCGGAGCGCACCGTAACAATTGGTGCCGGGCTCAACGACAAATAGGAAAGCGAGATCGTCAACTTCCTCCGTGAGAATCGGGATATTTTTGCATGGTCCACAAAGGATTTGCAAGGTGTTCCGAGGGAGTTGGCCGAGCACTCTTTACATGTGAGACCTAGAGCTAAGGCGGTGAAGCAACCTCTCTGGCGCTTTGCTGAAGACAGGAGGAAGATCATAGGTGATGAGTTGGCTCGGCTCCTTGTAGCTGGGTTTATAATGGACGTGCTCTATCTGGATTGGCTCTCTAATCCGGTACTTGTCGAGAAGAAGAAGGATGATCCGAATCTGGCAGTGGTGTGGAGAATGTGTATCGATTACACGAACCTGAACAAGGCGTGTCCTAAAGATCCGTTTCCATTGCCTAGGATAGACCAATTCATAGATTCCACTGCTAGGTGTGAACTATCGTCATTCATTGATGTGTATTCTGGTTTCCACCAGATACCCCTGAATCCTGAGGATCAACTAAAAACTGCATTTATCACCCTCGATGGGGCTTACTGCTACAAGACTAGGCCATTTGGATTACGTAATGCTAGTGTAACGTACCAAAGATGTATACAGAAATGTCTTCACGATCAAATTGGAAGAAATGTGCAGGTATATGTTGATGATGTGGTTATAAAGACCAAGGAAAGCAAAATGCTCACTGAATATATCCGGTAAACATTTGCCAATCTAAGGAGGTTCCGGATGAAACTTAATCCGGAGGAGTGTACCTTTGGTGTCCCGACAAGAAAAATACTCGGATTGCTTGTGTCCAGTCGAGGTATCGAGGCGAATCCAACCAAGATCCGGGCCATCGAAAGGATGGAACTTCCGAAGTGTCTCAATGATGTCCAAAAATTCACTGGATGCTTAGCATCGCTGAGTCGGTTCGTATGTCAGCTAGGAGAAAAGGCTTTGCCTCTCTATCAGCTAATGAAGAAATCCGACAAATTTGTGTGGACACCACAGGCGGATAATGCGTTTCACGAGTTAAAAAAGATGCTCACCTCTGCACCGATATTAGCCTCACCCCTACCCAAGGAGCCAATGTTGCTCTATATAGCAGTGACCAACCGAGTCGTAAGTGCTGTGATAGTGGTGGAACGCGATGAAGATGGTAAGTCGATGCAGAGACCAGTTTATTACCTGAGCGAAGTATTGTCTACCTCGAAGCAAAACTATCCTCATTATCTGAAGATGGCGTATGGCATCTATATGGCGGCCAAGAAGGTTAAACATTACTTTGAGGAACATCCTATGAAAGTGATCTATGAAGCGCCAATATCCGAGATAACGAGCAACAAAGATGCTAGTGACTGGATTGCAAAATGGGCAATACATTTAGCCCCCTATTCTCCACAATACGACAGAAGATATGCAATAAAGTCACAAGCTGTGGCAGACTTTTTTGTGGATTGGGCCGAGATGCAATACGAACCACCTCTACCATATCCGAGCTACTGGAGGATGCACTTTGATGGGTCGAAGTTGAAGGTCGGATTAGGGGCTGGGGTAGTCCTTACCTTACGCAAGAAAGATCAGCTGAAATACGTTCTGCAAATCCATTTTCGTGCATCAAACAACGTAGCCGAGTACGAAGCGCTTGTGCATGGCTTAAAGGTGGCAAAGGAAATAGGCATATGTCGGATTGAATGCTTTGGTGATTTGGACTTGGTGATAAAGAAGGTATGTGGTCATTGGGATGCATTGGATGCAAACATGGCCCTTTATAGTTTTCACGTTTAGAAGATATGCGGGTACTTTGAGGGATGTGAATTCCATCATGTACCACGAGATGAAAATCAAGCAGCTGACGTGTTATCGAAGCTGGGCTCATCTCGGCAACCTATTCCACCAGGAATTGCCTTAGAGCATCTAAGAAAGCCATCCATCATCCCTTCGCTAGAATCCGAGTCAATATATATCCCGAAGCCCCCCGAATCAGGACCTACCCCAATGGACATAGATTGGGGGAACACTTCAGTAAACCCTGGGACTGCCTCGGGTAACCCAGGGCCTACTTCGCAGGACCCAGGGACTAGTTAATCTGATCCGGCGGGTGTTATGTGGGTGGATGCCATGGAAATTGACGAAGAGCTTTTCCCTGTTCGAGAGGTGTCGTCATGGGCAAAGCCAATATTTGAGTTCTTGAAAGATGGAATCTTGCCGGATGATGAGATATCTTCAAGGCAAATCCAGGGAAGAGCCAAGGCATATACAATAATCAATGCCGAACTATACAAGAGAAGCGTTACAAATGTCCTACAGAGGTGTGTTGACCTAGAAGAAGGATTAAATATCCTCCAAGAAATTCATCAAGGGGAATGTGGTCACCACACTTCGTCCAGGGCATTAGTAGCAAAAGCTTTTCGGCATGGATTCTATTAGCCAAGTGCCTTGGAGTTAGTTGACGATCTAGTGAGAACATGAAATAGCTGTCAAAGATACGCCACCAAGACCCATATGCCAATGTCAGAACTCAAGACCATCCCCATTACCTGGCCATTTGCTGTATGGTGCCTGGATATGCTGGGGCCATTTAAGCCGGGAAAGGGAGGTATGACCCACATCTTGGTCATGGTCGATAAATTTACCAAGTGGATTGAAGTTAAGCCCATAAGGAATGTGATGGAGCTACGGCCGTGTGATTCCTCAAATATATCATCTTGATATACAGCTATCCTCATAGTATCATAACCGATAATAGTAACAATTTTGCTGAAGGAGCATTTGCTAGATTTTGCCGAGAAAAGAAGATCCGGCCAGACATTGCATCAGTTGCCGACCCTGCATCGAACGGACAAATGGAAAGATCTAATGGACTAGTATTGTTCGGGATAAAAACCCGGCTCATTGAGCCGCTGCAAAGATCAACAAGGTGTTGGATAGAAGAACTACCAGCCGTACTATGGAGCTTAAGAACAACTCTGAATCGATCAACAGGCTATACACCATTTTTTCTAGTATATGGGGGCAAAAGCTGTATTACCAACCAACATAAAGCATGATTCACCTAGGGTCACCCAATACAAAGAAGCTGAAGTGCAAGAAGCCCGGCAAAATGATGTTGATCTTCTAGAAGAAGCGAGAGAATTGGCATTGTCCAGATCCACCATTTATTAGCAAAATCTCCGACGCTATCATAGCCGGAAAGTAAACCCCCGAGTTTTTCGGTAAGCTGATCTAGTACATCAGTTGGTGCAGCGAACTGCTGGCATGCATAAGCTATCCCCTCCATAGGAAGGGTCATTCATTGTAAGCAAAGCATTGCACAATGACACCTATTATCTTATGGATGCACAACCACAGGAGAAGAACAAGGCGGGCAGGTCCGGCGAGGAATCTCAGCGTCCATGGAATGTAGCTCTACTTCGTCCATTTTACACTTAGAAAAGAAGTGTATATATCTGAGTCTCTACATGTCGGTATGTATGTCGGCAGTGAGCTTATCCTTGTAGAAACTCGGGGACTGCCTTAGTAATGTTTGTTTTTTCTGCATTTCCTTTTTATATGTCAGCTCGCTTAATTTGCTTACGCCTTAGCCGTGATAGTAGTATGTCGGCACCAAAAACTAATTGTTCGACTTTTTGCTATCCAACAAGGATTGGCTTCATGGCAAGCAAGAGAACAAGCTTGGAATTGTAGAACATACGAAAAACATCTAAGGAAAAATAACGCAATCGATCCAACATTTGTTTTCCGAACTAACCCCTCTATTTTTTTTATTTATGTTATGTTGAATTACCTTGAGCTATTCCTAAAAAGTTTCAAATATTGTTAAGTCAGTATTTTGAACTTTGGACTCGTAAGTCAAAAATAGAATCAAGGTAGACACGACCTGAATCATGAAATTGATAGAATAAGAAAGTAAACTCGGGGACTCCGCTGATGTTAACCCAACGTTAAAAAACTTAGTAGCAAAACACAACCATTTTGTGTAATTCATCTGCACCCAGCATACCGGTGATCTGATAAAAGTTAAAGTTTTTTTTGGCTTAAGGAGCAGCAGAAGGACCCAGATCATCGGTCGAAGGAGGGGTTAATTTGTCATGTATAGGCGGAGCGCTGGTTCCTGCCTCATATTCTAGGTTAGCACCCCCATCCTACGGATCTTCTAAATCCTCGTCGAGCTTGGAGGCTTCCTCTTCTTATTCTTCGCCGTCAGCCTCATCCGAGACATAAGCGTCGTCAACTGCATCAAGAAATCTCAGACCTTCGTTCCAGCTGTGGCATAAGGAGTACTGGATGAGGTCGTAGGTGCATCCCTTGCGTTGAGCAATGGACTCCGGATCATTTGTCCATTTTGATCCGGTGCGCATGCAGTCAAGCACCTTCAGATCTAACATCTCATACCAAGAAAGGACGAAGCTCAACATCGTATCAGCCCCCGCACGTGCAGCTGACTCTCACCAAAGGTTTAGCTAGGTCTCACACTCCATCAGTTTCGCTATGAAAGTTTTACTACCTTTGGGAGTGGGATCAGTGGGCCAGAGAGCATTGAACATCCAGACAGCTACTGGCATAATGTCCGCGCCATAATTTTTCATGACTTCAACGCGAGCAGCGAGGCTCAGCAGCATGTCCTCCGTGTCATAAGAAATAGACTCGGAGGCAGGACCAGCTGGGGTACCCTGTTGTAGGCGGAACTTGGAGACAATGGTAGAAGCAAGGATTTCTCTCACTGGGAACCTACCTGTGATCAAAACAGACAATATCAATAAGTAAGGGCATATGACCCGGAGAAACAAGTGTCGGAAGGTAGAACAGAACTCACGAGCAATGTGGCTGAGGATCCGGGTCAGCTCCATTTTGCCATCAGCTGTCCTTTTCTTGAGCTTCTCATACTCAGTGGTCACCGACTCAAGTTTGATGTCGGCTTCCTTCAACAAGTCATTGTCCTTGGCCAGCTGAGTCTTGAGGCGTTCTTTCTCCTCAGAGAACTCTTGGTCGGCCTTGTTGAGCTCTGCCCTAAGGAAGTCTTTGAGCCTCTAATTTTGGCATTCGGCCGAGTTATCTCATCGTCCTTAAGGAGAAGCTTGACGATCTCGTCATCTTTCTTTTTGAGTTCAGCCTCATGCTTTCCTACTTGTTCAAAAAAGTGAAGTATCATGTCAGGAATAGGCACGCTATCTTGGAGTGTCACTTCAATAGTTAGTTGACCCGATAGATCCGAGGTATAAATATCCGCTGAGTCAGAGTAAGAGTAAGGAAAGGCTAAGTTATCAAGACGAGTTACCTGCGACCTCGGCCAGGTTCTTTCGCATGATGATGTTCTCAGCCTCCACCTCGGTTGTACAATCCGAATGACAAGTTAATACAGATAGCAAGTAACACAAAGGAGTGAAACAGAAAGAGGATAAGAGAAATAACTTACACTTCGTTTTTAGCTCAGCAAGTAGTTTGATGTGCTTGGAGCAAAGGTCCTTATATGTGTGTCGCAGACGTTGGAACTTAGCAGTTTGGCGGTTGGTGTTGATCTAAAACAAGCAAATGTTAGTTCAGAAATGAGAAGGTGTGTGGATATTCAAAGTCTACAAGAACTTAACCTGGCTCTAGGTGTGTGGATATTCAAAGTATACAAGATCCGGGCCAAGTGGAACTTAACCCGGCTCTAGGTGTGTGGATATTGGAAGTCTACAAGATCCGGGCCAAGTGGAACTTAACTCGGCTCTAGGTGCGTGGATATTTGAAGTCTACAAGATTCAGGCCAAGTGGAACTTAACCCGGCTCTAGGTGTGTGGATATTCGAAGTCTGCAAGATCCGGGCCAAGGGGAACTTAACCCGGCTCTAGGTGTGTGCATATTTGAAGCTACAAGATCCTGGCCAAGTGGAACTTATCCGACTCTAGGTGTGTGGATATTTGAAACTACTTAGTAATTGTGCTAGTTTTCTAAGAGCATCTGGCCGAGTAATAAATTACTCCCCCGGAGGCTCGGGGACTAGTGGGTATATCACTAAGTGTCTGCGCATAAAAAAGGTATGACGGAAAAGGGGTTACCTCCATCATCTGGCCAGCGAAGGAAATGGCCTTGGTAGTAGTATTCATCTGGGCACTAAACTCTGCCTAACCAAATTTATCCGGGAGATCGCCCTGGGGGTTTATCAATTTGGCATCATTCCAATTATTCACGTATTCGATGAGCGCTGGACTATAATTCTCCTCGCTGAGCGCTTGACTCGTCACCAGACCCTTGGCGTGGAATTCCCGCCTTGCGATATGGGTAGCAGTTGGGCTAGTATGCAATGTAAGTTGCTTGCTACCTTCAGATCCGGTGGCAGAAGACCCGGAGGAGGCGCCACCCTTCTTTATCATGGATGCCAGCTTGCGCTGTCTAGGTTCAATATTCGTGCTCTTGGAGGCCGGGTCCTTTAGAAACCTCGGCAACCTTCTTGCTCTTGCTACTGGACTTGGGCCGCTGTAGAGGACCCGAAGTTGCTACTCCGGATTGAGCCTGAGAAGCTGGCAGGAATATATCCTAGATGGAGACAGTTGATCCGGATGTAGCTGTCTGAGGCCTTTTGGGCATCGACGCTAGTGCGGGTGTTGGTGTTGCTGCTGGTACTGGTGCAGTTTCTGCTGTTGGCGAAGATGTTGGTGTTGGTACTAGTGCTGGTGATGGTACATGTGCGGGTGCTAGGGATAGTGCTGATGCCGAGATCGGTGTTGGAGAAGAAGAAGTCTAGGGCGGTGCCGATGAAACTAGCATCTCAATAAGAGTGGGTTGCGGCTGAGGCGAAGGAGTACTAGGGAGCTCCGGCATAGTCGTATGCTCAGCAGCCCCACTTCCACTCGCACCGACATTATCCTCCTCATTACGAGGTAGGCTTAGATCCAGCACGGTTGTTGAGCTCTCTTGGATAGGGCTCAGTGGGTGAACATCATCGTCACGGGGGGGAGGGGGTTATGGAGCACTCCGGATAGGAGAGGCGATGTTGGGACCACTCTAGGGGATCACCCTTGGAGCGCTGCTGAATCAGACAATGGACAACAAGTTAAAAGGAGAAATAGAGGCAGATCATATGCCAAAACAACGAAGTATAACCCGGAAATGAATGAGGAAAATGGACTTACTCAGAAGAGGTTGGAGGTTCCTTGGGCCGAGGCACTCTCCGGACCGTGGCCTTTGCCTTCGGCCCAGGCTTGTTGGCACCCTTGACGCTAGACTTCTTTTGCCTCTTCTTGGGCAGTGGCACCTTAGAAGCTGCGGCCTAGGTTGCTGGCCATTTCCGGGAAAGGGCAGGAACCGCCTCATCCAAGTCGAGAAGAGGATCCTCGTGGACCTGACCGGCCAGGTTAGCTAAGGCCAAGGTAAACGAAAGCACGTAAGAGATGGTCACTAGATCAAGTACCTCCATAATCTCAACATCGGAGTCATCATCAACCAGCTAATCCCTCAAAGAAGAGGCCTTACCAGAAGTTCGCTTGAAGCTATCCAGAATGGGTAAGAACGTCTCCGGGTCCAGCTCAACGGTGTCCGGATCTGAGCGGTCCTCCACCCATTTGAGAGATGGCTCCTTACCATCTTCCACTGTCTGCTAGAGAAACAACTGCGAGAAAAATACTAATGGATCAAATAAGGATATGGGCTGACATACCACAAGACTCGGAGAGAGGGTCAGGTGAGGAACATACCAGAGGAGGCAAGTTAGCCCGAGAGAAGTTCGCAAGCCCCCACTTCCATGCCTCAGGTGAGGAACATACCATAGGATGCAAGTTAGCCCGGGTGAAGTTCGCAAGCCCCCACTTCCATGCCTCAGTAAACTCCTTTTCTATCTTAAAGATAGCCTTGACTCGATGAAATATGTCGGAGTTATTAAGCTCGAAGGAGGAGGCGCGGTTGGGGTCACGAGGACCGCTCAAGTGGCAAAGCTTGTGCGAAGCTTTTGTAGAGGGGAGATCCGGCTGCGAACGAAGGTGATCATAACATCCTCGATGCGCATCCCCTGCTTGAAAAGCTCCTTGACCCGCCACTCCACTTGATTCGCTAAGGTGGTTGCCCGCTTTGGGATCCGGTACCACAAGGTTGCATCCGGAGGACCCAATTTGAAGGGAAGTAGCCGGATCAGGTCTTCATCAGTGTTGTTCCTTACATAAAAGAAGGTTCAGGCCCAGCCCTTGCAGGATTCAAGGCCTGTGACTCGGGGGAAGGCAGAATTCTTGCAGGGAGAGATAGAAGCTCCACCGCACTAGGTTAAAAGTTTGTCGGCTGGGACAAGAAGAGGGTCAGGAATGACTTTTTTGCGAAGACCAAAGAACTTGATCCAAAGTTCTTTGGTGGGCCAGGGGCTGGCATATCCCTCTATGCCGGAAGCAAAGGAAGAGAGGGAGGTAATGGCATTTGCTAGATGATGGTGCGGCTGAAGATTATAGGTATTGATGAAATCATGGAAGAAATCACTCACTGGGAGGCCAAAGCCACGCTGAAAATGGGACAAGAAGACCATGGACTCACCTAGATTTGGGGAGGGAGCAATATATGCGGCAGCGAGGTGGCATGTGACGCCTGGGGGAATGCGGTGGCTCTGGTAAAGGCAGTCAAGATCATCTTGACAGACCCACGACCCCGCCCAGGTGCCGCGCTTGTGCGCCTCGCTTTCTTCCTCTTCTTCTTCCTTAGCAACGATGATCTCCTCTTCTGTCATCTCCAAATCGCTATCCTCGCGGAAGTAATCTGCGTTGGGGGGCAATGGCTTGGAACAACAAGGCCCCGTAGCAGAGAACTTGCGTAGGAGCGGTGGTGGAGATGCAGAAGAACAGCGAAGCACATCAGCGGCGGCGCTACGCGAAGAAGGAGCAGCGGCGTAGCTATGGAGAAGAAGGAAGTAGAGGGCAGGGGCACGTGCGAAGTGGGGGAAATCCCCATGGGTCGTCCTTGTCCCCTATTTAACTGCACCCCTAGGAGGCGTAGTGGGATCCAGGGCTGCAGTGGTGCCACACGGTGTGGCCGTGTATTCGCCAAGCCAGCCAATCAGGCACGTGCCACACCAAGGGTCACATGGATCAACAAATATTACGATGCAACGTGGTGATACAGTTAACAAGGAGGCTGCCATGACGTGATGTTCGCAGCAGTTATTCCTGACAATCAATACAGTAACCGGCGCAGTAACTGGCGCGAGCCCTTAAAATGAGGCAAAGTGATGATTACCCTCCACATATGACGTGAGGAAGTGTATGAGAGAAGGAAAGATGATTCGCATAAAGGGAGAGTAACCCGGCCAGTGAGAAGTAACTCAGAACGTGCCAAGGGAATGTCAAGCAGAAGGATCCGGGTTACGAGATAACTCGACAAACAAAGATTAGATCTTGATAAGTGGAACCTGCTGTGGCCTTATCAGCTGAAGTTGCTAAGACCGCATCAGCTTCGGGGACTAATGTTGGGGGGATACCCAGGGTAGGGTCACGCCGGGGTCTAAAGTCCGAGTTAGTCGAGGTACGGCACAGTCAAAGCGAATGCTGACTATGTCACCTCAAGGCAGGCCGACTTACGGAGTGACCCGACCCGGTGGGTGTTCACCCAGCATAGACTCGGCCGGCATAAAACATATGTCGGCTATGTTCAATTTACCTTGTTTGCAGGTACACTCGTAGCCAGGTTAGCCAGGCACTAGCCGGATTACCACTTGCTTCCAAGTGAATGAAGGAATCTCCCGCTGGTTAAAAGGTGGCCTCTATTCACTATATTGTGAGCGAAGCAGGCAGAGGGAAGGACCAGCGGGGCGTGGCCGACAAAGGTGATGAAGGCAATGCCGGCTGATGCCACCAATGTCGGGTGACGCCCAAAAGCAAAGCGGCACATAGAGGGATACGTCCAAAGTCCGGACCAGCCTGTAAAAGAGAAAAAGAAGCATATTACTTTACCAAGGAGCATATTCAGAGAATATGCTCTAACGTAAACCATAGATTTGTAAGCTGGGGTCCCCCATATAAGTTGCACCAGGACCTCCATAGAGAGGGTGGGTCATTCTATTAAGGGAAAACTCTAGTTCTTTGTGCGTGGGTAGTAAGAGCATCGTCTCCTTCCTACGAACAGCTCAAGGAGCCCTTGTATTCATCCATAGTTCAAGTGAAAATACAAACATCTGTGTGTGCAATCACCACACTATCCCTCCCTGGATTCCTCTAGTGCATATTAGCCCCATCTTTACCCTATACATGGCATCTACCGTGCCACCACCACGACAGTCGAAGACCTAGTCCACCAAAAAGTAGTCTCATGGACCAGTATCTCGGGGGGCAGCACTGTGGTGACCCTTTCCTCCCATGAGCTAGGGGAAGAGGGCCGACACCGCCCTATATAAGGGACCCTTCTCCTACATTGGGATGGTATGGATCCCTGAGGTCTAAAACCCTAGACTTTCATCCACCATTGTAACCTTGCGAGGTAAGCGAGTAATACAACAAAGCTGGAGTAGGGGCTTTACCTCCTCACGAGGGCCCCGAAGGGTAAAAATCCGGTGTCAACTCTCTGTCGTGCATCCGCTCCGCCGCTGTAGTTGCCTCTGAATTCCTTCGGAGTTGCGTGTTCAGCCCCCTCTCGAACCAAGGGATTGTTGGATCTTCGTTCCTTCACGGGACAAATCTCTGACATTTGGCCCATCGGGTAGGGGACTGAGACGCGCTTCCAAGACCTTTAGGCGAGCAACACCATGGCAAGGAGTTCTGGCACGGAAGCCACCCCGGTAGGTTACATGCCTAGAGGGCTAGCCGGGATGGTTACCTGCATCTTGGGCGGGCTGCAGGCCTCTGCCTACTGACCACGTGGTGGACAGTCACCCGGGGGCTGGCGGCGGCAAGGTGTAGTGCTACAGACACACCTCTCCGGTGGTCGCGGCAGCCGGTCTCCTTTTGGCGCCTCGGACCACCCCGGATCCACTCGCCTGGTGGGCGTCGTGCCATCATTTGTACCCCCACCATCGGTGGGGTCACGGTGTCCAAGACCCGCATCAATGGCGGGTCGGGCCTGAACATGCTCTCCGAAGAAGCGTTCGGGAAGCTGCGGGTGCCCGACACACGCCTCCTCCCCACCCCGCTGTTCGTGGGGGTCATGGCGGGCACCACCGTGCCCCTCGGTTGGGTCCAGCTCCCCGTCACCTTCAGGACGAGCGACAACTACAACACGGAGCTCATTGACTTTGATGTCACCTGGATCTCTCTGCCTTACAATGCCATCTTGGGTTACCTGGCCCTAGCTAAGTTCATGCGGTCATGCATAACGCCTACAACCTGGTCTAGATGTCGGGCAGTGCTGGCGCCACCATCACAGTGCACTGCGACGAGGTCGAAGCCGTGCTCTCCCTCATGCAAGCTTGCAAGGGGGTCGCGCATGTGCGGCAGGATCTCGTGTTCGACATCCCACGGATCTCCCCATCCCAGGGAGGAGAAGACGCCGAGTCGGCGGCGCCTCCCGTCAAAGACACCGTGTGCACCACCGCGGTTGCCGGCAAGAAGAAGCCGACGTTCTCCCAAGAAAGGACCAAGACCAAGAAGGTCCCCCTCGACCAAGAGGTACTAGGGGCTACGATCACAATCGGTGCCAGCCTCCCTCCCGTGAGGGAGGAAGCCCTCATTGCTTTCCTCCAGGAAAACGTGGACATGTTCGCCTGGTCCTCGTCGGACATGACATGGGTTCCTCGCGAGGTAATCGAGAACCACTTAGAGGTGTGCCCCACGGCACGCCCAGTGAAGCAGAAGCCGCGGAAGCAGTCGGCGGAAAAGCAACAATTCATCATCGCCGAAATGGAAAAGCTCGTGAAGGCACACCTCGTCAAGGAAGTCCTGCATGCCGACTGGCACGTGAACCCCGTGGTGGTTCCTAAGGCCACCGGGGGCGGGAGGCTCAACATCGAATTCACCGACCTCAACAAGGCATGCCCCAAGGATCCGTTCCCGCTACCGCGGATAGATCAAATCGTCGACTCCATGGCAGGCTGTGACCCGCTATGTTTCATGGACGCCTTATCGGGGTACCATCAGATCAAGATGGCCAAGGAGGACGAGGAGAAGACAGCTTTCATCACCCCGTGCGGCGTGTACTGCTACACATGCATGCTGTTTGACCTCAAGAACGTCGACGCCACCTTCCAAAGGCTCATGCACATTATGCTAGGAGGGCGGATGGGGAGGAACACGAAGGCCTACGTCAACGACGTTGTGGTCAAGACCTGTGAGAAAGACACCTTGGTGGAGGGCCTGGCGGAAACCTTCACCAACTTACGTCGGGTAAACATCAAGATCAACCATGCCAAGTGCATGTTTGGTGTCCCATCAGGCAAGCTCCTCGGGTTCTTGGTGTTGCATCGAGGGATCGAGGCTAACCCCGATATGGTCCGGGCCATCGAGGAAATGTGCTCGCCAATGTGGCTCAAAGAGATTCAGCGGTTGGCTGGGTGCATGGCGGCTTTGGGAAGATTCATCTCCAAGCTCGGCGAGAAGGCCTTGCCTTTTTTCAAGATCATGAAGCGTACCGGTGTGTTTAGTGGACTCCGGAGGCCGACGAGGAATTCGAGCCCCTCAAGAGGTACCTCACAAGCCCACTAATCAGGGTGGCCCCCAGGGAGCGTGAGCCGCTACTGCTGTACCTGGCTGCCATGCCACAAATGGCGAGCGTCGTCCTGGTCACCGAGCGTGAAGAGGTGGTAGAAAGGAAGCGGAGGCCCCGGGCTCCTAATGCCCCCGAGGGCTTGGGGGCTGCGCCCAAGGACGGCGGCACCCCGAAGGGAGCCAAGGACGGGGTCGTCGACCGTGCCACGACCAAGAATACGGAGCTCATGCAACAGCCAGTCTACTTCGTCAGCACGGTGCTCAGGGACACACGGGAAAGGTACCCCATGCACCAGAAGTTCCTCTACGCACCGCTCATAGCGTCGCGCAAGCTGTGCCACTACTTCTAGGGTCATCCCATTAGGGTGGTCACCAAATTTCCTCTAGAGGCAATCCTGTGCAACCCCAATGTCACGGGCCACGTAGCTGAATGGGCCACCGAACTACAACCCTTTGAGCTGATGTTCGACACCACGCCCAGCGTCCGTGCAAGGGCCCTGGCAGAGTTCATGGCTGAATGGACTGACCTTGGGGAAGGCGAGCCTCGGGAGGAAATAACCCAACTTCCCGGGAAGCTAGCCTAGGGCGTTGGACTGTGAACTTCGACGGGTCGTTCAACACGGACAGCTCCGGGGCAGCCACCATGCTCACATCCCCCACGGGTGACAAACTCTCCTACGTCGTGCAGATAAGCTTCAAGGATGGACACACGCCCTCCATCAACATCGCTGAGTATGAGGGCTTGATTTCTGGCCTCAAGGCGGCCATCTCCCTCGGCATCAAGCACGTCGTGATCCAAGGGGACTCCTTACTCCTGGTTAACTTCTCCAACAAAATCTACCGCCCCAAGGACGAGCACATGGCGGCGTACCTAGAGGAAGTGTGAAGGCCGGAGAAGTACTTCCTAGGCGTGGACCTACTGGACATCCCTCGTGGAGATAACTACAAGGCAGACGAAATCACCAAGCGCGTGTCTAGGCGGGAGCCACAGCAGGCAGGGGTCTTCAAGGAAAGACTATTCAAACCCTCACCCACCCCCCGGAAACAAAACTTCCCAACTAGAGGAGCTCTTGCCCCACCCTCCACAGGCACACCCGACTACGGCCTGTGTAAGGCCCAACTTTGGTCGACTAGAAGGGGGTGAATACGAGACTACCAATTTTTATTATTTTCAAGCAATTTTAGGCTTTGCACAAAGTAAAGTTCAATAGAGATTCTAGTAGATGGACAACCTATATGGCAAACGATGCAACAAGTAAACAAGACGGTAAATGCAAGAAGTAAAGGAGAGGAGCGGATAAACTGGCAAGGGGACATGGAGACGTAATTCCTATAGTTCACTTCCAAGGAAGCTATGT
This sequence comes from Avena eriantha, assembly GCA_910589775.1. Taxonomy (NCBI): domain Eukaryota; kingdom Viridiplantae; phylum Streptophyta; class Magnoliopsida; order Poales; family Poaceae; genus Avena; species Avena eriantha. The sequence continues at coordinate 239,721,241 of OU342745.1, forward strand.
CTACATTGGAGAGGTGTCGGGGCCACACAAGCTCACCCGAGCGCCACAAAGGCGTCACCTTCTTCTCCGGTGAGCACCACCACAAAGGCGGCCTCACAATCCACTAACCGGTGACCTTGAAGGCACCAACCGAAACCTTTATAACAAGGTTGAGGGGAGACTCCATAAGTCAATTGGAGGCCCTCAACAACACCACGGAGCTTCACAACGATTGCCACAACTCCAAAGATTCCCTACACCGTCTAGGGTTCCAAGAACCCAAGAGAACAAGATCCATGAAGGATGAGTGGGGGAAATCATGATTCCTTTGGTGGAAGTGTAGACCTAGGTCACCTTCCCCAATCCTCAAAAGATCAAGAGGTTTGAGTGGGTAGGGAGAGAGATCTAGGCAAGTCAAGATCCTGTATTAATGGAGGAGAGAGAAAAGAAGAGATGAATGGAGAGGAGGAAGAAGAGGGCCTTAAATAGGCCTCTTCCAAACGGATAGAATTTCTGCCTCCGCGATACCACCTGTATTACCGGTGGCAGGCCGGTAGTTCCGACGGGCGACTCCTAGCTGTCTGAAGATGCTCCATGGAATGGTCGGATTGATCGTTTAGCAGGCCCCATGAACTGACCGGAACTACCGATCCTAGTTTTGACCCAAGTACCGATAAATAGACACATTGATACAGAGAAGTATGTGAACATATTTTCTATTTATCGGAAATTGGAGCGGAAATGGAGTCGGAACAACCGGGTCGCAAGGAGCTGACCGGTACTACTGGCGGGGAGCGGTACCACCGCTCAAAGGAACTAGGACTGGTTAGTGTTGACCAGAAGTTCTAGTCCAATTGGACCAAACCTTCTGGACAGTACTACCGGTGCTAATTCCCACTCTTATTCCTTCAAATAGGCATATCAATACAGAAGTGATACTGAATCGGTTTCGTGTTTACTCGAATTAGGATCAGAACAACGCCCGGAAGTACCGCTCGATCAGTTCCCAAAAACACCTTTGGTGGTACTACCGGCGCCTTGCCTGTACTATCGGTCAGGGCAGAAACTTCTCAACCTCCTCAAGGGATCACTCTCTCTCTGAAAACAGGGAAGGCAGTGGATGTGCTGATATGGTCTGTGCATGAAACTGTGATTTCCCACAATCTTCCAAGGTGGACCTCCTCTTGATAGTACGGTAGCCTATAACAAAGATAAGAGAAAGTGCAAATAATGGCCACCGTCTTCAAGCTCCTTCTAGAGAGAAGTCCACCAACAAAACTGCCCGTAGATAAAACCTGCAACTTGGGCACACGATTAAACCACAAATGAAGTTGTCATCAAGACCAAAATACATGGAGAAAAACAATATCCTTTCAGTCTCCCCCTTTTTGATGTTTGATGACAACCCCACAAGATTTGCATAAAAGATGACAACAAGGAAAAGCTTATGCAATAAGAGAAATAAGAGGCTCCCCCTAGATGTGGGCAAGATATAAAAACAAATTCTTTTGGAATGCAACAAGCACACATGTGAGGGAGGTCCCCCTTTCAAAGTAAAACAACAAGTGTGCAAGGAAAGGAATACAAACGAGAGGGACTCATACCTTGCACCAAAGCCAATTTGGAGAGACAATATTAGATACATGAAGATACCTCCACAATATAGCTTAGCCCATAAAAACCAACCACTAGTACATCACATAGATACCATAACACATAATGTCACCAAAGATAGTAGCATACATAAATACAGTCCACAGAAAAATAACCAACGGAGGTCCACAATCATACATAACGGAGGAAACGTGTGCACGAGCATAAAAGGTCAAAGAAAGAGCGAGCTCGTGACACAACCCATGAAAATCTCGTAGCCCTAAGGAACACTTTATCCCACTTTGGCACCAAGATGCCAAAAAGGGACAAAGTAGACAAACTAAGCTCCCCACCCACCAACATACGAAGGAGGAGGCTCAGGTCCCATGAGGCATTATTCCAAGAGGGGGAAAAGGACCGATGACCTCAGGCTCGTCATCACTACCAGTCCACCTGTAATGAGTGTTGACCCACTGATTCTTGGGCGCGGTGACAGAACTGGACTCGGGAGATACCACAATATCAAGCTTCCTCATGATGGCATTCTCCCTCTTAATACTATGCCTCTGAGCAACATATGACTGATACTCACAGTCCTGAATGAAACAAAAGGTCTTCTTAACTTTCCTTAGCAACTTCTTGGCCCAAGATGGCTGTCTCTCAAGTCAGGGTGGAGGATAAGCCTCCACACGGTCCCCATCACTAGCATGGCCTGAAGTGTTAGCAGCCTCGCTGGCAGCGTCCTCAGCAGCAGCTTCCCTTTTAGCTTGTGAACATGGTTTCTTATGCTTCATCACACGGAAGGTCTTCTCCTCATGAATAGTGCAGGCATCCTGAGGATAAGGCGAACCTGTGGCAGCTCGCCACTTAGCATTGATGATGGTCTGAATGTACGGAGCATAGGGACATGATCTCTTCTCAATCAGTGCAGACCAAATTTCTTCAAACAGATAGTCCATAAGATCCATGCGCTCATGAGAGTTTCTGTGGCGATAAGTCTGATACATGAGATCAATCTGCAAGGCATGCAGCTAATCAAAGTTACCTACCTTGGGAGCAATGGTGTTCTGGTAGACTTTGTGCATGATATCATAGGTTGGAAGGAGACGAGCAACATTACCATTGACACCCCAGCCCTCAATGTACAAGGGCTCCAGAACTTCAGGATCAGAGGCCTTGCCCCTATGAATGTCCCATCCATTAGCGTGCGGGCCTTGCAGAATAGGATAACCAATAAGAGCAGCAAACTCAGACCATTTGGTAGTAAGATACTGGTTTTGAGTCATCCACTTCAGAGTCCTATCTTGAGGGTCAGTATCAATGTAAAGGGTGCAGTAGAACTGAGCAATGTCCCTCTCATCAAAATTCCCACGGTGCTCCATAATCTTAATGAGCCCAAACCTCCTGCACATGTGGAGAGCCTCACCAAAGTACTTGGGGTTGCTCTCCATATTGGCCACGTTGATGTGTTTCTGGTGGCAACCACATTCTTCTTCTTGGAAGCATACACCTCAGAATAGATTTCTTCTTGGTGCTTGGTATGGAAGAAAGGGTCCTGAGCCAGACGATCACAGGGAACAACATAGGGATCAATCTTGCGAAACTCCTCATATGCAACCTGAGGCCATGATGAAATCTTATTCTTGGTCGTGTCGGGCCCGGAGGTGGTCTTCTTCTGGTTGGATAGAACATGCCTCTTCCCTTCAGCAGCAGCGGCACGGCGCTCTGCAACAGCTCTCTCACGGGCAGTCTAAGCAGGAGGGCGAACAACTTCGAAATCACCATCATCAATCTCGGAAGGACCACGAGGAGGAGCATGAGACCGCTTGGAGCCACCACGAGAACCACCTTGCCCTGAGAAGAAAGCATAAAGTAGGAAGGGAAAGGGGTAAGTTCACAAGGTCGAAGAAGGAAAACAGGAGCCAAGAACAGATTGACAAAATACAAAGACAGATGTTGAAAATGGTGAAGCGGTAGTTCCGCCGAGCTGCCGGAACTACCGGTGGCACGGGAACCACCGGAAGTACCGTTCGTGTCCCACCGGTAGTACCGGTGGAGGAGCCCACCGGAAGTACCGGCTAGGCCCACTGGTAGTACCGGTCAGGGCATGAATAGGGCAGTTCATCGGATTTGCAATGAGCAAAAGATCTAAGTGCACAAAAAATAAAATCTAGCCAATCTATTGAGGCAATATGTTCAACCAACGTATCCTAGCCCTACCATGATCTCCTGAAATAGTTCTAGCCAAAGAAGAGCCGTAGACATGGAAAGTCTACTCAAGCATAATTATGGCCAGATCTCCATCAATGAAGGTGAGAGGAGCTAATACCAGGGCCATGGCTAGAGATCGAGGTGGGGAAGAATCCCACAGAGCAGATCTGAAGAGGGGAGGATGGAATCGGTGGTGCCAGCGGCGCCACCGTGGAGAGCTTCCTGGGACGTGCGAGCAGTAATCAGGGGGTCTAGGGGCAAGTGGGGAAGAATATCCCGTGGGCCCCTTGGCCTGTAACTTAAAGGACCCTCGCTCGGCCGGTAGTACCGGCCAAGGGCCGGAACTACCGGTGACGCTGGTAGCTCAAAACGGAGCGGTAGTAGCGGTCTGAAAAAACTTCCAGGGAAGTTAGGCCCAAAGCGGTAGTACAGACTAAGACTAGAACTAGTGAAGGAAATATACCCTGAGAGGCAATAATAAAGTTTTTATTATGTATTCCTTATATATGATAGATGCTTATTTTGCATGCTAGAATTGTATTGATCGGAAACATCAATACACGTGTGTTTAATAAACAAAAAGGGTTCCTAGTTATGCCTCTCTTATAGACTAGGTTGTTGATTAACAAGATGATCAAGGTTTCTTGATCATGGACATTGGATGTTGTTAATAACAAGGTCACAGCATTTGTGAAATGATGTGATGAACATTCATCCGAAGTATAGCATTACGATCAAGTCATTATGTTTACATTGTTATAACATCATACGAAGTAATCTTTATCCTTAGACCATGAGATCATGTTAATTGCTAACACTGGAAGAGTATCTTGATAACATTAAACGTCACACTGTAACAGGGTGACTATAAAGATGGGTTCAGTGCTACGAAGGTGTTATGTTGAGGCTCATGGATCAAGAGTGGAATTTGGCAATCCCGATGACGGATAGATATACTCTAGGCCCTCTCGGTGATATCACATTGAGATAGCTTGCAAGCAAGTGATGTGATCACTAGAATGTTATATCACGGGAACGGGAAAAGAGTGCATGTTGGTAACGAGATCAAACTAGGTATTTGGATACAGATGATCGAATCTCGGACATGTATTATATCAAGAGACAAAAGGATTAAATTACAAGCGTTAAAGGTTCTCACGATCATATAAGTCATCGTTGAATATGCAGGAGTCAGTATGGACCTCCAGGTCCCGCTTCTGATTATTGATCTGAGAGGAGTCTCAATCATGTCTGCATTATTCGCGAACCGTAGGGTGACACACTTAAGAGTTACCGGACACCATTTTGGAGCACATATGTTTCAGACGAAAGAATTGCAAAGCGCATGAATTGTTTCGATAGAAACCGGAAATTGTTTTGGGTGAAATTGCAGAAAGTGGTTCTGCATGTGATATTGAAATATTGCAAGGGGTTATATGTGAATGTTTGTTAATTAAAGTAATTAACACAATTCTGAATAATAAAAGAGTTTTATTAAATGAGAGAGCATTAAACTTAGAGATTTTAATGCATTTAAAGTGGGAACTTTAAAAGGGAATGTGAAGAGGCATTTTAATGTGGAGGGGTTACTACCACATGAATGGAGGAGGTGAAGGGTCACCTCCCCCATGCGCCGGCCATGGGGAGGGGCACCCCCCTCCTTCTATAAAAGGCCCCCCTCTTCCTCCTTCTCCTCACACCTCCTCGTGAAGGATCTCTCTCCCCCTCTAGAATTATTCCCCCATGGTCTTGGATTAGCGAGATACATATTCCCGGTGGCATTTTGTGTGGAAGGAGTTTCTGCTTCCGCTGGATCACTGGAGCGAGGAGGTGGACATTATTCGGTGGCTTGAACGTGTGTGCGAGTACGGATGCGCTGCTGAGTTGCGGCGCTCGGACTTCCTCACGATCTTGAGATCGGCAAGTGTACGACTACATCAACCACGAGTTCCTACTCGTTAACAAAACTCGTTGTCTTCGAGGGTAAGTTCTCGATCGATGTATGTCCACCCGTTGCTTTGTACCTAGTAGATAGATCTGGGCGTGTAGTTCTCATCGTAGGAAATTTTTTGTTTTCTATGCTGCGGACCCAACAACTACCGGTACGCCCAGAAAAACTGTCCAAATTTGGAATGGCTAGGAAACGACCTTGTGCAAGGAGTGAGGTTTAAGGGTAGGAGCAAAGGCTTGGGATACATGAAATAAACTATGAAAAGCCAAATTAAGATCCAAAAACGGAAAAAAACACCAAACACATGTAAAGAAAGGTGAATCAGCACAAAGGAAAAACAAAGAGAAACCCACAATGTCAGTGGCCTAGGCCACCATATATGAGTATATTTGGCTTGACACCATGAAGATATATCTTGGGTTCATTACCAAAACTCATCATTTAAGCTCATTTTGTCTCCTTGAGAGACCATAGAGAATGAATACATTAATATGTGCATAATACGAAGAGTGTTGGTTCATATGAGGAACTACACTCCCCCGACATCCATGCGTACATCCAAACAAGATATTCGTTGAGAGCCGGGTAGTTGTGCAAGATACTCAAACCACATTGCTCGAATCTATGATATTTAGTTCATGCCTGAACTTCCGGAACCTTGCTTCATCAAGTGGCTTCGTGAAAAGATCCGCTAGATTGGCCTTGGTAGGAACATACTCCAAAGAAATGTCTCCTCTTACAACATGATCCCGAATGAAATGATGATGAATCTCAGTGTGCTTGGTCTTGTTGTGTTGCACCGGGTTGTGAGCAATAGAAATGACACTCTCATTGTCACAAAGAAGGGGGGCCTTGTTGAAAGAAAGTCCAAGATCCTTCAAGGTTTGCTTCATCCATAGTAATTGAGCATAACAACTTGCGGCGTATATGTACTCGGCTTCGGTGGTGGACATAGACACGCAGTTTTGCTTCTTCAAGGACCAACACACTAAGGATCTTCCAAGAAATTAACAAGCACCGGAGGTTGACTTCCTTTCCACCTTGCCTCCCGCCCAATCCGAATCCGTGTATCCAATGAGGTCAAAGCTTGCTCCCTTGGGGTACCACAACCCAAAGTTAGAGGTATGAACCAAATATCAAAATATTCTCTTGACTGCCACCCTGTGGATTTACTTTAGTGCGGCTTGGAATCTTGCACACATACCCACACTCAACATAATATCTGGTTGAGATGCACAAAGATAGAGCAAAGAACCAATCATCGAGCGATAAAGCTTTTGATCCACATCCTTACCCTTGGGATCGAGATCAATATTAAACTTTGTGGGCATGGTAGTTTTGGCTCCATTTACTTGATCAAAGTTGAACTTCTTGAGCATATCTTGGATATATTTGGCTTGGTTGATGAAGGTTCCCTTCCTCAATTGCTGGACTTCAAAACAAAGAAAGAATTCCAACTCTCCCATTATAGACATCTCAAAGCGATCGGTCATGAGCTTGGTAAAATCCTCATTAAAAGCTTTGTTAGTAGACCCAAAAAAAATAGCATCAACATAGATTTGGCAAATGAACAAGTTTCCTACAACTTTCTTAGTAAAAAGAGTGGGATCAATGAGACCTACTTCAAAACCACGGTCTAACAAAAGCTCTCTAAGGAACTCATACCATGCACGTGGGGCTTGTTTGAGACCATATAGTGCCTTATCGAGTTTGTCGACATGGTCCCGAAAGAGGGGATCCTCAAAGCCCATAGGTTTCTTGACATAGACCAATTCCTTTAAGGGACCATTAAGAAAGCACTATTTACATCCATTTGTTGCAATTTAAAGTTTTGATGAGGGCGTTGACTATGGTGAAACTTATGCTCATGTTGCTCATCTAGAATCCTTGGGCAACTAACCTTGATTTGTTGCGGACGACTATACCATTGGCATCCCTCTTGTTCTTGAAAATCCACTTGGTCCCAATCACATTTGGACAATCTCTTGGCCTCTTCACTAGGGTACACCCATTGTTCCTCTTGAAGTTGTGAAGTTCTTCATTCATAGCATCAAGCCAATCATCATCTTCAAGAGGTTCGAAAACCTTTTGGGCTCAACATGAGAATTAAAACCATGATGAGAGATAAAAGAGGTTAGTTGTCTCCTAGTAGTAGAGCCCCTATTGAAATCTCAAGACGAGATTCTTGAGGTTGGCGAGACGGTATGCTTGACGGAGGGCTTGGGTCTCAAGACAAGATTCTTGAGCAATCACTTGGTCATCACCATGATTCGAGTCTCCGCCTTGACTATATGCATGAACTTGATCACTATCTTCATCAACATCAACCGAAGGAGAGTCATCATCATTTCGAGGAGAGGAATTAGCTTGGCCTTGGACATTGTTAGCTTGACCTTCTTCACCTCGACCTTGATCAACATTGTATTAAGGGGCTTCACAATCTTGGTGAGGTAGAGCTTGTTCAACTTGAGGTAGACTTGAGCTTGGAGAATCATGGACATGATGATCTTGAGAAGAGCTTGGAGAATCTTGAGAAGCAATAAGTTGTCCTTGAGAGGCATGAAGATCTTGTTAGAGTGAAGGCTCCACTTGAGTAGACCATGGTCCTCCTTCGGCCACAATGGGATCCTCAATGGGGTGGAAGAATCCCACACCCATTCTTCTTATGGCTTGGGGAGGAATTTCATCACTTGGATCACGAACACCATCTTGCCTCACAAGAGACTCCCGATCTTCATCAAACTTGACATTGCTAGACTCTTCAACTCTTCCCGTGGCTTTATTGTAGACTCTATAGGTATGAGATTGACTTGAGTACCCAACGAAGATTCCTTCTTGAGCCCTAGCCTCAAACTTTGCCAAGCAGACACCTTTTTTGAGAATGAAACATCTATAACCAAACACTCATAAGTACTTGACATTTGGCTTGCGACCGGTGAGAAGTTCATATGGAGTCTTGTTCTTCTTCTTGCGGAGGTAAAGACGATTGGTTGCATGGCAAGTGGTGGAAATGGCTTTGGCCCAAAAGTTGTAGAGGGACTTAAATTCGGCCAACCTGGCCCGGGCTACATCATCAAGGTACGATTCTTCCTTTCGGAATGCCATTTTGTTGAGGGGTGTACGAAGTTGAATATTTATGCTTGATCCTCTCATCACTAAGAAACTCATCCAATGTGTAGTTCTTGAACTCGGTCCCATTGTCACTCCGAATGGTCAGGATTGTAGCATTATGTTCCCATTGAACTTGATTAGCAAAGTCGATGACGGTTTGTTGAGTCTCGCTCTTGAACTTGAAGAAGTAGACCCATGTGTATCTTGAGAAGTCATCAACAATCACCAAGAAATACTTCTTCCCTCGAAGACTATCATGAGAAGGTGGCCCAAAAAGATCCATGTGAAGAAGCTCCAAGCACCGTTCGTTGGTAATTTGATTGAGGATCTTATGAGGCTTCTCATGCATCTTCCCCTCAATACAATCCCTGCACACACAATCTTTGGCAAAGGAAATGTCGTTTAGTCCAAGTATGTGGCCCCCCGTGTAGAGACTTTGCAAATACTTCATGTTTACATGGGCTAGGCAGCGATGCCACAACCAACCCACATTGGCTTTCACATACAAACATATAGCATGTGTGGAGGGCTTTCTGGAGAAATCCACCACATACAAGTCATGCTCTATGTATTCAGCAAAAGCCACCTTGAGAGTCTTGCTCCACATGAGGACCACGGAATGCTCATTAAAGAATGACGAAAGAACCATAATGGCTAAAGCATGAACAGAAAGGAGATTATAACCAAGGTTTTGACAAGCATGACATTAACCAAGGATACATCTGGGGTTACTACCACCTTACCGAAACCCAATACCCGAGAACTTGTTTTATCACCGTAGGATACCATAGTATTGGCAAAATTAGGCCTAATCTCCGACATGATAGACTTGCTTCCGGACATATGGCTTGTAGCTCCACTATCAAGCACCCATTTTGCTCCACCGGAAGCAAAGTCCTACAAGAAAATCAAGCTTTGGTTTTAGGTGCCCATTTTGCAATGGGTCCCCTTTTGTTAGTCACAAGGGTCATTGGTACCCAAATAGTCCAAAAATAATCATGCGTGTAAGATGTGCCAATGTACTTTGCATATACATGACCATCATGAGATTTGCAAGGAATGTAAGAGGGGTTATTCTTCCTGGCAAAGTTATCACTTTGCACAAAGGTAGAAGCATAAGGAGGTCCTTGAGAAAAGCACTTGCTTTTCTTCTTTTTCTTGTTCCTCTTATTCTTCTTGGGCCAAGGGGTATACCTAATACCCTTCTTATAAACTTGCCCTTTTGCAAGTTGATCTTTCAATTCCTTGTTTTCCTCAACAAGATTCACATGCTTGCAACAAGGGTTAGAAGAACAAGGCAAAGGTATAATCGGCATAGAGGAAGTCTTTGATTGTTCATTGTTCGATTGAGTTTGAAGCCGCTCATGAGGCTCAAAATGACTTGATAATTTACTCTCCAAGGAATTATGTTCCTCTTTGAGTTTCTCAAAGTCCTTTAGGAATTCATGACCAACACAAAACTCAACCTTTTCATTTTTAAGGTTATTCAATGAAACAATAGCATGATCTCCATCTTTAACAAGTTGTGAAATGAGAGAATTATGATCATCTACATGCTTGGAAACACTTTCCTCAAGAGTTATTCTCATGTTATGTTCATCTTCAAGCGCTTGTGATAGAGAGGCAATTTCATCGGCAGCCTCTCTATCATTTTTACTTAGCATGTCAATTAGATCTTCCTTCTCATCTAGCATTTCCCTAGCATGGTCGAGTTGGTTTACAATAGTTTCAAAGCACATTCTAGTATCATCATCTAGATGCTCCATGGATTTATATATGCTTACCATCTCTTTATTAACTAATAGACCATCTAGATCATGCAAAGGAAGTTCATTTGAGGGAGACTTGGAAGTGGGTGTTACCTCGGTGGCCTTAGCCATGAGACACTTTTAGTTGCGGTTGGTGATGTTCTTGTTCGGTGAGTCGAAGAGAGACACTTGTGGTGTTGAGGATGTAGCAATAGCGGCAACTCCCACGATCTCTCCACCTTGAACTTCACTTTCATCATCATCATCCGCACCCGAGAAGTACTCGTCATGGATCACCATAGCCCTCTCCTTGTTTGGAGGGTTCTTGTTTTGGAAGTTCTTGTTCAAGGGGTGAGGAGGTCTTGGCTTGCTCTTGCAAATGAGACGTTCTCGAAGGGGCATTGGGCCATGAAGTGACTCTTGTCACTGCAATTGTAGCAAGTTCTTGCGCTTGGTGCCTTCATGGTTGAGTTGAACCTTGAGTTGTCCCTTGACTTTGATCTCATGTCCGGCTTGTTCCAAAAAGCTGTTGATGCGAGAGCCAAATGCTCGTTGAAGGCATACTTGATGTCCTCTTGAGACCACTCACAAGTGTCTTCCTCTTCATCAACATCCACCACTTGAGCCTTCAAGGCTAGATTCACCTTTTGAGAACCATAGGCACGAGCACGAGCGGATTCCGCATTCTTCTTGGCAATAGTCATGGCAATAACTTCACTCAACACATCTTGAGAGGAAATGATGTGATAGTTGCTTCTCCCCTTGATAGAGTTGAGTTTTTGTTCCTCAAAGGGAAGAAGGGCTTGAACAAACTTCCTATTGATGAACTTGTCATCAACATAGGTAGCACCAAGATCCCTCATAGTGCAACAAAGAACTTTGAGTCAATGATACATGTCTTCATGAGTCTCATCATCTTGCATTGCAAAGCCATCGGACTCATTCTTGACTTCATCAAACTTGGAGCACTGAATGCTAGCATTCCTGACATACAACTCGGTGAGATGATCCCAAGCTTCTTTTGCGATGGAGAATTGGTGGATGTGAGCAAAGTCCTTTGGAGTCAATGCCTTTTGAATCATGCCCAAGGCAGTAGCATTGAGTTGCTTGTCGACGACCTCGGCCCGGGTCAACTTCTTTGCATCATATAGGGAGAATCCTTCTTCCACAATCCTCATCAATTCAATAGAAGAGCTAGAAATGTGAGATTACATTAGATATTGCCAATTGGTGAAGTCTGAAGTATCTCAAGATGTGTCCGGAGTATGATATGCGACATGGGAATTGGTGGGTCTGGAGTATACTGTAACATCAAAACCCTGATTAGTTGTCCAGAATGCAAAAATCAGGGGGAACAAAAACTTTTCATATTTAATTGTGCAGTGCTTGCCTGTTGTTTTATGTGCTTATGCTTCTGATTGTACATCTTATGATATACTCCTTACCTCAAAATCAGTTGTCAAAAAGCTATTTAACAAAACTATCCTGGCTCATTTTACATATTCTCAAATGTTCTGGCATTTCAAAACATGAGACAAGATGCTTATGTAACCAAAACTATTTAGTAGCTTCTATTGACAAAACTATGGAGAGATATATAATATAATCTCCTTATGTTTTTAAGACAGAACCTTCAACTACTCCTACCTCTAGGATTCTCAAAACCTTGTATAAAACTTTTGAATTCTACTCTTGGTAGGGATACCAAGGACTCTTACGTTACTCAAACTCCAACCTTTCAAAATTGCCCATCCTTACCTCAAGCTAAGCTTGATGGTAACCCTAGTAGTAGTTGATCTGTTTGTAAGATGAGTTGCCTTGATCTGTTGTTTGACTTGATTGCTTAGAAGTAGTATGAGCTACTCTAGGAGCTCATCCTCTCGGATAAAGAAACTTTATAATCCCCAAACCTTAAGCAAGAATACAAGATGGATCTGATCTCTAGCCACTAAGTAATCATCTAAAAACCCTTAACCGGATCAGCTCTGAAGTGATCAAATTCAAAAAGTTTCCAAGTCAATGAAGACCAATATCAAGCATGGAACCCTTCTACTCAATATACACTTCAACATCATCCCCTTTGTGATGCTTCGGTACCTTGCAACCCATCAAAAACATCCCCTCTCATAATCTAGTCAAAAACCCTAAACCTGCCAAATTTGGCCAAGTCTAGAATCTGTTTCAACATCACCTGTTTGAGTGCCTCCTTTTCTCAACCCTTGTCCATTTTTTAAAAAATTCATTTGAACCATATTGTTAAACATCCTAAGGACTACCAAGGCCCAATCTTTCCCTTGGTTAGATCATCCTCCAACCCACTTGTTCTTGATGGTTTTGTAGGAAAGAAAATAACTTTTCCTGCAAATCTTATCAACATGCCTACTTTGACAGAAGCTCACACAATCATCCCACCTTCTACGGACCAACTCTTTGCATGGTTTTTTTCTACTCATATAGGTCTATCAATACCTACTTCACTTGTTCCAATTGGACCTTGGTACTTCTTAAACCCACAAGGTTTTGAAGGCTAGTTGATAATCTGCCTTGGCGGGCTTATTTTATTCAAAGTTTGAAATCAATTCTTGGTGAACTCAAGCAAGATCAAGCTCAAAACTCTATACAATGTTGATGTACATAACTTGGTATATCCATCCATATATCCCATGCCCCAAGGGGAGATCTGAGCTCCGAGATCCAACAAGGTTTTGGTGGCATGAAAACAATCTTACCCTAGATCCTTAATATCTAGTTTTTCACCAAAATCAACTTTGATTCTGAAATCCCAAGGATGCAAATGCTTGTTACACCTTGTCTATATCATCTACCTTGATCATCAAGATTTATCAAATTCTATCCCTATTTATTATGGACCAAATATTTAATTCCTTTAATAGACAAAATCTGCAAAACTCCTTTCCCAATGGAAAGTTTGGTTTTTGTCAAAGCACTTACCCAAATTTTGGCTCAATTGAGATCCATATATCGTACCCTACCTTCCCATCTCAAAACTAAATATTTTTTAGAAGCTTTATTATTTCTTTTTGCCTATTATCTAAAATGGCAGAAATGGAATAATAGTAGTGTTAAATACTTTTAAACCTCAATAAATCTTGGGAAAATTATCCTAAGTGAGTAATCATGTATAGGATCCTCCCACACCAAAAACACACCTTGTCTAATGTAAGAATATTGCATTAGCGTCCATAAACCACTTCAGCACTTTATGAATATATGATTTTAAGTGGACTTAAAATCCTCTGAAAAGTCCCAATTAATTCATAGGGTTATGCATTGACCCTGTATACACACCAGTACCATTTCCTCATCTTTCCAAAGACAAGTTTCTAAACTTCCTTCACAACCAGCTATTTACTCAATTTGGCAAACTTAGCTGGTAGTGAGCTAAACCAAGATCAAACCATCATCAAAGCGTCCCAACTACTCCTCCCTAGTATCACACACCCCTCTGGTCGACCTGCACTACAGCCATGCACTATAGCACAGCCTTGTCCTTGCCCTATGTGCTTGGAGTATGAGAAAGAGGAGAGACAAAGCAAATCCCATAAAATCTTCATCACTACTCCACACCCCAGGTGCAGCAGGCCTCCTCCACCTTTCTGGTCATGCTTAGGCCCACACACCACCTCCTCTAGCCAATGGATGCCTCCCTAGCTACCCTATCCCCCTCTCTCCTCCACTTTTGCCTCCTTGGTCAAATAAAGGGAGAAAGAGAAAACCCTGCAGCAAGAAGACTCCACAGTCCGCCTCTGCCCTTCTGTGGCCCCACACCCTCCTCTCCACCTCCCTTGATGCCCAATAGCTGACCACCACCCCCTCCCAAAAGTTTAATCCAATATATCAAGATCCAAATCACCCAATTTAGGGTTAACAAAAACTTTTTATTATTAAAACCATTAAGGATGCATATGTGTGTTGCATTAATATGGAATTGTTTGAAATTGCCATGTTTGTTTGTTCTAATGGTTGTAAAATGATTCTAAGGTTAATTCCACATCACCTAGATCATTACCAAGCAAAACCCAAAGAAAAATAAATCAAAAGGGAATTAATAAATGCAAATGGTCACTTTTTCCATTTTAATCCACTAGGTCACTTTGGGTGTTCCTAGAACTCAAAGTCCAATAGAAAAAATTCTAACTCTTTGCACCCCCTCCTAGTACAAGTAATGATCTACTAAGGCCCACTTTGAAATCTTACAAAAACATTTGAACTCTAAATTTAAATGACATTTGAAAATGGAATCAAGTGTTGGTACATAGATCACACTTTTTCAAAAACCATTCAAATGAGTTCAACTTGACAATCCCAAGCAACCACGGATGCTTAAGCATGTGACCAACAACTCCACCAAAATTCTTCTCAAATTCAAAGTTTGACTTCTTTCAGCCATTTTGTCAAACACCTTCTGTGCACAAATTTGGCAAAATCCACAAACACTATTGTGAGAAGGGTTCTAGCCAAACTGGTCTCCCATTTTGCAATCAAAGTGTTCCCAGTACACCTCCCACCCTGTACCTGCATGGCCACCCACTGTGCACACGACCAAATGGTCATGGCCACCATGGCCGAGCACATTGATCACCCCCACCGTCGACAGCATGACCCAAGCAACGCCAGCCACGCCTACCATGTCTGGCACGTCGCCCGTGCTCAACTTCCTCCTCCAGGCTAGCCCCAACTCAATGACAGAGAGAGGAGGAGCCAGGAACGCCGTGCCCGGGCCGTGTCTGCCATGTCGACGCTGCACCCGCCGTGCACGCCTGTCCCCGCTCCACCCGACCTCGCCTCGCTCCCGCCGCCAGCCTACATGATCACAAGTGTCCTAGGAGGCCAATGGACATGCCTGTTCCCTCGACCGTGCCCCGTAGCCGCCGGATGCCACGAAACTTGCCGTCGACCGAGACAGCGTGCGCGCGGCGATGCCCACTTCTCCTGACCATGTTGCACTGCACGAGCACCTCTGTGCCGATCGCAACAGAACCGCCCACCGTCCTAGTTCTCAAACCATACCTCTAGCTCGCTGTGTCGTCGACCCCGTCGAGCTCTGACCATGCCATGATGCCCCCTCACCCCACTATAAAATGGGAGCCTTCTGGCACTAACTCTTCACACCATCTCCCTCCACTCCACCTTAGAGACCTCCCAGAGCCCCACCAGAGAAAGCCACTGCCCGTAGGTCCCCAATTTCGTCGAAGACCGTCGCGGAAGGAGGAGAAGGGCGCCACTGATCCAAGCCATCTCCAGGGACATCGCCGGTACCAGGATAACCGCCGTCCTCGACACGTCTAGTTGCCTGCCTCACCGACCCTCACCAAAGCTCTGGTAAGCCTCCCCAAACCCTCACAGACCTTGCTAGGGTTTCTCCCTGGCGTGTCCTGTTCCAGCGAGGAAGAGGGATGTGAGCCGTTGATCCAGAATCTAATCCTACGTTCACCCTCCTCCGATACCTGTTCGGCATCCCCTATCCCACTGACAGGTGGGGCCGTCACTTAAGTCAGCCCGGGTGCTGCGCGCAGCGCATTGGGCTGGCCCATTTCTTTCCCGTGCAACCTAGTAGATTCAAATAAATCTTTTTCAATTTTTGACTTAAACTCATTCTGTCCACTAGTTTAAAAATCCACTAAGAGAGTTCTACTTAACCAAAATTAATGATTCAAATTTTGTTGGAAAGATAATTAAAATCTCTATCCAAGCCCGTTGGATTTAAGTCAATTAGATTTAGAGATCTCACCTAGCAAAAATAGCAAGACATAGACTTTTCTACATTCAAACATTTTTGAAAAATCAACTAGAAAAGCTTTTGAGTTGATCCCAACTCTCAAAAATCACATTTGACCATACCTATCTGAATATATAATAATATTTAGGTTTGCATGCAGTGAATTTGGACTAGTACCCAAATCATTTGAATATTAAACTTAAACTTATTACAATGTGATCCAACCTTTAAATCACGTCCCCATGCATTAGAATATGTGGTGAGGACATGTGTCCACATGATCCCATATTTTAATTGGAGAATATTAAATCTTAGTTATTTTCAATGAGTAGAAATTACTTTTCTCAAATAAAATAAATGAAACTAGTTCATTAAATCTTGTGATGTATGTGATGATACTAGATCATCAAATATGTGCCTTAGAGTACTAAATAGACTAGTTAAGTATTGTTTGGTGATTGTGTATTCCGTATGTATTTATAGACGATAGTATCGACCAAGTCTACGAAGAGGAGGAATTCTACCCCGAGGAAGAAGAAGAGAATTTCAACCACTGCACCAACCAAGGCAAGCTAGAACTAAGCAAGTTAACACTTGCCCCCTTAACTTGAGCAAATGCTTTAGGCATGCTTTGGTTATACCTTTTGACTTATACCTACCCCAAGTTTTGCTTACAAGCTTTATTTTCTTTTACTTTACCAAAGTCCTTTAGTTTGTTTATAGATAGCATAAAGAGTATAAAACTTTTCCTATCTAGCAGATTTAGATGCCAATCTATGGCATGAGATTGATATTAGCATCCCACATTAGTGAACACTCTTAACTTAGTAGTTTAGAGCTAAACCAAAAACTTGATCACTTTAGATGGGAATACTTACTGAAAATGACTTATGAAAACCTTGGAATGATGAGTCATTCTATTGAGATGTTTTGACATGTGTTGAGAAACACAAATGGTTTATGATGATGAAAATGTTGAGGCATGAGCCTTAACCCTTTTATAAAAAATGATGGTTGTGTTCGAATGCGATACCATTCCAATTTTACCGTACAACCACATACCTGAATTGGGTAAGGCTTAGCTGGAAGTTTATATGCATTAGTATTGGTTCCCTTGTGGGAGAGGTTTGAGCTGAGGCTACCTCTCAATGTTGTCCACCTATGTAGTGCCCAGGATGGTAGATGGGCATGTGTTGGAGGGATACCCCCGGGTAGGGTCACGTCGAGGTATAAAGGCCGAGTTAGCCGAGGTACGGCAAGGTCAAAGCAAATGCTGGCCGGGTCAACTCAAGGCAGGCCGAATCACGGAGTAACCCAGACCGGAGGATGTACGCCTAACTGAGTCCCGGCCGACATATGTAGTATGCCGGCAGGACTGATATAACTTGTATGTAGGTACCCACGGGGCCGGATTAACCAGGCACGATCCGGGTTATATCAGGCTTGCAAGAGAAGGAAGGTATCTCGCTGGTCAAAAGGTGGTCACTATACGCTGGAGCATGAGCGAAGCGGACAGAGGCTAGGACCACTAAGGCGTGGCCGACAATGGTGACGCGCCCTGTGTCGGATGAGGCTAGCACCGCAGAGGCTTGCGTAGCCTCTGCATGGCTTACGATGGCGAAAAGTGATCCGATCAGTTTGCTATTTTGGGAAATATGCCTCCACGTATGCCCTAATAGGAGACCTAGCCACCCCTTTATAAGGACGGCTAGGGCATCTGTAGCAAGGGTTGATTTCTAATTGGTTGGCATTTGAGTAGTTGTTTCCTGGGAGATAGCTAGTGGTGAGAGTAAGAGAGCTCCTTCTTCCTCCTATCCCCAATACAGCTCAAGGAGAATTTCTAATCTTGGGAACATAGTGGATACAAAGCATTTGTGTGTGGAATCACCACACTATCCCTCCCTGGATTCCTCTAGTGCATATTGGCCCCACCTTTAGCCTATCCATGGCATCAGCCGTGACACCACCACGATAGTTGGCACCCACAATGGGGCTAGCGACGCTAGCAGGAGTGAAGATCCGGACGGGAAACCTCATCGGCAACAGTGAGCGCATCGTCTTCGGGCTTGTTCAGCGCTTTGGAGCACTGGACTACGTCAGTGACAATGATGATTGCTTCGGCAAGCAACCCCTCCCACGCAACAGCCTCTTCGTCAAGCTTGGCGCGCACAAGATCTACGTCGTTGGCGATGTGTCGTGCGTTCACCCGTGACACATCGTCGAGGGAGGCGAGCCACCTGTTAGCGTGGTTCACGGGGCGCATATCACTCGCTCCCCTGACTGCGCCGAGGTGATGATGACGGCGCCTGACGCTTGCGTGAGCAAGGATCCGGCACCTGATCCGGAGGTAACACCTAAGGCACCAAGGAAAAGTAGAGGTCCTCCACTAGAGAGGCCACAGAATGTGCTGCAGCAAGCAATAAATAGCTTGGCAAGTCCCATAGCACCTGTGGTAGATCCGGCTTAGGCACAGGCCGAGTTAGAGGAAACTAGGCAGAAAATACTAGAGGGCGCGAAAAAGATAGCCGCGGCTAAGCAGTCATTGAACATGACACTACGCGAGTATGCAAAAGCAAATAAGGTAGATGCTGTAAAAGTGAAGGGGAGAAATCTCATTAGTGAAATGAACAAGGAGGGTGATACTAGAGTTGAGGAATCAGAGAACAATCTGTCCGTGGGGCTGCCGAAGTACAGTACCCTGGCAAAGAACCTCAGAGCAGTGGATGCAGCTGCGTCCGAGTTAGAAGGTTTGACGGGTGAAGGCCGGCAAAGGCAGCATGATAGGGCCAATGAGTTGGTTCGGATCGCTAACAGACAAAATGAAGAGTTGCTTAGGGCTAATCCGGCAAGGGCTGGGGCCTCCAAAGTCGTTCATTTAGCAATAGGTAACCCAAAAAAATCTGCTGGAGCTGCATCGTCACCTCATGGTGGCCCAAGAAGAGAGGAAGTGGTGACCTCGGCGAGGAGAAACAAACAGATAGTCCCCTATGACCCGGCAAGGGCAGGGAAAGGAAAAGCAGTGCAGGGAAATGAGGATCAATGAAGTGTCAACCGAGGGGAAGCTGGCCGAGGTAACCGTGATCAAGGAAATGCTGGTCAGGGAAACGCTGTGAACGGCAATGCCGGACAGCGCAACTCGGCGGTGCAGGGCAACCGCAGCAGCAGAATATACCACGACAAGAGCAAAGTGCCGTCCATGGTATGCAACAAAGAGGCACTCCACAAGAGCAAGATAGGTACAATGATGGTGATTCGGAAATGGTGAACGCAGGATACCCTAGGCCGGACTATCACGTGATAGGGTCAAGGTTGGGAAGCAGGAATTTGATGCCTGATGGCGGATCATGAAAGAACCTCCAGTACCCAACTTCCAGTTACCCAAAGTCACAAAAACATATGAGGGTAGCACCAAGACGGAGGATTGGTTGATCAACTACGCAACATCAGTGAAAATTGCTACAGGCAACTTGAGATGGGCAGTGAGATATGTACCCCAGATGCTGGAGGGACCAGCCAAGGTATGGTTAAACAATTTACCACCCGAAAGTATCAACTGTTGGATTGATTTTGAGGAAATGTTTGTCAGTAACTTCTCGAGCACGTATCAGAGGCCGAATAGGCCACATACATTAGCAATGTGCAAGCAAAGACCAAATGAAACAGACCGAGAGTTCCTAACCCATTGGTGCACAGTGCGAAACTCATGTGAGGGCGTGATTGAGTCACAGGCCATAGCTTGGTTTGCGCAAGGGTGCAGATATGCAAGCATGCTATGGCAAAGGTTACAAAGGGATATGCCAACTACAGTGGTAGACACAATCCAGATTGTTGATACATATGCCTTGGGTGATCCGACTCAACCTAGGCTGGTGTCAAACCAGTCAAATGAGGAGTACTACCAGCGAGATGGAGCCGAGTCATCCCGGCACAATGATTACCAGGGTAAGAGAAGAGATGATAGACCGGATTACAGGTACAATTCGCAACAAGTTGCTGCTGTAAATCAAGATCAACCTGGAGCAGGAAGTAATCAGCGTCAGAAAACTGGAGGGCAACAATGGACCCCAAGAAATGATGGCAAGAAAACTTGGACGCCCGAGCAAAAGAGATAGTGGCAAGAAAAGAAGGATCGATCGAGGTATACATATGAGGCAATGCTGGATCAGCCGTGCAAATTTCACACGCCAAATCTGAGTAACCCGGCGAGTCACACGACACGGCAATGTGAGTGGATGAGGAAGATAGAGCAAGGTGGTTCAGGGAATGCTCAGGCACCTCGGAACAATCAACCTCGGCAGGATTTACCCCGACAGCAATTACTCTCTGAAGTAAACATGCAATAGTTAATGTTGCCACCACCTCCGCCGAGGTATGAAAATCATGAGACAAGGGATGTAGTGCATCAGGTGGAAAATCAACATCAGCCAGATCAAAGATATCCCGGCAATGAGGGGAGAAATGAGTACAGAGAGCATCACCAGAGTTACTGTGTGTTTACCATAGAGGAAATAGATAGAAAAAGCTTGCAGCACCAACATATGGAAGTGAATGCGGTAATGCCGGCGGTGACGAGGTATATGCCTTGGTCGGATCAGGAAATTACATGGAGTATCAAGGACCATCCCAAGCTAATGCCGAGTCCCGGTTCATATGCACTGGTAATGGACCCAACGTTCATCGGGCCAAATATCAATGTAAGATTTTCTAAGGTACTAATTGACAACGGCAGCAACATCAATATCATGTACGTGGATACAATGTGCAAGTTGGATATCTCGGAGAACATGCTCCAGGCCACAAGAACAACTTTCCATGGTATTGTGCCAGGCATTTCCTGTGAACCCATTGGCAAGGTCTGGGTAGACGTGCTATTTGGCACAAGAGATAACTGCTGAACTGAAAATTTGGAGTTTGAGGTGGTGAACCTAGAAAGCGCATATCACGCATTACTCGGCAGGCCTGCCCTGAACAAATTCATGGCAAGTTATCACATAAGTTACTTGAAGATGAAATTGCCCGGGCCAAATAGAGTAATTACCATAGCAGGAGATTTCCGACGTTCCATTGAGTGCGCGTCAGCCGGGTCTAACCTGGCCGAGTCACTCGTGATTGCACAAGAGAAGATAAAGATCCAGGAGGTGGCGGCATTGGCTCAATCCGCACAGTAGTATATGCCGGCGCTGAGTAATCTGCATGGAAGTGTCTCATTTAAAGCAACGAAAGATACAAAGAAAGTGCCAATTGATGATCTGTTCCCAGAGCGCACCGTAACGATTGGTGTCGGGTTAAATGACAAATAGGAAAGCGAGCTCGTCAAATTCCTCCGTGAGAATCAGGATATTTTTGCTTGGTCCACACAGGACTTGCAAGGTGTTCCGAGGGAGTTGGCCGAGAACTCTTTCAATGTGAGACCCGGAGCAAAGCCGGCGAAGTAACCTCTCCACCGCTTCGCCGAAGATAGGAGAAAAGTCATTGGAGATGAGATAGCTCGGCTCCTAGCAGCTGGGGTTTATCATGGAAGTGCTTTACCCGGACTAATCCGGTGCTGGTGGAAAAGAAGAAAGATGATCCGAATGTGGCAGTGGTTTGGCGTATGTGTATCGATTACATGAACCTGAATAAGGCGTGCCCAAAAGATCCATTCCCACTGCCAAGGATAGATCAAGTCATAGATTCTACTGCTAGGTGTGAACTGTTGTCATTCATAGATGCATATTCTAGTTTCCACCAGATACCTCTGAACCCAAATGATCAAATAAGGACTGCGTGTATCACCCTGTATGGGGCTTATTGCTATCGCACCATGCCTTTTGGTTTACGTAATGCAGGGGCAATGTACCAAAGATGTATCCAAAAATGTTTACACGACAAATCGGCCGAAATGTGCAAGTGTATGTGGATGATGTGGTTATAAAAACCAAGGAAAGCAAAACGCTCCTTGATGATATCAAGCAAACGTTCGCGAACCTAAGAAGGTTCCGAATGAAGCTTAACCCGGAGAAATGTACCTTCGGTGTCCTGGCTGGAAAATTACTTGGATTTCTTGTCTCCAGCTGAGGTATCCAAGCTAACCCAACTAAAATCCGAGCCATAGAGCGAATGGAACTGTCGAAGTGCCTTAACGATGTCCAGAAGTTCACTGGTTGTCTGGCATCTTTAAGTCGGTTTGTATGTCGGATGGGCGAAAAGGCACCGCCTCTCTATCAACTAATGAAAAAAGCGAACAAGTTCGTATGGACGCCGCAGGCCAATGAAGCATTCATCCAGTTAAATAAAATCTTAGCCACTGCACCAGTGTTAGCCTCTCCACTATCAAAAGAGCCAATGTTGCTCTACATAGCCGCAACCAACCGAGTTGTAAGTGCAGTAGTAGTGGTAGAGCGCGACGAGGAGGGTAAGTCAGTTCAAAGGCCAGTCTATTACCTGAGCAAGGTATTATCAGCATCAAAGCAAAATTATCCTCACTATCAGAAGATGGCGTATGGTGTGTATATGGTAGCAAAGAAGCTAAAACACTACTTTGAAGAACACCCAAACAAAGTGATATGTGAAGCCCCCATATCTGAGATAATGAGTAACAAGGACGCGAGTGGCCGAATCGCAAAATGGGAAATTGAGCTAGCCCCTTATGCTCCGCAATACGACAGGCGAGATGCGATCAAGTCCCAGGCTGTGGCCGATTTTTTCGTAGATTGGGCTGAAATGCAATGTGAGTCACCGTTACCGGATCCGAACTACTGGAGAATGCATTTTGATGGATCGAAAACAAAAACCGGGTTAGGCGCCGGAGTTGTACTTACCTCACCAAAGAACGACCAGTTGAAGTATGTGCTGCAGATCCATTTCGCAGCATCAAACAATGTCGCTGAGTATGAAGCACTTGTCCATGGGCTCAAAGTGGCAAAAGAAATTGGAATACGTCAGATCCAATGCTTTGGTGACTCGGATTTGGTAGTTCAGCAAGTCTCGGGGCAATGGGACGCTTTGGATCCAAACATGGCATTGTACAGATTTCATGTGCAAAAGATATCAGGATACTTTGAGGGATGCGAGTTTCACCATGTACCCCGGTTGGAAAACGAGGTTGCCGATGTATTGTCGAAGCTCGGATCAACACGACAAGCAATTCCACCGGGTGTAGCTCTAGAACACCTCAGAAAACCATCTATCAGGCCATCCCTAGAAACCGACTCAATCTACATCCCGGCAGATCCAGAGTCCGGAGCTATACCCATGGACATTGACATAGGAAGTGGTTCAGGAAACCTGGGGACTGCTTCGCAGAACCCGGGGACTGTGCAGCGCGATCCGGCCAAGATTATGTCGGTGGAGCAAATGGAAATAGATGAGGATGTGTTTCTGGTGCGAGCTATACCAGCTTGGGCACTGCCCATATTTCAATTCCTTAAGGATGGAACTTTGCCCAATGAAGAGGTGCTTTCCAGGAAAGTTCAGAGGCGCGCAAAGGCATACACGATTATCAATGCCGAGCTATACAAGAGGAGTGTCACGAATGTCCTCCAACGATGTGTTAACCCGAAAGAAGGGCTTGACATCCTCCGAGATATACATCAAGGGGAATGTGGGCATCACGCCTCATCTAGAGCTTTAGTGGCAAAAGCTTTCCGGCATGGGTTCTACTGGCCAAGTGCCTTTGAACAAGCAGAAGATCTAGTAAGAAAATGCAATGGTTCTCAGAGGTATGCAACCAAGACACATATGCCAATGTCGGAGCTCAAGACCATACCAATTACCTGGCCATTTGCTGTATGGTGTTTGGATATGGTTGGCCCGTTTAAACCAGCGAGAGGAAATATGACCCATATCTTGGTTATGGTTGACAAGTTCACCAAATGGATTGAAGAAAAGCCAATAAGAAAATGTGATGGAGCTACGGCCATGACATTCCTCAAAGATATCATTCTGAGATATGGATATCCTCACAGTATCATAACAGATAATGGCACAAATTTTGCTGAAGGAGCATTTGCGCGATTCTGCCAAGATAAGAAGATCCGGCTGGACATTGCCTCGGTAGCCCACCCCGCATCGAATGGACAAGTGGAGAGATCCAACGGATTAGTATTATCCGGGATAAAATCACGGCTCATTGAGCCGCTGCAAAGATTAGCGGGGTGCTGGATAAAAGAACTACCAGCGGTACTGTGGAGTTTAAGAACAACTCCAAATCGATCAACAGGTTATACGCCATTTTTTCTGGTATATGGGGCAGAAGCTGTACTACCATCCGACATAGAGCATGATTCGCCTAGGGTCACCCAATACACAGAAGCTGAAGTGCGAGAAGCCCGGAAAAATGATGTTGATCTGCTAGAAGAAGCGAGAGAATTGGCATTGTCGAGATCTGCCATATATCAGCAAAATCTCCGACACTATCATAGCCAGAAAGTAAACCCCCGAGTCTTCCGGGAAGGTGATCTGGTACTCCGGTTGGTACAACGTACCGCTGGCATGCATAAGTTATCCCCCCCATGGGAAGGGCCATTCATTGTGAGCAAAGCATTGCACAATGACTCTTATTATCTCATCGATGCAAAACCACAGGAGAAGAACAAGGCGGACAGGTCCGGCGAGGAATCTAAGGATCCATGGAATGTAGCTCTACTTCGTCTGTTCTACACTTAGCAAAGAACTGTGTGTATCCGAGTCTCTGATACGTCGGTATATATGTCGGCAATGAGTTTATCAATGAAATCGTGGCACCTCGAGCAGTAACTCGGGGACTGCCTTAATAATATTGGTTGTCTTCTGTACTTGGTATTTATTTTTATGTAGGCTAGTTTAAGTTGCTTCTGCCTAAGCCATATTAGTAGTGTGTGAGTACCAAAAACTCAACTTTTTGACTTGCTGCTGTCCAACAATATTTGGCTTCATGGCAAGCAAGAGAACAAGTTTGGAATTGCGTAGCACACGAAAAATGACTAAGGAAAAGAACGTAATCGAGCCGACATTTGTTATTTGGACTAACTTTATGTTTACCTTGTTTTTACTATGCTGAATTATTTTGAGCTAGTCCTAAAGTTTCCAAGTATTGTTAAGTCAATTTTTGAAACTCGGACTCGTAAGTCATAAAACCGAATCAAGGTAGACACGAGCCGAGCCAGGAAATTGGAGAAACAAGAAAATGAAACTCGGGGACTACGCCCAAGTTAATCCGGCATGAGCAACCTAGTAGCAAAATATAATTTGTGTGCTTAGTACATCTGCACCCAGCATACCGGGGATCTGATAAACTTCACAGTGTTTGTTGGTGATCAAGGAGCAGCAGGAGGAGGTAACTCGGCGCCAGCAGGTGGAACACCGGCCTCAGTTTCAGCGTCATTTTCATTTTCTTCGACGTCCGAGGCTTCGTCCTCTTCCTCCTCATCTGAACCATCTTCGACATATTCGTCGTCAACAACTTCGAGAAAGCTTGGTCCCTCGTTCCATTGATGGATGGGGGCAAACTGAATGAGGCTATGGGCGCAAGCCTTGCGCCGAGCTATCCAATCTGGATCATTGGACCACCTTGATCCGGTGCGCAAGCGTTTGAGAAGATTCAGATTTATTTTCTGATACCATGTGAGCACATAGTGGAGGACGGTTTCAGCTCCGGCGCATCCGGCGGATTCCCTCTAGAGGTCTAGCTAGGTCTCGCACTCCATTAACTTGGTAATCAGAGCTGTGGACCACTCCGGAGTATCTTCACCAGGCCAAAGGGCATTGAAGACTCGGACTGCTGCATCTAGGATACCCTTACCGTAGTTCTTCACAATCTCGACGCGAGAGGATAGGCTGACCAGCAAGTCCTCCATGTCATAGGGAATATTTTCAGCGCCAAGACCAGTTGGGGTACCCCTCTACTAGCGGAACTTAGAAACTGCAGCAACCGTAGTAGCATCGCCATCTGGAAATTTGCCTGAAAACGAGAAAAGTGAAATAAGTAAAGGAGGTTGACCCGGAAATATTCATGTCGGCTGAAGGAAAAGAACTTACGAGAAATATGGCTATGGATCTGGGTCAGCTCCTTGGTGCAGTTATCATGTCTCTCCCAAAGTTGCACAAGTTCAGCATTTGCCGACTCAAGCTTAACGTCGGCCTCCTTCAGCAGTTCTTGATCTTTGGCAATTTGGAGGTTGAGACGTTCCCGTTCCTCGGTGAAGTCTTGGCCAGCTTTCTCCATCTGAGTTTTGTGGAGCGCCTTGAGCTTTTTCATTTCTGCCTTGAGCTTGGGAATGTCATCATCTTTGGTCCAGCGGAGGGCGAGCTCATCATCCTTCTTCTTAAGTTTGGCATGATGCTGTCCTGCTTGTTCGAGAAAATGTAGCATCATATTAGGCACGGGCACACTATCTTCAAGAGATGCTGAAATAGTTTGTTGACCCGGCAAAGCCGAGGTATGAATATCTGCCGAGCCAAGAAGAAAAGGAGAGAGAGCAGAGAAGAATATTAAGCAAAACTGACTTACCTTTTATTTGATCCAAGTTATTCCTCATGATGGTGTTTTCGGCTTCCACTTCGGCTGCCCAATCCGAATAACAGATTAGTTCGGTGGGAAAAGACAAAGAAATATCGGAAAAAAGCCAAGGAGAAAACTTACCCCTTTTCTCGAAGTTAGCGAGAAGCGTAGAATGTTTCAAGCGCAGCGCCTTATGTGTGTCCAAGAGGCGCTGAAACTCAGCGCTCCGGCGATTGGTGGTAACCTGAGAAAGGCAAAGTTGACTTGATCATGTGCATATTTGAAGTGTACAAGATCCGGGCCAAGTGGAACTTAACCCAGCTCTAGGTGTGTGCATATTCGAAGTGTACAAAATCCGGGCCAAGTGGAACTTTACCCGGCTCTAGGTATGTGCATATTCGAAGTGTACAAAATCCGGGCCAAGTGGAACTTAACCCGGCTCTAGGTGTGTGCATATTCGAAGTGTACAAAATCCGGGCCAAGTGGAACTTAACCCGGTTCTAGGTGTGTGCATATTCGAAGTGTACAAAATCCGGGCCAAGTGGAACTTAACCCGGCTCTAGGTGTGTGCATATTCGAAGTGTCTAAGATCCGGGCCAAGTGGAACTTAACCCGGTTCTAGGTGTGTGCATATTCGAAGTGTACAAAATCCGGGCCAAGTGGAACTTAACCCGGCTCTAGGTGTGTGCATATTCGAAGTGTACAAAATCCGGGCCAAGTGGAACTTAACCCGGCTCTAGGTGTGTGCATATTCGAAGTGCACAAAATCCGGGCCAAGTGGAACTTAACTCGGCTCTAGATGTGCATATCCGAAGTTACTAAGGAGCTACGTTAATTCTCTAAGGAGCATCCGGCCGAGTAACAAATTACTCCCCCGGAGGCTCGGGGACTAATGGATATATCTCTAAGCACTTGTACATGTTAAAGAAAAGACAAAGTAGCGTACCTCCATCATCCAGTCCGCAAGGTTGATAGCCTTGGCGGCTATATTAATTTGTGCGGCAAACTCGGCGCCCAAACTTCTCCGGGAGATCGTCGTTATGGACGAACTCCGCCTTATTCCAGTTATTGACAAACTCAATTAGGGTCGGGGGATATCGCTCTCCGCTAAGCATATGGGGCGCAATCAAACCCTTGGATGGGCTTCCCTCCTTTCAACTTGGGAAGCAGCAGGGCTAGTGTGCAATGCAAGTTGCATGCTAACTGACCCGACGGAGGCATCTTTCTTCGGTGGGGTCTTCTTCGGAAGCATGGACGCGAGTGTGCGTTGTCCAGCCTCGATGGATGCTACCCTGGCGGCGTCAGAAGTTTTCTTGGCCTTAGGCTGCTGCTGAGAGGTTGAAGTTTGTGCTACAGATTTGGTCTTGGGTGCAGCCTTGGTGCTAACTGGGCCTTCTCGCCGAGTCTTGGAAGACTCAGACGAGGCGGAAAGAGTTGGTGTTGCTGGCACTTGTGTTGCTGCTGTTGGTGCTGGCGCTGGTGCTTGTGCTGGTGCCAGTTTTGGCGATGGTGTTGTTGGTACCTCGGTGGTGGCAGGTTGCGGCTGAGCCAAAGAGGAGCTGGGAGCATCCGCTGCCTTGGCAGAGCCACTTCCCCCTGCTCCGAGGTTGCCCTCCTCTGGACGAGGTGGGCTTGAACCCGGAGCAACCAATGAACCCTCCTGAATGGGGCTCAGTGGGCGTCTATTGTTGCCAGGAAGGGGAGATGGGGTATGCCGGAGGGGCGAAGCGATGCTGGATCAGCTCTAGGGAACCTCCACAGCAGCCCTATCGAATCAAACGATGAATAATAAGTTACAATAGAAGAAAAGCACAAAGCAAAGGATTGGACAGAGAGAAAAGTGACTTACTCATCAGAAGTGAATGGCTTCTTGGGATTCCGAGCCCTCCGAGTTATGGCCTTAGTGGTAGGCTTGGTGGCGGCTTTGTCTGCGGACTTCTTTCGCCTTTTGGTTGGTTTAGAAGGTCCGGAAGAAGCAGCAGAAGCGGCCGCCCGTTTCTTTGACGCAGTCGGGACTGGCTCACCCGTGGCAAGGGGAGGATCTTCGTTGATCTTCCCAGCCGGGTTAGCTGAAGCCAGAAAGGCATAAGAATGGGGTACATCGTCAAATGCTTCCATCACCTCAACGTCAGAATCATCTTCATCATCAGGCCAATCTCTTAAGGAAGAGAAGTTACCGGTGGGTCGCTTGGTTGCATCGGGGAATGGCAGGAACATTTCCTAATCCGGCTCCTCCTCGTCTGGGGCATCTCGATCCTTCGCCCATTTGAGAGAAGGCTCGGTGCCATCTTCGAGGGTTTGCTGAAGAAACAACTAAGAAGAAAATGCAAAGGGATCAAACAAACAACAAATTCCGACGTATGGTATAACTCGGAAAAAGATTGAATCGCGAGATTTACTGTAGGAGGAAGCTTGTCCCAGCAGAAATGCTCAATCCCCCACTCCCAATCAGCGGAGAAGTCTTTGACGGTCGTGAAAAGGGCCTTGACCCGGCGGAATATCTCGGTCTTACTCAATTCAAATGAGGAAGTCCGGTTGGGGTCAAGTCGCCAGCTCATGTGGCAAAGCTTGTGTGTGCGCTTCTGGAGAGGGGAGATCCGGCTACGGACGAATGTGATCATCACGTCCTTGTTGCGAAGTGTCGTGGTGGTGTCACGGCAGATGCCATGGATAGGCTAAAGGTGGGGACTAGTACACGCTAGGGGAATCCAGGGAGGGATAGTGAAGTGATTCTCCACACAGTTGTTTGTATTGCTTTACTTCCAAGATTACAGGTGCTCCTAGAACTGTATTGGCGAGAGGAGGAAGGAGGAGCTCTCTTACTCTCACCCACAGTTCACACCTAAAACCCTAGCCAAACAAGAATAGCCGAACCCTTCTACTGAAACCCTAGCCCCCCTTATATAGAGGGTGTTTGGTCTCTGCCTAGGGCATACGTGGAGGCATATTCCTAAGAATATGCCTCCTCCCAAAGTAGTAAGCCAACCGGGGTGCTTTTCCCCCGTGTCACACAAGCAGAGGCTACGTGAGCCTCTGCGGCGCCCGCGTCAGCCGACATGGGCGTCGTCACCCTTGTCGGCCACGCCCCGGTGGTCCTGCCCTTGCTTGCTTCGCTTAGGTAGTGCGTACCGGGGCTTCTTTTGACCAGCGAGATTCCTTCCTTCTCCTAGAAGCTAGACGTGACCCGGATCATAGTTGATCCGGCCACACCTGTTCCTGCATACAAGTAAAACAGGCACTTCCGACTTACTGCTTAAGTCGGTTGAGACTTAGTTAGGCGAACGCCCCCTGGTCCGGGTTACCCCATGATTCGACCTACCTTGAGGTGACCCGGCCAGCATCCGCTTTGGCCTTGCCGAACCTCGGCTAACTCGGCCTTTATACCCCGGCGTGACATACCCGGGCGTATCCGCCAACATTAGTCCCCGAAGCTGGTGCGGTCTTAGCTGCCTTGGCCGCTAAGGCCACATCAGGTTCAATTTTGAGCTCCGGTCGTTATTGCTGAGTTACCTCTTTACCTCGGATCATATGGATTTACGTTCCCTTCGCACATTCCAAGTTTTCACTTGCTGGCCGGGTTACCACTTTAATTCGGACCTCATGGTTTTACTTTCCCTCTGCACATTCCAAGTTTTCACTTGCTGGCCGGGTTACCACGGTTCCATCCGGGTCTTGTTTCCTTCTCTCGTACGCCAACCCATGTGGATGGTAATCATTATGTTTTCTTATTTTAAGGGCCAGCACAGTAACAGCCGCAGTAATTGTCAGTTATCACTATGCGTGGGTCACGTCATGCCTGCCTCCTTGTTTGCCGCATCACTACGTCACGTCACGGGATCATCTCCGCTCTGTTGCCTTTCGTGTGGATCCCTGCTGATTGGCCGAGGTGGGCTATACATGGCCACACCATGTGGCTCATTCGGAGGACGCGATCCCACTCACCCCTTGAGGGAGTGGTTAAATAGGGGAGGGGGGCACCCCTTAGGAGTTTTCCCCTTCCGCGCCGCTCTGCCCCTTGGTCTTCTTCTTCTTCTTCTTTTCCCCGCGACAGCGTCACCGCCAGTGCTTCTCCGTAGCAGCGCCGCCGCCACTGCTACGCAACTCCCTCGCCACGGGTCCTCGCCAATCCAGGCCTCTGCCCCCCGCCGCCGCTAGCACCAACGAGGGCAGCAAAGACCAGATGACGGAGGAGGAGCTCATCGTCGCCGAGCAAGAAATGGAGGAGGACACCGCGGCGGCGGACCGTGGTGCGTGGGCTGGGTCTTGGGTCTGCCAAGACGACCTGGATTGGCTCTACCGTACCAGACGCATCCCCGTCGGCATCGCCGCTCGTCTTGCCTTCGCCGAATTGGCTCCCTCACCCAATCCGGGTGAGTACGTCGTGTTCTTGTCCCACTTTCAACGGGGGTTGGTTTGTCGGTGAGCGACTTTTTCCGGGATTGGCTTAGTACCTACGAACTCCAGTTGCACCACCTTCCTGCCAACGCCATCACCTCTCTTTCCGCTTTCGCTTCTACGATCGAAGGCTATGCCGGACTATGGCCCACGAAGGAGCTATGGATCCGGTTTTTCGGCCTTCGTCGTAACGTCATCCCAAACATCCAACTTGATCCGGAGGACAAGCAGCTCACTCAATTTGGAGCTGCGTCCATCTCACCCCGGATGCTTTCTGTTTTCCCCCGAGTCACCGGGCTAGACTCCTGCAAAGGGTGGGCCCGGACCTTCTTTTATGTCCAGAATACGGGCACTGAAGACTTGATCCGGCTGCTTCCCTATACTCCGGGTCCACCTAACCCAGAACTGTGGGACGTCGTCCCCAAGAAGCCAACGACCTTGGCCAACCAGGTCAACAAGAGGTTCGCGGAGCTGAAGAAGCTGGGGTTGCGCAACGAGGACGCTATGATCATGTTCGTGCGCAACCGAATTTCCCCCCTCCAGAAGCGCACCCACAAGGTGTGCCACATGAGCTTCGGCCGCGACCCCAACCGGACCTCATCCTTTGAGTTGAGCAACATGGAGATATATTGCCGGGTTAAGGCTCTCTTTACCACTCACAAGGATTTCTCCTCTGAGTGGACCTGGGGAATTGAGCATTATTGCCGCGACAGGCTTCCTCCTGCGGTAAGCTTCGTGGCGCAATCTTACCTCGAATTAATTATATGTCGGTTATTGTGGCATTTTTGATTCTGTTGTTCGTTCCTTTTCTCAGCAATTCCTTCAGCAGACCCTTGAGGACGGTATGGATCCAACCCTTAAGTGGGCGCCGGACCGGGAGACCCCGGATGAGGAAGCGCCAGACCAGGAGATGTTCCTCCCGATGACCGACGCTACAAAGCGACCCACGGGTAAATCCTCTTCTATTAGAGATTGGCTCGATGATGAAGATGACTCGGATGTCGAGGTGATTGAACCTGTTGAGGCTGTCCCCCTTTCTTTTGCTTTTCCGGCATCAGCTAATCCCGATGGGCACATCCATGAGGACCCTCTCCTTGCTACGGGTGAACCTATTCTAGTAGCACCGAAGAAGAAGCGCGGGGCTGCTCCAAGTTCCTCCTTCGGACCTTCCCAGCCCGCTAAAAGGCGAAAGAAGTCCGGGGACAAGACTGCCTCCAAGCCAGCAGGCAAGGCCCCAGCATGAAGGGTTCGGAAACCCAAGGAGGCCCAAACCTCGGATGCGTAAGTCTTTTTCCCTTTGCAACTTGTTCTTCATTGCATTGTTGTAATTTCTGTTCTGACATTATTTGATTTTGCAGGGCTCCGGTGGAGGTCCCTCAGAGTGGATCTAGCATCTCTTCACCGCTCCGACCTAGCCCTTCTCCCCCTCGTGATGACGAGTCACATCCGCTGAGCCCTATCCCAGAGGGTTCTGCGGCTGCTCCGGGTTCTGCTCCACCTCGTTAAGAGGAGGGTAACCTTGGACCAGGGGAGACCGGTCCAACCGAGGCAACGGCATCCACAACTTCGGCTTCACCGCAACCAGCAACCACTGAAACTACCTCGGCACCAGCACCAGCTCTAGTACCAGCGACCAAAACAGCACGAATACCAACTCCAGCATCAGCACCAACTCCGGCTGCAAAAACATCAGCAGCAGCACCAAGTCCAGCAACAAGAGCACCAGCGCCGAGCTCCTCTGCCTCGTCCGAGTCTTCTCAACCTCGGCGAGGAACTGCCCCGGCAGCTCCTAAGGGGAAATCCGTTGCGACGACTTCCTCTTCCCAGCAAGCCAAGGGCAAAAAGCTCCGGACGCTACCAAGTCAGCATTCGTCGAGGCTGGGTAGCATACCCTCGCATCAATGCTTCCTAAGAAAGCTCCAGCAGCAAAGGACGCCCCTGCCGAGCCAACTGATGCACAGCAGATGGTTCTGCACACTAGCCCAACACTTGCCTTGGTTGAGAGGAAAGAAGCGCGCTCGAAGGGCTTGGTGGCGCCCCATATGCCCACCGGTGAGCGGTACCCTCCGAGCTTGATTGAATTTGTCATGAATTGGAACAAGGCGGAGTTCGTCCACAACGATGATCTTCCGGAGAAATTCGGCCCCGCTGAATTTTCCGCCCAAATGAACACAGCCGCTATGGCGATCAACCTCGCGGGGCGGATGATGGAGGTACGTCGCTTCCCCTTTACATGTTGTAGATAATAACCATTAGTCCCCGAGCCTCCGAGCGAGTAACTTGTTACTCGGCCGGATGCTCTTTAGAAAACTAACGTTGCTCCATGAGAACTTTGAATATGCACACACCTAGATCCGGGTTAAGTTCCACTTGGCAAAGATTCTTGTACACTTCGAATATGCACACACCTAGAGCCGGGTTAAGTTCCACTTGGCCCGGATTTTTGTACCCTTCGAATATGCACACACCTAGAGCCAGGTTAAGTTCCACTTGGCCCGGATTTTTGTACACTTCGAATATGCACACACCTAGAGCCGGGTTAAGTTCCACTTGGCCCGGATTTTTGTACACTTCGAACATGAACACACCTAGAGCCGGGTTAAGTTCCACTTGGCCCGGATTTCTGTACACTTCGAACATGCACACACCTAGAGTCGGGTTAAGTTCCACTTGGCCCGGATTTCTGTACACTTTGAACATGCACACACCTAGAGCCGGGTTAAGTTCCATTTGGCCCGGATTTCTATACACTTCGAATATGCACACACCTAGAGCCGGGTTAAGTTCCACTTCGCCCGGATTTCTGTACACTTCGAATATGCACACACCTAGAGCCGGGTTAAGTTCCACTTGGCCCGGATTTTTGTACACTTCCAATATGCACCAAGCTAATTTATGTTTCTGTACTTCTTTCAGGTGACCACCAATCGCCGGAGCGCTGAATTCCAACGCCTGCTGGATACCCACAAGATGCTACGCGCCAAGCAAACTGCACTTCTCGCGGAATACGAGAAAAGGGGTAAATTTCTTCCTTGGTGCTTGTTCGT
This sequence comes from Avena eriantha, assembly GCA_910589775.1. Classification (NCBI taxonomy): domain Eukaryota; kingdom Viridiplantae; phylum Streptophyta; class Magnoliopsida; order Poales; family Poaceae; genus Avena; species Avena eriantha. The sequence continues at coordinate 239,755,475 of OU342745.1, forward strand.
TTTTCTTCATCTTCCTCTGCTGAACTAATCTCATCATTCAGTTTCCGCAGCTGGGGTGGAGGCTGAGAACAAGATTATGCGGAAGAATCTAGAACAGATCAAGGTTAAGTCATTTTTGTCTGACTCTATAGTGCTTTCCACTTCCTTTTCTCCTTGGCTCGGCAAACATTCATACCTCGGCTCTGCCAGGTCAACACACTATTTCAGCATCGCTTGAACATAGTGTGCCCGTGCCTGATATGATGCTGCATTTTCTCGAACAAGCAGGGCAACACCAAGCCGAGCTTAAGAAGAAAGATGATGAGATCGCCCTCCTCCGGACCAAGGACGATGAGATTGCTAGGCTCAAGGCTGAGATGGAGAAAATGAAGGCCCAGCACGAATCTGAACTCCAAAATGTTGGTCAGAATTACACAGAATAGCGCGAGCGCCTCAATCTCCAGATCGCTAAGGACCAGGATTTACTCAAGGAGTCCGACATCCAGCTAGGGTGGGCGAATGCTGAGCTTGAGCAGCTTCGTAAGAGGCGTGATGACTGCACCAGGGAGCTGACCCGAATCCTCAGCCATATATCACGTAAGCTCCTTTCCCTTATCTGACCTACTTCTCCGGGTTACTCATATGTCTTTTCTTTACCTTCTTCCTTTGTCTCTTTTCCAGGCAAATTTCCAGAGGGCACTGCTATTGCGAGCACAGCAGTTGCTGACTTCCGCCGAGAAAGGGGTACTCCTGCCGCTCCTGATGGCGAAGAGATTCCCTATGACATGGAGGACCTGTTGGTCAGCTTGTCATCTCGCGTGGAGCTCATCAAAATTTATGGCAAGGACATCCTCGATGTTGTAGTTCGCATCTTCAACACGTTCTGGCCCGGCGAAGATACTCTAGAGACCACCGCAATTCTCGTTGAGCAGATAATGGAAACCGAGACTTAGCTCAACCTCTGGAGAGAGTCCGCTGGGCGTGCCGCAGCTGATACCATTCTACACCACATACTCACGTGGTATGAGAAAATTGATCTCAACCTCCTGACACGCATGCGCACCGGATCCAGATGGACCAATGACCCGGAGTGGGTGGCTCGGCGCCAGGCTTGCGCCCATAGCCTCATCGAATATGCTCCCATTCATGAATGGGTTGAGGGGCCGAGCTTCCTGGAAGCCGCTGGGGACAAAGAGGTTGAGAATGATGAAGATGGCTCAGACGGTGATGGAGAAGATGATGCCTCGGATATTGAAGATGGCGAAGATGATGCCAAACTCCCTCCTCCTGTCGCTCCTTGAGCGAAAAAACTTGAAAATTTATCAGATCCCCGGTATGCCGGGTGGAGTTGTATTCCATATACATGTGATATTTTTCTACTAAGTTCTTATGCCGGATTAACTTGGGCGTAGTCCCCGAGTTTCTTTTTCTTGTTCGTCCAATCTCTTGGCTCGGTTCGTGTCTACCTTGACTCGGTTTTACGACTTACGAATCCGAGCTTCAAAAATTGTCTTAACAATACTGGGAAACTTTTAGACTTAGCTCAAAAATAAAACTGCATAATAACTTGAAAATAAATACAGGGTTAGTCCAAAAAACAAACGTCGAGTCGAATAAATTCTTTTCCTTAGTCGTTTTTCATGTGCTATGCAATCCCAAACTTGTTCTCTTGCTTGCCATGAAGCCAATTCTTTTTGGACAGCAGCAAGTCGAAGAGTTAGGTTCTTGGTGCTCACACATTACTAATCCGAGTTAAGTAAAATAACTTATTCCAGCTAACGTACAAAAAACAACAAACATTATTAAGGTAGCCCTCGAGTTACTGCTCAAGGTGCCAACATTTCATTGATAAGCTCATTGCCGACATACATACCGACATATGAGATGACTCGGATACATACACTTCTTAGCTAAGTGTAGAAAGGACGAAGTAGAGCTATATTCCATGGTCGCTTGGATTCCTCTCCGGACCTGTCTGCCTTGTTCTTTTCCTGTGGCTTTGCATCTATAAGATAATAAGAATCATTGTGCAATGCCTTGCTCACGATGAATGGCCCTTCCCATGGGGGGATAATTTATGCATGCCAGCGGTACGTTGTACCAACCGGAGCACCAGATCGCCTTCCCGAAAGACTCGGGGGCATACTTTCCGGCTATGATAGCATCGGAGATTTTGCTGATATATGGCGGATCTGGACAATGCCAGTTCTCTCGCTTCTTCCAGCAGATCAACATCATTTTGCCGGGCTTCTTGCACTTCGGCTTCTGTGTATTGGGTGATCCTAGGCGAATCATGCTCTATGTCGGCTGGTAATACAGCTTCTTCCCCATATACCAGAAAAAACGGCGTATAGCCTGTTGATCGATTCGGAGTTGTTCTTAAACTCCATAGTACCGCTGGTAGTTCTTCTATCCAGCACCCCGCTGATCTTTGCAGCGGCTCAATGAGCCGAGGTTTTATCCCGGATAATACTAATCTGTTGGATCTTTCCACTTGTCCGTTCGATGCTGGGTGGGCTACCAAGGCTAGATCCAGCCGGATCTTCTTATCACGGCAGAAACGCGCAAATGCTTCTTCCGCAAAATTTGTGCCATTATCAGTTATGATGCTGTGAGGATAACCGTACCTCAAGATGATATCTTTGAGAAACGTTACGGCCGTAGCTCCGTCACATTTTCTTATAGGCTTTACTTCAATCCACTTCGTAAACTTGTCCACCATTACCAGAATGTGAATCATATTTCCCCTCGCTGGTTTGAACGGGTCGACCATATCCAAGCACCATACGGCAAATGGCCAAGTAATTGGTATGGTCTTGAGTTCCGACATTGGCATATGTGTCTTGGTAGCGTACCTCTGACAACCATTACATTTTCTCACCAGATCTTCCGCTTGCTCTAAGGCATTTGGCCAGTAGAATCCGTGCCGGAAAGCTTTTGCTACCAAGGCTCAGGATGAGGCATGATGCCCGCATTCCCCCTGATGTATATCTCGGAGGATTTCAAGCCCTTCTTCCGGGTCAACACATCGTTGGAGGACATTGGTCACACTTCTTTTGTATAGTTCGGAATTGATGATCGTGTAAGCCTTTTCCCTCCTCTGTGTTTGCCTAGATAGCACTTCCTCAGTGGGTAACGTTCCATCTTTCAGGAATTGAAATATAGGTAGTGCCCAAGCCGGTGTTGCTCGCACAGGGAACACATCATCATCAATCTCCATCTGATCCACCGGCATAACTTCAACCGGATCATGCTAAGCAGTCCCCGGGTCTTGCGAAGCAGTCCCCGGGTTTACTGAAGCAGTCTCCGGGTTTGCCGAGGCAGTCCCCGGGTCTCGCGCACCACTTCCCATGTCAATATCCATGGGCCCAGCTCCGGATTCCGTATCCTCTGGGACATAGATTGAGTCGGTTTCTGGGGAGGGCCTGATGGATGGTTTCCTAAGGTGCTCTAATGCTACACCTGGTGGAACTGCTTGTCGGGTTGACCCGAGCTTTGACAGCATGTCGGCAGTCTCATTTTCCACCCGGGGTACATGGTGAAATTCGCATCCCTCAAAGTAACCAGATATCTTCTGCACATGAAATATGTATAGTGCCATGTTTGGATCCAGGGCGTCCCACACTCCCGACACTTGCTGCACCACCAAATCCGAGTCGCCAAAGCATACGATCCGATGTATCCCAATCTCTTTTGCCACCTTGAGCCCGTACACAAGTGCTTCATACTTAGCGACATTGTTTGATGCCGCGAAATGGATCTGCAGCACGTATTTCAGCTGGTCCTTCTTTGGCGAGGTAAGTACAACTCTGGCCCCTAGCCCAGTTTTGGTTTTTGATCCGTCAAAGTGCATTCGCCAATAGTTCGGATCGGGTAGTGGCGGTTCGTATTGCACCGCGGCCCAGTCCACGAAAAAGTCCGCCACAGCTTGGGATTTGATGGCTTCTCTTCTATCATATTGCGGAGCATAAGGTGCTAGCTCAATTACCCATTTTGCAATTCTGCCACTCGCATCCTTGTTACTCATTATCTCGGATATGGGGGCCTCACATATGACCCTGATGGGATGCTCCTCAAAGTAGTGCTTCAGATTCTTAGCTGCCATGTACACGCCATACGCCACCTTTTGATAGTGTGGATAGTTCTGCTTTGAGGCTGACAACACCTCGCTCAAGTAATACACTGGCCTTTGCAACGACTTACCTTCCTCGTCGCGCTCCACCACTATCACTGCACTTACAACTCGGTTGGTTGCGGCTATATAGAGCAACATTGGCTCCTTTGATAGTGGTGAGGCCAACACTAGTGCAGTGGCTAACATCTTTTTCAAGTGGGCAAAGGCTTCATTGGCCTGCGGTGTCCAAACAAACTTATTCGACTTTTTCATGAGTTCGTAAAGAGGCAATGCCTTTTCTCCCAACCGACATACAAACCAACTTAACGAGGCCAGGCAACCTATGAACTTCTGGACATCGTTAAGACACTTCGGCAATTCCATTCGTTCCATGGCCCGGATTTTAGTTGGATTAACCTCGATACCTCGGCTGGAAACAAGGAAACGGAGCAATTTCCTAGTCGGGACACCGAAGGTGCATTTTTCTGGGTTAAGCTTCATCCGGAACCTCCTTAGGTTCGCAAATGTTTGCCTGATATCGTCAAGGAGCATTTTGCTTTCCTTGGTCTTGATAACCACATCATCCACGTACACCTGTACATTTTGACCTATTTGGTCGTGCAAACATTTTTGCATACATCCTTGGTATGTTGCCCCTGCATTACGTAAACCAAATGGCATGGTGCGATAGAAATAATCCCCGTACGGGGTAATGCACGCAGTCTTTATTTGATCATCGGGATTCAGAGGTATCTGGTGGAAACCAGAATATGCATCAATGAATAACAACAATTCACATCCAGTAGTTGAGTCTATGACCTGATCTATTCTCGGCAGCGGAAATGGATCTTTTGGACATGCCTTGTTCAGGTTCGTGTAATCGATACACATTCGCCAAACCACTGCCACGTTCGGATCATCCTTCTTCTTCTCCACCAGCATCGGATTAGACAGCCAATCCGGGTAAAGAACTTCCATGATAAATCCTGCAGCTAGCAACCGAGTTATGTCATCCCCGATGACTTTCCTCCTATCTTCGGCGAAGAGGTGGAGAGGTTGCTTCACCGGCTTAGCTCCGGGTCTCACATTCAAAGAGTGCTCGGCCAGCTCCCTCGGAACACCTTGCAAGTCCTGTGTGGACCAAGCAAAAATATCCCGATTCTCACGGAGGAAGCTGACGAGCTTGCTTTCCTATTTATCACTTAACCCGGCACCAATTGTTACGGTGCGCTCCGGGAACATGTCATCAACAGGAACCTTCTTGGTATCTTTTGCGGCCTGGAAAGAGACACTTCCGTGCGGATTACTCAGCGCCGGCATATACTGCTGCGCGGACTGAGCCAATGCCGCCACCTCTTGAATTTTCCTTTTCGCCTGCGCAATCACAAGTGACTCGGCTAAGTTAGACCCGGCCGACGCACACTCCATGGAACGTCGGAAATCCCCAGCAATGGTAATCACCCCGTTTGATCCGGGCAACTTCATCTTCAAGTAACTAATATGATAGCTTGCCATGAACTTGTTCAGCACTGGCCTTCCGAGTAACGCGTGGTACGCACTTTCTAAATTCACCACCTCGAACTCCAAATTTTCGGTTCGGCAGTTATCCCTCGTGCCGAACAACACGTCAACCCGGACGTTGCCTATAGGCTCACAAGAGATGTTGGGCACAATACTATGGAAAGTTGTCCTCGTGGGCTGTAGCATGTTTTCCCAGATACCCAACTTGCGCATTGTGTCCGCATACATGATGTTAATGCTGCTGCCATTGTCAATCAGTACCTTTGAGAACCTTACATTAATGCTAGGCCCAATGAACGTCAGGTCCAGCACCAACGCATACGAACCAGGGCTTGGCATAAGCTTGGGATGATCCCTAATGCTCCAGGTGATTTCTTGGTCAGACCAAGGCATATACCTAGTCACTGCAGGCATCATTGCATTCACGTCCATATGTCGGCGCTGTGAGCTCTTTCTATCTGTTTCCTTAGTGGTGAACACACAATAGCTCTGATGATGCTCTCTGTACTCATTTCTCCCTTCATTTCCGGGGTACCTCTGATCCAGCTGATGCTGATTTTCCACTTGATGCACTGCATCCCTTCTCTCATTGTTATCATACCTCGGCGGAGGGGGAGGCAACATTAACTGTTGCGTGTTCGATCCGGAGAGCAATTTCTGCCGGGGTAACTCATGCCGAGGCTGATCATTCCGGGGTGCCTGAGCATTCCCCGAACCACCTTGTTCAATCTTGTGCATCCACTCACATTGCCTCGTCATATGACCCGCCGGGTTACTCGGATTTGGCGTGTGAAACTTACACGGCTGGTCCAACATCGACTCATAAGTATACCTCGAACGATCCTTCTTTTCATGCCACTGTTTCTTTTGCTCTGGCATCCAAGTTTTCTTGCCTTCGTTTCTCGGAGTCCACTGCCCTCCAGTTTTTTGGCGTTGACTGCCCCCTGCTCTGGGCTGATCTTGATTCACAGCTGCAACTTGGTGCGAACCGTATCGATGATCCGGTCTATCATCTCTCCTCTTTCCTCTGTAATCATTCCTCCGGGATGACCCGGCTCCATCTCTCTGGTAATACTCATCGTTTGACTCGTTTGACACGAGCCTAGGTTGGGTCGGATCACCCAGAGCATATGAATCAGCAATCCGTATCATCTCTGCCAACATGGTCGGCACTTTCCTTTGCAACTTCTGCCACAGCTCGCTTGCATATCTGCACCCTTGTGCAAACCATGCTATGGCCTATGATCTTATCACGCCCTCACATGAGTTTCTCTTTGTACACCACCGGGTTAGAAACTCCCGATCTGTCTCATTTGGTCTTTGCTTGCACATAGCCAGGGTCTGCGGCCTATTTGGCCTCTGATACGTACTCGAGAAATTGCTGATGAACATTTCCTCGAAATCTATCCAGCAGTTGATGCTTCCGGGCGGCAAATTGTTCAGCTATACCCTTGCTGGCCCCTCCAACATCTGGGGTACATATCGTACAGCCCATTTCAAGTTTCCAGTGGCAATTTTCATAGCTGTAGCATAATTTATCAGCCAATCCTCCGGCTTGGTAGTGCCGTCATACGACTTCGTGCCCCTGGGTAACTAGAAGTTGGGTACCGGCGGCTCCTTCATGATCCGGGGTCCAAAACACGCAGGACCCGGTGGACCTTGACATTCAATCTGTTCCGACCTATACAGTCGATCCAGTTTCAACCTAGCATCATCCGGCATCAAATCCCTGCTTCCCAATCTTGACCCTATCACATGATAGTCCGGCCTTGGGTATCCCGCGTTTGCCATTTCCAAATCTCCATCATTATATCTGTCTTGCTCTCGCGGAGCACCTTTCTGTTGCATACCTCGGCCGGCACTTTGCTCTTGCCTTGGTATATTCCGCTGGTGCGGTTGTCCTGCTCCTGCCGAGTTTCGCTGTTCGGCATTGCCGTTGACGGCATTCCTTTGACCGGCATTGCCTTGGTCGTGGTTGCCTCGGCCAGCTTCACCTCCGCTCACACTCCGTCGATCGTCATTTTTCCGTGCTTCTTTTCCTTTCCCTGCCCGTGTTGGGTCATATGGGACGATCTGTTTATTCCGTTTTGCCGAGGTTACTACCTCTTCTCTCCTTGGACCACCATGAGGAGACGATGCGGCTCCAGCGGATTTCTCCGAGTTACCCATCGCCGAAAGGACGATCTTGGAGGCTCCAATTCTCTCCGGGTTAGCTCTGAGTAGTTCTTCGTTTTGTCTGTTCGCGATCCGAACCAGCTCGTTAACCCTATCTTGTTGTCTTTGACAGGCTTCACCCGTCAGACCCTCTAACTCAGATGCAGCTGCATCCGCTGCTCTGAGGTTCTTTGCCGGGGTACTATACCTCGGTAGCCCCACGGACAAACAGTTTTCTGATTCCTCAATTCCAGTATCACCCTCTCTGTTCATCTCGCTCATGAGATTTCTCCCATTTACTTTTACAGCATCAACTTTGTTCGCCTTTGCGTACTCACGTAGCATCATATTCAACGACTGCTGAGCCGCGACTATTTTCTTTGCGCCTTCTAGTATCTTTTGCCTAGTTTCTTCTAGCTCGGCCTGCGCTCGAGCCGGATCTACTGCTGCTACCATAGGGTTTGCCAAGCTATCCATCGCTTCCCTCAACACAATTTCCGGCCTCTCTAGTGGAGGACCTCTACCTTTCCTTGGGGCCTGAGGCGTTACCTCTGGATCTGGCGCTGGATCCTTGCTCGCGCCCGCACCAGGCGCAGTCATCATCACCTCTGCATGGTCCGGGGAGCGAGTGATACGCGTCCCGGAGACCACGGTGAGGGGCGGCTCCCCTGCCTCGACGACGTGGCGCGGATGAACACACGACATGTCCACAGCAACATAGACCTTGTGCGCGCCGACCTTGAAGAAGAGGCCATTGCGCGGAAGCGGGCGCGTGCCGAAGCAGCCAGCGTTGTCGCTGACGAAGTCCAGCGCTCCAAAGCGCTGAACGAGCCTGGAGACGACATGTTCGCCGGTGCCAATGAAGTTTCCCGTCCGGATCTTGACCCCTGCTAGCGCCGCTAGCCCCACGGTGGGCGCCAACTGTTGTGGTGGTGTCACGGCAGATGCCATGGATAGGCTAAAGGTGGGGACTAATACACGCTAGGGGAATCCAGGGAGGGATAATGAAGTGATTCTCCACATAGTTGTTTGTATTGCTTTACTTCCAAGATTACAGGTGCTCCTAGAGCTGTGTTGGCGAGAGGAGGAAGAAGGAGCTCTCTTACTCTCACCCACAGTTCACACCTAAAACCCTAGCCAAACCAGAATAGCCGAACCCTTCTACTGAAACCCTAGCCCCCCTTATATAGAGGGAGTTCGGTATCTGCCTAGGGCATATGTGGAGGCATATTCCTAAGAATATGCCTCCTCCCAAAGTAGTAAGCCGACCGGGGTGCTTTTCCCCCGCGTCACACACGCAGAGGCTACGTGAGCCTCTGCGGCGCCGCGTCAGCCGACATGGGCGTCGTCACCCTTGTCGGCCACGCCCCGGTGGTCCTGCCCTTGCTTGCTTCGCTCAAGTAGTGCGTACCGGGGCATCTTTTGACCAGCGAGATTCCTTCCTTCTCCTATAAGCTAGACGTGACCCGGATCATAGTTGATCCGGCCACACCTGTTCCTGCATACAAGTAAACCAGGCACTTCCGACTTACTGCATAAGTAGGTTGAGACTTTGTTAGGCGAACGCCCCCTGGTCCGGGTTACCCCGTGATTCGGCCTGCCTTGAGGTGACCCGGCCAACATCCGCTTTGGCCTTGCCGAACCTCGGCTAACTCGGCATTTATACCCCAACGTGACCCTACCCGGGGGTATCCCCCCAAAACGCAGCCCCGCATCCTTCAGCTCCTTGAACCGCTTGTTGACTTGATTCGCCAGTACGGTGGGTTTCTTGGAAACCTGGTCCCAGAAATCCGGATTAGGAGGACCCGGAGCATAGGGGAGAAGCCGGATCAGGTCTTCATCCGTGCCATTTCTGACATAGAAGAAAGTTCGGGCCCAGCCCTTGCAGGAATCTAGCCCCGTGACCCGGGGAAAGATGGATTGTTTCCGGGGACAAATAGAAGCAGCACCGAACTGTGTAAGATGTTTGTCCTCCAGGTCAAGCTGCTTATTCCGAATCAAGTTCCTTCATAGACCGAAGAACCGGATCTAAAGCTCCTTGGTAGACCACAATCCTACATATCCCTCTATGGTGGACGCGAAGGAAGAAAGGGAGGTGATGGCATTCGCTGGGAGATGGTGTGGTTGAAGTTCATAAATATCAAGGAAATCATGGAAGAAATCGCTAACGGGAAGGCCGAAGCCGCGCTGGAAACGGGAGAGGAACACAACGAACTCACCCGGATTGGCTGAGGGAGCGAGCTCCTGGGAGGCGAGGCGGGCAACCACGCCCTCGGGGATGCGGCGCGTGCGGTATAGCCAGTCCAGGTCGTCCTGGCACACCCAGGAACCAGCCCAGGTGCTGCGTTCAGCGTTCTCTGCCCCCTCCTCCATCTCCACCTCCGCGACGGCGAGCTCTTCCTCGGTCATGTCTAGATCGCTATCCTCACCGGCCAAATCAGAGGTGGGAGGTAAAGACTTGGACTAGCGCGGACCCGTGGCGGTGGAACTGCGCTGGAGCGGCAGTGATGGAGGTGCGAAAAGGCACGATGCGGCAGCGGCACTGGTAAGCAGGTGCGGCGGCGGCGGCGGTGTTGTTGCTAGGAAGAAGAAGAAGAAGAGACAGAGGGGCGCGAGAAGGGGAAAAAGACCAAGGGGCACGCCCCTCCCCTATTTAACCACGCCCCAGCGGGGGTAGTGGGATCGTGCGATGTGGCAAGGCCACACGGTGTGGCCGTGTATCTGCCGGGTCGGCCAATCAGAGGCGAGCCACAGGAAGGGCCACAGGGCGCTGGAGATCCCACGACGCGACGTGATGATACAGTTAGACAGGCGTGACGTGACGTGTGCAACAGTAACACCTAACATTAACTGCAGCAGTAACTAGCGCAGACCCTTAAAATGAGGCAAGATAATCATCACCCCCCATGTGGGATAGCATACGAGAGAAGGAAGGATAATCCGGAAAACTAAAGGGTGACCCAGCCAACGAGTGAAAACTCGGAATGTGCCAAGGGAAAAGCTAGCCAATGAATTCTGGGCTATAAGGTAACTAGGAAAAGGGAGCAAAAGGCTCGGTAAATTGAAACCTACTATGGCCTTAGCAGCTGAAGCTGCTAAGAACGCACCAGCTTCGGGGACTAATGTTGGGGGGATACCCCTGGGTAGGGTCACGCCGTGGTATAAAGGCCGAGTTAGCCAAGGTACGGCAAGGTCAAAGCAAATGTTGGCCGGGTCACCTCAAGGCAGGCCGAATCAAAGAGTAACCCAGACCAGAGGATGTCTGCCTAACTGAGTCCCGGCCGACATATGTAGTATGCCGGCAGGACTGATATAACTTGTATGCAGGTACCCACTGGGCCGGATTAACCAGGAACGATCCGGGTTATATCAGGCTTGCAAGAGAAGGAAGGTATCTCGCTGGTCAAAAGGTGGTCACTGTACGCTAGAGCATGAGTGAATCGGACAGAGGCTAGGATCACCGAGGCGTGGCTGACAAGGGTGACGCGCCCTGTGTCGGATGACGCTAGCACCTCAGAGGCTTACGTAGCCTCTGCATGGCTTACGATGGCGAAAAGTGATCTGGTCGGTTTGCTATTTTGGTAAGAGGCATATTCCCAGGAATATGCCTCCACGTATGCCCTAATAGGAGTCCTAGCCACCCCTTTATAAGGAGGGCTAGGGCATCTGTAGAAAGGGTTGATTTCTAATTGGTTAGCATTTGAGTAGTTGTTTCCTGGGAGATAGCTAGTGGTGAGAGTAAGATAGCTCCTTCTTCCTCCTCTCCCCAATACAGCTCAAGGAGCATTTGTAATCTTGGAAACATAGTGAATACAAAGCATATGTGTGTGGAATCACCACACTATCCCTCCCTGGATTCCTCTAGTGCATATTGGCCCCACCTTTAGCCTATCCATGGCATCTGTCGTGACACCACCATGATAGCATGGCTAGGAGACCAGGCTCATAGGAGAGGTGCTTATACTAGAGTGTGTAAAGGAAAGGTTATGTTTGATTATCTGCATACTATGTATGATGATTCAGGGTTGTCCCTGACAGATGTATTGAATTTTGTGGTGAAAGTGTACCACCTCTACAGAGTGTCAAACTATTCAAATAGCCACGTCCGTGGTTATGGACAGTTGGAGTGGCCATACTGTTCCGTTGTCAGATGTTTTCGAAATGACTTACGAAATGAATTGTGGCATGACTTGACCACAACATGGTTGTGACTATGACAACTAAGTTCCCACTTAGGTGATTTCAAACTTTATTTTATATTTCTTTGTTTCTTAACTCAGCTTAGGTTTCAAACTTAACTTTACAAATAAACGTAGCACTTAGCATTCCTACTAGAACTACCTTACTTGTTAGTGATAGTTTGCGAGTACTTAAAGAGTACTCATGGCTTTGTCCCTGGCTATTCCCGTGAGCTGACTATGAGGAGGACTATCCGGAAGAAGGACAGCAGGATGACTACGACAACTAGGATCATCTCCCATCGTCAGCATTGCATGTGATACTGAAGATGGAGCCCACCGCTACGCTATTTATTGCGCTACTTGTTTGTATTAAGACTGGATCATGAGATCCTTTATTTGTGTAAGACCTTATTATGGTTTGTAATGGATGATGTACTGTTATATCCAATATGTTATGTCTCACAAAAATGGTAATCCTGGGATTGCGATGTATGGCATAACAGGCATCTAGGATTAAAAATCCGGGTGTTGACAAGTTGGTATTAGAGCCATCCTCACCATAGGAGACCCTAGTTAGAATGGCCGTCCGAACAAAAACTTAGTTTCGAAACCAAAGAGAGTATTTGTGAAAATCTATTTCCTCTCTTACCCTTGGGATTCTTTCTCTCAATAAAATACATGTTCCTAAAAAATTCTTACATGACTACATAAAATTTTGACACACTTGATTACTTCACTAACTTTCTTATCCTAAATTCTTATAGATGGAAGTTCAGTACTGCAAGTTCTACCAGTTGGGCAACAGAGGCCAACTGATCTTCTAGAGGGATCTTGATGCACTGTTTGAGTACTTAGAGCGCCCACATCCGGAATTCTTTGGAGCTCAACTCAATGGTCCCCCAGGAAGAGATTTACAATGGCTAATAGTTGTTGATCTTCGAGGCAAGATAGAGGCACCAATGTTCGAGAAGATTCAATTCAACATGAGAGAGAACCACTGGCTAGAAGGATTAGCCAGGGCAATGCATGAAGCTCTCGCTCGTCTTTGTGCACAGAATGTCAACTTGATCCAAGGAACCTGCTTTGCTCACTATGCAAGGCGTGATTCTATGGGAATGCCTCTGGAGATGCCAAGTCACCCGGAGTAGAAGCGTCAAGTGGAGAACCTTGATTTTGTGCTGTACGATAGACAGAAGGAATTGGACAATGCTCGAGATTACGCCAACCACAACCTTTCCATTGCTGTCCAGACTTTCTCACTGCTCGTCAAGGATCGTCAGTCACTTCGCCGTCAACGCGCAAAGAAGGATCGCACCATCGGCCGTCTTCGCAAGAAGGTGGCCGACCTCGAGAAGACGATCAAGGAGCAAGAAGCTCAGCTTGCAGCAAAAGAATAAGAGGAAGAAGGTGAAGACATCCAAGGGGATATTCACTCGTACCTCAGCAATGATGATGACTATTTGGAGGATGATACCATGTACTTCTACACCGACGATGATGACTCTGACTTCATCGATGATGAGTAGATGCACTAGAGCACTATCGTAGGAGTGAGAAATATCAGTCCCATTGTATCTTAGCTTACAGAATGGTTCTTAAAACCATCTGTTTTCCTTTCATGTTGTGGTGTGTGTGTCTTTGTATCGTGTGCTTTGCTTGCATGAATGAAAAGAAGTTAGTTGCAAAACCTGAGTCAAACTCAAAGTTTTAGCTTTGAAACCAAAACCAAAACCATGAACCTTAGAACTTTCCCTCTTACCCCATTATCTATCTCAATCTTCAGATGACTCGTGGAAACCCCGGAGGAAGCAGCTCATCGCAGGACCCGATGCTGCAGATTTTGCATACGCTCTTTGCAGACCATGAAGCTAGTAGGGCAGAGCGCCAAGCAAATCTAGCCACCCTGCAGCAGATCGCCTAGATGGCCCACAACAATCAAGGCCATGGAAATTAGGATCATCATGGATCCAAACTCAAAAACTTCCAGAATACCAATCCCCCTATCTTTATCAAGTCTGAAGACCATGGAGAATAACTTAGAAGTCGCAGGAGTGGATGCCAACGAGAAAGTTCTGTTTGCCACCCACTATCTGGCAGGAGATGAAAGAGCATGGTGGAACAGCACCCGTAACATGAACCATGGTTAAGTGATGACGTGGGAAGCCTTCAAAGTCAAGTTTAGCCGCACCCATGTGCCGCATGGTTTAGTCACTAGAATGAGAGATGAATTTAGAGAACTAAAGCAAGGCAGAATGATTGTAGTGGAGTACCATGATAGATTCTTGTACCTCGCCAGGTATGCACCTGATGAGATCAACACGGAGGCCAAGAAGAAGGAGAGATTCCTAAACGGATTGCATGATGAGATGCAGACAGTACTCGTCAACATCCGTTTCGAGGATCTAGAAGAGCTAGTCGACACTGCCATTCAGAAGAGCTAGTCGACACTGTCGTTTCGAGGGAAGATCAACCAAGAAAAAAACAACCGCAAACGTTGGATGATGCACCAAGCTAGATCCAATAGTCACCAGAAGTATCGTCCCAACCCGTCTACCGGATATGCCTCGTGTAACAATCGACCCCCAATGCCTAGTCCAAGCTACCCTAACCGTAGCGGAGGAAATGTGAAGTCCCGAGGAAACAACAACCACCCCGACAACTCCAGCAATTTCCACCATGCACCGTCCAAGTCCAACAACAACAACAACAATACTGCACGCAGAACTGGAAGCAATGTTGTGCCCATGGTAGCAAAAGACAAGTCTCAGATTACTTGTTTTGAGTGTGGATTGAAGGTTCACTACTCCAATGAGTGTCCCAACAAGATTGCCGCCAATGCCAATGTGAATGCCCTAGTTCAACAACAGCGTCGTGTTTAGCCCGGAAGAAGATTCGCCCCAGGGAACCCTCACAACTGCAACGGCTGTCTCTTCCACATGAACGCCGAAGAAGCCCAAGAAGCGTCAGATGTCGTGCTGGGTATGTTTTCTGTCAACTCCGTTTTAGCAAGAGTGTTGTTTGATTCTGGAGCATCACACTCATTTGTCACCGAAGAATTTTCATGCACTAGTAAGATTCACCCAACCAACTTCAAGCATGTCATGATAGTTCAAATACCTGGTTCAACTACAAAAGCTAGAAAAATTTGCAAAGTTGTACCTATCAGAATACATGGGATAGATTTTTATGCCAATATAATAGTACTTGGAACCAAAGTTTGGAAGTAGTACTAGGAATGGATTGGATGTCGAAGCATAAAGGATTGATAGATTGTGCCAAGAAAGCCATCACCATTACCAGTAGCTCTAGAGTATCAGTAGAGCATATATCTGAAACCTTGCCCCGTCAATTCAAGTGCAACAAGAGTCTAGCCCTACCCACCATAGACCAAGTCAGAGTAGTTTGTGAATACCCCGATGTATTCCCAGATGAATTGCCCGGTATGCCCCCAGATCGGGATATTGAGTTCATTATTGAACTCATCCCTGGAACCGGACCCATAGCTCAGAGACCCTATAGCATGAACCCATCAGAGTTAGTGGAACTGAAGAAGCAATTGGATGCCATGCTAGCAAAAGGATTGATTCAACCAAGCGCATCGCCATGGAGATCGCCCGTGTTGTTCGTCGACAAGAAGGATGGAGGTAACCATTTGTGCACTGATTACCGGAAGTTGAATGACGTCACCATCAAGAACAAGTACCCATTGCCCAAGATAGAGGATCTCTTTGATCAGTTGACTGGTGCCAGAGTGTTCTCTAATATTGATCTTAGGACTGGTTATCACCAACTTAAGATTCGTGCAACGGATATTCCAAAGACCGCCTTTACCACCAGATATGGAATATATGAGTATACGGTCATGTCTTTTGGATTAACCAATGCCCCCGCTTATTTCATGAATCTCATGAATAAGATCTTTATGAATTTTCTGGATAAGTTTGTCGTTGTGTTTATCGATGATATCCTTATCTACTCCAACTCCGAAGAAGACCATGAGCAACATCTGAGAATCATCCTTGAAACCCTTAGAGAGCATCAGTTGTATGCCAAGTTCAGCAAATGTGAGTTTTGGCTGAAAGAAGTAGGATTTCTCGGACATATTGTGTCTGTCGGAGGAGTCACTGTTGATCTCACCAAGATCAAAGATGTTGAAGAATGGGAAGCCCCAACCACCCAAACCCAAGTCCGTGCATTTCTAGGATTAGCGGGATATTACCGCAAGTTCGTAGAAGGATTTTCGAGCATCGCAAGGGCAATGACCCAACTATTGAAGAAAGACAAGAAGTTTTACTGGACCGAGAAATGTGAAGCAAGTTTCCAAGAGCTCAGGAAGAGATTGATTTCAGGCCCAATATTGATCATGCCTGATATCAAGAAGCTGTTTGATGTGTATTGTGATGCATCCAAGATTGGTCTCGGATGTGTATTGATGCAAGAAGGCAAAGTCATTGCATATCTTTCTAGACAACTGAAGCAGCATGAGCAGAAGTACCCTACCCATGAACTTGAGTTAGCAGCTGCAGTTTTAGCTTTGAAGACATGACGTCATTACCTTATGGGTAATCGCTATGAGATTTACTCAGATCACAAAAGCTTGAAGTATATTTTCACTCAGAAGGAGCTGAATATGAGGCAAAGGAATTGGATAGAGTTAATCAAGGATTATGACCTTGACATTCACTATCACCCCGGCAAAGCCAATGTGGTAGCGGATGCTCTTAGCAGATTGCCGTGTAGGTTAAACACCATGATCAAGGAGAAGAAACCAAGTTTGCATGAGGAGTTGGAGCAGTTTAGAACTGAGCTAGTTAGCAAAGGATTTTTAGCTAGCATTGAACTTCAACCCACTTTGATTAGTCAGATCAAGGAAGCCCAGAAGGGAAATGCAAGTATCGAAGGAATCAAGCGTCGTATTGGTACATGAAAGGTACCTGGATTCACCGAAGACAATGAAAGAGTTCTATGGTACAAAGGACGTATCTGTGTGCCAGCAGATTTGGAGCTAAAGCAAGTTATCATGCAAGAAGATCATGATACTCTTTATTCTATCAACCCCGGAGGAACAAAGATGTATGAGGATTTGAAGGAGCAATTTTGGTGCCACAAGATGAAGAGAGAAATCGGAAGCTACATCGCCAAGTGTGATATCTGTCAGAGAGTCAAAGCGGAACATTAGAGACCTGTGGGACTGTTGCAACCATTGCAGATTCCGGAATGGAAATGGGATTTCGTCGGAATGGACTTTATCACCGGTTTGCCTACTTATAGTAGGGGAAATGACTCAATCTGGGTCATCGTGGATAGACTATCCAAGGTAGCTCGTTTTATACCTGTCAAGACAACCTACCAGAGTTCGAAGCTAGCAGAGTTGTACATTTCTAGAATCGTTAGTTTGCATGGAACCCCCAAGACTATAGTATCGGATCGAGGAACCCAATTTACCTCGAGATTTTGGAAGAAATTCCAAAAAGGATTAGGAACCAAGTTGAATTTCAGCACAGCTTAGCACCCACAAACTGATGGACAGACTAAAAGAGTCAACCAAATCCTAGAGGAAATGTTGAGAGCTTGTGTGTTAGAGTACGGATCAAAATGGGAAGATTGCCTGCCTTTCGCAGAATTCTCATACAACAACAGTTACCAAGCCAGTTTGCAGATGGCCCCATTTGAGTTCTTATATGGAAGAAAGTGTCGTACCCCTTTGAATTAGTTGCAAGTAGGAGAGAGTCAGATCTTCGGACCCGACATCCTCCAAGAAGCCGAAGAGAAGTTTCACAAAGTCCGTGAGCACCTCAAGACCGCCCAATCCAGACATAATAGTTATGCTGACAAGAGAACGAGAGACCTAACTTTCAATGTCGGAGATTTTGTGTACCTCAAAGTTTCGCCATTGAAGGGAACACAACTTTTTAGTCTAAAAGGAAAGTTAGCCCTCAAATATATCGGACCCTTCAAGATTCTGAATCGTCGAGGAGAAGTATCATATCAACTATAACTGCCAGAGGAGATGTCTGCTATCCACAATGTGTTCCATATCTCCTTACTTCGCAAATGCCTAGAAGTGCCAGAGAAGACCGAAGTTTTCAAGAACATCGATCACCGAGCCGTTGATATCAACAAGGATCTGATGTATCGTGAAGTGCCCATCCGTATCTTGGAGGAAGCTTACAGAACCACCAGGACCTGGAGAATCAAATTACTCAAGATCCAATGGAGCAACCATACCGAAGAAGAAGCCACTTGGGAGCGAGAAGATTACATTAGGACTGAGCTTCTAGATCTCTTTAGTTCCTAGTTTTCTTTCTTAAATCTTGGGATGAGATTTTGTTTAAGGGAGGAAGGTTTGTAATATCCCAAAACTTTAATCCAATATATCAAGATCCAAATCACCCAATTTAGGGTTAACAAAAACTTTTTATTATTAAAACCATTAAGCATGCATATGTGTGTTGCATTAATATGGAATTGTTTGAAATTGCCATGTTTGTTCTTCTAATGGTTGTAAAATGATTCTAAGGTTAATTCCACATCATCTAGATCATTACCAAGCAAAACCCAAAGAAAAAGAAATCAAAAGGGAATTAATAAAGGCAAATGGTCACTTTTGCCATTTTAATCCACTAGGTCACTTTGGGTGTTCCTAGAACTCAAAGTCCAACAAAAAAAATTCTAACTCTTTGCACCCCTTGCTAGTGAAAGTAATGATCTACCAAGGCCCACTTTGAAATCTTACAAAAACATTTGAACTCTAAATTTAAATGACATTCGAAAATGGAATCAAGTATAGGTACATAGATCACACTTTTTCAAAAACCATTCAAATGAGTTCAACTTGACAATCCCAAGCAACCACAGATGCTTAAGCATGTGACCAACAACTCCACCAAAAATCTTTTCAAAATTCAAAGTTTGACTTCTTTCGGCCATTTTGTCAAACACGTTCTATGCACAAATCTGGCAAAATCCACAAACACTATTGTGAGCAGGGTTTTGGCCAAACTGGTCTCCCATTTTGCAACCAAATTGTTCCCAGTACACCTCCCACCATGTACCTGCACGGCCACCCACTGTGCACACGACCAAATGGTCATGGCCACCATGGCCGAGCACATTGATCACCCCCACCATCGACAGCACGACCAAAGCGTCACCAGCCTCGCCTACCATGTCTGGCACGTCGCCCGTGCTCCACTTCCTCCTCCAGGCCAGCCCCAGCTCAATGACAAAGAGAGGAGGAGCCAGGAACGCCGTTCCCGGGCCGTGTCTGCCATGCCGACGCTGCACCCGCCGTGCATGCCTGTCTCCTCTGGCATCCCGCTAAAACCACTACTAGAAAATTGTTGTGTTTTTGTGCATTGCATCATCATGATCGCATGCTCATGTCATCATGCCACATTGCATTTGAGCATCGTCATCATAATGCATCTGTTTGCCTAAAACTATTTTCCAAAAGCCTAACTTTGTTTTCTAAATACCCCCTCTCTGTTTCAAATATAAAACCCTCGGTCTGCCTAGATCTTTTATTTGTCTAAACTATTTTACAAAAGAAAATATTTCAAACTAAATAAACATATAAACTATTTTTACCTAGGGAGGCCGCCACCGGCAAGGCCAAAGGCCCAGCTGGCAGCAGCCTACTACCCAGATAAAAATGTAAACCCTAATCTAGCCAAATCCTAGACTACCTCCCAATCTAACCCTAACCACCTACCCACTACCTAACACCCTGCCGCCCCACTCACCTAGCTACACAGCCGCCGCCACCCGCACACACTCCACAACACGTCTACCCCAGCGTGCGCACCTATCCTGACACGCTATCGCCTGGCCGTCCTCTGTAACACGTGCACGCCCGCACGCAGCGGTGCACCCAGGCTGACCCACACACGCACTACCAGGCTCACACGACCCCAACCCTGTAGCTGGCCCCACCTCCTTTTTCCCACCTACCGCGCCTCCTCCCGCGTCCACCACGCCCCGACCGCACCCCACCTGGCATCGATCCCCGCCCCAATCCCGCGACCCACCTACCCCGCCACCTACCACCGGGCCCTACCCCGTAGGAGAGGCCCATCCCCGACAGCCTCGGGATCCCCCGCTCCCCTCGTGTTCTCGCCCACCTCGCCACCTACCGCGCCGTTCTCCTCCTTCCTCTGCTCCGCCGCCCACCATGCCCCTGCAAGCTCGCCTCCCCCGTGGCCCCTCCTCCCGCTCGGGCCGCCAACGCTTGCCCTCTCTCCGTCGCCTGCGAGCGCGCGTCGCCACCTTCCTGGATCCCCATCCCGGCGCCTCCTTCCTCCCGGCCGCCCTCGGATCCCCGCCACCAGCGCGACCCACGCAGGCGGTACTGCCGTCAGTGTGTCGGCCGCGACGCCCGTGTCCCTGGTCGCCTCGACCTCCTCCATCCTCCTTCACGACGCGCGCCTCCCCGCCTCGCCCGAGCACCTCCGTCTCCCGGCATCGACGGCCGCTTCTTCCTCCGCCCTAAGACCGGCCGTCGTCGCCGTGGTCCTTCTGCATGTGTGCGTCGCTGCTGTCACCTCCCTCTTCAACGCCACGCGAAGCCGCCCCTTTTTCCTCGTGGACGTGCTCCCCTTCGGCCTAACACTCTACTGCAGGTAGTCGTGCTCCTGTGTCATGTTGATGCCTAGAGCATAAGGCCCAGTTGATACTTGTTGACCATGATCTTCTACTCATGTGCTCCTTTATGCCTTGTCGGTGATGTGTGTGAAGACATTCTGACAATCATGTGAAGATGGCGTTGTGATATAACAGTAAACCATCTACCTCTGATGTGACGCCTACTATTTGTAGATGTGGTCACACCAAGGCAATTCCTGGCACCGTCGAGTTCTTCCCGATGTCACCCAAGTTTGCCATCGGTGAATCAGGTGAAACCCCAAGACCTTCGACATGGATCCGGCAAGATCTTCACCACGGACACCAAGACCCCAATCCCCGGATCCGGAGCCTCGACCCGGAACCCATGACCGATACCGCCGAGCCAGAACCCCGTCAAACCCTCAGAACCCCAAGTTCATCGAACCCCCGGAACCCAAGATCTCCCAAACCCAGATGTGTGAACCTTTCCTGAGCCCCTATTTTATAAATGCTATATCTATAAACTGTCGCATATTAAATTGTTCATGCATCCATATCTATCTGTGGGTTGGGGGCATTATGCCGATTCACCTCATAATTAAATATGGAGTCTATATGCGGGATACTTTTGTCTTATTCCGGACTCCATTTAAATTTGTGTAGCAAACCGAAGCCATGTTTCGCCTTGTTAAGACAACATTTAAATTGCGGGGTAGCTAAACAACTGGAACCTTATAATTAATTGTCGGCACCCCGGTTCCTCTTAATATTGCCTAATTGCACCGCATCTGCATCATATCATAATCATACCGGATCTTCTGCCGTAGTATTAAATATTGCATCCGGTGTTTCTTCTAGTGTTTGCTTCTTCGTGGATTAGGCCGATGATTTGATGTGAGCTTCGACAAGTTCTTCGGATATATCTTCGGCAGTGGTTTCCCAGGAGAGCATCTCTCCCCCTTCTACCTATTTTGCCTTTATAGTCTATATTTCCTCATGTTGATCTATTGCTATCCGTGTCGTGATGCTTTAGTTTCCGTGCACCAGTTATCTCCCGTGCAGCCTCTATATTGCCATGGACACCTCCTAATACCTGTTGTTTGGTAGATAGCTGGCCTTGCGAGTCGTAGTTGCTTGCTCAGGTGCGATCTCGTGATGTCGAGTACCACAGTTGTTGGAATGGTGGAGATGTTTAATGGTGGAGATGATCATGACTTTAAATACAACTATTAAATTGCTAGATATAACTAATGCGGAGGCATCAGTGGGAAATAGATGTTATTTGGTTCTTCCACGCCCACTTGTGTCCCGTAGTACCCCGAGTACTTGATACCTGTTCCTCGACTATTCGCACTATCCACATCCGGAAGACCCTATGGGAACCCCCTGAGCAAGAGCTTGATTCATTTCTATTTCTTGGGGCTACAAAGTAGTTTGGGGCTTTATTACTATCCTGTACTTATCCCATGCTTTACTACTTTATTTAAGATTGTGCGTGGAGCACCTGTACTATTTTGGATCGTTCCACGTTTTCGCGGTATCGACAAGCCCAGTCACACTTTCGGGTTCCTAGTCGTTTACAGCCGTCATCACAAGACCTGGGTCCGTTCCGGAGCTGTCCAACTTCGTTGCGGGTAGCTTAGTGGGGTGGCCACCTGAAATATTTATGAATCCTGTGATTGCTTTGTCGTGAAAGCCTCGTTGGGTTTTGAGTTGGTTTTTCCGAGGTTGATCGAGTGTGTGTTGCTATTTGTGCACCCCTGTAGGGTAAAACTTTCTGAAAGCCGTGTCCGCGGTTATGGGTGACTTGGAGCACAGTATCTTGATCATAGACAACCATAACTAAAGTAGTGCTATAAATTTGACTTAATATGTGACTAGTAATCAGATTCAACTACAATGGAATGGATAATAAAAATGCGAACAACTAGGGGATCTGTGGTGATCTGTGCCATACTATACCTGCCTAGTAAGTATTGTAACTCCAATGGAATGTGATAAAAGTGCCAAGAACTGCTGGGTTTTGGGATTCCCCAGGAAAATTATATCTGACTAGCAAATGTTCCAACTACCACGGAATGGTTAATTAAAACTGTCCACTACTTATGCTTCAGGATGACTCATGCTATCTATATATGATTAGTAAGTGCTGCAACTATAACGGAATGAGTAAAATTGCCAACTATGTGAGTTCCTTGGTCCGACTTCCTCATTTGGTCTCGAGGGGGAAATACTAGGATGGGTATGTTTGGTGTTAGTATCAGGTAGGATCCGAATAGGTCTTTCTTATCCCTCTCTAATAGCCGTCAGTTGAATCGAGTCTCTATAGGTTGTTTAGTGCATGATGCACTGCCGCTTCAGTCCACCATACCTATGTAGGCGAGAGCCGCAGAATTCTAGCCTCTCCGTGTACTGGCCTCAGTACTGACGCTCCTCTTTTTCCTTTGCCCTCTGTCAGCACCCCCTTTTGTTTTAGCAGGTTTGCGATCGACGTCTTTAGGAGGGTTACCCTTCCGGCTTGGCCTGGGCAGGGTTATGGACGCCATTGGTTATTCTTCAGGGCTCTTAGCCCCATTTGCATCTTATCCGTACTTGGATGTTGTATCGTTTTTAAGGTTATTCGGATCTTTGTAGTGTATATCTGTATTCTTGATTCTTGGAGTCGTGTTGTATATATATATCTGTTCTGTGGGTCCCATCGAGGACAATTGTGTAATGGTATTACTTTGTTTTCCACCCACACGAAAGTGCCTGGTGGATGTCCTTGAATCGTTTCTATGCGAGTTTAGCGGAAAGTGCTAAAACTTGCATAGGGCCGATTTGACGGTGTTACAGAGAGGTATCAGAGCCCAGTAGTTACGATACCTCACAAGTCTAGCCTGTAGGATAACCTAGCTAACGGCCGAAGTAGAGTGTCAAAACTATTTTGGAAAATCGGTTGGATAGATCTGATTAGGTCTGCTTTTACTCCTTACCCTCTGCTATTCTCCTCTTACCTCTACGTGTTTTGGATCTATTCTCTTATCTTTTCTTCGAGTCCAGGAATTCCCGTGGTTGGGTTTCTGTCGTACCTTGAGGGTTTCGCTTCTTTCTTTGGTAACAGTGCTTCCACATCCGGTCGTCATGCTATCTGAGGAATCTGTCTTCTGTGGTACCATTCTTTGTTCCTTGTTTGTGCCTTCCAGTGTTTTCAACGCGACGACAACATCCTCTATGCCAGATCCGATGCAGAGCCTGCATCACTCCTTTGTTCTGAACCTCGCTTGTCGAGATCTTCAGTCTAATTCCGAGAGTTGGTTGCATAATTCTGCTATTCATGTACGGGGTAATGATATGAGTGTGGGATGGAGTCATGACCATACCACTACTCTTATCATTCGCTTTTGTATATTGAATCGGTGGATCCAGCAATTTTACACCGTCCACGGAAGCTAGCGGTGGCTTTATTTGTTGATACCTCTACCTTCGTCCTTTGTTCCTGGAGTGTTCTCTCGACGATCCTGGACAACGACCTCTTGTTAGTGGTGTCGCGAGGATCGACACAAAGCGAGAAGACTTAGATCGCCGACTTTCTTCCCGGAACCATGAGGCGGATCTCGAGGGCGAGATCCCTTGTTAGTGGTGTCGAATTGTGGCATCCCGCTAAAACCACTACTAGAAAATCGCTGTGTTTTTGTGCATTGCATCATCATGACCGCATGCTCATGTCATCATGCCACATTGCATTTGAGCATCGTCATCATAATGCATCTGTCTGCCTAAAACTATTTTCCAAAAGCCTAACTTTGTTTTCTAAATACCCCCTCTCTGTTTCAAATATAAAACCCTCGGTCTGCCTGGATCATTTATTTGTCTAAACTATTTTACAAAAGAAAATATTTCAAACTAAATAAACATATAAACTATTTTTACCTAGGGAGGCCGCGACCGGCCAGGCCAAAGGCCCAGCTGGCAGCAGCCTACTACCCAGATAAAAATTTAAACCCTAATCTAGCCAAATCCTAGACTACCTCCCCATCTAACCCTAACCACCTACCCACTACCCAACACCCTGCCACCGCACTAACCTAGCTACACAGCCGCCGCCACCCGCACACACTCCACAACATGTCCACCCCAGCGTGCGCACCTATCCCGACACGCTATCGCCTGGCCGTCCTTTGTAACACGTGCACGCCCGCACGCAGCGGTGCACCTAGGCCGACCCACAGACGCACTACCAGGCTGACACGACCCCAACCCTGCAGCTGGCCCCACCTCCTTTTTCCCACCTACCGCGCCTCCTCCCGCGTCCACCACGCCCCTACTGCACCCCACCTGGCATCGATCCCCCCCAATCCCGCGACCCACCTACCCCGCCAGCTGCCACCGGGGCCCACCTCGCGGGAGAGGCCCGTCCCCGACAGCCTCGGGATCCCCCGCTCCCCTCGTGTTCTCGCCCACCTCGCCACCTACCGCGCCGTTCTCCTCCTTCCTCTGATCCGCCGCCCACCACGCCCATGCAAGCTTGCCTCCCCCGTGGCCTCCTCCTCTCGCTCAGGCCGCCACCGCTCAACCTCTCTCCGTCGCCTGCGAGCACGCGACGCCACCTTCCCGGATCCCCGTCCCTGCGCCTCCTTCCTCCCGGCCGCCCTCGGATCCCCGCACCAACGCGACCCGCGCAGGCGCCGCCGCCTCTCTCCTCTGCTGGCCGTCGTGGCCGCCCGAGCCTGGGATCTCCGTCATCGTCCGCGCACCCCCTCTGCGACCGGCCGCGCGCCTTCGACGGCACCATGTCCCCTCCCTCGCCCGCCTGCCACGTGTCGCCTTCCGCCGCCGCAGCGACCTGGCGTCTCCTCCTTGAGCCAGCGCGGCCCACCGCCGGAGGTACTGTCATTAGTGAGTCGGTTGCGACGCCCGTGTCCCTGGTCGCCCCGACCTCCTCCGTCCTACTTCACGACGCGTGCCTCCCCGCCTCACCCGAGTACTTCTGTCTCCCGGCATCGACGGCCGCTTCTTCCTCCGCCCTAAGACCGGCCGTCATCGCCGTGCTCCTTCTGCATGTGTGCGTTGCTGCTGTCACCTTCCTCTGCAATGCCACGTGAAGCGGCCCCTTTTTCCTCGTGGACATGCTCCCCTTCAGCCTGACACTCTACTGCAGGCTGACACTCTACTGCAGGTAGTCTTGCTCCTGTGTCATGTTGCTGCCTAGAGCATAAGGCCCAGTTGATACTTGTTGACCATGATCTTCTACTCATGTGCTCCTTTGTGCCTTGCCGGTGATGTGTGTGAAGACATGCTGACAATCATGTGAAGATGCCGTGGTGATAATAACAGTGAACCATCTACCTCTGATGCGACGCCTACTATTTGTAGATGTGGTCACACCAAGGCAATTCCTGGCACCATCGAGTTCTTCCCGATGTCACCCAAGTTCGCCATCGGTGAATAAGGTGAAACCCCAGGACCTTCGACATGGATCTGGCAAGATCTTCACCACGGACACCAAGACCCCGATCCCCGGATCCGGAGCCTCGAACCAGAACCGAAGACCGATCCCGCCGAGCCAGAACCCCGTAAAACCCTCGAAACCCCAAGTTCATCGAACCCCCAGAAACCAAGATCTCCCGAACCCAGATGTGTGAACCTTTCCCGAGCCCATATTTTATAAATGCTATATCTATAAACTGTCGCATATTAAATTGTTCATGCATGCATATCTGTCTGTGGGTTGGGGACATTATGCCGATTCACCTCATAATTAAATATGGAGTCTATATGCGGGATATTTTTGTCTTATTTCGGACTCCATTTAAATTTGTGTAGCAAACCGAAGCCATGTTTCGCCTTGTTAAGACAACATTTAAATTGCAGGGTAGCTAAACAACTGGAACCTTATAATTAATTGTCGGGACCCCGGTTCCGCTTAATATTGCCTAATTGCACCACATCTGCATCATATCATAATCATGCCGGATCTTCTGCCGTAGTATTAAATATTGCATCCGGTGTTTCTTCTAGTGTTTGCTTCTTCGCGGATTAGGCCGATGAGTTGATGTGAGCTTCGACAAGTTCTTCGGATATATCTTCGGCAATGTTTTCCCAAGCGAGCATCTCTCCCCCTTCTACCTATTTTGCCTTTATAGTCTTTATTTCCTCTTGTTGATCTATTGCTATCCGTGTCGCGATGCTTTAGTTTCCGTGCACCAGTTATCTCCCGTGCAGCCTCTATATTGCCATGGACACCTCCTAATACCTGTTGTTTGGTAGATAGCTGGCCTTGCGAGTCGTAGTTGCTTGCTCAGGTGCGATCTCGTGATGTCGAGTACCACAGTTGTTGGAATGGTGGAGATGTTTAATGGTGGAGATGATCATGACTTTAAATACAAATATTAAATTGCTAGATATAACTAATGCGGAGGCATCGGTGGGCAATAGATGTTATTTGGTTCTTCCACGCCCACTTGTGTCCCATAGGCCCCCGAGTACTTGATACATGTTCCTTGACTATTCGCACTATCCACATCCGGGAGACCCTATGGGATCTCCCTGAGCCAGAGCTTGATTCATTTCTATTTCTTGGGGCCACAAAGTAGTTTGGGGCTTTATTACTATCCTGTACTTATGCCATGCTTTACTGCTTTATTTAAGATTGTGCGTGGAGCACCTGTACTGTTTTGGAAGGGCCACGTTTTCGTGGTATCGACAAGCCGAGTCACACTTTCGGGTTCCCAGTCGTTTACAGCCATCGTCACAAACCCTGGGTCCGTTCCGGAGCCGGCCAAGTTCGTTGCGGGTAGCTTAGTGGGGTGGCCCCTTGAAATATTTATGAATCATGTGATTTCTTTGTCGTGAAAGCCTCGTTGGGTTTTGAGTTGGTTTTTCCTAGGTTGATCGAGTGTGTGTTGCCATTTGTGCACCCCTGCAGGGTAAAACTTTCTGAAAGCCGTGTCCGTGGTTATGGACGACTTGGAGCACAATATCTTGATCATAGACAAGCATAACTAAAGTAGTGCTATAAATTTGACTTAATATGTGACTAGTAATCAGATTCAACTACAATGGAATGGATAATAAAAATGCGAACAACTGGGGGATCAGTGGTGATCTGTGCCATACTATACCTGCCTAGTAAGTTTGTAACTCCAATGGAATGTGATAAAAGTGCCAAGAACTGCTGGGTTTTGGGATTCCCCAGGACAATTATATCTCACTAGCAAATGTTCCAACTACCACGGAATGGTTAATTAAAACTGTCCACTACTTATGCTTCAGGATGACTCATGCTATCTATATCTGATTAGTAAGTGCTGCAACTATAACGGAATGAGTAAAATTACCAACTATGTGAGTTCCTTGGTCCGACTTCCTCATTTGGTCTCGAGGGGGAAATACCAGGATGGGTATGTTTGGTGTTAGTATCAGGTAGGATCTGAATAGGTCTTTCTTATCCCTCTCTAATAGCCGTCAGTTGAATCGAGTCTCTATAGGTTGTTTAGTGCACGATGCGTTGCCGCTTCTGTCCTCCATACCTATGTAGGCGAGAGCAGCAGAATTCTAGCCTCTCCGTGTACTGGCCTCAGTACTGACGCTCCTCTTTTTCCTTTGCCCTCTGTCGGCACCCCCTTTTGTTTTAGCAGGTTTGCGATCGACGTCGTTAGCAGGGTTACCCTTCCGACTTGGCCTGGGCAGGGTTATGGACGCCATTGGTTATTCTTTAGGGCTCTTAGCCCCATTTGCATCTTATCCGTACTTGGATGTTGTATCGTTTTCAAGGTTATTCGGATCTTTGTAGTGTATATCTGTATTCTTGACTCTTGGAGTCGTGTTGTATATATATATCTGTTCTGTGGGTCCCATCGAGGACTATTGTGTAATGGTATTACTTCGTTTTCCACCCGCACGAAAGTGCCTGGTGGACGTCCTTGAATCGTTTCTATGCGAGTTTGGCGGAAAGTGCTAAAACTTGCATAGGCCCGATTTGACGGTGTTACAGAGTGGTATCAGAGCCCAGTAGTTACGATACCTCACAAGTCCCGCCTATAGGATAACCTAGCTAACGGCCGAAGTAGAGTGTCAAAACTATTTTGGAAAATCGGTTGGATAGATCTGATTAGGTCTGCTTTTACTCCTTACCCTCTGCTATTCTCCTCTTACCTCTACGTGTTTTGGATCTATTCTCTTATCTTTTCTTCGAGTCCAGGAATTCCCGTGGTTGGGTTTCTGTCGTACCTTCAGGGTTTCGCTTCTTTCTTTGGTAACGGTGCTTCCACATCCGGTCGTCATGCTATCTGAGGAATCTGTCTTTTGTGGTACCATTCTTTGTTCCTTGTTTGTGCCTTCCAGTGTTTTCAATGCGGCGACAACATCATCTATGCCAGATCCGATGCAGAGCCTGCATCACTCCTTTGTTCTGAACCTCGCTTGTCGAGATCTTCAGTCTGATTCCGAGAGTTGGTTGCATAATTCTGTTGTTCATGTACGGGGTAATGATATGAGTGGGGGATGGAGTCATGACCATACCACTACTCTTATCATTCACTTTTGTATATTGAATCGGTGGATCCAGCAATTTTACTCCGTCCATGGAAGCTAGCGGTGGCTTCATTTGTTGATACCTCTACCTTCGCCCTATGTTCCCGGAGTGTTCTCTCGACGATCCTGGACAACGACCTCTTGTTAGTGGTGTCGCGAGGATCGACACGAAGCGAGAAGACTTAGATCGCCGACTTTCTTCCCGGAACCATGAGGCGGATCTCGAGGGGGAGATCCCTTGTTAGTGGTGTCGAATTGTGGCATCCCGCTAAAACCACTACTAGAAAATCACTGTGTTTTTGTGCATTGCATCATCATGACCGCATGCTCATGTCATCATGCCACATTGCATTTGAGCATCGTCATCATAATGCATCTTTTGCCTAAAACTATTTTCCAAAAGCCTAACTTTGTTTTCTAAATACCCCCTCTCTGTTTCAAATATAAAACCCTCGGTCTGCCTGGATCTTTTATTTGTCTAAACTATTTTACAAAAGAAAATATTTCAAACTAAATAAACATATAAACTATTTTTACCTAGGGAGGCCGCGACCGGCCAGGCCAAAGGCCCAGCTAGCAGCAGCCTACTACCCAGATAAAAGTTTAAACCCTAATCTAGCCAAATCCTAGACTACCTCCCCATCTAACCCTAACCACCTACCCACTACCCAACACCCTGCCACCGCACTCACCTAGCTACACAGCCGCCGCGACCTGCACACACTCCACAACACGTCCACCCCACCGTGCGCACCTATCCCGAAACGCTATCGCCTGCCGTCCTTTGTAACACGCGCATGCCCGCACGCAGCGGTGCACCCAGGCCGACCCACACATGCACTACCAGGCTGACAAGACCCTAACCCTGGAGCTGGCCCCACCTCCTTTTTCCCACCTAGCGCGCCTCCTCCCGCGTCCACCAAGCCCCGACCGCACCCCACCTGGCATCGATCCCCCCAATCTCGCGACCCACCTACCCCGCCAGCTGCCACCGAGGCCCACCCCGCGGGAGAGGCCCGTCCCCGACAGCCTCGGGATCCCCCGCTCCCCTCGTGTTCTCGCCCACCTCGCCACCTACCGCGCCGTTCTCCTCCTTCCTCTGCTCCGCCGCCCACCACGCCCCTGCAAGCTTGCCTTCCCCGTGGCCCCCTCGTCTCGCTCGGGCCGCCACCGCTCTCCCTCTCTCTGTCGCCTGCGAGCGTGTGACGCCACCTTCCCGGATCCCCGTCCCTGCGCCTCCTTCCTCCTGGCCGCCCTCGGATCCCCGCACCAACGCGACCCGCGCAGGAGCCGCCGCCTCTCTCCTCTGCTAGCCGTCGTGGCCGCCCGAGCCTGGGATCTCCGTCGTCGTCCGTGCACCCCCTCTGCGACCGACCGTGCGCCTTCGGCGGCCCCATGTCCCCTCCCTCGCCCGCCTGCCACGTGCCGCCTTCCGCTGCCGCAGCGACCTGGCGTCTCCTCCTTGAGCCAGCGCGGCCCACCGCCGGAGGTAGTGTCGTTAGTGAGTCGGCCGCGACGCCCGTGTCCCTGGCCGCCCCGACCTCATCCGTCCTCCTTCACGACGCGTGCCTCCCCGCCTCACCCGAGCACCTCCGTCTCCCGGCATCGACGGCCGCTTCTTCCTCCGCCCTAAGACCGGCCGTCGTCGTCGTGCTCCTTCTGCATGTGTGCGTTGCTGCTGTCACCTCCCTCTGCAACGCCACGCAAAGCAACCCCTTTTTCCTCGTCGACATGCTCCCCTTCGGCCTGACACTCTACTGCAGGCTGACACTCTACTGCAGGTAGTCGTGCTCCTGTGTCATGTTGCTGCCTAGAGCATAAGGCCCAGTTGATACTTGTTGACCATGATCTTCTACTCGTGTGCTCCTTTGTGCCTTGCCGGTGATGTGTGTAAAGACATGCTGACAATCATGTGAAGATGGCATGGTGATAATAACAATGAACCATCTACGTCTGATGCGACGCCTACTATTTGTAGATGTGGTCACACCAAGGAAATTCCTGGCACCGTCGAGTTCTTCCCGATGTCACCCAAGTTTGCCATCGGTGAATAAGGTGAAACCCCAGGACCTTCGACATGGATCCAGCAAGATCTTCACCATGGACACCAAGACCCTGATCCCTGGATCCGGAGCCTCGAGCCGGAACCGAAGACCGATCCCGCCGAGCTAGAACCCGGTAAAACCCTCGGAACCCCAAGTTCGTCGAACCCCCGGAACCCAAGATCTCCCGAACCCAGATGTGTGAACCTTTCCCGAGCCCATATTTTATAAATGCTATATCTATAAACTGTCGCATATTAAATTGTTCATGCATGCATATATGTCTGTGGGTTGGGGGCATTATGCCGATTCACCTCATAATTAAATATGGAGTCTATATGCGGGATATTTTTGTCTTATTCCGGACTCCATTTAAATTTGTGTAGGAAACCGAAGCCATGTTTCGCCTTGTTAAGACAACATTTAAATTGTGGGGTAGCTAAACAACTGGAACCTTATAATTAATTGTCGGGACCCCGGTTCCGCTTAATATTGCCTAATTGCACCGCATCTGCATCATATCATAATCATGCCAGATCTTCTGCCATAGTATTAAATATTGCATCCGGTGTTTCTTCTAGTGTTTGCTTCTTCGTGGATTAGGCCGATGATTTGATGTGAGCTTCGACAAGTTCTTCGGATATATCTTCGGCAGTGGTTTCCCAGGAGAGCATCTCTCCCCCTTCTACCTATTTTGCCTTTATAGTCTATATTTCCTCCTGTTGATCTATTGCTATCCGTGTCGTGATGCTTTAGTTTCCGTGCACCAGTTATCTCCCGTGCAGCCTCTATATTGCCATGGACACCTCCTAATACCTGTTGTTTGGTAGATAGCTGGCCTTGCGAGTCGTAGTTGCTTGCTCAGGTGCGATCTCGTGATGTCGAGTACCACAGTTGTTGGAATGGTGGAGATGTTTAATGGTGGAGATGATCATGACTTTAAATACAACTATTAAATTGCTAGATATAACTAATGCGGAGGCATCGGTGGGAAATAGATGTTATTTGGTTCTTCCACGCCCACTTGTGTCCCGTAGTACCCCGAGTACTTGATACCTGTTCCTCGACTATTCGCACTATCCACATCCGGAAGACCCTATGGGAACCCCCTGAGCAAGAGCTTGATTCATTTCTATTTCTTGGGGCTACAAAGTAGTTTGGGGCTTTATTACTATCCTGTACTTATCCCATGCTTTACTGCTTTATTTAAGATTGTGCGTGGAGCACCTGTACTGTTTTGGATCGTTCCACGTTTTTGCGGTATCGACAAGCCCAGTCACACTTTCGGGTTCCTAGTCGTTTACAGCCGTCATCACAAGACCTGGGTCCGTTCCGGAGCTGTCCAACTTCGTTGCGGGTAGCTTAGTGGGGTGGCCACCTGAAATATTTATGAATCCTGTGATTGCTTTGTCGTGAAAGCCTCGTTGGGTTTTGAGTTGGTTTTTCCGAGGTTGATCGAGTGTGTGTTGCTATTTGTGCACCCCTGCAGGGTAAAACTTTCTAAAAGCCGTGTCCGCGGTTATGGACGACTTGGAGCACAGTATCGTGATCATAGACAACCATAACTAAAGTAGTGCTATAAATTTGACTTAATATGTGACTAGTAATCAGATTCAACTACAATGGAATGGATAATAAAAATGCCAACAACTTGGGGATCTGTGGTGATCTGTGCCATACTATACCTTCCTAGTAAGTATTGTAACTCCAATGGAATGTGATAAAAGTGCCAACAACTGCTGAGTTTTGGGATTCCTCAGGACAATTATATCTCACTAGTAAACGTTCCAACTACCACGGAATGGTTAATTAAAACTGTCCACTACTTATGCTTCAGGATGACTCATGCTATCTATATCTGATTAGTAAGTGCTGCAACTATAACGGAATGAGTAAAATTGCCAACTCTGTGAGTTCCTTGGTCCGACTTCCTCGTTTGGTCTCGAGGGGGAAATACCAGGATGGGTATGTTTGGTGTTAGTATCAGGTAGGATCCGAATAGGTCTTTCTTATCCCGCTCTAATAGCCGTCAGTTGAATCGAGTCTCTATAGGTTGTTTAGTGCATGTTGCGCTGCCACTTCAGTCCACCATACCTATGTAGGCGAGAGCCGCCGAATTCTAGCCTCGCCGTGTACTGGCCTCAGTACTGACGCTCCTCTTTTTCCTTTGCCCTCTGTCGGCACACCCTTTTGTTTTAGCAGGTTTGTGATCGACGTTGTTTGCAAGGTTACCCTTCTGGCTTGGCCTGGGCAGGGTTATGGACGCCATTGGTTATTCTTTAGGGCTCTTAGCCCCATTTGCATCTTATCCGTACTTGGATGTTGTATCGTTTTCAAGGTTATTCGGATCTTTGTAGTGTATATCTGTATTCTTGACTCTTGGAGTCGTGCTGTATATATATATCCGTTCTGTGGGTCCCATCGAGGACTGTTGTGTAATGGTATTACTTCGTTTTCCACCCGCACGAAAGTGCCTGGTGGGCGTCCTTGAATCGTTTCTATGCGGGTTTGGCGGAAAGCGCTAAAACTTGCATAGGTCCTATTTGAGGGTGTTACATCTCCGCTCCACCCGACCTCGCCTTGCTCCCGCCGCCAGCCTACAAGATCACCAGTATCCTATGAGGCCAACGGACATGCCCGTTCCCTCAACCGTGCCCCGTAGCCGCCGAACACCGCGAAACTCGCCGTCGATCGAGACAGTGTGTGCGTGGTGACGCCCACTTCTCTCGACCATGTTGCACTGCACGAGCACCTCCGTAACGATCGCCAGGGAACCACCCACCGGTCTCGCCCCCGGACCATACCTCTAGCTCGTTGTATCGTCGACCCGTCGACCTCCGACCATGCGGTGATGCCCCCCTCGCCCTTCTATAAAATGGGAGCCTCCCGACACCAACTCTTCACACTATCTCCCTCCACTCCACCTCAGAGACCTCCTAGAGCCCCACTAGAGCAAGCCGCTGCCTGTAGCTCCCCAATTTCGTTGGAGACCGCCGCGGAAGGAGGAGAAGTGCGCCACTGATCCAAGCCATCTCCAGGAATGCCGCCGGTACCAGGAGAACCGTCGTCCTCCACACGTCCAGTTGCCCGCCTCACCAACCCTCGCCAGAGATCCGGTAAGCCTCCCCAGACCCTCACAGACCTTGCTAGGGTTTCTCCCCGCCATGTCCTGTTCTAGTGAGGAAGAGGGTTGTCAGCCGTTGATCCATGATCTAATCCTACGGTCACCCTCCTCCGATACCTGTTAGGCATCCCCTGTCCCACTGACATGTTGGGCCGTCACTTAATTCAGCTCGGGTGTTGCACGGAGCGCAGTGGGCCGGCCCATTTATTTCCCGCGCAACCTAGTAGATTCAAATAAATCTTTTTCAATTTTTTACTTAAACTCATTATGTCCACTAGTTTAAAATCCACCCAGAGAGTTCTGCATAACCAAAATTAATGATTAAAATTTTGTTGGAAAGATAATCAAAATCTCTATCGAAGACCGTTGGATTTAAGTAAATTAGAGTTAGAGATCTCACCTAGCAAAAATGGAAGACAAAGACTTTTCTGCATTCAAACATTTTTCAAAAATCAACCACAATAGCTTTTGAGTTTAGTACAACTCTCAAAAATCACATTTGACCATACCTATATGAATATATAATAATATTTAGGTTTGCATGCAGTGACTTTGGACTAGTACCAAAATAATGCTATATAGGCATTTCTAGTCACTTTAAATCATTTGAATATTGCACTTAAACTTATTAAAATGTGATCCAACCTTTAAATCACATTCCCATGCATTAGAATATGTGGTGAGGACATGTGTCCACATGATCCCATATTTTAATTGGAGAATATTAAATCTTAGTTATTTTCAATGAGTAGAAATTACTTTTCTCAAGTAAAATAAATGAAACTAGTTCATTAAATCTTGTGATGTATGTGATGATACTAGATCATCAAATATGTGCCTTAGAGTACTAAATAGACTAGTTAAGTATTGTTTGGTGGTTGTGTATTGTGTACGTATTTATAGACGATAGTACCGACCAAGTCTACAAAGAGGAGGAATTCAACCCCAAGGAAGAAGAAGAGAATTTCAACCACTGCACCAACCAAGGAAATCTAGAACTAAGAAAGTTAACACTTGCCCCCTTAACTTGATCAATTGCTTTAGGCATGCTTTGGTTATACCTTTTGACTTATACCTACCCCAAGTTTTGCTTTCAAGCTTTATTTTCTTTTACTTAACAAAGTCCTTTACTTTGTTTATAGATATCATAAAGAGTATAAAACTTGGCCTATCTAGTAGATTTAGATGTCATTCTATGGCATGAGATTGATATTAGTGAAAACTCTTACCTTAGTAGTTTAGAGCTAAACCAAAAACTTGATCACTTTAGATGGGAATACTTGGTGAAAATGACTTATGAAAACCTTGGAATGATTAGTCATTCTCTTGAGATGTTTTGACATGTGTTGAGAAACACAAATGGTTTATGATGATGAAAATGTTGAGGCATGAGCCTTAACCCTTTCATAAAAACTGATGGTTGGGTTCGAATGCGATACCATTCCAATTTTACCGTATAACCACAATACCTGAATTGGGTAAGGCTTAGCTGGAAGTTTATATGCATTAGTATTGGTTCCCTCGCGGGAGAGGTTTGAGCTGAGGCTACCTCTCAATGTTCTCCACCTATGAAGTGCCCAGGATGGTAGATGTCCATGTCTGGGAGGCCAAGCTCATAGGAGAGGTGCTTATACTAGAGTGTGTAAAGGAAAGGTTATGTTTGATTATCCGCAAACTAAGTATGATGATTCAGGGTTGTCCCTGACAGATGTATTGAATTTTGTGGTGAAAGTGTACCACCTGTGAAGAGTGTCAAACTATTCGAATAGCCGTGTCTGTGGTTATGGACAGTTGGAGTGGCCATACTCTTCCGTTGTCAGATGTTTTCGAAATGACTTATGAAATGAATTGTGACATGACTTGACCACAACATGGTTGTGACTATGACAACTAAGTTCCCGCATAGGTGATTTCAAACTTTATTTTATCTTTCTTTGTTTCTGAACTTAGCTTAGGTTTCAAACTTAACTTTACAAATAAACTTAGCACTTAGCATTCCTACTAGAACTACCTTACTTGTTAGTGATAGTTTGCGAGTACTTAAAGAGTACTCATGGATTTGTCCCTGGCTATTCCTGTGGCAAGACTATGAGGAGGACTATCTAGAAGAAGGACAACAGGACGGATACGACAACTAGGATCATCTCCCATCGTTAGCATTGCCTGTGACACTGAAGATGGAGCCCATCGCTACACTATTTATTCCGCTACTTGTTTGTATTAAGACTGGATCATGAGATCCTTTATTTGTGTAAGACCTTATTATGGTTTGTAATGGATGATGTACTGTGATATCCAATCTGTTATGTCTCGCAAAAATGGTAATCCTGGGATTGTGATGTATGGCATAACAGGCATCTGGGATTAAAAATCTGGGTGTTGACACTCATGGACCTTGTCCACCATGAGCCCCTCTCGAAATAAAAGGGGCTCCGGCCACCCCAGCCCCCACTCTTCAAATCATTTGCTACCTCCCCCTCCCACTCACTCTCCTCGAGCTCCACTCCCCTTCCCTTTCTCTGGTTTAGCCGAGAGAGGAAGAAAATGTCCTCTCGTCCATTGTTCAAAATATGAGCTTAGCCTTCTCCCCTCTACTCCTCCCCCTCTGCATGTCATTCTCCCGAGCTCCCTGTTTCTTTCTGCATCTAACCCTCCCCTTCTCCCCTTCCAGGACAGTACCTACCGACGCTGCCGTTGAGCTCCATCACCCTCCCTTCGGTCGCCGTCACAGGAGCATGATACGTCCATTTTGCATCACTATTCTATGTCATAATTCACTGTTATTCATTGATATATTTCATATTGAGAGGTGATACTTATGTTATTTCATCACTTTTTGCATGGTTGATGACTTTTGGAGCATGGACCGCTGTAGTCAGGATTCTGATGGAAAAGGTGCTGTTTGGAGGCAAAATTCGCGAAGATCAGA
Organism: Avena eriantha; assembly: GCA_910589775.1. NCBI lineage: Eukaryota > Viridiplantae > Streptophyta > Magnoliopsida > Poales > Poaceae > Avena > Avena eriantha. The sequence continues at coordinate 239,792,637 of OU342745.1, forward strand.
AAATACAGGAAAATATACGGAAAATCCTATTTTTCCAGAAGACGAAAGAAGCCAGAAGGGGGGCTAGAGATGGGCCACAAGGGGCCCACACCACCCCCTGACGTGGGCCAGCCTAGGTCGCGACACCAGGTGGTGTGGCCGCCCTGGTCCACCCCTGGCACTCCCCTCTGGTGTATATTATCCTTCCGAAACCCTAAGACTCTAGGAGAAATCACAGAAAGATTATGCTGCCTCTGCGGGGCGGAAAACACCGAGAGAGAAAGATCTCTCCGGCAGACAGATTTCTACCAGGGGAATTCCTTCCCGGAGAGGGGAGATCATCGCCATCAACACCACCATCAAACTGGACTTCATCGGGATCATCATCATCATCACCACCATCATCACCATCAGCACCCTCATCACCATCTCCATATTGCTGTAACAATTGTGTTGAATCTTTCATAGTTCATAGGGGAAACTTTCCCGGTGTTGATTACTCCTTGCAGTTGATGCTATTGAGTGGAACCATTGAATTATTGTTTATGTTCAGATTGTTATACATCATTATTCCATCTCTGATCATGATCCATATGATGTCTTGTGAGTAGTTCGTTATGTTCCTGAGGACATGGGAGAAGTCATGTTGTTAGTAGTGGAGTCGTGTTGAGAAAGATTCAATAGTTTGTTATTTAAGTTGTGGTGTACTTATTCTAGTGGTGTCATGTGAATGTTGACTACATGACACTTCACCTATATGGGCCTAGGGGAATGCATTGTGTATTTGGCTACTAATCGTAGGGGTTGCCAGAGTGACAGAAACCTGAACCCCCGTTAGGAAACCATTGCACAAGGGACGTAAGGGTCTTAGAGTTTAAAGCCGTGGTTATGTTTCTACCTTAATTACTTTCTTGTACTTACGGATGTTTACAAGGGGTATAATCACAAGTATGTATTAGTCCTAGGAAGGTCGATACATTAGCACAGGTTCACCCACACAACACTTAGCAAGCTAAAGAAGATTAATCAACTATATGAAGCGAAAGCACTTGACAGTCTACCCATGTGTCCTCGAGAATGTTTGGTCATCTTAAGTAATATAACCGGCTTGTCGTGTGCTGCATAAAGAGATTGGGCCACTTGCTGCATTTATTCCTACTATTTTTTATTTACTCGTACTTTGTTTTACTTGCTTTATCAAAAACCCCTAAAAATCCATTTGCTAAGTATTTGCAGAGAATTCCTGATCCATACCACTAGCTAGCACCTTCTGCTCCTTGTTGGGTTCGACACTCTTACTTATCGAAAATACTGCGATACACCCCCTATACTTGTGCGTCATCAGAGCACCGCTCCGCCGTGGAACAGGTTGATGTCGACCATCCCTGGGATCACCGTGGTGTACCTCGACCTCCTGCGGCCTCCTCTTCGCCAGAGACGGCCCCGGTGAGCATCCCCGCCGCCTTTTCCCCATGCCTAGGGTTTCTTCCCGCCGTGCTGGGATAGAGGAAGGAGAAGAGCGGGAGCCATCGATCTCAGCTAGATCTGACGGCCAGCGCCCTCCCTTGCCCCTTCGCTCACAGATCCACTGGCAGACGGGCCCGCGGGCGGATTTTGAACGCGCCCCCCGCGCTCTTCCTGCACCCGGCGCGGCCCAGATGGGCCGAATCCCCCTCTGCCGGCCCATTGTCTTTCGGAATCCAGCCAGTGAGGCAGTTTTCTTTTTCTTTTAGGATTTCTTTGCCAGATCTGATTTTAGCCAGTCACTTTAAATCAAAATGAAATTGAAAAATGACCCCAGCCGCCCAGATAAAATTTTGTACGTGCACATACTTGTTTTCTCAAAAATGCAGTGACAAAATCCCACCAAAATATTGCAAGTATTATTCCTAGGAATTTATCTCCTAACATGTACCTTTTTCAGTAAATAAATTCCACAGTGATTTGTACATACCAAAATGGTATGAATAAAAGTGCCTATGAAAGATAGTTAATATACCTATCTAATAGCCCTTGTCTCCAGCTAAGTGTAGCTATAGATATGAAGATATAAAAATGACAAGATTAATTATATTTTGTCTTACAAAATTCTCTAGGCCAATATATGAAATGTATTGACCTAATTCCAACTCTCTGTGATGTGGTACACTAAGGTCTACCAAAATCCAAAGATCAAAAATTTTTGAGGCTCTGTTTAATTTTGGTGAATTAATCATCTCTGCCTAGGGTAGTCTCAGTAGAAAAATCACTACAGAAGTTTTACAACTCCAAATTGGATGATTCCAATTTCTAAAGAAAGGTACTCAAAGTACCTATCATTTTCCCTTGGAATCATATCAAAAGCTTGTGTAGCATTAATCTGGTGAAAAATACAAATCAGCTAAAGAATTAACTTTTGGGAATTTCCTGAGGGCATTCTGGTAAATAAATTGACATGATTCCAACTCTCAGTGAATAAGTACAGAAAACCCTACCTAACCATCCAAGGAAATTGACATGGTTGATGACTTTTGGAGAATGGACCGCTGCAGTCAGGATTCTGATGGAAAATGTACTGTTTGGAGGCAAAAATCGCGAAGATCAGAAAATCCGGCAAAATACACGGAAAATCCTATTTTTCCAGAAGACGAAGGAAGCCAGAAGGGGGGCTGGAGATGGGCCACAGGGGGCCGACACCACCCCCTGGCGCGGGCCATCTAAGGCCGCGCCACCAGGTGGTGTGGCCGCCCTGGTCCACCCCTAGCACTCCCCTCTGGCGTATATTATCCTCCCGAAACCCTAAGACTCGGGGAGCGACCACAGAAATATTCCACTGCCTCTGCAGGGTGGAAAACACCGAGAGAGAAAGATCTCTCCGGCAGACAGATTTCTGCCGAGGGAATTCCTTCCCGGAGAAGGGAGATCGTCGCCATCAACACCACCATAAAGCTGGACTTCATCTGGATCATCATCACCACCACCATCACCATCAGCACCCTCATCACCATCTCCATATTGCTGTAACAATTCGGTTGAATCTTGCATAGTTCATAGCGGAAACTTTCCTGGTGTTGATTACTCTTTGTAGTTGATGCTATTGAGTGAACAATTGAATTATTGTCTAGGTTCAGATTGTTATACATCAGTATTCCATCTCTGATCATGATCCATATGATGTCTTGTGAGTAGTTCATTTTGTTCTTGAGGACATGGGAGAAGTCATGTTGTTAGTAGTGGAATTGTGTTGAGAAAGATTCAATAGTTTGATATTTAAGTTGTGGTGTACTTCTTCTAGTGGTGTCATGTGAACATCGACTACATGACACTTCACCTATATGGGCCTAGGGGAATGCATTGTGTATTTGGCTACTAATCGTAGGGGTTGCCGGAGTGACGGAAACCTGAACCCCCGTTAGGAAACCATTGCACAAGGGATGTAATGGTCTTAGAGTTTAAAGTTGTGGTTAGGTTTCTACCTTAATTACTTTCTTGTACTTACGGATGTTTGCAAGGGTATAATCACAAGTATGTATTAGTCCTAGGAAGGTCGGTACATTAGCACAGGTTCACCCACACAACACTTAGCAAGCTAAAGAATATTAATCAACTATATGAAGCGAAAGCACTTGACAGTCTACCCATGTGTCCTCGAGAATGTTTGGTCATCTTAAGTAATACAACCGGCTTGTCCTTTGCTGCATAAAGGATTGGGCCACTTGCTACATTTATTTCTACTGTCTTTTATTTACTCGTACTTTGTTTACTTGCTTTATCAAAAACCCTAAAAATCCATTTGCTAAGTATTTGCAGAGAATTCCTGATCCATACCACTAGCCAGCACCTTCTGCTCCTCGTTGGGTTCGACACTCTTACTTATCGAAAATACTGCGATAAACCCCCTATACTTGTGGGTCATCAAGACTATTTTCTAGCGTCGTTGCCGGGGAGTGAAGCGTTATTGGAGAGTGGAACTGGTAAAGGAAACTTCTACTGTGAGTATTGTTTACTTTAGCTAGTTGCTTTATTTTCATTATGGATAATTCGCTGAGTTTCTTATTTGGTAATGCTACTACCACTGCTAAGGTAGTAGATAAACCACCACCTGCTGAGAATGATGTTTTTAAAATACCTACAAGAATTATTGATCGTGTTATGGATAACTACTATGTTGGGGATGGAATTGTCCATCCCGGTGATCATTTGCTCTTTATACACAAATTATGCGGGTTGTTCAATTGTGCAGGTATTACTACAGATCAAGTTAAGAAGAAGTTATTCTCATTATCACTGAAAGGAAGAGCTGAGGGATGGTATAAGCTGCTGAAGAATGGTCAAGCTCTGGAATGGGAGGAAATAGTGCATCTCTTTTATTCAAAGTTTTATCCTCCTAGTGAGATTCATAAAGATCGGAATCAAATATACAACTTTTGGCCTCTTGATGGAGAGAGTACAGCTCAAGCTTGGGGGAGATTGAAGTTACTGATGCTCAAATTTCCCATTCATGAGCTCCCCAACAATATTATTTTCAATAACTTTTATGCAAGGCTTTCTCTTCATGACAAGGATTTATTGGATGCTTCTTGTGCTGGATCATTCACTCGCATGGGAGAAGAAGCTAAATGGGATCTTCTAGACCGTATTCAAGATAATGCTGAAGCTTGGGAGAATGACAAAGGTAGAAAGTCAGGTATAAATTACAATTATGAATGCATTGAATCTTTTATGGGAACTGATGACTTTCAAAATATTAAAAATGCTTATGGTCTAGACTCTCAAGCTATTGCTTCGTATTTTAAAGCTTTTGCTTCCTACATTAAAGTGCCTAAAAAGAAGTGGAATAAGTATCATGAACCTTATAAAGATATTGCTAAGAGTGTTCCTGCAAGATATACTGAAGTTTATACTGCTAATCATGTTTTACCTGAACCTTACATTGAGAAAATGCCTTTCCCAGTTAAGATAAAGGAACATTCTATGATAGCTAGTATGGTTGATGAAAGTGCAAATAAAGTTGTTGAACCTGATAAACAAATGGTTGATGAACCTATAATAGCAAATGTGAAAGACTTTGTTACTAAATATGAAAAAGAGGGACACACTATCCTTTGTAAGGATACCTCTAATATTGTTTCACAAAGTAGTGTTATGAGAGCTAGTATTCATGTGTTTTCTGTTAGAATAAGTGATCATTGTTACGATGGTCCTTGCGATAGTTATATTTTTAAGTTTATGCATGATACTGAAAGTTACTATGCGAGAGGGAAAAGTGTTCTTATGCATCTCAATAATATCAAGTTTCCTCGTTTTATGTTGAAAGTCTTTATGTTGCACTTCTTTTGCCTTCTGATGCAAGTAGCCTCTGGTTTCAACAACTTGTTTGTTTACAAAATTCCCTTGCATAGGAAGTGGGTTAGACTTAAATGTGTGTATGTTTGCTTCTTAATGCTCTCTTTCGCTTCAATTCATATTCCTATGAGAGCGTCTTCAAAATTATCATGCCCATCTTAATGGCTATAAAGAAAGAGCTTTTTGGGAGACAACCTAATCTTTTTTCCTTTCAGTTTGTTTTTGTTTCTTTGAGTCTTGGAAGTTATTACTTCGGTAATAACCGCTCCTTATCCGCTTTGTTTGGTTTTTGTGTCAAGATCAATCTCTAATGAGAGAGAAGTAAGATTTGGGGAAGTTGCTATCCCGAAACAGATTTTTGTGCTTCACCGTAAAAATTTGTGAGGGATCTCTGTATATCGGATTGAGCTGTAATTGTTTGTGCTTCTGCCCCAGGTTGTTATTTAACTTTCGTTAGTTTTGCACTTTTTTATTTGAGCAACAGAATATTTTCGAAAAAAATGATCTTTACCTGCTGGTCTGTTTTGACAAATTTTGCCACTCTTGCATTTGCTTCTTTATTCGATTTCCTTTTTGAATTCCTTTTGGGTTTTCGGAAGGAGTTGATACAGTAGATTATGTTTTGATGGTTTTCAGTTGAAGTTGAACTCAAAAGGTTTTAGCACTTCACTTATATTAATGTTGCTAATAAGAACTATGTGAAGTTTTGTGTGAAAGAAATTTCCAGGAAGTGGAGATAATGGTGTAATAAGGAAGAGAAGGGTTTTATGACTCAAGTAATAAGTGTATGAAAATGAAGATATTGATGTTATTCAAGTGATGACTCCGGAAGAATCTACTAGATACCAAATTCAGAGACCTGCAGAGTCTATTTTCAAATAGGTAACGGTTCTGGTAAGAAAATTTCCGCGAAAATACTATCCAACTATATTTTTGCAGTTTTTAGTCAATAAGGAAAGCTACGAAGTGAAAAAGGGACGGAAAAGGAGCCAGGGTGGCTCACACCACCCTGTGGCACGGGCCCTCCCCTGGCCGCGCCACCAGGTGGTGAGTCCACCCCGGACTCCGCCTCCGACTCGTTTTCTCCCAGTACCTTCCTTTCGTTATGAAACTTCGTAATATATAATCCCCCAGAGCCCCCGAGGTTCGTATATCGTGTTTTCGTCGCATTTTTGTTTCTATCTGTTTCTGCTAGGACATACTCTTTGGAAGTTTAGAAGCACAATGGTATCCGCCAAGGATAAAGGGAAGGAGCCTATGGAGTAATATCTCCAAGACCCCAAAGGGCTGGTACCTTTAGTCACTTGCCCTGCATCAACGAAAGCCCTACGAGTCACTAAGGAGTTCTACGATAAGTACCAAGACTTGAAGAGGAAGGTGGACATGCTTCAATGGGAGAATAATAGGCTTCACAAGATGCTGGATGATTTCCTCACGTCAACGAAGAAAATACTACCACCACCACCGAAGGAGTAATTCGTCATTAGGTTTGGCATCCCCTTGGTTTGTTCCAAGCTTGGGGAGTGTCGCGGTATCATATCACTATCTTCTATCTTTTTACCTTATTAGTAGAGTCATATCATGAATAGAGAACTTATTATGTAGTATGGTTTGCATTATGGAAGTGTCTCCTCTCTCGTTAGATATGTATCCCTTGGTGTGAGTTGCCGTTATGGAATATTAATGATAAGTTATATCATTCACTCTTTTTCATAGCTTATATTAGTTTTCAATTCGTGGTTATATGATTGATCTTGTTGTTAGTATTGGTATCACTTTGGGATCATTGAGTTAATTTAGTTCGTTTTGGCAAACCTGGCTCGGTCAGTAGCAACACTATTTTTGAGAGTCGAATTAAAAAGATAGAAGTACTCTAAAGAAATATAATTTCATCATCTTTCTTTCTTGATTTGTTCATAATTCTAGTATTCTCTAGTTAATATCTTTTGTGCTTCCAAGGAAGATTGCATGTTTGTCTTTATCACTTGTATGTTTGTTTGTTTCCTTCAACTCTTATACTTGCTACCCAGCCTTGCTAGCCAAAAACCTGTACTGAGAGGGAATTCTTCTCGTGGATCCACCTCCTTTAAAACAAACCCATGCCATTTGTGTCCACCATACCTACCTATTAGCATTATTGCTATTCCAAGTAAATTCTTGTTTTATCTACCTCCCAAATTAAACTTGTTATGTGAAAATTAGTGATTAAAGCTCTCACGAACTTGATGACACACTTTACTTTCTTGCATTTAATAAACTTGAACCATTGGGTCCTATAGTGAGCATTCTATGAAGCATAACTATAAGAAACTTGCAGCATAACTATAGTGAGCATTCTATGAAGCATCCTCTATAAAAAACCTATGCAAATAGCAAATAAAAAGATCGCTGAGATGCTCACTGTCTGCTTGCCTTATCATTTTGATTATGGGATAGCTCCTGTGTCATGTGCAAGGGGTACCCCGTTGGCGGTTCTCAATGATACACGTGTATTTACAATGACAAGAGCTTACTTGTGACTAAAGTTGAGTAGCATGAGGTTCGGTACTCATAAGTAAGGGACATGGGACTTCAATTTATAACTTGTCAATCATATCCTCTTAGTTGTGTCACTTTAACCTTAACCACCAAAAGATACCTATGATAGGGGAAATGAGAGCTGAAAGCTAGTAAGTATCATAATTTTTGGGAGCTCTTTATGAGACTTGCAATCCCTGCTTCCCTCTGTGAAGGGCCTTTCTTTTACTTTGTAGTTGAGTCAGTAAACCTACTCCCTTCTATCTCAGCAAGTATTTTGAGTTGTTGTGTTTCATTCATTCATATGATGATTTATTCAAATCATGTTTCTTATGTTCCTTGTTTTACACATTTCTCTTATCTTGATGTTTACTACCTTGAAAGATATCATTGAAAACCAGTTATTTGTGAACTCCAGCAAATTATCAACTATTCTTCGACCAAGAGCTAAGTTTGCCATTACCAATTATGATTCACTTTATGTATCTTTATTGTGTTTCCTTTACTCATTGCAAATTGAGTTATATAATAGTGAGTTGTCTTCTATTATGATCTATGTATTTGATGAATGTGATGCTTCTTGTCCGTATTGTTTTATCGACTCTTCACTCCATAAACCTGAGGCCATGTTTATTGAGCTCAGTAGCGCTTGGGGACAAGCTAAGTCTAAGCTTGGGGGAGTTGATACGTCCATTTTGCATCACTATTTTATGTCATAATTCACTTTTATTCATTGATATATTTTGTATTGAGGGGTGATACTTATGTTATTTCATATGTATTTGCATGGTTGATGACTTTTGGAGCATGGACCGCTGCAGTTAGAATTCTGATGGAAAAGGTGTTGTTTGGAGGCAAAATTCGCGAAGATCAGAAAATCTGGGAAAACACACGGAAAATCCTATTTTTCCAGAAGACGAAGGAAGCCAGAAGGGGGCTGGAGATGGGCCATAGGGGGCCCACACCACCCCCTGGTGCGGGCCAGCCTAGGCCGCGCCACCAAGTGGTGTGGCCGCCTTGGTCCACCCCTGGCACTCCCATCTGGCGTATATTATCCTCCCGAAACTCTAAGACTCGGGGAGCAACCACAGAAAGATTCCGCCGCCTCTACGGGGCAGAAAACACCGAGAGAGAAAGATCTCTCCGGTAAACAGATTTTTGCCGGGGGAATTCCTTCCCGAAGAGGGGAGATCGTCGCCATCAACACCACCATCAAGATGGACTTCATCGGGATCATCATCACCACCATCATCACCATCAGCAGCCTCATCACCATCTCCATATTGTTGTAACAATTGGGTTGAATCTTGCATAGTTCATAGGGGAAACTTTCCTGGTGTTGATTACTCTTTGTAGTTGATGCTATTGAGTGAACCATTGAATTATTGTTTATGTTCAGATTGTTATATATCATTATTCCATCTCTGATCATGATCCATATGATGTCTTGTGAGTAGTTCGTTTTGTTCTTGAGTACATGGGAGAAGTCATGTTGTTAGTAGTGGAATTGTGTTGAGAAAGATTCAATAGTTTGATATTTAAGTTGTGGTGTACTTCTTCTAGTGGTGTCATGTGAACATCGACTACATGACACTTCACCTATATGGGCCTAGGGGAATGCATTGTGTATTTGGCTACTAATCGTAGGAGTTGCCGGAGTGACAGAAACCTGAAACCCTGTTAGGAAACCATTGCACAAGGGACGTAAGGGTCTTAGAGTTTAAAGTTGTGGTTAGGTTTCTACCTTATTTACTTCCTTGTAATTACGGATGTTTGCAAGGGGTATAATCACAAGTATGTATTAGTCCTAGGAAGGTCGGTACATTAGCACAGGTTCACCCACACAACACTTAGCAAGCTAAAGAAGATTAATCAACTATATGAAGCGAAAGCACTTGACAGTCTTCCCATGTGTCCTCGAGAACGTTTGGTCATCTTAAGTAATACAACCGGCTTGTCCTTTGCTGCATAAAGGATTGGGCCACTTGCTGCATTTATTCCTACTGTCTTTTATTTACTCGTACTTTGTTTACTTGCTTTATTAAAAACCCCTAAAAATCCGTTTGCTAAGTATTTGCAAAGAATTCCTGATCCATACCACTAGCCAGCACCTTCTGCTCCTTGTTGGGTTCGACAATCTTACTTATCAAAAATACTGTGATACACCCCCTATACTTGTGGGTCATCAGTACTACCAGTGCTAATTATGACTCTAATTCCGTCAAATAGGCATATCGATACAGAAGTGATACTGAATCGATTTTGTGTTTACCAGAATTAGGATCGGAACAACACCCGGAAGTACCGCTCGATCAGTTCCCAAAAACACCTTTGGCGGTACTACCGGTGCCTAGCTGGTACTACCGGTCAGGGCAGAAACCGCTCAACCTCCTCAAGGGATCACTCTCTTGCTGAAAACTGGGAAGGCTGTGGATGTGTTGATATGGTCTATGCATGAAACAGTGATTTCCCACAACCTTCCAAGGTGGACCTCCTCTTGATAGTATGGTAGCCTATAACAAAGATAAGAGAAAGTGCAAATAATGGCCACCATCTTCAAGCTCCTTCTAGAGAGAAGTCTACCAACAAAACCGCACGTAGATAAAAATTGCAACTTGGGCACACGGTTAAACCACAAATGAAGTTGTCATCAACACCAATATACATGGAGAAAAACAATATCCTTTCATCTTGCCTTTCGGGGGCAGGCTCGTCTTAGCGGCCACAGCCTAGGAGCAGAGCTGGATCATTGAACTCAAAATCTACCTCTAGGACGACACCCTCCCGGACAATGAGGACACAACGGAAAGCCTAGTGCACAAATCAAAGAAATATTGGATGGTGGATGGGGACCTCTATTGCCGCCGCCCCAACGGGGTTGCTCTCCGATGCATCCCTAGCGACAAAGGGCACGAACTGCTGACCGACATCCACGCAGGGGAAAGCGGCCACCACACCTCGGCACACACCCTGGCAGGGAAGGCCTTCCGCATCGGCTTCTACTAGCTCACCGCACTCTCCGACGCCATAGAGCTGGTGAAGGGGACTACCGGTCATCTCAGCATGCCATTTCCACGCCAAACAAATACACCAGCCATCTCAGCAGCTACAGACCATCCCGCTCTCTTGGCATTTTGCAGTCTGGGGGCTAGATATCTTGGGGCCCTTTCCGCAGGCGCCCGGGGACTACCGGTACCTTTACATCACTATCGACAAATGCACCAAGTGGGCTAAGGTAGAACTAGTGAACCATCCTGGAACAGTCAGCGGTAAAATTCATTAGAGGAGAGGTGTGTCGCTTCGGTGTGCCTAACCGCATCATCACCGACAACGGCAGCCAGTTCACCAGCGGGCTCTTCTAGTCCTACTGCTAGGACATCGGCACCAAGATCTGCTACACATCATTTTGTTGGGTTCGTAGCATAGAAAAAATCCTACGATGGGAACTATACGCCAAGATCTATCTACTAGATACAAGCAACGGGTGGATATACATCCATTGAGAACTTACCCTCGAAGACAACAAAGCTTTGTTAACAAGTTGGAACTCGTGGATGATGTAGTCGTACACTTGTCGATCTCAAGATCGTGATGAAGTCCAGCAGGTCCAGCTCCATCACGTCCATCAGATCTAGCTCCAGCAAGTCCAGCACCACCAAGTCCAACACCGCAAAGAAGCGGTGCATCCGTGATCGCACAAACATCCGGTACCCTGACAACCTTTGTCCCTCGCTCTAGCAAATCAGCAGAAGCAGCAACTCTTTCTAGATAACGCCGGCGGGAACATGTATCTCGTTAATCCGAGACCATGGGGAATAACTAGGGGCGGAGAGAGATCCTTCACAAGGAGGTGTGAGATGAGAGGAGGGAGTGGGGGGCCTTTTATAGGGAAAGGGGGCAGCCCCTCACCATGGCTGGCGGCCAAAGGAGGTGCCCCCACCTCTTCCACATTCATGTGGGTGGAGCTCCCACTCACATAATTAGCCTCCCACTCAAAATTCCACTCACCTCCATTAAATTTCCACCAAATTTAATGCAAGCTCTCATTAAATAAAACTATTTTATTTATTTTATTCAGAATTTTTTAATTACTTTAATTAACAAACATTCACATAAACCCCCCCTGCAACATTTCAATATCACATGCAGAACCAGTTTCTGCAATTTTACCCGAAACAATTCCGGTTTCCATCGAAATGATTCCAGTGCATTCTTAAATCTTTATTTGAAATATATTTTCTCCAAATGGTTTTGGTATCCCTTAAGTGTGTCACCCTATGGTTTGCGAATAATGCAAACATGATCGAGACCCCTCTCTGATCAATAATCAACAGCAGGACCTGGAGATCCGTACTGACTCCCACATATTCAATGATGACTCTTGTGATCGTATGAACCTTTAACATCGTAACTAAATCCCTTTGTCTCGTGATATATTACATGTCCGAGATTCGATCATCGGCATCCAAATACCTAGTTTGATCTCGTTACCGACATGCACTCTTTTATCATTCCCGTGATATAACATTCTAGTGATCACATCACTTGCTTGCAAGCTATCTTAATGTGATATCACCGAGAGGGGCCCAGAGTATATCTATCCGTCATCGGGATTGACAAATTCCACTCTTGATCCATGAGCCTCAACATAACACCTTCGGAGTATCTGAACCCACCTTTATAGTCACCCTTTTACGGTGTGATGTTTGATGTTATCAAGATACTCTTCCAATATTAGCAATTAGCATGATCTCATGGTCTAAGGACTAAGATTACTTCGTATGATGTTATAGCAATATAAACATAATGACTTTGATTGTAATGGTATACTTCGGATGAATGTTCATCACATCATTCCACCAATGTTGTGACCTCGTTATTAACAACATCCAATGTCCATGATCAAGAAACATTGATTATCTTGTTAATCAACGAGCTAGTTTATATGAGAGGCATTACTAGGAACTTTGTATTTTTTATTAAACACACATGTATTAACGTTTCCAATTAATACAATTATAGCATGCAAAATAAACATTTATCATAAACATGGAATAAGATAATAACCATTTTATTATTGCCTTTTAGGCATATTCCCTTCACATTCGCCCATCCTCGAAGCAACGGCCAAGCGGAGCAAGCAAATGCGGAGGTCCTGAAGGGGCTCAAGACCAAGAGTTTTCGTCGCAAGCTCAAAGAGTGCGGGCGAGGATGGCTGGATGCTCTCCTAGGAGTGCTATGGTCCATCCGAACCACCACAACAAAACCAACAGGTGAGACCCCCTTCTTCGTCGTAAATGTTGCTGAAGCCGTCATCCCTGTAGAGCTCAAGCACGGCTCCACCCGAGTGCTCGCCTTCAACGAAATGGCACAAGAAGAGCTACGTCATGACGACCTCAACTTCATCAAGGAGGTGCACCACAAGGTCAGCATATGAGCAGCCAGATATCAGCAGGCGCTGCGTCGATACCACTGCCACAATATACGAGCACGCACCATGGAAGTGGGGGACCTGGTCCTTCACCGCGTCCTCTCTGGCGAGGGCCCAAGCTCTGTCCAATGTGGGAGGGCCCTTTCCGGGTCGCACACGTCGCAAGGCCAGGCGTAGCACGGCAGGAAATGGAGGAGGGTGTCCTGATTCCCAATGCCTGGATCATCCAACACCTCCGCAAGTTCTACCCGTGAGCCGGACTCACAACGACGACGGTAACAAGTAACCTTCCCCCCGGGTGGTGTTAAGATTCTCGAATGACAACTCATTTTCGCTTCTGCTTTACCTGCTAGTTTCCTCATTTGCCTCTTCGTCTTTTTGTGGTGCTTCTCCCTTTTTTCACCATGTGAGCGGGGGCTGGTCGCGGTCCCTACTGCCTTTGCCACCCTCAGTCAGCACTAGGGCCTAAAGTACCAAGCTCTGAACTTACTGAGTGGCTCCGGCCATAAGTTACCTCAACCACGGTTCCCGGTGATTGATTATCCTCACACGGTGCGCAAAAGGAGAGCATACATTGTGTGGAGCCTACGGTTACCTCTTCGAGGGACTATACAGGGAAAGTACTCACCCTACGGTTACCTCCTCGAGGGACTTATGGGGGAGGAACTGAACATACAGAGCCTACATCCTCCTCCTCGAGGGACCTACGGGACAGTTACAAGCCTCGCGACCTCCCCGAAAGGGGGGCTAGCGGGGCGACCCTTGAGACTACACTTCAAGCGGCATGTGGAACCTACAGTTACCTCTTTGAGGAACTATATAGGTAAAGTACACACCCTACGGTCGCCTCCTCGAGGGACTTACGGGGCGGAACTAAACATACAGAGCCTACGGCCTCCTCCTCGAGGGACCTACGGGATAGGTACAAGCCCCGCAACCTCCCCAGAAGGGGGGCTAGTGGGGCGACCCTTGAGACTACCCCTCAAGCGGCGTGCGGAACATACGGTTACCCCTTCGAGGGACTAAACAGGGAAAGTATGCGCCCTGCGGCCGGCTCCTCGAGGGACTTACGGGGTGGAAATGAATGTATATAGCCTACGGCCTCCTCTTCGAGGGACCTACAGGATAGGTACAAGCCCCGGGACCTCCCGAAAGGGGGGTCAGCGGGCGACCCTAGAAACTACCCCCCAAGCAGCGCGCGAACCTACAGTTGTCTCCACAAGAGTCCCATGTGACAGTTCTCTCGAGGGCTCCATGGACGAACCACACGTCATACCAAGGAGGCTGAAAAGGTGACAATAGGAGGTTAAGGCCCCCGATCACAGGAGGGGCGCCCTTACAAGACCTAGCAAAGAAGCGATAAAGTCCAGACTAGCTCCACGAGCGTTACATACACCTCCCCAACGGTGCCCTCGGTGCTCGTCTGGTGGAGAGCTCCTTCTTTGCCAGGCGCGGCAGGGGAAACTGAGTCATCGACTCCGGGTCTTCCTCGTCATCCACCACGCGTGGAAATGACTCGACCAGCCGGTCGACGAGCGAGGCAACCTTCGCCTCCAGAGATAGCACAGTGGTCGACTGTCGCACATCCAGGGAGTAGTCCAGGTCGGGCCACAACTCTAAGAGGTTGGTGAAGAGGGATTTCACCACTGCAGTCAGCATCTCCTTGCACTCTGAGGAGATGAATCAGTCCAGGGCCTACACTGCCAGGTTTTGGGAGCTCAGGACCTTGTGCGCAAGCTCCTGAAGCGCCTCGACCTCGCAGCCAGCTTGAAGCTCGAGTGTGACGAAGCCTTTGATCCCCAATAGTGGGAGGACCATAGCGCTCCGCTTGGCAAGGGAGTGGAAGGATGTGCGGAGAGCCTCCGCCGCCTCGCGGGCAGATTGCTCGTGCCCCTCCTCAGCCCGCGTGGCAGCAGCAAGGGATTCCTTCAGGGCTTGATTTCACCTCGAAGCTCCTCGGCCTCCTGAAGCGAATTCTCGGGGAGCTTCTCCCCCTCTACAAGGGCGTCCCAGAGCTTGGAGCCCTCCTCTCGCTCCTGAGCCAGGCCCCCTGGACTTTCGACAGCTTGGCATTGATCTTCTACGACTAAGCATCAAGGTCCTTCCGGCATTGGGCCACCGCCGCCTCCTGAGTGGAGACGTCTTTCTCCTAGGTTGACAAGGCGTCCCCGATTTGAGAGGCTTGAGCCTTGGCGTCAGCAAGGATCTCTGCCGCCCGGGGTGAAGTATCCCAGAGCGTACCCTCCGCCTCCACACGAGCACGCTCCCTCTCGGACTCCACAGCCTTCTAGGCATCGGCAAGCTACTCCTGTTCCTGGGTTAGCCGGTGGTCCTCACGGACCGCGTCCACCGGGAACTGGTCCAGCTCGGTGCGGAGGCCGGAGATAAGCTTCCTAGGAGATCGGTATGGGGGGAGTATCCTGGCTCGACCACAACCAGGTCCCAGGACCCGCTGGGATGAGCGCCGGAAGGGGCCACCTCCGGAGCGCCCGACGAATGCATAGGAGTCAAGGGGGCTGGCCAAGGAGACATGCAGCATTCGGGAGCCTCCCCTCCGGTGAACCTTACTAGAAGCCACACTAGCTGACCCCATGACAGTCGTGGCCTTGTCCTCGGTAGTGGGAGTAGCCTCAGGAGGGGAGCCTAGGGGACGCTCCTCGCCCGCTTCAACTGTTGCCGTGGCTGAGGGCCCTGGGATGATAGGGGCAGAAGCCGTCGAAGGAGGAGAGGCAACCCCTCCTCTTTAGGCACCACCTGTGTGGCCTGGACCTTGCTTGACAAGTCCAGGGGGCATACCACCGATCGAACCTTATGGGAGGTGGTCCTCTTCACCCGCGGCTGCTACCGGGGGTGACCATCGCTGTAAAAGATCCTCTGAGTAAGCTAAAACCGGAAGGAACATGAAAATGGTGGGGGCTACCGGTGGGTACCTGCTGTCGTCCCTAGTCGAGGACTACACACCCAGCGGCCCCGCTTTGAGCCAAGAGGGACGAAGGCCCTGGATGGGCGGGGCTCACAGCTCCTCGACGCGGCCTCCTATGGAGGTGGACCCTCCTCGCGGTCCCTCTCCTATCGAGCCGCCTCCTGAGGGCCGACCTCGGTAGTAGAGGCTCCCGACTCTGCGGCCCTTTATGTCGCGGCCTCGGGAGAGCTCCCGGGCAAGGCAACGATGCGGGAAGTCACGGCTAGGGGATTCGGGTGCTCACCCTCGTGACCAGGTGGGAAAATTCCCTACTCATCGAACCAGGGTAGGGAGGCCCCAATCTCCGCTGCGCGGGGGTCGAGGTATAGGGCAGGACTCCCTTGGGAAGCTCGGAGGAGGAGGGGGTGTGCATAAGCTCGTGGATGAAGCCCGCCATGACAGATTCATCGGTAACACCACCACCCCCTAGGGACAGGCGGTCCCCCATGGTGAAGTCCCACAGGTCCTTGTTGTGCTTCTGTAGCGGAGCGATCCTGAGGAGAATGAACTTCATAGAGACGAGAGGTCCCGTCAGACCAAAGGAGTTGAGCTACTCGACATGGGCGACAAGGGCGTCCACCTTGGCCCCTTCAGGTTCACCGTGGACCATCGGTTGTTAACCTTCTCAGCCAGCGCGATAGGGTGCGAGAGACAAGGGTTGTCCTCCACCACGTCCATCAGGATCCACCCCTTCAAGAAGTCATCCACATGCTTGATCCAGCCCATTTGGGGCCCAAACAATCCCTCCATCATGAAGGAAGCACAGCCGGCGGCGCGCTTGATGCAGGTGATGCGAAGAGCATACATCTAGCGCAGCAGTGCCATAGAAGGCTTCACTCCCACAAACATCTCGCACCAGCAGGAAAAGATGGCTAAGGTGGTGACGGAGTTGGGATGTAGGTGGAGAGCGCAGATATGGTAGTGTTATAGAACTGCCATGAAGAAGGGGGAGAACGGTGGGACCAACCCTGCAATACTGGTGTGATAGAAGAATGGATGCACCGGGCCAGAGAGGCCTGCCAGATCCACCGACCTAGGCCACACTCAGGTCCTTCCCCACTCGTTCTGGTCAGTGAAAAGCTACAAGCGGCACCGCTCGAGTCTGGTGTCCGTCCGGATGCTGGAGGGCCGCAGCACCTCTCCCGTCTCCTCCCCCTCCTCTTCTTCTCGAGGAGGGCTAGGAGGAGGACGCTTCCCCTTCACCGCTGCAAGAACTTCCAGGCAAGACATCACACACAGCGTACATGGGATGTTGACAAAGGAATCCAAGCAAAGGAGAGCAGGCGGAGAAGAATAGAGCTCGACTCAATGGGGATACATCCCTCTTTATGGGCCGAGGGTGTTCCAGTCGGGCGCGTGCCTTCCGAGAAGGCGCTTGGGGAGCCTGGAACGACACGTGTCTTGATGAGCGCCAGACGTGGGGATGTCTGTCCGGGCTCTCTGTGGAACGATCACGGCATTCGGCCCAAATGGCTGGGGGCTACTATCGGATAGCTAGTACAGGGGTACCATGATCCGTCTATGTATGGATGCTGCTGCGACCACAAGTGATCCTCATGAGGGTGGTGTCCTTCCCCTCATCAGGTGTTCTCGGGACCCACCCTCTAGAGGATGGCTAGGGGGAGCGCGGCTCCTCCCTGAGGAAGGCGACAAACGCGACCGCCGTATCGGATGCCCCTACACCAACGGTACCAGGTCTCAGTCAAAGGTGAACCCGACAAGGTTCTAGCCCATGGGGCAGGAGGCCTTAGTGAGTGCAAGGCAGCTCAGTGCCGCTTTGGTGCAAAGGGGGCAGGAAGCTGCGCTGTTTCAGCACAAAAGGATGAAAGGGGGCGACACTTTACCATCGGATGAGAAAGCCTCGGTGTTGAACACCTAGTCCACCAAAAAGTAGTCACATGGACCGGCGTCTCGGGTTGCGGTACTGTGGTGACCCTTCCTGCCCATGAGCCGGGGGAAGAGGCCCAACGCCGCCCTATATGAGGTACCCTTGTCCTACCTTGGGAGGGGACGGATCCTAGAGATCTAAAACCCTATACTTTCATCCACCATTGTAACCTCGCAAGGCAAGCGAGCAATACAACAAAGTAGGAGTAGGGGCTTTACCTCCTCACGAGGGTCCAGAACCTGGGTAAAAAACCCCAGTGTCAACTCTCTGTCGTGCATCCGCTCCGCCACCATAGCTTTCGCCGAATTCCTTCAGAATTCTGTGTTCAGCCCCCTCTCGAACCAAGGGGATTGTTGGACCCTAGTTCCTTCATGGGACAAATCTCCGACAAAGTGATGCATAAGCACATTGTAGTTGGCATAATTTTGTTTCTTGAGATGATGTAATATACTGATATGTTGTTATTAGACATAGAAAATGGGATGGAGGAAGTACAGGTTTAATATTTGAAATAAGAATGTAGGAAGAGAAAACCTATTCGGTAGGAGACAGTAATCCAGTGAAAGGGCATGGTGTATCGCCCCGGTAAAACCACTACTAGAAAATCGTCTATTGTTTACTATTTTGTGCATTGCATCATCATGACAACATGATCATGTCATCATGCCACATTGCATTTGAGCATCGTCATCATCATCAATATGTTTTCCTAAAAATTATTTTTCCAAAAGCATAGTTTATTTTCTAATTATTATTCCCCTTCTCTAAGTTAAATTAAAACCCCGGTCTCTTCTAGATATTTATTTCATCTAAAAGCTGTTTGTGAAAGGTTTTATAAAATAAAAATAAAATAAAACATTTTTTTGGGAGTCAGCCAGCCAGCTAGACTACTACCCAGCGGTCAACCAAACCTAGACCTAACCGACCCGACCCTCTTCACCGAACCACACCACACCAACCCGATCCGGCCCTGCACCACGCGTCGCATTGCACCGCGCTGCATCGAGCCATCCCAGTCCTTGTGTGTAACCCACGCAACGCACCAACCCACTCATGTGACCGACAACCACCTCGTGGGATCCGCCTAGCAACAGCCCCACTCCACCTCGGAACCGGCTCCTCTAATGTGATGAAGAGAAGTCAGGGACTGACTTTGCTCCTTGCAACAGGCATGTATGCTCTGGAAAAAAAGAAAAAAGAAAACGAAACTAGTTGAACATGGCTACAGTACCAACCACCCACCGCCTGGGCATAGCTGCGCACCAAAACGGACAATCCAGCTTTTCTCTTCGGTTCTCTTCTCCACTCTTCTTTCTTTCCTCTCTATTCCTCTTTCATGCATCGACGCAGTAGTATTTCCTGAAATTACACAACACAGATCCAGATTAGTTATGGGTATCGATGGAGAACCAAGATCCAAACAAGTAAGTTAACTTTGTTGCTGCTAGTTATCTATTTGAGTGAACTTTTTGCATGCTTTTGAGAAGCAAAATCGAAACATCCCTCGATTTCTAATTTCTTCCTTACTTGTTTATTTTATAGGGCCCCACTAATACCTAACTAGAAGCCTCAACTTTGGATGAAATTCCACACCGTCGCTGAAGTATGGGAATTTTGGGAGTACGATGGAGGAAGGATGGGTTTCAATGTAAGGCAGAGATATACAAATACAAGCAAAATTGATGGTGTAGTGACTGGTTGCAAGTTCGTTTGTTTCAAAGAGGGTTAAAAGCGGTTGATAATAGGGATAGCCTAACTAAGAAAGGGAGGGCTGAAATTAGAACTGATTGTGAGGTTCATATGTCAACTATAGTGGACCGTCAAGATGGAAGTTATGAAATATTTGACCTGGATCTTGAACATAATCACATGCTTCAGCTGCCAGAAGCATGCCACTTGTTGCCATCACAAAGAAAAATCTCCCAATTCAAGCTTTTGAAATTGAAATTGCGGGTGACTCTGGTAGTGCACCCAAAAAATGCTCATGACTTTGCTTGTCGACGTGTTGGTGGGCCAGGAGGTCTAAGTTACACACGTCGAGATCACAAAAACCATTTGCGAACAAACCGCCAAAGAGAGTTAAAGTATGGTGAAGCAGTTAGTATGCTGAAGTACTTTCAAGACAAGGCTAGTGAGAATCCTTCGTTCCAGCATGTTATTCAGCTGGATGATACATTGCAAATGTATCTATAATTTTTGATATTCCATGCTTGGTTTTATCTACTTTCTTATGTTTTGCCCAGACTTTGGAGTATTTTCATATGATTTCTTAGACTAACCTACTAATTGTTGCAAAAGTAACAATGTTCTTGTTTTACACTTTGATGTGTAAGAATTACCAAGAATACAAGTGAAAACCTTGTTGGAGTCAAATTGGGATTTTCCAGAAATCTGTCTCAGAACTCTTTTTAAAGATGGTCACGTTTCAGGTCGAAGACAGCGTCAAACGGAAAAATTTCAACTACAAAGTTGTTGGAAATTTCGCGAAAAACGTTCTGGACATAAAATTTAGCTGATTCCGAGTCCGGACGGATTTTTTAGGCCCGATTTACTGCAGCCCAAGATGGGGTGACGGGAATCCGAGAAGCTATATAAAGAGAGGAAACCTAATTCGCCCAGGGCATCTCCACCCACGAATTTGCAGCCACCAAAGCCATGTTTTTGCCTCCCCCATATATCCCATCTCCATGGGAAAGGGCTCCCAAGAATCCATGAAGAAAGGGTGCTAAGGGGCGGTGCTCCCCTGTGATACCGACGGCGGGGAAGGAGTCCTCCGCGCCGCTGCCGGAGCCATCTCCATCGATCTCCATCACCATTGCTGATTCCCATGATGAGGAGGGAGTAGTTCTCTCGAGGCTAAGGGTTCTACCGGTAGCTATGTGTTCATCTCTCTAACTATGCATGATCTTGTTGTGGTCATGAGCTTTGTAATCAAGTAGATCTATCTTCCTACTCTAGTGATTTAATGAATCTCTGCTCTCCCCATGTGTGTGAAAGTGACATCATGCTCACCATGGTGGCACTTAGGCTAGATATTACAAATACTTGGTATGAGTTATATTTGGAGTTGGATGTCTTTATAAAATTGTAGTGTTTGTTGGACTCATCTAGTACTCAAGGTGATAGTGTGGGGTTTTCTAGATGGGAAAGATGGACTTTGAGGTGTGTTGTTATAGCCCTACCATCGATTAGAGTGTTCAACCGGAGAGTAGTTAAGAGTAGTATCATAAAGAGAAGATATTTATATGAGAGTGTTCACTAGTGAAAGTATGATCCCTAGGCCTTGTTTCTAAGCATTGATACACCGTTTGCATTTAGATCTGTTACATGTTTGCTTGCTTCCATCTTTATTTCAGTTTTACTTTAGTCTTTTCCATGCCATCAAGCTATCTTCTATCACCGTTGTCTTATATCCATACCACTTGTATTTCACTATCTCTTCGCCGAACTAGTGCATCGATACACCTGACAAGTCTATTGGGTGTGTTGGGGACACAAGAGACTTCTTGTATCTTGATTGCAGGGTTGCTTGAGAGGGAATACCTTTGACCACTTCCTCCCTAAGTTCGATAAACCTTGGGTGATCCACTTAAGGGAAATCTTGATGCTGTTCTACAAACCTCTGCACTTGGAGGCCCAACAACTGTCTATAAGAATAGAAGTGCGTATACATCAAGCTATTTTCTGGCGCCGTTGCCTACTCACATCCTCCGGTGTGAGTACTCGAAGTTATTTCCTTTAGATTCTACAATTTTCTCTTTTTGTTTCTTGTTTTCACTAGTTAGGCTTAATGGAAAACAACAACAAAATTAGAGAGCTTTTTAGTATTTTTCCTAAGTTAGAACTTGAATTGTCTGAAAAGAAAATTAAAAAACCCATGGAACTTTATTTGCATGCTAATAGCAATGTTATTAATATGAATCTTTTGAACACCTTTGTTACTAATGCTATGGAAACGTCTAAGCTTGGGGAAGTTGGTTCTTATGAAAATGATCTCTTTAATTCCCCAGTTTTAAGGAAGAAAATTTGCTCTAGTGATACTTTATCTCCCATATGTGGTAATTCTAATGATACTTGTGATATTTTAAATCCACATACTGAAAGCATCCCATTTAAAATACCTATAAAAATTATTGATCGTCTTATGGATAACTACTATTTTGGAGATGGAACTGTCCATCTCGGTGATCATTTGCTCTTTATACACGAATTATGTGGGTTGTTCAAGTGTGCAGGTATTACAACCGATCACGTCAAGAAGGAGTTATTCTCTTTTTCACTTAAGGGCAAATCAAGGGAGTGGTATGAGCTACTAGATGATCCTCATCATTTGGAGTGGAAGGAACTTGAATCTCTCTTTTAGTCTAAATTTTATCCTCCTCATGAAATTCATAAAGATAGGAACTACATTTATAATTTTCATCCTCATGATGGAGAAAGTATCGCCCAAGCATGGGGGAGACTGAAGTCACTAATGCTCAATGTCCCATTCATGAGCTCCCCTGTAATATTGTTATTAATAATTTCTATGCAAGGCTTTCAGGACATTACAAGGACTATCTAGATACTTGTTTAGAGGGATCCTTCACAAGTAAGGAGGTCAAAGCTAAGTGGGATCTTCTTGAAACAATTCAAAGCAATACCAAAGATTGGGATAACAACAAAGGTAAAGAACCAGGTATAAACTATGAGTATGATTGCATTAAGTCTTTTGCTGAAACTGCTGATTTTCAAGAGCTTAGTGCTAAATATGGTCTTGATCCTCAAATTCTTATTGATAGTTTTAAAACCTTTGCTTCTCATATTAATGCTCCTAAATAAAAGTGGGACATGTATCATGAGCCTTTTAAAGACACTTGCATGGAAAATGAAATTGTTGTTAATGATAGCAATAAACATGCTCAAACCTCTGAAAGAACTATTTCTTATAAGCATGTTAACTTTTGTGGGGTACATAGACCTTGTGAGAGTAATCAAGTTGAAGAAGAATATTGTATCACCCACAGGGATGAAAAAACTAGAATGTGGTATAGGGCACTAAATGATCTTGGTAAAAAAGTTTGTGCCCTCCATCCTTTTATTTGTGAACTTTGCTTTGAAGTGGGTCATTTCAATTTCCAATGCTCAGGCCATAATAACAGCCCTTCTAATCCAATGAGTACTGCAAGTTTGTATTGTGATGACATGATCACTCCTAATCATCATGATGAACTTACATTATTTTTGGGGTGTGAAGAGTTATCAAGAAAAACCTCTTTGGTAGATATGGGTTCTTTTGATATGAATAGTGTCCTGCATGGTTGTCATCTTTATTGTGTTGATAATTGTCACACAAATACTTACATACAAAATATTATAGAAGATGAGATTTTACCAAAATATGATAGGACTAATATGTGTTTTGATCTTATTAATGAAAAGAAGGAATCCTCCAAAGTTTCTTCTATTGTCTCTAACAATGAACCAGGGTATATGGAGAAGCTTCCTTTCAAGCCTCTCCCTCCTAATGAGAAGATGATAAAGAAGAAAAGGAGGAGTAAAAGGAGGGAGGAAAAGGTATTTTCCCCTAAGCATGTAGCTCCTATTATATTTTTGATGAGTCTGAACTCGATGATGTTCCTATGCCTGTTACCTATACTGGTGATCATGATTGGGAAAAGCACACTTCTTTTGATATTGAAAATCTCTTTGGTACCAATTCTGAAAATGATGATATTAATAATTGCTATACTATTAGTGCTATCCATGATCCTTCCAATGATGATATGTTTACAAATGAACACACTTTGGAAGATAACTATTCTATTGCTTATGAAGATACTATACCTCCAATTTATGATGATTGCAATGATGAATATGATATTTTCAGTCCACCTACTATTGAGGAGGAAATTAATTATGATTATAATATGCCTCCTATATTTGATGATTATGGTGATGAAAATAATAATGATAGCTATTTTGTTGAATTTGCTCCCACTACAATTAACAAGAATGACTATGTTTATGTGGGGAGTATTAATTCTTTTATGCATGTGGCTTGTGATAAGAATGTTTTATGTGATAATTATATTGTTAATTTTATTCATGTTGCTACTGAAAGTTATTATGAGAGAGGGAAACATGGTTCTATGCATTTCAATAATATTAAGTTTCCCCTCTTTATGTTGAAAATTTTGAAGTTGCACTTGTTTTGCTTTCCTATGCTTGTTGCTTTGTGCTTTCATCACTTGTTTCTTTACAAGATTCCTAAGAATAGGAAGTGGGTTAGACTTAAATGTGCTTTGAATTTGCTTCTTGATGCTCTCTTTTACTTCAATTCACATTTCTTATATGAGCATCTCCTCAAACTATCAAGCCTAACTTAAAGGCGTTAAAGAAAAGTACTTATTGGGAGATAACCCAAAAGTTTTAGATGAGTCTTGGAAGTTAATACCTCTGTAATAACCGCTCCTTATCCTTTTTATGTGCTTTTTGTGCCAAGAGTAACCTCTAATGAGAGTGAAGTAATGATTGGGAAAGCTGCTGTCCCGAAACAGATTTCTGTGCTTCACCGTAAAAATTCATGTAAAATCTCTGAACGTCTTTTTGAGGCGTGAATTTTTGTGCTTCTGTCCCAGGTTGTTATTTAACTTTAGTTATTTCAACACTTTTTGATTTGAGCAACAGAAGGTCTTCGAAAAAATTCCTCTATACCTGTTGGTCTGTTTTGACAGATTTCTGCCATTTTCTGCATTTGCTTCTTGTTGGTTCCTTCTTGAGTTCTTTTGGGGAATTGAGATTTTTGAGGGAAGTGCTACAGTATATAGTGTTCTAATGGAAGTTTATTTGGTGTTAGAACTGAACCTTGAGACTTATTTATCTTAAGTGCACTAATGTTGCTAATAAAGATTGTGTGAAGTTTTGTATGAAAAAAAAATTTCAGGTGTATGGAAGGAATGAGTAATGAGATGAAGGATGGACTAAAGCTCAAGCTTGGGGATGCCACGCGTGTCATCCAAATAAATATCCAAGAAGTACAAGCGTCAAAGCTTGGGGATGCCCAAGGCATCCCCTTCTTCATCAATAAAAATCCTAGATTTCTTCCAAACGCTTCATTTTTATTGTTTCATGCACAGCTGTGTTTTTCTTGGAGCGTCTTCTTTTTCGCTTTCGTTTTGCTTTTTGTTTACCTTGGTTTTCTTAGTTTTATGAATAAATTGGTTGGACCCCCTCTTTCATACATTGGTTTGCAAATATTTTGGTTTGGTTTGGAAAAGAGTAGGAAAGTTCATACTTATGTGGTAAAAAGAGCTTGTTTTTGACTATGGCCTATGATTTGTCATGCCATGCTTGATATTGTTTTGGCTTTATGCTTAGTATTCCTTGCTGTAGCATGAATTGTTATAAACAATTGAGATTTCTTAATGTGCCTTGGATGAATCATGCGTTGTTTTAGCATATTAAAGCATAGTATAGTGGTATTCTCCTTTGATGCTTTATTTGGGTTTACTTGGCACATGCTCACACCATGTTATGACTATCTCAAGTCACCATAGCCTTTATGATCCTTTAGTTTTCAACTTGTAGTATCACTTTATGCTTTGATCAATGATGTTTTGTCGCTCTGCATGATTATGGCCATTATTGCTCTCTTAGTTTGTCGCTCCCAGTCTTTTGCTACCCTCCACAACAAGTATGAGTTCCACTCATGCATCCAACTCCCTAAACCAAGTTATTCCAAAGAGTCCACCATACCTACCTACTATCTTATGCTATTCCAAATACATTCATGCTTTTGTTTACCTTCCACTTGTTATGAGAAAACTAGTGATTAAAAGCTCTCACGAACTTGATGGCACACTTTACTTTACTTGCCCTTAATAAACTTGAACCATTTTGTCTTCTATGTTGTATATGCTTGCACTTATTTGTTGGGAATTAGCAGAACCATGCTTTCATGGGGAACGCTTTCAACATTGCACTTGGTACTTGTACCTAGTTGATATCATGCTCTTTTGTATATGGATGTCGTCAGTGTGAAATGAAAGGGGAGCTTGTAAGTCCATGGAGTTATGTATATGTGTTAGAGAAACGCCTGGGCCATTGGTCTAATCCATACTGGCATGGTGGAAACCTGCAGCGTAACCATAATGAGCTGTCTATGAAGCATTCTTCTTATATAAAAAAGAGTCCTTTATTGAGAAAAAAGAGAAAAGAGAAAAAAAAGATTATGAAAAGAGAAAAGAGAGAAAAAGCACCATATTCCCATGGTAAATAAGAAGATTGTTGAGATGCTCGTTGTCTGCTTGCCTTGTCATTTTGATATGGGGATTCTTCTGTATCATCGGGCAAGGGGTACCCCGTTGGTGGTTCTCTATGATACAAATGTACTTACGATGACAAGAACTTACCGGTGACTAAACTTGAGTAGCATGAGGAGCGGCCCTCGTATACAAGGGACATGAGATTTCTAACTTATACTTCGTCAAACATGTACACCATAGTTTGTTCACTTTAACGTTAATCACTTCAAGATGCTTATTATAGGGGCAATGAGAGCTGAAAGCTATAAGTACCATAATTTTTGGAAGCTCTTTATGAGATTTGAATCCCTACTTCCTTTTAAAAAGCCTTTTCTTCCACCATTACATTGAGTCTCCACCTTCTATCTTTATGCACTTACTTTGAGAGCATAGTGGCCATTCTTAGTTCTATGTGCATTGTCCCAAGACTAGTTGATTGATGCATACTTTGATATTGCTTGTTTTAAACTATTGTATCTAGTCACTCTTATGAACTTTGAAGGTTTCCTATACATTTATATTTGCTACTCTATTGAGGGACAAGCTGAATACTATTATGCTATGTTTTCTTTATGTGAAACAAACAAACGTCTTGCAAAGAATTGTTATTCATGAATCTTTTGTTTGTGCCTTTTCATATTGCATCATAGTATCTTTGCTTATTGCTAAAACTTTGTCTTTCATGTTATGATTGAAGTACTATGATCCCAGCTTTGAATGTTTTGCAAATACTTTGATCAAGTCTTTGATGGTGCATGTCACCTCAAAAATTATTCTTTCTTTTTATTACTTACCTACTCGAGGACGAGCAGGAGTTAAGCTTGAGGATGTTGATACATTGCAAATGTATCTATAATTTTTGATGTTCCATGCTTGGTTTTATCTACTTTCTTATGTTTACCCAGACTTTGGAGTACTTTTTATATGATTTCTTAGACTAACCTACTAATAGTTGCAAAAGTGCACAATGTTCTTGTTTTACACTTTGATGTGTAGGAATTACCAAGAATACAAGTGAAAACCTTGTTGGAGTCAAATTGGGATTTTCCAGAAATCTGTCTCAGAACTCTTTTTAAAGATGGTCATGTTTCAGGTCGAAGACAGCATCAAACGGCAAACGCTTCAACTACATAGTTGTTGGAAATTTCGCGGCAAAAGTTCTGGACAAAAAATTTAGCTGATTCCAAGTCCGGACGGGCCTTTTAGGCCCGATTTACTGTAGCCCAAGATGGGGTGACGGGAATCCGAGAAGGTATATAAAGGGAGGAAACCTAATTCGCCCAGGGTATCTCCACCCACGAATTTGCAGCCACCAAAGCCACATTTTTGCCTCCCCCATAGATCCCATCTCTATGGGGAAGGGCTCCCAAGAATCCATGAAGGATGGGTGCTAACGGGCGGTGCTCCCCATTGATACCGGCGGCGGGGAAGGAGTCGTCCGCGCCGCTGCCGGAGCCATCTCCATCGATTTCCATCACCATCTCCATCTCCATTGCTGATTCCCATGATGAGGAGGGAGTAGTTCTCTCTCGAGGCTAAGGGTTCTACCGGTAGCTATGTGTTCATCTCTCTATCTATGCATGATCTTGTTGTGGTCATGAGCTTTGTAATCAAGTAGATCTATCTTGCTACTCAAGTGCTTTAATAAATCTCTGCTCTCCCCATGTGTGTGAAAGTGACAGCATGCTCACCATGGTGGCACTTAGGCTAGAGATTACAAATACTTGTTATGAGTTATATTTGGAGTTGGATGTCTTTATGAAATTGTGGTGTTTGTTGGACTCATCTAGTACTCAAGGTGATAATGTGGGGTTTTCTAGATGGGAAAGATGGACTTTGAGGTGTGTTGTTATAGCCCTACCATCGATTAGAGTGTTCAACTGGAGAGTAGTTAAGAGTAGTATCATAAAGAGAAGATATTTATATGAGAGTGTTCACTAGTGAAAGTATGATCCCTAGGCCTTGTTTCTAAGCATTGATACACCGTTTGTATTTAGATCTGTTACACGTTTGCTTGCTTCCATCTTTATTTCAGTTTTACTTTAGTCTTTTCCACGCCGTCAAGCTATCTTCTATCACCGTTGTATTATATCCATACCACTTGTATTTCACTGTCTCTTCGCCGAACTAGTGCACCTATACACCTTACAAGTGTATTGGGTGTGTTGGGGACACAAGAGACTTCTTGTATCTTGATTGCAGGGTTGCTTGAGAGGGAATACCTTTGACCACTTCCTCCCTAAGTTCGATAAACCTTGGGTGATCCACTTAATGGAAAACTTGTTGTTGTTCTACAAACCTCTGCACTTGGAGGCCCAACAACTGACTACAAGAATAGAAGTGCGTAGACATCACTGGACTGTGATGAACAAATAACAAATATATTATGGGTTGATGCCAAAATGATCATAGATTATGCTCATTTCGGTGATGTTATAACATTTGACACTACTTTCGGAACGAATAAGGATTACATGCCATTAGGTGTGTTTGTGGGATTTAATCATTTTAGAGAAACAGTAATATTTGGTGCTTCTCTCCTTTATGATGAGACATTTGAGTCTTTCAAATGGCCTTTTCAAGCGTTCTTATCAATACATAATCACAAGCAACCTCGGACCATATTTACTGATCCAGATAGTGCAATGGGAAAGGCAGTTGAACGTGTCTTTTTAGAATCCAAGCATGGATTGTGCACCTTCCATATTGTGCAAAATTCCATCAAAAATCTACCTAGCAAAAAGAAGGATAGAGAAACCAAGGATAAGCTAGAAGAAGGGGCTGATGAGCTAAATGGATTGTCTCTTCTCAAAGATTTCAGTGCTTGTATGTATGAATATGATTACCAAGAAACATTTGAAGAAGCTTTTAAGGTGATGAGAAGTAAAGTGAAAACGCAAACATGGATGGATTGTATTTATATGGTAAAAGAAAAGTGGGCACAATGTTTTATGAGAGAAGCTTTCACTTTGGGAATGAGAAGCACACAACTAAGAGAAAGACTCAACAATGACCTAAAGAATCATCTGGAGTCATATTTAGACATCAACCGCTTTTTTCATCATTTTGAAAGAGTCATGGAAGTTAAAAGAAAAACTGAGATAAATTCAGAGTATGAGCCTAGGAAGAACCTACCTAGAATATTGTTTCGCTCATCTAGGCTCTGAAACATATGAATTCATGGAAGGTTTCACTCATCTTTTGACAACTCCATATGTGAGTGAAGACTTCGGTGATGATATATTCTGATCCTAATTAGAACTGATAGGAGTATCTTGAACCATGTTCTGATGTACTTGGTAGTCATGTATCGAACTTGCTGTCGTCATTTTGTCTTATATTGGTTTCTAATTCTCTAAGATTCAGAAACATGTAATTAGTATTTGTTATGTTACTAGCCTATTCAACTAGTCTGGCTCTTTTGCATTTCGGTTCATTCACTAGTGTGAAGCTAATCATGAAGGAATTCCAGTCAAACAAAATTCTAAACTCATTGGGAGTCTTGACACTATAATATTCTGCCTGAATTGGAATCAAAGCTGCAGAGCGGGTGGAAAGATGATGTACCGTTAGCGACGAGTCGACATAAGCGCAAGCGGCGGCACGAGCGGCGGCGCGGGCGATTGGCTGTCGACGATGGCGTGGGAGCGGGCGAATTGGAGGAGCGCGCGGGTGCAGGTGAGCCGCCGGTGACTGATACGTCCATTTTGCATCACTATTCTATGTCTTAATTCACTATTATTCATTGATATATTTCGTATTGAGAGGTGATACTTATGTTATTTCATCTGTTTTTTCATGGTTGATGACTTTTGGAGCATGGACCGCTGCAGTCAGGATTCTGATGGCAAAGGTATTGTTTGAAGGCAAAATTCACGAAGATAAGAAAATCCGGAAAAATATATGGAAAATCCTAGTTTTCCAGAAGACTAAGGATGCCAGAAGATGGAGTGGAGGTGGGCCACAGGGGGCCCACACCACCCCATGGCGCGGGCAG
Source organism: Avena eriantha (assembly GCA_910589775.1). NCBI lineage: Eukaryota > Viridiplantae > Streptophyta > Magnoliopsida > Poales > Poaceae > Avena > Avena eriantha. The sequence continues at coordinate 239,823,021 of OU342745.1, forward strand.
GCCTAGGCCGCGCGTGGAGGTGGTGTGGCCACCCTGGCCCACTCCAGCCTCTCCTCTCTGGCGTATATCATCCCCATGAAACCCTAAGACTCGGGGAGCGACCACAAAAAGATTCTGCCGCCTCTAGGTGCGGAAAACACCGAGAGAGAAAGATCTCTCCGGCAAACAGATTTCTGCCGGGGGAATTCCTTCCCGGAGAGGGGAGATCGTCGCCATCAACACCACCATCAAGCTGGACTTCATCGGGATCATCATCATCATCACCACCACCATCATCACCATCAACACCTTCATCACCATCTCCATATTGCTGTAACAATTGTTGAATCTTGCATAGATCATAGGGGAAACTTTCCCGGTGTGATTACTCTTTGTAGTTGATGCTATTGAGTGAACCATTGAATTATTGTTTATGTTCAGATTGTTATACATCATTATTCCATCTCTGATCATGATCCATATGATGTCTTGTGAGTAGTTCGTTTTGTTCTTGAGGACATGGGAGAAGTCTTGTTGTTAGTAGTGGAGTTGCGTTGAGAAAGATTCAATAGATTGTTATTTAAGTTGTGGTGTACTTCTTCTAGTGGTGTCATGTGAACGTCGACTACATGACACTTCACCTATATGGGCCTAGGGGAATGCATTGTGTATTTGGCTACTAATCGTAGGGGTTGCCGGAGTGACAGAAACCTGAACCCCCGTTAGGAAACCATTGCACAAGGGACGTAAAGGTCTTAGAGTTTAAAGTTGTGGTTAGGTTTTACCTTAATTACTTTCTTGTACTTACGGATGTTTGCAAGGGGTTTAATCACAAGTATGTATTAGTCTTGGATGGGTGGTATATTAGCACAGGTTACACAACACTTAGCAAGCTAAAGAAGATTAATCGACTATATGAAGCGAAAGCACTTGATAGTCTTCCGATGTGTCCTCGAGAACGTTTGGTCATCTTCAGTAATACATCCGACTTGTCCTTTGCTGCATAAAGGATTGGGCCACTTTCTTCATTTATTCCTACTGTCTTTTATTTACTTGTACTTTGTTTACTTGCATTATCGAAAACCCCTAAAAATCCGTTTGCTCAGTATTTGCAGAGAATTCCTGATCCATACCACTAGTCAGCACCTTCTGCTCCTCGTTGGGTTCAACACTATTACTTATCGAAAATAATGCGATACACCCCCTATACTTGTGGGTCATCAGTAACGGGTGCGCGTGCGGCAGCAACAGCTACTGTGGGCGCGGGCGCAGGCATGGGGGAAATTCTGGCGAGGAGTGGGCGAATAAGAGGAGGGTGTGAGCACAGGCAAGCCACTGTCGAGGACTTGGCGAATATTAGAGGAGGGTGCGGGCACATGCGAACTGCCGGCGACAGGTGCATGTGCGGCGGCGCTAGATGCTGGGGCGTAGCATTACAGTCAGGTACGGAGCTAGTTTCGTTTTCTTTTTTCTTTTTTTCTTTAGCATACGGCCCCATTGCAAGGAGCAAAGTCAGTCTCTGGCTTCTCTTCATCACGTTAGAGGAGCCGGTCCACCTCGCGATCCCCACACCCCATCTCTCCCCTGGCGCTCTGCCTCACCAACTATTCGCTGCCTCCAGGTTCGACCCGCCTCTTGTCCGGAGCACCCCTGCACCACCGTCGCGCGACCTCTCTGCCTCGCTTGCGCGCCCCCAAGCCTGGCCACTGGCCATGGCCGGCGTCACGCAGCGCCCCACCCCAATGCTGCAAGCCCCTCTCTGCCTCAAGCTCGGGAGTCGCCGCCCACCGTCCTCTTCTCTACGCATCCTCCTCCGGCCGCCTTCCTCTCTATCGAGGTCGACCCCGAGCCCTTGTCCTGCGGTCCGGCCGCCGCGCCACGCCGCCCCGCGCCTCCAAGGCCGAGCGGTCCTCGTTAGCTTCCACCTCTGCACCGGGTCTGGCGTCGTCTCCCTCACGGCCGGCGAGCCGCATTAGCACGCGACCCCGCCTCTAACTCCTTCACTCGTGGACGGGACCGCATCAACCAGCGCGCGCCGCTTGTTGGTTTCCCTCCTTCGTGCCCCTCCTTCCAACCACTAACAGCCGCCTCCTCCCTTGCCGATGCAGGTCTACGCGCTGCCGTCACGTGGCCCTTGCCATCCTGTTGCTGGTGGCCCTGCTCTCCTCTGCCAGGGGCCTCTTCGACCCCTGTTTTCATCAACGATGTTGCTCCGCTACTGCTGTTCTGAACCGGTGCCGGTGAGGCGGCACTAAAATGTTTGGTGTTGTGGTGTGTTGCTGCAGTTCTGATGAGAACGCTGTAGATATGGTGGTGTCCCTAAGTTGGCGTGATGCCAAACGAAGAATACGGAATCCCCACAATGGTTGTTGTCTCCAGTATTCATCAAGATCTTCCGTAGTCATGTGGCCCGAAAGCCACCGGTGCAAGTTCAACTTAATGGACCCAAGTACGACACTGACGGTGAAGATGCCGGTATGACAAGATCTTCATGGATACGGAAGACCCTGATCTTGGATCGGAAGACCCCAACCCTGAAGACCAAACCTGAACCCCTCCGAGTCCCCCAAGATCTTCGGACCTTGATGTGTGATCCCTATCTGCCCTATTTTGAATAAATGCTATATATCTTGATGCATATTGGAATCATCATGCTTGCATAGTTATTATCTTAAAGTTTGGGGCTTTTCCCGATTCACCTAATAATTAAAAATGGAGACCATATGCAGGCTAATCTAGTCTTATATTGCCTACATTTAAGTTTGTGTGATGAATTGATTACCTATTTTGCCTTGTTAAGCCAATTTTTAAATTGTGGGGTATCTAAACAACATGAACCTTCTAATTAATTGCGGGACCCCGGTTCCGCTTAATATTGCCTAATTGCATCGCATCTTTGCCATGTCATGCATCATACATGCATCATGGCCGATCTTCTGACATAGTATTAAACAATGCATCTAGTGTTTCTTTTAGTGCTTTGGTTCTTCACGGATTAGGCCATTGAGTTGATGCTAGTATCGACAAGTTCTTCGGATAATGTATCCTAGACAATGTTTCCCAGGCGAGCATCCTCCCCCTTTCTACCTATTTTGTGTTTATACTCTTTACATCCTCCTGTTGATCTATTGCTTTCCTTTTTTTGATGTTTTAGTCTCCGTCCACCATTTATATTCCATGTAGCCTCTATATTGCCTTAGACACATTCTATTACATGTTTGTTGATAGACAGTCAGCATTGCGAGTCGTAGTTGCTTGCTCAAGTGTTGCTTTGTGTCGTCGATGTTCCACCGTTGTTCGAAGGTTGGCATATGTTTAATGTTGGAGATGATCATGACTTAATTTCAACTAGATAATTAAAATGCTAGGAATAGATATAACTAATGCAGAGGCATCGATGGACAATAGATGTCATTTGGTTTTTACAGGCTCACTTGTGTCCCGTAGGGCCCGAGTACTTGATACATGTTCCTTGACTATTTGCACTATCCACATATGGAAGACTCTATGGATCCCCCTTCGCCTAAGCTTGATTCGCATTTTTTTCTTTCTTGGGGCCACAATTAGTTTGGGGCTTTATTACTATACTGTACTTATGTCATGCTTTACTTCTTTATTTACGACTGCGCGTGGAGCACCTGTACTATTTTGGAACGTGGAATGCTTTCACGGTATCGACAAGCCCAGTCACACTTTCGAGGTCCCAGTCGTTTACAGCCATTAACACAAACCCTGGGTCCGTCTCGGAGCCGGCCTACTTCATTGCGGGTAGCTTACTAGGGTGGCCCCCTGAAATAATTTATGAATCATGTGAATACATTATCGTGAGGCCTCGTTGTGTTATATTTGGTTCTTCCCGAGGTTGACCGTGTGTTTGTTTCTATTTGTGCACCCCTACATGGTAAATATTTCTGAAAGTCGTGTCCGTGGTTATGGACAACTTGGAGCACAATATCTCGATCATAGACAACTATAACTAAAGTAGTGCTATAAATTTGACTTTAACATGTCTAGTAATCAGTTTCACTACAACGGAATTAGTAAATAAAAGTGCCAACAACTGCTGGAGTTGGTATGTCTCATGCTAATTGTATTTGACTAGTAAGTATTGCAACTACAACGGAATGGGTAACTAAAACTACCCACTGCTTATGATATCAGGATGACTCATGCTATCTATATCTGACTAGTAAGTGCTGCAACTATCATGGAATGAATAAAACTGCCAACTGTGTGAGTTCCTCAGTTTGACTTCCTCGTTTGGTCTCGAGGGGGAAATACCAGGATGGGTATGATTGGTGTTAGTATCAGGTTGGTTCCGAATAGGTCTTATCCCTCTCTGATAGCCGACAGTTGTATCGAGTCTCTATAGGTTGCTTAGTTCTTGCTTCGTTGCCGCTTCAGTCCACCATACCTATGTAGGCGAGAGCCACCGAATTCTAGACTCGCCGTGTACTGGCCTCAGTACTGACCGTTCCCTTTCTTTTACCCTTTGTCGGCACCCCTTTTTGTTTAACAGGTATGAGTTCGACGTCGTTAGCAGGGTTACCCTTCCGGCTTGGCCTGGGCAAGGTTATGGACACCATGGGTTACTCTTCGGGACTCTTAGTCCAATTTGCCTCTTATCTGTACTCGGATGTTGTATCGATTTCAAGGTGATTTGGATCTTTGTACTGTATATCTTTATTCTTGACTCGTTGAGTCGTTGTTGTATATATATGTTTTGTGGGTTACATCGTTAACTATTGTGTAATGGTATTACTTCGTTTTCCACCCGCACGCAAGTACCTAGTGGGAATCTTTGAATCGTTTCTATGCGGGTTTGGCGGGAATCACTAAAATCTGCATAGAGCCGATTCGAGGGTGTTACAAAGTGGTATCAGAGCTCAGCCGTTGCGGTACCCCACTGGTCCAGCCTGTAGGATAACCTAGCTAACGGACATTGTAGAGTGTCAAATCTATTTTGCAAAATCGGTTAGATATATCTAATTAGGTCTGCTTTTACTCCTTACCCCTATGATATTCTCCTCTTACCTCAGCGTGTTTTGAATCTACTCTTATCTTTTCTTCGAGTCCCGGATTTCTCATGGTTGGTTTTCTGTCGTACCTTCAGGGTTTCACTTCCTCCCTTCTATAACGGTGGAGCTACAATTATCTTGTCTGCATCTTGTTTGTTGTACCATTTATCCAATCTTTTTGGTCCTTGAACTCTTTATCTATATCTGCACCTTGATGGCTGTATTGTTGAAAAATATTATGAGAAGGATGAGCATTGGTGTAGTTGGAGTATACCTTGAGCATGTATTGTTCATGCAAATGGAACCATCACGGAACCTAATCATTGTGTCTTTTCATACGATTTCTTTCGTATCTCTAGTGGTTTCGATGACATGACATCATCTGCGCCAGATCCGATAAAGAGCCTGTATCACTCCTTTGTTTCTGAACCTTGCTTGTCAAGATCTTCAGTCTGAATTCCGAGAGTGGTTGCACGATTCTTCTATTCGTGTACAGAGTAACGCTTTGAGTGTGGGATGGAGTCATGACCATACTACTACTCTTATCATTCACTTTTGTACGTTGAATGGTGGATTGATGTAATCTTACTCCTTCCACGGCAGTTAGAGGTGACCTTACCTTTCGATAATTTATCTTTGTCTTTGTTTCTCCGGAGTGTTCTCTCGACAGACGTGAGCAACGACCTCTTGTTGTCGGTGTTGCCGATTTCAAGATTGAGAAGAATCTTTGTTAGTGGTGTCGCGAAGAACTACACGAAGGAAGAAGATTCAGGTCGTCATCCTTCTTTCCTGTACTATGAGGCGGATCTCGAGGGCGAGATCCATTGTTGGTGGTGTCAAATTATAGCGCCCCGGTAAAACCACAACTAGAAATCGCATGTTGTTTATTATTTTGTGCATTGCATCATCATGACAACATGCTCATGTCATTATGCCACATTGTATTTGAGCATCATCATCATGCATATTTTTCATAAAAAATATTTTTCCAAAAGCCTAGTTTATTTTCTAATTATTATTCCCATTCTCTAATTCAAATTAAAACCCCGGCCTCTTCCAGATATTTTGTTTCGTCTAAAAGCTGTTTGTGAAAGGTTTTATAAAATAAAAATAAAATAAAACGTATTTTGGGAGTCCGCAAGCCAAGCCAAAGGCCCAGCTAGCCAGACTACTACCCTAGCAGTCAACCAAACCTAGACTTAACCGACCCGACCCTCTGCATCGAACCACACAACACCAACCCGATCCGGCCCTGCACCCCGCGTTGCACCACACCACGCTGCAGCGAGCCAGCCCCGTCCCTGCGTGCAACCCACGCAATGCACCAACCCACTCACGTGACCGACAACCACACCATAGGAGCCGCCTAGCGATCACCACACCCCATCTCTCCCCGATGCTCTGCCTCACCAACTACTCGCCGCCGCCAGGTTCGCCCCCTCATGCGTGCGACCGTGTGGTACCTCGCCCGTCTGGTGCACCACTGCATCGTTGTCGCGCGACCTCTCTGTCGCGCTTGCACGCGCCCAAGCCTGGCCGCTGGGCATGGCCGGTGTCACACAGCGCCCCGCCCCAACACTCCAGGCCCCTCTTTGCCTCAAGCTCGAGCGCCACCGCCCATCGTCTTCTCCGCTGCGCATCCTCCTCCAGGCGTCTTCCTCTCTGTCGAGCTCGACCCCGAGCCCCTGTCCTGCAGCGTCCGGCCGCCGCGCCACGCCACCTCGTGCCTCCAAGGCCGAGCAGTCCTAGTCGGCTGCCGCCTCCGCACCGGGTCTGTCGCTGTCTCCCTCACGGCAGGCGAGCGCCAACAGCACGCGGACCCGCCTCTGCCTCCTTCGCCCGCGGACGCGACCGCGTCAACCAGCACGCGTCGCCGGTCGGTTTCCCTCCTCCGTGCCCCTCCTTCCAACCGCCGATAGCCGCCTCCTCCCTGGCCAATGCAGGTCTACGTGCTACCATCGCATGGCCCTCGCCGTCCTATCGCCAGTGGCACTACTCTCCTCCACCAGGGGCGTCTTCAACCCCTGTTTTCGTCAACGACACTGCTTCGCTGCTAATGTTCTGCCCTAGTACCAGTGAGGCGACACTAAAATGTTTAGTGTTGTGGTGTGTTGCTGTTGTTCTGATGAGAACACTGTAAACGGAGTCGAAGAGTGTTAGAGATGAGACTTTGTGCAAATATGGTGGTTTCCCTAAGTTGGCGTGATGTCAACCGAAGAATACAGAATCCCCGCGAAAGTTGCCATCTCCAGTATTCATCAAGATCTTCTGTAGTCGTGTCACGCGAAAGCCACCGGTGCAAGTTCTACTTCATGGACCCAAGTATGACGCTGACAGTGAAGATGTCGGTACAACAATATCTTCAAGGATACCGAAGACCCTGATCTTGGATCCGAAGACCCCAACCTCGAAGACCAAACCTGAACCCCTTCGAGCCCCCTAAGATCTTTGGACCTTGATGTGTGATCCCTATCCGCCGTATTTTGAATAAATGCTATATATCTTGATGCATATTGGAATCATCATGCTTGCATAGATATTATCTTGTGGTTTGGGGGCTTTTACCGATACACCTAAAAATTAAAAATGGAGACCATATGCAAGCTAATCTAGTCTTATATTGCCTACATTTAAATTTGTGTGACGAACCGATTACCTATTTTTCCTTGTTAAGTCAACATTTAAATTGTGGGGTATCTAAACAACATGAACCTTCTAATTAATTGTCGGGACCCCAGTTCCGCTTGATATTGCCTAATTGTGTCGCATCTTTGCCATGCCATGCATCATGCCCGATCTTCTACCGTAGTATTAAACCATGCATCCGATGTTTCTTTTAGTGCTTTGGTTCTTCGCGGATTAGGCCATTGAGTTGATGCAGTAGCGACAAGTTCTTCAGATAATGTATCTTCGATAATGTTTCCCAGGAGAGCATCCTCCCCCTTTCTACCTATTTTGCGTTTATAGTCTTTACTTCCTCCTATTGATCTATTTCTATCCTTGTTGTGATGCTTTAGTCTCCGTGCACTATTTATATTCCCTGTAGCCTCTATATTGCCCTGGACACATCCTATTACATATTGTTCGATAGACAGTCGGCCTTGCGAGTCGTAGTTGCATGCTCAAGTGTTGCTTCGTGTCATCGATGTTCCACCGTTGTTGGGAGGTTGGCACATGTTTAATGTTGGAGATGATCATGACTTTAATTTCCACTTGATAATTAAAATGTTGTGAATAGGTATATCTAATGCAGAGGCATCGGTGGGCAATAGATGTTATTTGATTCTTCCATGCACACTTGTGTCCCGTAGGCCCCGAGTACTTGATACCTGTTCCGTGACTATTCGAACTATCCACATATGGGAGACTCTATGGATGCCCCTTCACCTAAGCTTGATTCGCACTTTATTTCTTGGGGCCACAATTAGTTTGGGGCTTTGTTACTATCATGTACTTATGCCATGCTTTACTGCTTTATTTACGATTGTGCATGGAGCACCTGTACTGTTTTGGAACATGGAATATTTGTGCGGTATTGACAAGCCCATTCACACTTTCGGGTTCCGGAACATTTATAGCCATTGACACAAACCCTGGGTCCATCTCGGAGCCGGCTAACTTCATTGCGGGTAGCTTAGTGGGGTGGCCCCCTGAAATAATTTATGAATCTTGTGAATGCATTGTCATGAGGCCTCATTGCATTTTATTTGGTTCTTCCCGAGGGTGACCGTGTGTGTGTTGCTATTTGTGTACCCCTATAGGGTAAATCTTTCTAAAAGCCGTGTCCGCGGTTATGGACGCCTTGGAGCATAGTATCTCAATCATAGACAACTATAACTAAAGTATTGCTATAAAAATTTGAATTTAACATGTCTAGTACTCAGTTTCACTACAACAGAATGATTAAATAGAAGTGCCAACAACTGCTGGAGTTGGGATGTCTCATGCTAGTTGTATCTAACTAGTAAGTATTGCAACTACAACGGAATGGTTAACTAAAACTGACCACTGCTTATGATATCAGGATGACTCATGCTATCTATATCTGACTAGTAAGTGCTGCAACTATAATAGAATGAATAAAAATGCCAACTGTGTGAGTTCCTTGGTTTGACTTCCTCGTTTGATCTTGAGGGGGAATACCAGGATGGGTATGATTGGTGTTAGTATCAGGTTGGTTCCGAATAGGTCTTATCCCTCTCTGATAGCCGACAGTTGTATCGAGTCTCTATAGGGTGTTTAGTGCTTGCTTCGCTGCCGCTTCAGTCCACCATACCTATGTAGGCGAGAGCCGCCGAGTTCTAGACTCGCCGTGTACTAGCCTCAGTACTGACTGCTCCCTTTTTATTTTTCGCTTTGTTGGCACCCCTTTTTGTTTAACAAGTATGAGTTTGACGTCGTTAGCCGGGTTACCCTTCCGGCTTGGCCTGGGCAGGGTTATGGATGCCATTGGTTACTCTTCAGGACACTTTATCCAATTTGCCTCTTATGCATACTCGGATGTTGTATTCATTTCAAGGTGATTTAGATCTTTGTACTGTATATCTATATTCTTGACTCGTTGAGTCGCTGTTGTATATATATGTTTTGTGGGTTCCATCGTGAACTATTGTGTAATGGTATTACTTTGTTTCCACCCGCACGCAAGTGCCTAGTGGACATCTTTGAATCGTTTCTGTGTGGGTTTGGCAGGAATCGCTAAAATCTGCATAGAGCCGATTCGAGGGTGTTACACATGGTATCCATTAAACTATTGTAACATGCCAATTTAGTCAATGTTGCAGTGGTGACGCACTTCACTTTCCCCACACTTTCATTCTATCTCTCTCACTTGTCTCCTCTCTCTTTCTCCTCACCGTCACCGACGTTGACGCGTTCGCCATGCCATCCTAGAATGGTGAGGACGACCAGTCGAGCAGTGACAACCTTCTCTCCGACATCGAGTCTTCCTTCCCTGAAGTGAGTTCCTCTGTTTTCTCGGCTAGGGTTAGGCATTGGTAATTCCCTCGATATGAGCTCCATTTGTACATGAAATCGTGTTGAATTCCATCTTTGCATTTCCTTTCAGGTACCACGGACGATCTACGACTCCGAATAGGAGGGCCTAGATCTCGGTGGAGAAGTACCTTGTGACCATGGGCTAAAATTGAGGAGATATGTTGCATTTGAAGGCGATAACACTAGAAGAAGGTTTTTGGGCTATAGAAATCAGGTGTGTTTACATTATGTTTAATGATGACATGAAGAGAAATGTACCGCGTTATGGTCATAACACGATAGTGTGTGTTTTTTAGGTTGGCCCGGTGTGTAAAGAAGTAGAGTGGGTGTATCTTGAGTGGCCAGATGCACTTAAGAAATGTTTAGCCCGGGTATGGGATATGTATGAGTTGGAAAGGTCGGGGAGATTTACTAATGCTTGTGATGCAGCTGTAAGAAATGAGTTGTCGATACGAAATAAGGAGCTAGAACAAGAAATCGAGAATTTGCAGTCAGAACTAAGTGACACAGTCAATGGGAGCCTGGTTGTGGGAACTGCACAGAAGTTTCAGGATAGTCATAGTGTAAGGCCCTTGAATCGGCCCTATGCAAGTTTTAGCGATTCCTGCCAAATCCGCATAGAAACGATTCAAAGATGCCCACCAGGCACTTGCGTGCGGGTGGAAAACGAAGTAATACCATTACACAATAGTCTATGATGGAACCCACAAAACATATATATACAACAACGACTCCATGAGTCAAGAATACAAAGATACAATACAAATATCCAAATCACCTTGAAAATGATACAACGTCCGAGTACGGATAAGAAGAAAATTGGACTAAGAGTCCTGGAGAATAACCAATGGCGTACATAACCCTGCCTAGGCCAATCTGGAAGGGTAACCCTGCTAACGACGTCGAACTCATACTTGTTTAAACAAAAGGGGTGCTGACAAAGGGCAAAGGAAAAAGGGAGCGGTCAGTATTGAGGCCAGTACACGGCGAGTCTAGAATTCGGCGGCTCTCGCCTACACAGGTATGGTGGACTGAAGCGGCAGCGAAGCATGCACTAAACAACCTATAGAGACTCGAAACCACTGTCGGCTATTAGAGAGGGATAAGATAGACCTATTCGGGACCAACCTGATACTAACACCAATCATATCCTTCCTGGTATTCCCCCTCGAGACCAAACGAGGAAGTCAAACCGAGGAACTCACACAGTTGACAGTTGTATTCATTCCATTATAGTTGCAGCACTTACTAGTCAAATATAGATATCATGAGTCATCCCGATAGCATAAGCAGTGGGTAGTTTTAGTTAACCATTCCGTTGTAGTTGCAATACTTACTAGTCAGATACAATTAGCCACAGATATCCCAAATCTAGCAGTGGTTGGCACTTTTATTTACTCATTCTATTGTAGTGAAACTGATAACTAGACATGTTAAAGTCAAATTTATAGCACTACTTTAGTTATAGTTGTCTATGATCGATAACTGTGCTCCAAGGCGTCCATAAGCACGGACACAGCTTTCAGAAAGATTTACCCTGCAGGGGTGCACAAATACCAACACACACACGATCAACCTCGGAAAAACCAAATTAAAACCCAACGAGGCTTTCACGACAAAGCAATCACAGGATTCATAAATTATTTCAGAGGGACATCCCATTAAGCTACCCGCAACGAAGTTGGCCGGCTCCGAGACGGACCCAAGGTTTGAGCCAATGGTTTTAAACGATTAGGAACCCGAAAATGTGATTGGGCTTGTCGATACCGCGAAAACACTCAGCAATTCCTAAACAGTACAGGTGCTCCACGCACAATCATAAATAAAGCAGTAAAGCATGGCATAATTACAGGATTGTAATAAAGCCCCAAACTAGTTTGTGGCCCCAGAAATAAAGTCTGAATCAAGCTCAAGCAAAAGGGATTCATAGAGTCTCCCTTATGTGGATAGTGCGAATAGTGAAGGAACAGGTATCAAGTACTCGGGGCCTACAGGACACAAGTGAGCGTGGAAAAAACCAAATATTAATTATTGCCCACAGGTGCCTCTGCATTAGTTATATCTATTCCCAGCATTATATTTAACAAGTTGTAATTAAAGTCATGATCATCTCCACCATTAAACATGTGTCAATCTCCCAACAATGGTAGAACATCAACGACGCGAAGCAGCACCTGAGCAAGCAACTACAACTCGCAAGGCCGACTATCTATCAAACAACATGCAATAGGATGTGTCCAAGGCAATATAGAGGCCGCAAGGAGTATAAATGGTGCACGGGAACTAAAGCATCGTACACGGATAGCAATAGATCGACAGGAAGAAGTAAAAACTATAAATGCAAAATAGATATAAAGGGGGAGAATGCTCGCCTGGGAAACATTGCCGAATGTACAATATCCGAAGAACTTGTCGATACTCGCATCCACTCAACGTCCTAATCCACGAAGAACCAAAGCACTAAAAGAAACACCGGATGCACTATTTAATACTATGGTAGAAGACCGAGCATGATGCATGCCTGATGCATGACATGGCAAAGATGCGATGCAATTAGGCAACATTAAGCGGAACCGGGGTCCCGACATTTTATTAAAATGTTCATGTTGTTTAGATACCCCGTAATTTAAATGTTGATTAGTATGATAGAAGAACGGCATGGGTGCTCTATACAAAATTAAATGGAATATGGACTATATTAGTTTTAATCCATCACAATCCATATGTCATATCTTAGGTGAATTGCAAACTACCACCAAATAGAGATATACATGAAGCAAACAAATATATGGTCGACATATTAAGATTCTGTGATTTTATTCCAATAAAGTTTCATTTAAAATATTTTGCAAATGGAGCTACAGATTAAGATATATAGATTTATCAAGATTAAACATGATTTACACAAGGAATAAGGATCAGACAGAGAAGAACACGGTTATCGAACTCAAACCCTGGACTGCGCTTCAGACAGTGTCCAAACAGAGAGATCAATAGGACTGAACCAACAATTAAGGAGACTGTAGAAATAAATGAAATAAAAGTTGTGCGATTTATCTCCTGCATAGAGGTGGATTTGATTATGGGATCTCCTCGGACAGATATTCAAAGGACATATCAGCTGGACAGAAAATAATAATAATGGTACGATGTGGTGCAGGATTGGGAATGTGATCTTAAGATCGATTGGTTAGCACGGCAAGGAGCAAGACACTGTGGCACTGATGTGTTGATGTTGAATAGGAGTAAGCCTGAATATTTTGACAGAGAAAACGCTGAAGCTGCAGTATAAAAGGAGTAAAAAGTGTGTGATTTGCTTGAGTCCGAGGGTATTGAACACTGTTGACTGTTCTGACGTGAAGTGGACCAAGCCAGTGCAACCGGTTGATCTTGTAGAACATGATAGGATGCAACGTGATTTAAACAAGAGAAAAGGGAGGCATTAGTTAGGCAAGCAAGCACATAGGCAGGTGAATCATAACGTACCATGCAAAACGAGCTAGCTCAACTATGCGCTTGTTTATCTGTTTGGAGGAAGGTCTCTGAACTTAACAGGAGACAAAACTACATGGATGCATCAGACGGAGACGGACATCACCGCGGTGATTACAGGAGCGGAAAGACAACCATGTAGGAGACCTTAGTGGTGTCGGCTGGATTCAGTTTGCCTGGAAGATGATCGATCCGAACTACAGCTGCGTGTCTGACGAAACTGAAGAACACCAGCAGTTCAGAACGCGCAGCATTAGGTAGACGCGCACGGCGGACGGCAGCGTTGGGGAAGCACTGCTGGCACTGGAACTTGAGGCTGGAGTGGACCATGATGTGCGCCAGGACGTGGGTAAGCTCGAGGGCACAGCGGACATGGCTGGAGACGAGCTGGGAGTTGGGGACGACGTCGACATAGCGGGGCACCGAGAGAGTTTGACAGAAGAACACCGGCGATTGGGTACACGATGAGGACAGAGGGAAGCGAGGCGAGTCAGAGGGGCTCACCGAAGGTTGTGCTGATGTGGTGGGCGAGCTGGATGAGGTCGATGATGGCGAAGAGGGGTTAACGTCCGAGGTGGTGAGTGGCGGCTGCACAGGTACGGCATGTGCGTGGAGCTTCTCCTGGGCTTCTCCTCCTTGTGAGTGATGCAGAGCGGAGCCACGGGCTACCGTGACAGAGGAGGTGACGGTGGCGACTTAGTTCAGCAGGTGACTTTGGCGGCGGCGGCATGGCCATGGCGGGATGGTGGAGCTTGGCGTGGTGAGGAAGCAGAGGAAGAGATTGATCTGGGGAAGGTGAACTATGTGTGGGCCGAGATGCTTCGGTTGATGAAAGAGGGGAAAAGGGCTGGGCTGGAGATTTGATTGGGTCAAAGATAGAGGCCACGCACTTCCTTCTCCCTCTAGTTAATTAGGTCCTATTTTTATCATTTTTATTTGATCAATTGATTTGTTTTTCCTTTGCAAAATCAATTGCTGTGTTTTGAATCTTTGTAGGATTATTTGAACAGAGTTTTTAGCCCAAAAGGAGACAAAGAGGGAAATAGAAAACAAAGGTAGAATGATGTGTCCATATAGACCATTTGGAATCTATACAAGATTGAGATTTAGGATTTTAGAAAATAGAACAAACCTTTGTAAATTAATGTACCATAGCAAGAGGATCCCATTTTGTAGAAAACAAAATAAAGGGACACAAAAAGGGAGGAGAGAGTAATGGTGATAGCAAGAACAGACACAACAAGATACAACAAGTTACACATGCGATGTAACATAGCAATGCAACAATTTGAATATGATATATGCAATTGTGGCGTGATGACCATGATGATGTTATCATGATGATGCAATAAAGTAAAAGAACAAGAAAATTCTAATTGGGAAATTACCGGGGTGCTACACATAGGTTGCTGATTCAGAATGAAGAAAAGGAGAGGGATCAGCTTATGGAAGACAAGAAGAAGCTAGAGTACTACACTGCAGATCTGTTGAAGGAATTGAAGAAGGCACGCGAGGTGAACAAGGACATACTACATAGGATAAAGAAAATTCTAGATGAATACTTTATGTCGTGTCAATGCCTGAAACTAGTTAACTGTAAGACTTGTAGTTGCACTTTCTTAACTAAGAAAAACTCAATCTTCGAGCAAAATTTATTTTA
Source organism: Avena eriantha (assembly GCA_910589775.1). Lineage (NCBI taxonomy): Eukaryota > Viridiplantae > Streptophyta > Magnoliopsida > Poales > Poaceae > Avena > Avena eriantha. The sequence goes on from OU342745.1 coordinate 239,838,168, forward strand.
GACGAACTCATATTGTGCATAGAGTTAAGTTCACATTTACAAAATCACCACTACAGAGGATAAAATAGGCAGTTTATACTAAACAGACATATGTTGGGTTCAAGCGAGCCTGGCCCAGAGCTACACGTTTTCCTTCCTAAGATCAGCCAGGTCCGCTTTCATCTTTCCCTGCTCCTTTAGTACTTGGACATGCGCCTCCTGCAGGTTATAGCGCTCCGTTAGGGATTCGAGAAGTTGATCTATAACCTTGTGATTTTCCTCCATGAGCCCCTTCATGATCTCCGTATGCTTACTAGCCAAGGTGCGACCTTCCCTGTGAAGTTTCACCCAGCCGGCATTTTCCTCCTTTAGTTTTTGGCACTTGTCAAAAAGCACCACGACTTCAGCGCGCATGTGGTCAAAGGCCAACTTTTGATAATTCTGCTTCTCCCTTTGGATGGATATCTTGTCATTTAGCCAGGTCGCCAGGTCCGACTTGAGCTTTCGCCTCTTTCTCTGCAACAAAAATATATAGTATGATTTGTTCAGTTCACCAGGCCAAGGTGGTTAGTTTCCATAATTAACTAAATCAACTTGTGGCACATTCATAATTTCAAGGAATATGCAATCTAGGACTAATCAACATTTTATGAATCGACTAGTGGCACTATCATAATTTCAGTTTCAAAGAAAATAAGGTTTTTCTGCAGTTTAGTGTGTTGTGGGTTTTCCAATGTCACCAAATAGTAGTGGCAAACTCATAATGTAGAAACCCATATCCAGATATAGAAAAGAAACAGCTCATGGTGTCCATTCATGAACTTGAACACCAACACATGTCCACATAGACAAGGAGTTTCTCTAGGATTCTTTAAATGCATGATATATATATATATTACAAAAAGAGTGGAGCACGAACTGATATTCATGACCCCTCTAACTAGAATCAGACTTGGGCATTGCCCCGATACACCTCTAGATAAGCCCTTAGATCCTCGTTCTCTTTCCGAACACCCTCAAGTACAGTGATCCCTCGGCTCATGTCCTCCTTCATCTCTTTCACTACATCCAGGCAACGGTTCCTATCATCGTAGGCTCGGATGGCAGGCTTTGTTTCATCGATGCGTCCTCTAAGTGCCTCGGTGATTTCCTCCTGCAGAAGGGTGCATATTATCTAGAGATTCTCCTTGTCCTCAATGAGCTCGTTGATTATCTTGACGGCCTGTTCTTGCATGTTCAAGTTATGGTCGAGCAGGTTCTGCAGCCTCACGATGTCACGTGCAAAATCTAGCGAGATCTTCTTCTACACAGATAAACGCTTGTGTAGGCTTTGATTAGCATGGGTGAGGGAGCGTGCATGCTCCTGTTGGTTGTCAATGTTGGCACTGATCGCGACCACCTTGTCACGGTACTCGGCCTTCGCTCGCTCCATCATTCATGTTATTTGAAATAGAAATTCTAAAATTATACTCCAGGTTCCAGGTGAATACTAATACAAATCACAAAATCCCCATTGAATCTATGAACACCAGTATTAAGAAATACCAAGAGATCCAGTCATAATCATGAAAACTAATACAAATCACAAAATCCCCATTGGATCTATGAACAATGCTATTAAAGAAAGAACAAGAGATCCAATCATAATCATGAAAACTAATACAAATCGCAAAAACCCCAATGCCACTACAGTAATCTGGGCGGTTCATGACGATCTGATACCATCGTGGATGAGGGCCAAAACGTCATAGATGGCCATCCGCGACGAATTCTGCGACGAAAAAAATAGGTCACGGACCTCACGTCATAATTCAATCTGTGACGTTTTCTCTGTCTAAAAACGTCACGTCCCGTCCATGACATTCCTCCAATTTCGTCGCGGCAAACTGGACTGGCCCGGCCCAGGCCCGGTTTGTCATGACGTTTTTACTTCGTCATGAACGATGCCACGTGGCGGACGGCACCACAAACTGCCGTCAGCGATGTTTGCCGATGTCATTGTTGCCGTCTGCGATGTCATCCCTATCGGGACGTATATTTTTCATCATGACTTGATTCTGTAACCGTCACTTCCTTACGTCATCATGTCATTATGATGTCATGCCAGCCCTGACGACTTTCGTTTCATCGCTGCCGGCCGCCGACAGGTCAACACCTGATCCATTCAAATGATAACATGTGGGTCAATTGCAGGACAAGACAAGGACCAATCAGTGCCAGACACGTATAGTCTAGAAGAAATGATGATGTTATCAGTCTCGTGAGCTTACTAACGATGACGGAAATATTTCGTAAAGAAACACTAAGGACGTTTATAGGATTACAATACATAATTTGACAGAAAATTCTAGGACAAATGTTTCACTCTCGAGAAATGAATACCAGACTCAGAAGGTTCAACTCATGGTAGACACATTTCCATAGATTCACCATATTGCCTGTTGTGATTCGGACAGGTGAGCTAACACTTGTTGTATTAATGCATTTGCCTCTTCTTGTTTCTTCGTCAGGTCTTCCAAATACTTTAGCCTCTCTGCCTCGCCAGATTCATTCACCTACTGCAACTCCTCAATGGCACAATGTAGTTCCACATTACCTGCTTTATGAGCCTCGAGTTGAGTTTCTAGCTGAGACTTGGTTGATTTCGAAGTACTTGCAAATATGTTGATGTTCTTCAGGACAATTGGCTTTGTTTTGTTCTGAGACAGCACAAAGTGCACAACGTCGGTGGAAGGAAGTGCTTCATCCTCTGCACCATCTTCTGGAGGATATGACACCAACTTGCTTTCCACGACTGCCTACAAGTTTTGGGAATAGAATAGAATATGAGAAACCTAGCGATCAAATAATAAGCACATCGTATATGTGAGGGAAGAAAAGGGCATTGAATTTGACGAAGATGGAAAGTATTATGGAGGACTTACAGTTGCTTCTTGCATATTGTCATTCAAGCCATTTTCGAGCAGTTCAATGGAGCCTTCCTCCATGTCGCACAAAACCTCATAGCTACGAGCACCAGTGGCATGAGGGTACTTGACGAGCTGTCTGCTAATCTTGTTTTTTTAAACAGAGCCTAAACAAACAGCGAGCATACAGTTAAGTCCAGCTTAAAATATTCAAATTGGGGAAGTTTAGTAAACAAGACATGACCTTGTTTCTAGGGTCGGACCAAAAATCGACAAGCCTGCACCACTCCTCATTGCTCATGTGTTCCACAGGAGATATCCTTGTAACTTCATTCGCTGGGAAATTGTCAAAAAACTGTTTTTCAGAGTATGCCGTTGATTTCTTGCGTGTCTCATTAACTGCTTGTTACAAGCAAACTGCACATCAGGTAGAGAGAGGTCCATGACAAACTTTTTCTGAAATAAAACAAAGATTATGATATTTCACATTAACAGCAAAAGGAAGAAAGGGACAACTAAGTGATACGGAACATACAGAAACTTTGCCATAGAAGTCTGCTTTGATATCCGGCCTGTCCCTATACTCTTTCCACTGGGGGAAGATAGGCATCTGAGTCCTGACTGTTACTGCACACTCAGTGGTAAACTTGGCAGCATTCACTGGAGAAACTGGTATAGTTCTTCCTAGAGGAACGACAAGTTGATGTCTTTTTGTGGGCGTGTTGTCAACCACCAACATAGGATCATCATGCGTAACAGTGTCTCCTGAATGATTATGCCCAAATTCATCTATAAGAATATAATGGTTATGAGTTAGTGTTCTACAACAGTAAATGCAATGAGTATGATTCACACAATATAATGTTAATCGGTTGCAGTAGAGCAAGCAATTTGTTCAACATAATACCTTCTTGATCCCAGTCAAAACAGTCAAATAACCATCCATCACGTTTTACATCAGGCCCCTCGCCTTTGGTAGCTGAACCCTCAGATACACAGTCCCTTTAGAGAGGTGCACAGTCGCATTGGAGAGGCGCTCGTGCATGGCAAGGCGGGGGCTGCTGCTTGCCCTGGGGACGTGCACAGTCGCTTTGGAGAGGCGCCCATGCATGGCCGGGCAAGGGCTGCTGCTTGCCTTGGGGAGGTGCCTGCGGATGGTAGGCATCGGGCTACTGGCCTAGGGGAGGTGCCCGCGGACTCCAGGGATCTGGTTGCTAGCCTTGAGGAGGTGTGTGCTCGGCTTGGGGAGCTTCCCAGTCACCTTGGTCAACTGGTTGCTTACCCTTGGACCTGGTTTTTCTAGAAGTTTCTATACCTGCACCTTGCCCCGCCAAGACGTGCTTCCGAGCAGATGCTAGACCAGCAGGAGCCAACGATGTCCTGACGACACCTGTCTTGTTGCATTTCCTCTCCTATGGATAGAAATTCCATGTGTACCGGTTAACTGGGGATAATAAAGAAGGAACAGATATATGTCAAAATCAGTAAGCAAACAATTCAACACAAGATGAGTAAGGTAAGGAGTCGACCTGCGACTCATTGTCCTCACTGACATCATCTAGGTCTCCTTCAATGATAGCTTCCTCCTCTTTAGGATCATAGACAGATCCAGAGCAGTCATTTCTTGTCTTTTTAGGAGAGAATACAGTTGGACATGCGAAAAGACTTGCAAAGGGCCTAACACCCAGTTGTTGCAAGCGCTCATTGTTTCTCATGATGTTTTTCAGCCGACTTTCTTCCATGGGATGCATTTGAGTATCTAACATTAATAAAGAAAAATCCAAGTCAGCTACAAATAAACAGGCAATTAAACAAAATATAATGTATGGTGTTGATTGCCCAATAGCAAACATGAGGAGGAAAAGAACATACTGCCTCTCTCAAAAAAGCAATTTCACAGGCATGGAAAATGAACCCACATGAACATCGAGCAGGCTTAAAAGAGTAGATAATTCACATGCAAGGAGGTTGTTTACTTTCCTGCAGGCGCTATGGCATTTTTCTTTGTGCGCTTCTTGCCGAGAACCTGCTGGCCTTCCTTGTCGGCGAGGAGGACAACGATCTGGCGTGGCTTGATGGTGTGGTGGACGGCGAGGTGGACGGCAAGGAGACATGCATTGTTGGTGGGGTGGACGGTGAGGTAGCAGACCTTGACGCCGAGGTTCACAGAGATGAGGAGGACCTTGTAGACGAGGTGGCAGATGGGGAGGACGGCCAGATGGCAGTGCTCGACTTTGAGGTGGCAGATCCGTGAGCTCGATGGCTTGGTCGGAAACCAGGAAGCTGAGGACAGGCTAGGGTTTGGGCTAGGTCGACGGTTAGATGATTACTAGGGCGGATGGCGGCGGGCGAGGGTACGACGACGGCAGTGCTGCGACAGGCAGGCTACGGCTAGGGCGGGCGTAGGAGATTTGGATCTGTCTCCTTTGGGTGAGGGGATAAAGAAGGGTTTCCACTAGATTATGTAAATGACCTCAGCGCCAACGCATTGGTTATGCTTTGTGGATGGGCTGAACCGTAATATCAGCGCGTGATAGTTTCTGCGCGCGAGAATTTGGGTTGCCAAAATTTTGGATCGGCGGGAGGACCGGACCGGAAATTTTGGATTGGCGGGACAACGGAACCACAGATTATTGGTTGTTGGATGAGTGGTGTGTGGCTGAAATAAATCAACATTAGGTTTCAAACATTAGGGTTCTTAAGCTAGGTGAACAGTCTTGACAATTTCTTACTCCCTCCGGCCCATATTATTGTTCTCAACTTTATCTAGATTCAGATGTACCTAGTTAATGATTTAGACTAGATTCATCCAATCTAGAAAAAGTTGAGAAATTAATATGGACCGGAGGGAGTACTGGATCTCTGACCGGTTTTTGAGACGATATATAACAAATGCATTGATCTGTAGTGACTCCATTTGTGTCAAACAACCATGGTGGTCAGAAAGCCCAGAAAGCCCCTAGAATATGCAACTACCACATGGATATGGTGAACCTACAGTGTGACAGAAGTAGTTGCATCACCACACCCAACTGGAGTGTGTCTGGATCATCGAGGTGTGGCTTTTGAGACTACATAACACAAATGCATTGATCTGTAGAGACTCCATTTGTGTCAAATAACCATGGTGGTCAGAAATCCCATAGAGACCCTAGAATATGCAACTGTCACATGGATATGGTGAACCTGCAGTGTGACAGAAGCAGTTGCATCACCACACCCAACTTGAGTGTGTGTGGATCATCAAGGTGTGTCTTTTGAGACTACATAACATAAATGCATTGATCTCTAGCGACTCCATTTGTGTCAAACAACCATGGTGGTCAGAAAGCCCAGAGAGCCCCTAGAATATGCAACTGCCACATGGACATGGTGAACCTACAGTGTGACAGAAGCAGTTGCATCACCACACCCAAGTGAAGTGTGTGTGGATCATCAAGGTGTGGCTTTTGAGACTCCATAACATAGATGCATTTATCTATAGGCACTCCATTTGTGTCAAACAACCATGGTGGTCAGAAAGCCCAGAGAGCCCCTACAATATGCAACTTCCACATGGAGACGGATGAACCACTGTGACAGAAGCAGTAGCAGCACCACACCCAACTGGAGTGTGTGTGTGTCATCAAGGTGTGGATTTTGAGACTCCATAACACAGATGCATTGATCTGTAGGGACTCCATTTGTGTCAGACAACCATGGTGGTCAGAAAGCCCAGAGAGCCCCTAGAATATGCAACTTCCATATGGAGATGGGTGAACCAGTGTGACAGAAGCAGTTGCATCACCACACCCAACCGCAGTGTTTGTGGGCCATCAAGGTGTGGCTTTTGAGACTCCATAACACAAATGCATTGATCTGTAGGGACTCCATTTGTGTCATACAACCATGTTGGACAGAAAGCCCAGAGCCCCTAGAATATGCAACTGCCACATGGAGATGTTGAACTGATAGCTCGGTATTGATGTAGAGCTCGTTGGGAACCCCAAGAGGAAGGTATGATGAGCACAATAGCAAGTTTCCCTCAGATATGAAACCAAGGTTTAATCGAACCAGTAGGAGCAAGGAAACACCCCAAAGGTGTTGCTAGCTGAGCCTTGGCAGGGCGCACTACCGGTGCTAGTAGCAACGTGGAGACCTACACAACACAATCACAGAACTTTGTCCCCAACTTGCTATGAGGTTATCAATCTCACCGTGTTTTGCTGAAAACAAAGGAATAAACGCATCGAATGGAAAGAAGTAATAGTTTGCAGAAAGTAAACACAAAGCTGTAACAGATTGTAGCTTGTATGTAAAGACAAAGGACCGGGATCCATAGGTCACTAGCGGTGGCTCTCCTTAAGATAGATAACATGCTGGGCGAACAAATTACAGCGGGGCAATTGACAAACATCGAGAAAGCAATACATGCATCTACTAATCATCTTGACTCCTTTGAGACTTGATTGGGCATTACAACATTATACATAGACCGCCATCCAACTGCATCTATGACTAATAATCCACCTTCAGGTTATCATCCGAACCCCCTCCAGTATTAAGTTGCAAGCAACAGATTATTGCTTTACGAACTGCGTGTAATGTAAACAATACGAGTGTTCTATGAACAAAGGATTCTTGTTTTCTCCCTAGTAGAAACAGCACATCTAGTACCTTAGAGATTTCTGTCACTTCCCTAGATTACCAAAGGCATGAACCCACTATCGAGCATAAATACTAACTCTTGGAGTTGCTAGCATCTACTTGGCCAAGATAGCTACTAACAATGGAAAGCATGCAAGATCACAAATAACAAAGACATGATAGAATCAATAATCAATCTGAAATAGCATCTCAATATCCATCGGATCCCCGCAAACACAACATGCAAAATTACAAATAGATGATCTTTATCATGAACGGAGCTCACAATATCTAGACATGAAAGCACAAAGGAGGAGAACCAGCCATCTAGCTACTACATGGATCCATAGTCCAAGGACGAACTACTCATGCATCACACCGGAGGCTTGCATGGTGATGAAGAAGGCCGCTAGGGTGAATTCCCCTCTCCGGCAGGGTGCCAAGAAGAGCTTCAGATCCCTCCCTATCTAGGGATGGAGATGATGGCGACTACAGACTCTTTCGTGGATTTTTGATTGGGTACTTAGGATTTTCGTCGCGAGGGCATCTTACAGTCAGAAGGGGAGGCCGATAGGGTGCTAGGGTCGGCCAGACCACCCCCTGGCGTGGGCTAGGCCTGGCCGCATGGCCAGGTGGTGTGGCCGGCCCCCAGCCCTTCTCCGTCTCGTACTCTGGCATCTGGTGACTTCCGGAAAAATAGGTACTTTGGCTTTTGTCCCGTCCAATTCCGAGAATATTCATTTTCTGACTTTCCTGGAACCAAAAACAGCAGAAAACAGGTAGCTGGCATTGTGGCTCTTATTAATAGGTGATCCAAGAAATCATATGAAAAGTACTCCAAAGTGTGGACAAAACACAAGAAAGTGGATAAAACTAAGCATGGAACATCAAAAATTATAGATACATTTGCAATGTATCAACATCCCCAAGCTTAACTCCTGCTCGTCCTCGAGTAGGTAAGTGATAAAAAGAAAGAATAATTTTTGAGGTAACATGCACCATCAAAGACTTGATCAAAGTATTTGTAAAACATTCAAAGCTGAGACCATAGTACTTTAATCATAGCATGAAAGACAAAGTGCTAGCAATAAGACAAAGAAACTATGATGCAACATGAAAAGGCATAAACAAAAGATTCATGAATAACAATGCTTTGCTAGACGTTTTTTGTTTCACATAAAGAAAATATAGCATAATAGTATTCAGCTTGTCCCTCAATAGAGTAGCAAATATAAATGCATAGGATATCTTCAAAGTTCATAAGAGTGACTAGATACAAATAGTTTAAAACATGAAATATCAAGTTATGCATCAATCAACTAGTCTTGGGACAATGCACATAGAACTAAGAATGGCCACTATGCTCTCAAAGTAGGTGCATAAAGATAGAAGGTGGAGACTCAATATAAGGTGAAAGAAAGGCCTTTATAAAAGGAAGTAGGGATTCAAGTCTCATAAAGAGCTTCCAAAAATTATGGTACTTATAGCTTTTAGCTCTCATTGCCCCTATCATAGGCATCTTTAAGGTGATTAAGGTTAAAGTGACACAAGTAAGAGGATATGCTTGACAAGTTATAAACCGAAATCTCATGCCCCTTACTTACGAAGACCGAACCTCATGCTACTCAACTTTAGTCACGAGTAAGCTCTTGTCATTGTAAGTACATGTGTATCATAAAGAACCACCAACGGGGTACCCCTTGCACATGATACAGGAGATATCCCGTAATAAAAATGACAAGGCAAGCAGACAATGAGCATCTCAGCGATCTTTTTATTATAGGTTTTTATTGAGGATGCTTCATAGAGTGCTCATTATGGTGATGCTGCAAGTTTCCACCATGATTAGGCATGGCTTACGCTAGCGGCCCAGGCGTTTCTCTAACACACCTACAAACTCCATGATCTTACAAGTTCCACTTTTATTTCATGCCGTCGGGATCCGTAAGCAAAAGAACATGATATCAACGGGGTACAAAGTACAAGGGCAATGTTGAAAGCGTTACCCATGAAACATGGTTCTGCTAATTTCAACTTATAAAGCGCAAGCATATACGCAACAAAGAAGGACCCAATGGTTCAAGTTTATTAGATGCAAAAAAGTAAAGTGTGCCATCAAGTTCGTGAGAGCTTTAATCACTAGTTTTCTCATAACAAGTTTAACTTGGAAGGTAAACAAAAGCATGAATATACTTGGAATAGCATAAGCTAGTAGGTAGGTATGGTGGACTCTTTGGAATAACTTGGTTTAGGGAGTTGGATGCATGAGTGGAACTCATACTTGGTTGTAGAGGCTAGCAAAAGACTGGGAGCGACAAACTAAGAGAGCAATAATGGCCATAATCATGCAGAGTGAAAAAACATCATTGATCAAAGCATAAAGTGATACTACAAGTTGAAAACTAAAGGATCATAAAGGCTATGGTGACTTGATATAGTCATAACATGGTGTGAGCATGCGCCAAGTCAACCCAAATAAAGCATCAAAGGAGAATACCCCTATAATATGCTTTAATATGCTAAAACAACGCATGATTCATCCAAGGCACATTAAGCAATCTCAATTGTTTATTGCAAGTCATGCTACAGCAAAGAATACTAAGCATAAATCCAAAACAATATCAAGCATGGCATGACAAAGCATAGGCCACAGTAAAAAACAAGCTCTTTTTACCACATAAGCATGAACTTTCCTACTCTTTTCCAAACCAAACCAAACTATTTGCAAACCAATGTATGAAAGAGGGGGTCCAACCAACTTATTCAGAAAACTAAGCAAACAAAAGCAAATGAAAAACCAAAACGAAAAGGAAAAAGAAGACGCTCCAAGAACAACACAACTGTGCATGAAACAATAAAAATGAAGCGTTTGGAAGAAACCTGGGATTTTTATTGATGAGGAAGGGAATGCCTTGGGCATCCCCAAGCTTTGATGCTTGTACTTTTTGGATATTTCTTTAGGTGACATGCGTGGCATCCCCAAGCTTGAGCTTTAGTCCATCCTTCATCTCATTACTCATTCCTTCCATACACCTTAAATTTTTCCTTCATACAAAACTTTCCACAATCTTTATTAGCAACATTAGTGCACTCAAGATAAAAGGTCTTAAGGTTCAGTCCTAACACCAAATAAACTTCCATTAGAACACTAGCTACTGTAGTACTTCCCTCAAAAAGATCAATTCCCGAAAAGAACTCAAAAACGAACCAACAAGAAGCAAATGCAGAAAATGGCAGAAATCTGTCAAAACAGACCAGCAGGTAAAGACGAATTTTTTCGAAGACCTTCTGTTACTCAAATCAAAAAGTGTTGAACTAACTAAAGTTAAATAACAACCTGGGACATAAGCACAAAAATTCACGCCTCAAAAAGACGTTCAGAGATTTTACACGAATTTTTACAGTGAATCACAGAAATCTGTTTCGGGACAGCAACTTTCCCAATCATTACTTCACTCTCATTAGAGGTTACTCTTGGCACAAAAAGCAAATAAAAAGGATAAGGAGAGGTTATTACAGAGGTAATAACTTGCAAGACTCATCTAAAACTTTTGGGTTATCTCCCAATAAGTAATTTTCTTTAACGCCTTTAAGTTAGGCATAAGAAGCAAGAAAGAATCAAATGTTCTCAAATGAAGAAGCATTAAGACCAAGTTTCTTGCACTTACCTCTCTTACTTTTATTCTTAACCTTGGGGAAAATATGATTGTTTGGTGGAGAAGAAAGGTGCATGGTCCCCTTCCAACATCTATTATCGCTCCAAGAAGTTCTAATAGGGACCTTCCAAGTGTAATTTGTCCTTTTCTTGCACATTCAATAACAAGAAAATCAGTAGAAATCATTTTCCCAAGGATCTTTGTAAACACTCCTTCAGCTATTCCAATAGGTAATATGGTAGCATTATTAGCAAGAGATATTTCTTTTCCTCCTTCAGTAAGCCCCCAAGTATTCAAAGATTCATAAATATCTTTGGGCATAAGACAAAATTCAGACATGATATCAGAGCGAGCTTGAAAAGTTTCAATGTTTATCTTAATCTTTACTGTAGGAAGCCACTTTGATGGTTTAGAATTTATTGGAACATAATTGTGATGCTCCCTAAGCGTATTATAGCAATCTTTTAAACTAGCAGTGCTAGTCTCAAGAGTGTTCAATCTAGCAAATATTCTTGCGAAAGAAATATCAGTTTGGCTAGGCAAGTTGTAAGTGAGGATCAATTATGTATAGCATTAATAGCATCATCCTCATTACATTGGAGGAAATCTCCTCCCACGACAGCATCTAAAGCATATCTATAGCAAAGAGCAATCCCAAGGTAAAAACTGCTAAGGAACAAGCTTTGAGTCATTTTAGGCTCAGTTTTTTCATGTAGATCAGAGATTCTAGACCAAGCTTCTTTAAAACTTTCCTAAATTCCTTGTTTAAAAGTGAAAATCATTTCCTAGGGTGACATAGTGATTGGAGCAAGGCTAGACATAATGGCAACTTAGGATAGGAACTATTTTTTTGTGTTTTCAAATAAGAAAGCAAACTAGTAGAACTAATTTTTTTGTGTTTTTGATAAAGAAACAAGCAAACAAAGCAAAAAGAAACTAAGCAAAAAAAAATAGAAAAGTAAAGATATTAGTTATGAGGGACTCCCCTTGTGAAGATGTCCTTGACTCCCCGGCAACGGTGCCAGAAAAATGCTTGATAGCTCAGTATTGATGTAGAGCTTGTTGGGAACCCCAAGAGGAAGGTATGATGAGCACATCAACAAGTTTCCCTCAGATATGAAACCAAGGTTTAATCGAACCAGTAGGAGTAAGGAAACACCCCAAAGGTGTTGCTAGCTGAGCCTTGGCAGGGCGCACTACCGGTGCTAGTAGCAACGTGGAGACCTGCACAACACAACCACAGAACTTTGTCCCCAACTTGCAATGAGGTTTTCAATCTCACCGTGTTTTGCTGAAAACAAAGGATTAAACGTATCGAATGGAAAGAAGTAATAGTTTGTAGAAAGTAAACACAAAGCAGTAACATATTGTAGATTATATGCAAAGACAAAGGACGGGATCCATAGTTCACTAGAGGTGGCTCTCCTTAAGATAGATAACATGTTGGGTGAACAAATTACAACGGGGCAATTGACAAACATCGAGAAAGCAATACATGCATCTACTAATCATCTTGACTCCTTTGAGACTTGATTGGGCATTACAACATTATACATAGACCGCCATCCAACTGCATCTATGACTAATAATCCACCTTCAGGTTATCATCCGAACCCTCTCCAGTATTAAGTTGCAAGGAACAGATTATTGCTTTACGAACTGCATGTAATGTAAACAATACGATTGTTCTATGAACCCCCTCTAGTACCTTAGAGATTTCTGTCACTTCCCCAGATTACCAAAGGCATGAACCCACTATCGAGCATAAATACTAACACTTGGAGTTGCTAGCATCTACTTGGCCAAGATAGCTACTAACAACGGAAAGCATGCAAGATCACAAATAACAAAGACATGATAGAATCAATAATCAATCTGAAATAGCATCTCAATATCCATCGGATCCCCGCAAACACAACATGCAAAATTACAAATAGATGATCTTTATCATGAACGGAGCTCACAATATCTAGACATGAAAGCACAAAGGAGGAGAACCAGCCATCTAGCTACTACATGGATCCATAGTCCAAGGACGAACTACTCACGCATCACACCGGAGGCTTGCATGGTGATGAAGAAGGCCTCCAGGGTGAATTCCCCTCTCCGGCAGGGTGCCGGGAAGAGCTTCAGATCCCTCCCAATCTAGGGATGGAGATGATGGTGGCTACAGACTCTTGTGTGGATTTTTGATCGGGTACTTAGGGTTTTCGTCCCGAGGGCATCTTATAGTCAGAAGGGGAGGCCGAGGGGGTGCTGGGGTCGGCCAGACCGCCCCCTAGCGTGGGCCAGGCCTGGCCGCGTGGCCAGGTGGTGTGGCTGGGCCCCAACCCTTCTCCATCTCGTACTCTGGCATATGATGACTTCCGGAAAAATAGGCACTTTGGCTTTTGTCCCATCCAATTTCGAGAATATTCATTTTCTGACTTTCCTGGAACCAAAAATGGCAGAAAACAGGCAGCTGGCACTGTGGCTCTTGTTAATAGGTTAGTCCAAGAAATCATATGAAAAGTACTCCAAAGTGTGGACAAAACAAAAGAAAGTGGATAAAACTAAGTATGGAACATCAAAAATTATAGATACATTTGCAATGTATCATGAACCTGCAGTGTGACGGAAGCTGTTGCATCACCACACCCAACTGGAGTGTGTGTGGGTCATAAAGGTGTGGCTTTTGAGACTCCATTACATAGATGCATTGATCTGTAGGGACTCCATTTGTGTCATACAACCATGTTGGACAGAAATCCCAGAGAGCCCCAAGAATATGCAACTGCCACATGGAGATGGTGAACCTGCAGTGTGACAGAAGCACTTGCATCACTACACCCAACTTGAGTGTGTGTGGGTCATCAAGGTGTGGCTTTTGAGACTCCATAACACAGATACATTGATCTCTACGGGCTCCATTTGTGTCATACAACCATGTTGGATAGAAAGCCCAGAGAGCTCTTAGAATATGCAACTGCCACATGGAGATGGTGAACCAGAAGTGTGACAGAAGCAGTTGCATCACCACACCCAACTTGAGTGTGTGTGGGTCATCAAGGTGTGGCTTTTGAGACTACGTAACACAAATGCATTGATCTTTAGGGGCTCCATTTGTGTCACACAACCATGTTGGACAGAAAGCCCAGAGAGCCCCTAGAATATGAACTTCCACATGGACATGGTGAACCTGTAGTGTGACAGAAGAAGTTGAATCAGCACGACCAACTTGAGTGTTTGTGGGCCATCAGTGTGTGGATTTTGAGACTACATAACACAAATGCATTGATCTTTAGGGGCTCCATTTGTGTCATAGAACCATGTTCGACAGAAAGACCAGAGAGCCCCTAGAATATGCGACTGCTACATGGAGACGGTGAACCTCCAGTGTGACAGAAGCAGTTGCATCACCACGCACAACTTGAGTATCTGTGGGTCATCAAGGTGTGTCTTTTTAGACTACATAACACAAATGCATTGATCTGTAGGGACCCCATTTGTGACATACAACCATGTTGGACAGAAAGCCCAGAGAGCCCCTAGAATATGCAACTGCCACATGGAGATGGCGAATCTGCAGTGTGATAGAAGCAGTTGCATCACCAAGCCCAACTTGAGTGTGTGTTGGTCATAAAGGTGTGGCTTTTGATACGACATAACACAAATGCATTGATCTCTAGGGGCTCCATTTATGTCATACAACCATGTTGGACAAAAATCCCAGAGAGCCCCTAGAATATGCAACTACCATATGGAGATGGTGAACTTGCAGTGTGATAGAAGCAGTAGCATCACCACGCCCAACTGGAGTGTGTGTGGGTCATCAAGGTGTGGCTTTTTAGACTACATAACACAAATGCATCGATCTGTATGGACTCCATTTGTGTCATACAACCATGTTGGACAGAAAGCCTAGAGAGCCCCTAGAATATGCAACTGCCACATGAGATGGTGAACCATTAGTGTGACAGAAGCAGTTGCATCACCACGCCCAACTTGAGTGTGTGTGGGTCATCAAGGTGTGGCCTTTGAGACTACATAACACAAATGCATTGATCTCTAGGGGATCAATTTCTGTCATACAACCATGTTGGACAGAAAGCCCAAAGAGCCCCTAGAATATGCAACTACCATATGGAGATGGTGAACATGCAGTGTGACAGAAGCAGTTGCATCACCACGCCCAACTAGAGTGTGTGTGGGTCATCAAGGTGTGGCTTTTGAGACTACATAACACAAATGTATTGATCCGTATGGACTCCATTTGTGTCATACAACCATGTTGGACAGAAAGCCCAGAGAGCGCCTAGAATATGCAACTTCCACATGGAGATGGTGAACCTGCAGTGGGACGGAAGCAGTTGCATCACTACACCCAACTTGAGTGTGTGTGGGTCATCAAGGTGTGGCTTTTGAGACAACATAACACAAATGCATTGATCTCTAGGGGATCCATTTGTGTCATACAACCATGTTGGATAGAAAGCCTAGAGAGCCCCTAGAATATGCAACTACCATATGGAGATGGTGAACCTGCAGTGTGATAGAAGCAGTTGCATCACCACGCCCTACTAGAGTGTGTGTGGGTAATCAAGGTGTGGCTTTTGAGACTACATAACACAAATGCATTGATCTCTAGGGGCTCCATTTGTGTCATACAAGCATGTTGGACAGAAAACCTAGAGAGACCCTAGAATATGCAACTGCCACATGAAGATGGTGAACCTGTAGTGTGACAGCAGCAGTTGCATCACCACGTCCAACTGGAGTGTGTGTGGGTCATCAAGGTGTGGCTTTTGAGACTACATAACACAAATTCATTGATCTCGAGGGGCTCCATTTCTGTCATACAACCATGTTGGACAGAAAGCCCCGAGAGTCCCTAGAATATGCAACTGCCACATGGAGATGGTGAACCTATAGTGTGACAGAAGTAGTTGCATCACCACACCCAACTTGAGTGTGTGTGGGTCATCAAGGTGTGGATTTTGAGACTACATAACACAAATGCATTGATCTCTAGGGGCTCCATTTGTGTCATAGAACCATGTTGGACAGAAAGCTAGAGAGCCCCTAGAATATGCAACTGCCACATGGACATGGTGAACCTGAAATGTGACAGAAGAATTTGCATCACCATACCCTATTTGAGTGTGTGTGGGTCATCAAGGTGTGGATTTTATGACTACATAAC
This sequence comes from Avena eriantha, assembly GCA_910589775.1. Classification (NCBI taxonomy): domain Eukaryota; kingdom Viridiplantae; phylum Streptophyta; class Magnoliopsida; order Poales; family Poaceae; genus Avena; species Avena eriantha. The sequence goes on from OU342745.1 coordinate 239,854,517, forward strand.
ACAAATGCATTGACATGTAGGGACTCCATGTAGCATCCCATCTGTCTAACATCTGTAATGCTACATGGTCTAATAATCAAATGCTACTTCCTACATATAATTGTTGCATCATAATTATATCATGCTCATGTCATCATGCCACCTTGCATTTGAGCATAATATATAAAACCCTTTTTCATTTGGATCTTATCTCATATGCACTATCAATTGTATTTGCCTCTTGATATATTGTATTTGGTTCTTGATAAGTGTTTGATGCCCAAGTTGAGTTGGGGGCATATATTTTATTAACTCCATCACCTTTCTTATCACCACCCTATAATACCACCATCCAACTATATGTGAGCTTTGCATTTCATTTGGTTTTTACTTCTAGCTCATGTGGGTTGGGATGGATCCACTTCTAATTCCACATGCATATATGCATCATGTTGTTTTCACATTATTGATATGTGGAGCCACATGGCCACCTTTGCATGCTATGGGAGTGGTACCCCTTGTCAAGCTTCCATATGGATTATCTTGAATGTATGTTCATGTTGGGATATTTTTGAGACTATTGAGCACCTACTGGGACATACACACTAGCAAGTCCAAATTATATTCAAATATGGGCATCCTCCATCTACTCCACATGGAACATTCCCCCTTTTTCTTTTGGCTTGGCCTTCAGCCCATCTTTTGGGAATGCATGTAAATAAATGCCATGTCCTTTTACCATTGTTTTCACCATAGTAAATAAGGCATTATTATACATGCATGGGCCATGCAAGGTCACCTTTCTTTCTATTTTCTTTGGTTCTATTTTTGGCTTTGAGTGGGGCATGGGTATTTTACCCATGGTCCAACTTATTTTCTCTCCCTTCCTTCTTTTAATTTTGGAACTACCCTCTATCCCTCATCCTATCTCACCTCCAAAACCTCCACATCCCATGCAACATATCCATTCTACATGTTCTTCTTCTTCTAGTTGTTTAAGTGAGAGTTTGGTTTTGGAATTCTTTGAAAACTTGTGTTTAATTTTGAATAACCCTTCTACACTAAAAACTCTCCTTAAACCTTCTCACATCACATCTAATCCTAGTCTACACCCTCTTATGTTTTCTAGCTTGGCCTAATGATCTCTCTCTCTCTCTCTCTTTCTCTCTCTCTAACTAACCCAAACCCTAACCTATCCCTTTTCCCTCCTAGCTAGGCTCCATGCCGAGCCCTCCCCTCCCTTCCTAACCTGGCCACCACCACCTGGCTACGCCCCCATTTGAGCCACCCTTGCTCATCACCTCTCTAGGCCGAACCACCTTTCCCTCTACCCTAGCCAAGCACCACTCCCCTCTCTAGTTTCTCTTGCTGCCAGGCTAAGCCTCACGTACCCCACACCTTGTGTCGTTCCTCTAGCCCAGCTGCAGCCACCCCAGCCCCCTCCCGAGCCTGTCAACCACGTGAGAAGAAGGAGGAGAAGAAAAGATCCTCGCCACCTTTTTACTCCCCGAGTCCCATGTGCCCTACCCCCTCTGTCCTTATCTACCCCTCCCCTGCCCCGCGTGACTTCCCCAGATCCACCCAGGGCACTACCCTTCCCCCTCTCCTTCCCCACCTACCACCACCCTCTCTCTTCCATCTCCGGCGACCGCCGTCGTTGTCGTCTCACCCGAGCTGTTAGGAGGAGGCGGGCGTGGTGTGTGGTTGTCGAGGAAGGCCACGAGGTTCCCTGCATCGCCCCTGTACACGGAGGCGAGGAGGAGACGACCCAGACCTGCTGCACGTCGTCAACGTCGAGACGAAACCCTAGCCGCGGAGCGCTTGCGTCTCCGGTGATCGGCCGCGCCTCTCGCCGTTCCACCACCACCGACGCCACCGCGGTGAGTCCCCGAACACCCCTGACACCCTCTCGGCTAGCTTTGCTTCCTGTGCGCGCTGATCGCTCCGTCGAACGCCCTCTGGGCGGCATGCTCGCGTGCGTTTCCTCGCCGATGCGCTGCGGTCGCCCTATCTAGTCGCGTTCCCTTTTTCCTCCAACAACACCAGCCAGCCCTAGCGGTCACCGCCGCCTGCGCGTGCACGGCCGATCACGGGATCGATCCCCCGTCCCGCCAGCCGCGCGTCTCTGTCAGTTTAGTCAGACAAACAGAGGAAGAAAGACAGTGTCGCGGGCACTTTTGCATATAACCCCCTGTCCCTTTTTATTTTCTTAACCCGCGCTCCACCCTGGCCCACATGTCCGCCTCGGTGCAAATCTTACAGAGAGGCCCTTGGAAATAATGCGCCAGCACGAGCAAGCCCATGTCCCTGCCGCGTGGCACGGCCTGGCTGGTCCGCGCGCGCAGTGGCCCCGCGGTAGTCGTGGCCCGCTTGTCAGCGGCTGAGGCTAGCTAGACGAGCGGTAAGAAAATTTTACCGCGCGTAGTTTGCGCCAACTCAGCGCGGCCCCACCTGTCCGTGACTGTGGCTAGATCCCTCTGAGTATAAAAAGTGTCTATTCTTTTCTGTTTTAAATAAAATCATTTTCAGATAATGTTTAATATGATTTTTAAATCCAGAGATTATTAACTTTTAATTAGTAATTCCAAATTTGACAAATAATATATGTTTTCGAATCAGAAAAATGTGAGGAATTCAAATATGCTATTTAAAATCATGTTTTGACCACTTTAAATTTTCGAGATTGTTTAAATGTAATAAAAAATGCCTTTTCTTAATTAATTAATAACTTTAAATCTACAACTCCAAATTTGACAAATAACATGTCTAAATCGATCAGCGCGACGAGCGTTCTAACCATGCATTCCATGTTCTGAATTGCAGCATGCATCATATAAATATTTAGGGGACAGCAAGTGTTATGGGAGTAAAACATGAGTAAAACTTAATAAAATGCTTTATTCTTGTACCCCACACCTCACCCATGCCATGCTACATTATTGCCATGTAAATTGTGCATCATTCATCATGGCATACCCGTTTGCTTGTCGCATTTTAATTATATGCTTGTGCACTTTATTTATGTTGGCCCTTGTTTGTTTGGTTCTTCTTTCGAATAGACGCCGAGCAGGGGAAATATCAGGAATCCCAGGAGTACTACCCAGATCCGTCTCTCGCTTCAACTGAGCTGCCAGGCAAGCACTACCACATGCTTGCATATATATAGTACCTATTGCCTCTATCTTATTCTTGCATCATTGAGTCACGATTGCATTAAATGGAATCCCAAGTACTGCATAGCCTTTACTTTTAAACCCCACCGAAGCTTGTTCCTCCATCCCATGAGCCATTACTACAGGAGTTATTTGAGCCATGCGAGTCGTAGAACAACATGTGTAGGGTATGTGAGTGTCTGATGGATAACGAGGTACCTAAACAACTTAACCTGAGTAGTAATGGGATAACTAATGAAAGAGGCACCGGTGAGCAATATCTGCTATTTGGTTTTTCATGCTCACTTGTGTCCCGTAGGACCCCGAGTACTTGATTCCTGTTCCTTGACTATTCGCACTATCCACATCCGGGAGGCCGTGCACCCCTCTGAGCCAGAGCTTGATTCATTTCTATTTCTTGGGGCCACAAAGTAGTTTGGGGCTTTGTTACTATCATGTACTTATGCCATGCTTTACTGTTTTAATTAAGATTGTGCGAGGAGCACCTGTACTGTTTAGGATTGCGGAGTGTTTTCGCGGTATCGACAAGCCCAGTCACACTTTCGGATTCCCAGTCGTTTACAGCCATTGGCGCAAACCTTGGGTCCGTCTCGGAGCCAGCCAACTTTGTTGCGGGTAGCTTAATGGGGTGCCCCCCTGAAATATTTCTGAATCCTGTGATCGCTTTGTCGTGAATGCCTCGTTGGGTTTTGATTTGGTTTTTCCGAGGTTGATCGAGTGTGTGTTGCTATTTGTGCACCCCTGTAGGGTAAATCTTTCTGGAAGCCGTGTCCGCGGTTATGGACGACTTGGAGCACAGTTTCTCGATCATAGACAAGTATAACTAAAGTACTGCTTTAATTTTGACTAAATACCTGACTAGTAAATAGTGCAATACTCATGGAATGGTTAATAAAACTGCCAACGGATGGGTTGTTCATCCGCTTTCTCATTGGTAAGCAAGAAGGAGGATGGATCTGTTACCTTATACTGTTATAATTGTTGTTACTAATTAACGGACATCCGTCTATCATTGGTTAGGCGGATGGTTAGCGAGTATCTATAGACTTGTTAGTATTATCTTTTGCTACAATTGCGTCACCCCAGGTTATGTCCCCTTTAGAGGCATAAAGACTTGCTGAGTACCCCTAGGGTCTCACACGATAAATTGTTTGATTCAGATGAGTAGGTGTATTCGCAAGATGGATACTGGGTGGAGAAGACAGATGATGTTGGCAACGATCACTCGGTGTAGAGATTCCGGGGATGGGGATCCGCGAGATCTGTGGGCGGGATGTGTTTATTTATGTGGCATCTTATGCCGATTTGCTTCTTATCCGTACTCGGATCTTGTTTTCCGCTTCCGCCTGATACTCTGATGTTTGATGTATGAGGAGCTATCCTAATCTATTATCTCTATCTAGGATATTTGGATCTTGCCGTATGGCGTTGCAATATTTCTATTTCTTTTAGATGGTATGGCTCTGAGAACTGTTGTAAGGTTGCTTGCATACATACTCCCTTGTGTATGTATTTGATCTCTTCGCATGTTGCCTACGCCGCTCGCTCTTGTCCCGATGTCTTGGAAGTGGTTAGGACGGCCGATGGGTCTACACGTGGGTGGCCCCTGGGCCCCCGCTGTACTATTTTAACCACTTCTGAATCATCCAGGCTTGAACTTAGAGCGTAGGGTCTGAGGTTGTTACACTCCATTTATGTCATACAACCATGTTGGATAGAAAGCCCAGAGAGCCCCTAGAATATGCAATTGCCACATGGAGATGGTGAACCTGCAGTGTGATAGAAGCAGTTGCATCACCAAGCCCAACTGGAGTGTGTGTGGGTCATCAAGGTGTGGCTTTTTAGACTAGATAACACAAATGCATTGATCTCCAGGGTCTCCATTTGTATCATACAACCATGTTGGACAAAAAGCCCAGAGAGCCCCTAGAATATGCAACTGCCACATGGAGATGGTGAACCTGCAGTGTGACAGAAGTAGTTGCATCACCACACCCAACTTGAGTGTGTGTGGGTCATCAAGGTGTGGCTTTTGAGACTACATAACACAAATGCATTGATATCTAGGGGCTCCATTTGTGTCATACAACCATGTTGGACAGAAAGCCTAGAGAGTCCCTAGAATATGAGATGGTGAACCTGCAGTGTGGCAGAAGCATTTGCATCACCACACCCAACTTGAGTGTGTGTGGGTCATCAAGGTGTGGCTTTTGAGACTATATAACACAAATGCATTGATCTATAATAAAACTGAAAAATCTAGTGTGGCAAATAATAAAATCCCCCGTGTGGGACCCACTCATCATGCTGCTGCTTGATTAACCCTCCCTAATCCCCACCACTTCGCACATATTCGCTCTCCCCTGCGACCACCAAATCCCCTCCCTCCCTAGCGACCACCAAATCCCCTCCCTCCCCGGTGACCACCAAATCCCCTCCCTCCCTGGCGATCACCAAATCCCCTCCCTCCTCGGCAACCACCAAATCCCCTCCCTCCCCGGCGAGCCCCCCTCTTCGGCGACGGCGGCGGCATTGGCGGCTGTAGGCTCACGGATAAGGCTCCTTGAACTATGTCCTCGCATATCTACTACTGCACATCTGTGTTCGATCTAGGTCACCACGTCTGTGCTCTAGGTCACCGACGACAGGTCTAGGCGCCAGGTAAACACTCGATCTTGGTCTAGGCCCCAGGTAAGCACTCGATCTAGGTCTAGGCCCCAGGTAAACACACGATCTAGGTCTAGGCCCTAGGTAGGATGAACTATGAGGATTGTAGGTAATGCGACATTAAGGCTAGGGAGATACATGCGAAGGTTCTAAAATTGTTCCGACTAGCACTAACTGTACACATCGCATCCCCGTTCTATCGTAGAAATAGTCATCCTCAGACTTCTTAATGATCTTCAGATGGACCACAAGGTGCTGAACCCCAAAAATTTGGAAGTTATTGCGCAAAACATCATGGCGATGGCACCGAGAAATTGCAAGCGGCGGTACAATGTTCCATCTTATGACGAGGTGAAGCAACCTGTAGCCAAGGGACCTTACTAGAGGTTAGAGTCATTGACATTGGATTAAAGTTACAGTCATTCTTATACCGCTATAGATTACTTTCTAATATATGCTTTCTGGGTCCACCGATGAAGGGCGGGGAGGACTTCGACGATTACTGCGTGTTTGGAAACAACATGGAATTGACTTCAAACCAAGCTGCGTATCTCAGAGAAATTTCAGGACACAAGCCACCTATACCACACTATATGTGCAAGATGAAAAAGTCAAATGTCATCCCTAGGAAGGCCAAGATGGTAAACTTTTGAGATTTGACTCTTTAAGGGTGTGTTTGTATCAAAAGAATAAATACTACAAAATTCCTATGCATAACTTTCCTACACTACAATCCTATAGGATTTTCAAACAAGAGGTGAACCTCTTGGAAAGATTCCTACGTGTTGATGACAACTATGACATATACCTAAACCCTATAAAATTACCTGCTTTTTTCCTACGGTGCATTTTTCAAACAGCTTATCTTACCGATTCCTACATTTTTCATTCATGTAGGATGCTTACTGTCAGTCATTCTATTCCTGCACTTTTCCTATCCCAGTGTTTTACAAATCCTTTGAACCAAACGAGCCCTAAATCTACTTATGCACATTGAACTATACTTCAGCAACTAACTTGATTCTTCACATCCAGTAGTTTTCAGCTAGGTACATCAATGCCCACCTCAACAAGTATCTACCGTTGGAGATTCCTGTCATATTCGCACATCATGTAGGACGTAAGTATGTTCAGTTCATCCAAGGCAGGAATGATGTTGCCCAAATAGCAAGCAACTGGTCAAATGTTGTCGAGGCTGCTCAAATCAAAAAAAGGGATTTGACCGTCTTCACCTTCTTTGAGGATCTCATGTCTGCCTTCATGTGTCATGTAGGTCGTGTGAAATGAGGGCACATAGTACCTGGTTATGCGGGTTGGCTTCATGTGAACTTGTAGTCGGTTTGGAACTGAATGTGAACCTGCAGGTCATGTACTTGGTTTGGAACTCTTTGTGATTCTGGTTCTCTAGTTGGTTTGGAACTATATGTCAACCATGTTCACTATATATTTGTAAGATTGTGTTCTATCTCCATGTTGCTATGCGTTGTGTTCATTGTTGCTGTAGTTTCTTGTACTTTCACATTTTGCTTCTTCGTGTGATCGACAACATGCGTATAAGAAATATGAAGTAGTGCTATGTTTGAAACGTAGTTGTCTTGTCCAGCTGTTGTGGCTTTTAGTAAAAACATCAGTTTATTTATTGAAGGACTACTGATTTAGGACATTCTCATAAGAATGGAAAAGTAGTAGCTTTGTCGAAATAGAGTCCGCTGGTCCAGTGGTTACAAACCCTCGACCAACGAGTGTGCTCGCGAGTTTGAACCTTGTTCAGGGTACTCTGTTTTTTATGCCATCTTTAATTTATACCAGATGTACCGATAGCTAGGCCCGGCTAACACTCTGAGAACAACCCGTTAAACCCTACCGTTCAAACCGAGCTGAGAGGTGGGGTGCGGGCACGGATGGCCCGGTCGTCAAAAAAACAAACAGTCAACCAAAGGCCCTTGACGAATTCCGTGACGATTTTATGCGGGACGAAATGCCGAACTGGGCTTCAGGGCCTCGAACGAAATCCGCGACGAATTTTTGTCGATGAAAACCTCGAACATCATGGATACCTGGGTTGGAGGCCCTTCGAGTGCGTTGCGATGAATTGGCCCAGAACATCAGGCATCTATGACGGTTTTACAGTGTGTCATGAATAAAACATCATGAATCGTCCAGATTCGTGTAGTGTGCGGGGTGGACACGATCTAAGAAATCCTCATTAATACTCAAAGAAATAGAAGTGGGGAGATTTTCTACTTTGCTGAGATCTGGAATGGGGTCGAACAGGTCCTGCAACACCACTTTCGTGGTGGATTCTAGGTTCGTGGCCGGCCTATAATACGTAGAAGAGGAAGAGAAAGAAGTGTTGAACGTACAACACCTTCGCAACTATCCACACATACGAGGAGGAGCGTCGGCGTTGGACTGCTAGGTTTGGTACGACGGCAGGACTGAAATGGAGCTAGGGTTTCCAACACATGGAATGACCTAACCGTGTGCTCTAAGAACCTGTGCCCCAGCTTATATAGAAAGTGAAAGTGGGCTCCACTCACTTGTGGCCCATTCACTAAAAGGCCTATATTAGTCATTATGAGTCCAACTCACTGACTCAGTCTGTTTCCAATTTGGGTCCAACCAAAACTTGCTCCCGCTCTTAAGTGTGTGACCCGACAAGTTCATGGTGACTCGAACACGATCCGAGTCTCACTCATGACTGATTAGTCGGTAGCGGCTCCTAGAAGAACGTGCCAACTCACAAGTACCAAGGAGTCATGATGACATACCTTCTAATGCAACTTTCTTCCAAGTCCCTTTGGCCTCACGATATGCCTTGTCGAACTATAGGCGAATAATCGGTCCGGGATAACTGATTCATCTGTCTAACTTTTAGTCGATCGCCTCAGTTAACACTTAACCGAGTCATGCATGGATATGCTTTACGAATCATATATTCTGAGAGGGCCTAGAGAATATCTCACCAGTCGGAGGGGCAAAATCCCATCTTGGTCATCCATATCACGCAGCTTGATTCTCAGTCGACCCAAACTCTGCCTTTATAACTTCCCAATGACGGAACAACGTTTGACAGAACCTAAGTTGGTGATCCTCAACTCGGAATGTGCAATAAGCTCAGGTTACTAAGGATTACATTGATTGAGACATACAAATGACGACTTGTTCGTTGCATCTCAATATGGGTCAGTCCGACTGGCTAAACTCTTTAGCCGAATCCGTGCAAGTAGGAATAGCATCTCCATGCCCATGACAAGTGGAACCGAGTCATCAGCTAACTTTCACATTAGTCTAAGTTGTGTGTCCAACACAACCTCAATGACCAAGGACAATTAGTATGAGCAACATCAATATATAGTTCCACAATCGAATCACATATTCAATGATACATATCAGTAGTTCATACAAGGACAATAACAGTCTCCCACTTGCACTAGAGTCAATCATCCTACATCACATGTCAAGGTATCTAATGCACATAGCTCTCAGATGCGCCTCATGCTTCAGCTGTGGTAGCGGCTTTGTCAACAGGGCAATATTTGCATCCGTGTGTACCTTGCATAACTTGGTATCCCCTTGATCCACGAACTGGCGAATCAGGTGGTACCGCATGAGTATATGTTTGTTCTTCTGGTGTTATCTAGGTTCCTTGGCTTGTGCAATAGCACCATTATTGTCACAATACACGTCTAATTGATTGGACGAGCCCTGAACCACACCAATATCCATGGGGAAATTCCTCATCCAAACGGCTTCCTTTGCCGCCTCCGAGGCAGCAATATACTCATCCTCTGTCGTAGACGCAGACACCATCTCTTGCTTGGAACTCTTCCAGCTCACAGCCCCTCCGTTTATCACAAACACATATCCAGATTGCAAACGAGAATCATCCGAGTCAATGAGATAACTCGCATCCGTGTAACCCCTTACACTGAGTTCATCCTCACCTCCATAAACCAGGAACATATCCTTAGTCCTTCTCAAATACTTAAGGATATTTTTAGCCGTTGCCTAGTGGATATCTCCAGGGTCAGCCTAGTATCTGCTCACAAAACTTAGAGCATAGGAAACATCCGGCCTAGTACAAATCATAGCGTACATGATGGATCCGACTACAGAAGCATACAAAATCTCACTCATCCGACTTTGCTAATTAGTTGTCGAAGGACACTGAGTCTTGCTAAGTTCTACACCATGGGACATCGGTAAGAACCCCTTCTTAGATGATTCCATGTTGAACTTCTTAAACACTTTGTCCAAATATGTACTCTGACTCAATCCAATGAGCCGCCTTGATCTATCTCTATAGATCCGGATTCCTAGTATGTAAGTCGCCTCACCCAAGTCTTTCATCGAAAAACTACTTTCCAATGATTCCTTGGTTTCTTGCAACATCTGGACATCATTTCCAAACAGTAATATGACATCCACATATAACATTAGAAAGTTTACTTTGCTCCCACTAAACTTAAGGAGATATGCCCTAGAGGCAAATAATAAATAGGTTTTTGTTGTCATATCTCAATTAGTTTATAATAGTTTCATATTGTGCTATAACTGTACCAAGTAGAAACATTGGTGCATGTGTGGTATGAAACAACCAAGTCCCTAGTAGCCTCTATTCATACTAGTTCGTTGGTCATGAGGATGGTATGGGTTTCAAGATCATGGGCATTTATGCCAATTGACAATGGGGTCATATCATTGGAGAATGATTTGATGGACATTCCTCAAAGGATTGCAACACGATCAAGTCATATAGTTCATTGTTGCAACAGCTAAATATACACTCCTAATTCCTTAGACCGTGAGGCTATATCAATCACTGTCTCCCGAGAGTGCTTAGATAGCATCAAACGTCATCTGGTAATACGGTGGCAATAAAGGTGTGTTTAGGTACTCAGAGGAACCGTAGAGGCAATATATATCAAGAGCGGGATTTGTTCGCCCACATGATGGGTAAAGATACATATGGCCGGCTTGGTGATATTACATCCATAAATGTTGCAACATGTGACTCGGTCACGGGGATGTAATATCACGGTAACAAGAAAACAAAATTTGTTGTTAACGAGATTGAACAAGGTATGGGATACCATTGATCAGATCTCAGACAAGTCGTATCGAGAAATAAAAGGAATATGGATGCTACATTTACCGGTTCAAACGACATTGTCATCAGGAATGCATAGGGGTCACATGGACATCCCTGGTCCCTCTGTTGATCATTGATATAGATCATGTCTATAGCATTCCCGAGACGTGAGAGGATACACTTAAGGGTACGATGAGAGCGATCATTCGTAAGACAGAATCACAGTAGAGAAAGAGAAAGCCAGAAAGAGAGATCCGGAGTTGTTTAGAGAAAGAATAAAGGAAAAGACCCGGACAAGTGTTTTTGGATAAATGGAAATTTGAATATACATTTATTATATGTTAATTATGAATTAATATATTCTAAATAATATTTAAATTAAGATTTATAAAAGCAACTTTCATATCAGGCCAAATCCCTAGAGGGAAATAGCCTAAGAGAAAATCTGCAGAAAAAGAAAAGAGAAAAAGGAAATAGCCCAAGCGACATAGGCGCCAGATAACGCCTACCGCACGGGGCAGCAAGCAGCTGCCAGCCACCACAGCGAGCCTTCTCAACCCTGGCCCAAGGGAGCTCACGGGGAAGCAGGCGGGCAGAGCTGGCCAACGGGCCGCGGGCGAGCGAGCGTTGGCCCACCCGGGTGACGCCTCGCTGCCGCACGCGTAGCGGGCAAGCTGGGCCGCCAGGGCATTCCCTCCCACTCGAGTCGGCCAGCCAGGCCACAACACCAGCGAGCGCGAGCTGGGCCACGGTGGTGCTCCAGGCCCACCTGACTGCTCCTGTTCTTTGTTGTTGTATTGTTGGGCTGAGGCCATTTGGCCCATCCGGCTGAGATGGTTTTTCCTGATATTTCCTTTTGCCTTTTAGTCCCACATGGAGCACCTAAGAGGAAGGGCACACCTCCCTTAGCCTATATAAAGGGGTGCCTATGGGTGGACTAAAACACACCAATATTTGGAGAAGTCCTTTGGTTGACTTTGTCCTTCCCTCTCTCTCTATCCCTTGTGACCATGTCCCCAAGTCTGGGCTGTGCGAAAAAGGCACACCTGTAGCACGCTGTTGCGCTGCAGGGATTCCTAGCCGAATATCAACTTCCACACTCCCGGCGGGATCGGGGAGCCGGAGGTCTCACCGTGCACCGGATGTGTACGAAGACATGAGGCGAAACACTTGGGGCGCTTAAATGTCGTGAGTCGGAGTTGTTGCATGATGAAGAAGGAGCAAGGGGAGACCTGCGAGGAGCTTCGCAACCTTGAGGTCGGCTACGAGTACGACTACATCAACCACGTTCATGTCGGAACGTTAACCGTGTATGGTCTACAAGGGTGTGTATTCTCTACACATTGGTCGTTACCCATTACTACATAGATAGATCCTAGGCAGTTTTTGGGGTTCCAACGTAGGAATTGTTTTGTTTTCTGCTGTGGATCCCCTTAAGTGGTATCAGAGCCGATCTATGCGTAGGAGTGCTGTACGGCCAGTACGCACAAGTATTATGCGGGCATTGATCCCTTAGTTGTTACCCTCTAATGTGTACTTGTTTATATCACGGTATTATTTGATGAAGCGGTCCAGACCGACCTTACGCGTATTCATACACGAGACTTGTTGCACGCTCAACATACGGCTTGTACCATATAAGTGGCTAGCGGGTGTCTGTCTCTCATTCAATAGTTGATATAACATTTGCAACGGAGGGCCGCGAAAGGGGTGTAGTATAGACAACTGTTGGATTCATGTTGTGGTTGGAAAGTTCGTAGATTAGAAATGGTTCTATTATGAAATCCCTAACAAGCACGTAAAACTTGCAATAGATAAAGTAGAGACATCTAACTTTATTTTGCATGAGGGCATGTGATTATGATATGGTATTGGTCGTTACAAAGGTAAAGTAGTTTACTTTTCTGTTACTAAGTTGTATAGTAATAGTCATCGTTCCGATGGACGACATGGTGGTGGCGTCGTGGAATTGGCTTCAAACTAAGGGAAAGATGGAGATCATGCCGGAGCGCTCGATGGAGATCAAGGCGCAAGTAGGACCATATCATATCACAATATACATATAATGTTGATACATGTTTTACATCTTATTGTGTGCTAGTATTAAGATACTAAACGGTAGAAAATAAGATAATCCCTATTGAATTCCAATGTTCCGTGTTCCCCTTGTGTGTGCGCCACCAAGAAAGTTCTTCATTATGAGGCCGATCGTGATGATCGGGGGTCAGACATATCTACGTTCACATACAGTGGGTGTAAGCCATGTTGCACGGTGAATACACACAAGTTAGATTTGGTGAGCCTAGCATGTTACAAATACGTGGCCTCCGAACACAAGAGATCGAAAGATCAAGCATGAGTCACATGGATGATGTGATTGGCATTAGAGAATGTCTACCTTTGAGGCTGCACGGATGGCCGTGATGATCGGGGGAGGTGCAGAGGATAGGGATCATGTGATCACTAAAATCGTCCAGGGGATGACAGTTTTAGTGGAGATATTATGAACTTAGTCTAGATGTCTGTTTTCAAATATCTTAATAGATCATGGCCTATCCCATTGAGGTCCTCTGTGACCATGGGAATATATTGCTTAATGTGGAACTTAGCAGAAGGGTCCAACTTCATAGATTAATACCCACGCCTAAGGGATATCCTCGTAAAAGGTGATCTTCTCTTCGTGATAAAATAACCATTAGGAGATAATTCGATGACTTCGGAATGTTTGTGTTTTCTCCATAATCATCCAATAAGCCATTTTCCATTCGATGGAGAATTGGACTCCAATTTTTTGTTATGCAAAATCTGGCACATAAAGTATGAGCCGATGGATGGGTTTTCCTCCATCATGGATGAAAAAGGATATTTGGAAAATCACTTGGCGATCTTGCATTAGAGTTATGAACTCTTATAAGGGCTTGATTTCAAAAGGAGGTCATGGATGAAAAAGGTATATGTTAGATATACAAAATTATAAATGTAATTCTTGCAAAACTCGTTGCAGTTTGCAAATATTTGATACTTGTCTTGCTTTTTGAAAACAGGACGATCTACTTGAGAATTGATAGAATTGAGGCAATGTGACTTGATGACGGCAAGCAAAATAGTTGATGGCCGACATCACCCCTTTTCCTCAAAGTTTATCATTTGGATTAGTCGACTTGGATATAAATTTGTAATCCATGTTTGTGTGTCTTGCTTTTGGTGAGACGATTATTCATATGAACAAGTTACAAGCTAGTTTGTAGTATTCTTATGAACAATACCGTTATGGTCATATTACTATTATAAATAAGTTATTCTCAACACTATGTTAATGATAATAGTTTAAGCATCTATAAAAGGACTAGAATGCTAAAAGATATCCAAAGTTTAATAATGAAATTACACTATAGTTTAAGTCATTTAGGTTATTGCATGTTCTTCATTGTAAATGAAGATCGGGGTCCTAGATGCTTAATCTAGAGACTTTGCAGAACCATGCCTCGTTGGGCAGAATGACTAAAACTCCGCATTCTGGTAAAATAGTGATATGCGAAGAAATGTTGAACTTTATATATAGTGATGTATCGTATTTTCAACAAATAGTGGAAATCATTAGTTAATTGTGGACTTAAGTGAATAAGTGTATTTACTTAATGAAACATAAGTTTGAAACAATTTGAATTGTTCAAATGAGTTCAGAACAAAGAGGGATATTGAAATTAACAAGAATATGAAGTCTCTTTGATTTGATCGACATGACTAAGTATTCAAGTTAAGTTTAGCATAAAAAGGACTTATGAAAGATGTTTCACAAATTATGATAATTGGACGAATTAAAACAGTGTTGAAATATATAAACATCATAATCATTATGTATTAGATACATATGGTATAGTATTATCTCTTATCGGGGTTATAGTTGTCGTTTAGAGTTAGAGATCAAAAGAAGTAAACACTCATTTTAAATACAAAGGAACATCTAAATATTCGTGGAAACAACACCATAAGAGTTATGGCACATTCGAGTTTCTGGAGATTTTGATAAGTCAAAGTCGTGGCGAATAAACAAGTCTTTGTAGAGCATTCTTAGGAAGCTATGAATGCATCTTCCACAAAGGGGGAAACCTACTGTTGTCCAGAGTTAACGTGTCTTGATGAAGATACAAGTGGAAGAAAGTAAAAGATCAAAACAAGGTATTTGACCTTACCTCCGAATTGTTGAGTGGTGCAGCGAAATTTGTTTCGTGAAACCAAACTCTACAAGTAGAGGACAAACCAATGATAATGATCATAAAGTTTCAGCGAATACTCTTACTAAAGAAAGTAGGATTCAACTACATATTCTACAAGTTTGTGGAATTATATTGTTGATCCAATTGTCATGTTTTTAACAAGACATACCTACGAAATACAAAGAAGCGTGATGGACCTAAGTACGAGAAATGAATGGTCATTGAAATCTCGTTAGTGGAATTCTCGATTTGATGATGATCAAAGAATTTTGGAATGTCCAAGATTATCGAGAGGACCTGGATTTGAGTGGGAGTAAATCAGCTTGGCTAAATCATAATATGTAGCTGACATATTTTGAGTGGGAGCTAAGTGAAATCCCTAGATCTCAAATATGAATGTCATATTTGAGTGGGAGCGTGAAATCATTCTATGATATGTGGACTACGTATGTGAATGATGTGATTGGTGTTAATAACGTTTAAGTTAGATAAATAAGGATGAAGTTGAAGTATTAAACAATGAGATCTATCGAGATAGAATGGTGAGTTTAATAAACACTGAATGTCGAATGCTTCCTGGACTTGATTCTAAAAGATGTTCAGAATGTCCTAAGACAAGATTCTAAAGAAGCTCAGAATGGAACAAGGTAAGAAAGAAGTTCTTACTATATGAAGCATTGAGTTAGTATTGCAACTATGGTTGAAAGAAAGAGATGTGTTGCATCTCCTATGCCTCAGTCATAGGTTCTTCCATACAACCATGTTGTATACTTGACGTAATGTGACCCGAGGTTCTGGTTGGTAGGACAAAGTCTTAAATGTAAGAACGTGTTTCTAAGTGATTTCTGAGTTGATCACTGAACCAGAATTAAGTTTCTACTTAAATGGCAAGAATTAAAGTAAGTGGCATAGATGCATTTCATGCACTAGGATCTACATAGATATAGAAGTATAAAGGCTCCATCTGATGTGATGTATAATGTTATGGCGGGACTAGTTCGTTTTTGACGTAGAATGATGTGTCCCAGGGCACAGTGTCCATGAGAAATCCCTCGAGGTTGATTTAAAGTCACTATAGGCTCCTGGAATCTGGCCTCATTCTACGGTCATAACTGTCGTACATACGCAAAGGATAGCAAATTGTGTTTCGAAGTTTAGATGACAACAGCGAAAACGACCGTCATTATAAACACTAGAAACAAAGTCTCACTTTGTTGCCAAACAAATGCTTTGACCCATTATACGATAATGGTGTGAATGTCAAAATTAGAAAGACATTAACAATTTACAAAAGACATAATGATCTGGTAAAAACAGAACATGGACATGATGTTTCCCATGAGCATGCATGATCTATAAACGCATATGTTATATGGTTTATGATAAGTAAAATGCGAGCTAGATTATTTGTACTCTAGTGCAAGTGGGAGACTAAAGGAGATATGCCCTAGAGGCAAATAATAAATAAGTTTTTATTGTCATATCTCAATTAGTTTATAACTAGTCATTAACCCGTGCATCTGCACGGGCTAGTATTATTGGCAGACGCTAAGCCTTGTTTAAATAATATCTATTGCAGCATAAAAATGAATGAATTATTATTTTGAATATACTTTTACAATAAGATCGCTATGAGTATATAGCATTTTTGCTTTTCTGCAGACATGTGCAAAATTATTTAGTATATTAATGGTTGGACCATATGATTTTGAAGCATTAATGACCAAAACACATTGGGCTTTGAATCACCATGACGCTACTGCTATATAACCCAAGTAATCCAAAATCACAAATGAGTAGTACTGAAATTAGTATTGTTATGTTTTCTAACAAATACAAAAATAATGAAGAATAGTAAATAATATTTTTATGGCAATTCAAAGAACTTGTAAATATTGGATCATACGTGGACAATATCATATACTACCAATTAAGAGGAGAGTACAATAACCAACCTTGCTTTTGACCCATGCTCACGACTGTCTAATAATACGAGGTTATCTAGCAGTTCCAATAGACACTGAAAAATCAGGAATATATTATTTAGCTGACCAAATATTTGTAGGAGCGATGTAGAAAAATTAAATTTATAAAAGCATTAAATTCAAGAAAACAACATGGTCGACACCATATCTCAATCGTCTTGTGATAACAAATTTTAATCGGAGGCGTATACCAAATATAATTTTTTTACATCTGCTCTCAAAAGTTAGAACCATATAGCTGAACATATTACAAATTAAACTCGAAGTTTAAAAGCAATAGTTGAAAATAACATGACTGGATTACATAGATGTGTATTGAAAATTGGGGTTATTATTAGAAAATGAGACATATAGTACTCCCTCCGTCCCAAAATAAGTGACTTGAGTTTGTCTAGATTCGAAATCTAGACAAACTCACGTCACTTATTTTGGGACCGAGGGAGTATTGAATATCATACACAGCTATCATTAGGTAGGACTTCAATATTTTAGCTAGCTGTCAGCTATTCGATCCTACTACATACGCACAAGGACAAAACCTTTTCTTTCAGAACCACATCGCCCGAACTTGAGAAATTGATGCATGCAGTAATCGATCAGTCAAAATTGGATTCAGATGCTCACAACCATATTCTAAACTAAACTCAAGGAAACAGTCTGCTTGAAGTGAGGAGCAAATAAAAAAAATTACTTAGGGGTGGAAGTGTAACCGAACCTGTCTATTAACTTTCTGTGGACTTCTGCAGGATCTTCCATGTGTTCCTGTTGGAAGAATCATCGATCTCTTTTTTTAAGGAGAGACATCAGCAATCCGGAATACACCCGTACTGTTTAAATTCTAAAAAGGTTCTATTTATTAGCATCTAAACCTCTAACATATGGCAAACTTTAAGAGCATTACAATGTTTCATATTGTTAGCTTAACTCTCTAAAACGTTACGTTGTAACCCATATGGCATCCCCGTGAGATCCTGAGTGAAAATTTAGCTTTGAAAGCCATACAGTTGGCAAAAAAATAATTAATTAACATCAATAATCACATATATCCATCGATTCAGGCTACGGTACCGTCAACATGCAGCAGTCAAAAACGATGGTACATCTAGAAGAGCTTTGCACCGTCACATTATATTGAGTGCACCAAATAACTATCAGTGCGTGTTCTCCGATGTGGTATTGAACGGGTGGAGAGTGGAGACACCCGATGACACAATCGATGGTATTCCATATGCGCTTCTCAGAATCTCAGTCTTGATTTTTTTCCCAGATAAAAGCAACAAACGATTAGAGAGGCCAAAAACAATGGAAGGATCTTGCCCGCGCTGTGTAAGAGGAATCAATTCGTAGATTATTTAGGAAGCCTAATTTTTTGCCAGAACGATGAAGACGCAGCGACCGGAGAAGATAAATTTTCTAGGGTATCAAAGAGAGGAAAGCCGAGTTATGTGGGCAGGCGAAAGATTGGAGCACGACTAGGCTGTTCAGCGAGGTGGGCAGTAGGGGATGCATTGCTAGGAGGCAAATCAGAGACGAGAGACCACGGAGAATACACATTGAGTCTTTTTTTTAAGGAAGGATTGCGGCTTGGTAGAGATCAGATACGTATTTAGTTAAAAAAGATCAGATTTGTAGTTATTGTGCCTCCAGCCGTGTTTACAAAACGAACGTCCTAACGTGTCTAAGTGACTTTTTATGTTACGTAAATCACGACTCTCTTGACTAATCCTAACCATAAATTCTAGATCCAATAGTCTTAATTAATTTGATGATGTGGATTAATGTGGAGCTTTCTACGGTGCCTCCAATTAGTAAATATATAAGATAGTTTCATATTGTGCTATAATTGTACTAAGTAGAAACATTGGTGCAGGTGTGGTATGAAACAACCAAGTCCCTAGTAGCCTCTATTCATACTAGTTTGTTGGTCATGAGGATGATCTGGGTTTCAATATCATGTGCATTTATGCCAATTGACACGGGGTCATATCATTGGAGAATGATGTGATGGACATTCCTCGAAGGATTGCAACATGATTGATATGTTGCTAACGTATCCATAATTTTGGATGTTCCATGCTTAGTTTTTATCTTCTTTCTTATGCTTTGTGCTAACTTTGAAGTATTTTTCATACACTTTCTTGGACTAACCTATTAACAAGGTGTCATAGTGCCAGCTGCCTGTTTTTTGCTGTTTTTGGTTCCAGAAAAGTCAGAAAATGAATATTCTCGGAATTAGACGGGACAAAATCCAAAGTCAGTTTTTCACCGAGGGGGACATGGAGCCAGAATACGAGACGGAGAGGGGCCAGGGGCGTCCACACCACCTAGCCCGCACCAGGGGCCTGGCCTGCGCCAAGGGATGGTGCGGCCACCCGAGGCACCCCCTCGGACTCCCCTTTCGCCTATAAGATGCCTTCGATACAGAAACCCTAAGGATCCGATCAAAATTCGACGAAAGAGTATGTAGCCGACGTCATCTCCGTCCCAAGATCAGGAGGGATCTGAAGCTCTTTCCGGCACCCTACCGGAGAGGAGAATTCACCCTGGAGGCCTTCTTCATCACCATGCAAGCCTTCGGTGTGATGTGTGAGTAGTTCATCTTGGTTCTTCTCCTTTGTGCTATCATGTTTAGATCTTGTGAGCTCCGTTCATGATCAAGATCATCTATTTGTAATCCTACATTTTGTGTTTGCGGGGATCCGATGGATATTGAGATGCTATTTCAGATTGATTATTGATTCTATCATGTCTTTGTTATTTGTGATCTTGCATACTTTCCGTTGTTAGTAGCTATCTTGGCCAAGTAGATGCTAGCAACTCCAAGCGTTAGTATTTATGCTCGATAGTGGGTTCATGCCTCTAGTAATCTGGGGAAGTGACAGAAATCTCTAAGGTACTAGATGTGTTGTTGGTACTAGGGAGAAAACAACAATCCTTTGTTCATAGAACAATCATATTGTTTACTTTACACGCAATGCGTAATGCAATTATTTGTTGCTTGCAACTTAATACTCGAGGGGGTTCGAATGATAACCTGAAGGTGGATTATTAATCATAGATGCAGTTAGATTTCGGTCTTTGTATAATGTTGTAATGCCCAATCGAATCTCAAAGGAGTCAAGATGATTAGTATATGCATGTATGCTTTGTCGATGTTTGTCAATTGCCCCGCTGTAATTTGTTCACCCAACATGTTATCTATCTTAAGGAGAACCACCACTAGTGAACTATGGACCCTGTTCCTTTCTTTTACCATCAATCTACAACTATTTACTGTTTTCCGTTTACTTTCTTCAAGCTTTACTTTCTTCCACGCGGTACGTTTAATCCTTTGTTTTTAGCAAAACCGGTAAGATTGACAACCTCATTGTAAGTTGGGGGCAAAGTTCTATGGTTGTGTTGTGCAGGATTCCAAGTTGGCAACAACACCTTAGAGGTGTTTCCTTGCTCCTACTGGTTCGATAACCTTGGTTTCATAACTGAGGGAAAACTTGCTCATGTGCTCATCATACCTTCCTCTTGGGGTTCCCCAATGAGCTCGATATATTTTGGCCCATCAAGCATATTTTATGCCGCCGTTGCCGGGGAGTCAAGGACATCTTCACAAGAGGAGTCCCTCATAACCAATCTCTTTACTTTGTTGTTTTTATTTTTCTTAGTTTATTTTTCTTGCTTTGTTTGCTTGTTTCTTTATCAAAAACACAAAAAAAATAGTTTTACAAGTTTGATTTATTTACTAAAAACACAAAAAATTAAGTCTTTCTATAGTTGTTACCTCTTTCCTAACTCACCATGTTGATCCCTAAGTTCACCCTGAAAGACCTTTCAATAGGTAGTGTCTCTATAATTGGAAAACATAATATTGAAGAATTCTTTAATCATGTTAGTAAGCATGAGGATATTGAGGATAGACCCCTTGCAGAACTTGCTCCAAATTATGAAATTGCTGCAGCTTCTTTAGTTCACATGTTGGAAGCTAGGTTTGTTAAGCTTAACCCCTTGATGCAAGTAATGTTTCTTAAACTTAAGGAAATTGAGGACATTGAAAAGAGAGATTTTATTTTGGAAACTTTGCTTAAGTAATTCTATGATGTTGCTAAGGAAGCTAGAAAAGTCTTTGAACGTTTTAATATGCTAGGCTCCTGAGTAGATGTCATTGGTACACGAGAAAAGATGAACAAAACCGAACATAATGGGGAGGAAACTAAGATACCAATACCTTTTAAACTTGCAGCAATGCATCAAGCCATAGAAAAGAATCTAGATTGGATTGTTCCTGAAAACCCATTTGATGAAAATAGTTAACCCAAGAGCATTGAGAGAGGATCCTCTAGGACTTATTTGGATGAGATACCTTGCCTTATTAAAGATATTTCTAGTATCACTCTTAATGCTTCTTCATTTGAGAACACTTGATTCCTTTCTTGCTTCTTATGCCTAACTTAAAGGCATTAAAGAAAAGTACTTATTGGGAGATAACCCAAAAGTTTTAGATGAGTCTTGGAAGTTATTACCTCTGTAATAACTGCTTATTATCCTTTTTATTTGCTTTTTGTGCCAATAGTAACCTCTAATGAGAGAGAAGTAATGCTTGGGAAAGTTGCTGTCCCGAAACATATTTTTGTTCTTCACCGTAAAAATTCGTGTAAAATCTCTGTATGTCGTTTTGAGGCGTGAACTTTTGTGCTTCTGCCCCAGGTTGTTATCTAACTTTCTTTTTGATTTGAGAAACAGAAGGTCTTCGAAAAAATCCTTCTTCACCTGCTGGTCTGTTTTGACAGATTTCTGCCATTATTTGCATTTGCTTCTTGTTGGTTCCTTTTTGAGTTCTTTTGGGGAATTGAGCTTTTTTGAGGGAAGTGCTACAGTATCTTGTGTTTTAATGGAAGTTTATTGGTGTTGAAACTGAACCCAAAGACTTATTATCTTGAGTGCACTAATCTTGAGGCTATCAATCACTATCTCCCGAGAGTGCTTAGATAGCATCAAACATCATCTGGTAATATGGTGGCAATAAAGGTGTATTCAGGTATTCGGAGGAACCGTAGAGGAAATATATGTCAAGAGCGGGATTTGTTTGCCCACATGACGGGTAAAGATACATACGGCCGGCTTGGTGAGATTACATACATAAATGTTGCAACATGTGACTCGGTAACAGGAAAACAGAACTTGTTGTTAACGAGATTGAACAAGGTATGGGATACCATTGATCAGATCTCGAACAAGTCATATTGAGAAACAAAAGGAATATGGATGCTACATTTACCGGTTCAAACGACATTGTCATCACGAATGCATAGGGGGCACATGGACATCCCTAGTCCCTCTATTGATCACTGATGTAGATCATGTGAAGAGCATTCCCGAGCCGTATGAGGATACACTTAAGGGTACGATGAGAGTGATCATTCGTAAGATGGAATCGCAGTAGAGAAAAAAAGTCAGGATCGTTCCGCGGAGAGATCCGAAGTTGTACGGAGAAAGAATAAAGGAAAAGACCCAGAAAAGTGTTTTCGGATAAATGGGAATTTGAATATACAATTATTATATGTTAATTATGAATTGATATATTCTAAATAATATTTAAATTAAGATTTATAAAAGTAACTTTCATATCAGGCCAAATCCCCGGAGGGAAATAGCCTAAGAGAAAATCTGCAAAAAGAAAAGGGAAAAAGGAAACAACCCAAGGGACATAGGCGGAAGATGACGCCTACTGCACGGGGCAGCAAGCAGCTGCCAGCCGCCGCAACCAGCCTGCTCAACCCTGTCCCAAGGGAGCTCACGGGGGAGCGGCCAGGCAGGGCTGGCCAACGGGTCGCGGGCGACGCCTCGCTGCCGCGCACGCAGTGGGCAAGCTGGGCTGCCAAGGCATTCCGGTCCACCCGGGTCGGCCAGCCAGGCCACAGTGCCAGCGAGCGCGAGCTAGGCCGCGGTGGTGCTCGAGGCCCACCCGGCTGCTCCTGTTCTTTGTTGTTGTACTGTTGGGCTGAGGCCATTTGGCCCATCCGGCTGAGATGGTTTTTCCTGATATTACCTTTTGCCTTTTAGTCCCACATGGAGCACCTAAGAGGGAGGGCACACCTCCCTTAGCCTGTATAAAGGGGTGCCTATGGGTGGACTAAAACACACCAATATTTGGAGAAGTCATTTCGTTGACTTGTCCTTCCCTCTCTCTATCCCTTGTGACCATGGCCCCAAGTCTGGGCCGTGCGAACAAGGCACACCTACAGCACGTCATTGCGCTGCAGGGATTCCTAGCCGGATATCAACTTCTGCACTCCCGGCGGGATCAGGGAGCCGGAGATCTCATCGTGCACCGGATGTGTATGAAGACACGAGCTGCAACACTTGGGGCGCTTAAATGTCGTGAGTCGGAGCTGCTGCACGATGAAGAAGGAGCAAGGGGTGACCTACGAGGAGTTTTGCGACCTTGAGGTCGGCTACGAGTACGACTACATCAACCACGTTCCTCTCGGAACGTTAACCGCGTATGGTCTACAAGGGTATGTATTCTCTATGCATTAGCCGTTACCGCATTATTACATAGATAGATCCTAGGAAGTTTTTGGGGTTCCGACGTAGGAAATTTTTTGTTTTCTGCTGCGAATCCCCTTCATAAACTTCTTGTATAAACAAGAATCATGATCACTCTTGATGAAGCCAAACGATTTGACTACCTCATCAAAGCGAATATTCCAACTTTGAGATGCTTGCTTCAACCCATAAATGGATTTTTGAAGCTTGCATACCTTGTCAGCATTAACCGGATTGACAAAACCCTAGGGCTGTATCATATACACGTCCTCGGTTAAATTTCCATTAAGGAAAGCTGTCTTGACATCCATCTTCCATATCTCATAGTCGAAATAGGCTGCTATATTAACATGATCCAAACTGACTTAAGCATCGCTACGGGTGAGAAAGTCTCATCATAGTCAACTCCTTGAACTTGTCGGAACCTGATGAGGGTTTAACTTGCCAATGCACATTGTTATGGACTTGGGTTTTGGAGAAGGAGGGAGCGCTGGAGGCATCAATCGACTAGCAAACAAGCACACAGGGACGCGAGGTTTACCCAGGTTCAGGCCTCATAGAGGTACCTACTCCTGCTTGTCTGCTCTTGGAATTATCGAAGGAATCGAAGATTACAAGGGTGCGCAGATGCAATCTGGCAATGGTTGTTGAAACTAGGGTTGTGATTATCCTCCTAGCCACCCCTCCTAGCCTTTATATAGATAGGCTAGGTCTTAGGTAGCAGGTCGAGTCGGTTATAGACTAGGGTTTTTCCCTTTGAACATTCTATCTTTAGGCTTCTTCTTGCGTTACAAGCAATCGAAGAGTCCGTGGATCACCTGAATCCTGCATTGGGCCTTGGCAACGCCATGGGCTTTTACCGTATCTGGACCGTATATGCCAAGCTCGAGTACCTATAAGGTATACCCATGTCACTAGCCCCTGAGTGTCCAGTGGAATCACAGATTCGACTGGAGACTTTATGATGTCTTTCGAGTGCGTGACCGAGTATATTTTTGAGTGCTCTGTCTGTGTCATAGGGATTGTTGATATACATGCATGTTTTACCCGATGTATCTGTATCAGTTAACTGCCTTAGGGCAAAACAACGCAATCTAATCAAACTCGAGTCCCCGGACTCGAATTCGGAAAAGTGCTGGCATAATTCGACTCAGGCCACGAAGGTCTTACAGGAGTCGAATTCCAGTGTACAAATGTGAGCACTCGATGCGTCCATCAAGGCATGTTCATCGTGCCTGCAGGCACAGATACATTTCTAGTAGTGCGCAGCAGATGCGTTGCCAGGCCTTATTCAGGTCTTATCTTCATGCTGTAGGCGTGGCATCTGAATTTTGTCATCGCGAAGATGAATCCGGGTGGCCCATGAGACGTAATCTCTTTGTAGGGAAAATATGAGGCGGAGTCGCCATTGCATGTGAGTGTGGATGTTATCGACACACAGTACAACATACAGGGAAAAATAATCATAGGGTGCGCGACCAGCGCTCCCTATGGGAGTAGCCCCCGAGTGCCTATTCAAGTCGTAGACTCGAGTGGGGACTAAAAACTTTCTGCGACTGCTGTCATCTTTGTTTCTTGTTTCATTCGAATATGCTTCTAGCACTCCCTATGGGAGTAACCCGTAATTCACAATCGAATCGTTGATTCGAGTGATGGGTTTTTGTGAAGTTTGTACACCTGCATAAAAATTCTTTCATGTGCGCGGACAGCGCTCCTGTTAGGAGTAGCCCCCGAGTGCTTGGTTGAGTCGAAGACTCGAGCAAGAACTAGAGTAGTCAAAATCTTCTTCTGCTGAAATCGATGACAACAGTGCTGACGATGTGATGACTTTAGTTGCCCGCGTGATCTGTTTTGACGAGACGTGACGAGCGGTGGGTCCCACTTTGTGACTTTGATTTGACTGGGTGTGTGTAATATTCTGTTTTAACGTGTCTCCTCGATTTCTGCGCGTAATGGGAGTAGTGGGGGACGGTTCATGGTTCACCTTCTCCACGTGTCGATGGCAATGTGCGCCACGCGTTTAGTAGGGCTTTTGCTGGCCGTTGGATGACATCCGCGAGGAGGTTAAGTAGCAGCACAACTGCGGTAATTTTTCCTCATATCAATTCTTGCTCATGCCTCCTTCGCAATTGCTGCTCTTTCTACTTCCTTGCGCGCTTCCTCTTCGTGGCACTGGACCAGATTAGAGTTTTCCCCAGTTACTTCCTGCGCTCGCACCGCCATCGAAAGATGGGCAAGAAGAAAAGTGTCGCCGCGGGATCTACGGCCACCATTGATGCCGCCAAGAAGAAGGGCGGCACCACTACTGTGGGCACCAGCACCACCGCCGCTGGGAAGAAGAAAGGTGCGGGCACCCGCGTCACCAACGGCTCCAGGCGCGCATCTGTCATCAAGTCCTCTGAGCTGCACCTTCTTCGTCAAGATGGAGCTCTTCCGTCCACGGAAGATGACTCGCGAGTGCCTGGTGATGAGGTAATCCCTCGCCCTCCTGCGGGTTTCCGAGTGATGTTCCTTGCGTTCGTCATTCGAGGTATCTCTCTCTTCCTCTGCATCCTTTTGTCATGGGTCTTCTTTGTTTCTATGGGCCCCAGCTGTACCAGCTATCCCCAAATTCAATTCTCCACATCTCTTGCTTCATCACACTTTGCGAGTGCTGGCTCGGAATCGAGCCACACTTTGGCCTCTTCAAGAAGTTGTTTAAGATCAAACATCAGTCAGCGTCTGGTTCGGTAGTCTATGACTTAGGAGGCTACGGAATCTACGTCGACTCCTCCACCGTCTACTTCGACATCAAGCTCACCGCGTCTATCCAAGGGTGGAGAAACAAGTGGATCTACATCCGCGACCAGAAGGCCGACGGAGAGCACTATGGACTCACGCCTTTCGACCCTGTGGTGGCTTGTAAGAGGAGGCATTCCTCGAAGAACATCGTGATGCATGGCAAGTCCGAGGAAACAGATGTGATGTATCAGCGTGTCTGTGACCTCGAAGGCCGCATAGGGAAATAAGAGGGTGGCACCACTCTCATTCGCACGTGGTTGCGCCGCCGCATCCAGCCTCTCCAGGCTAGGGTCCACCAGATGTACCACTGGGCTGGGGCGGGCGATGTCACTCGCATATCTGCGTAGGGAATTTCTGTGGGTGAGGTAGATAGGTGGTTGCGATTGGTGACCAAGTATACTGCCAAGGAGGATCTCCTAGGCGAACTAGTTGTGCCTCCTTTCGACGCCTCTAACCCTCCTCCTGAGGTAGAACTGTAATGTGAAGTAGTTTACTTTGTTGATTGCCACCAACTACTTGATATATAATGATGTGTCTTCTGATTGCAGGACTGGAGTGTGGCTGCTAGTTTCCCTCCTCACCCTGAAGGGATTATCCCTCGTGAAGCGGATGAGTCGAAGGAGTCGAAGTCTATAGTCCCCATGGAGGAAGAAGAGGAAGCCCCCGAGTCCGGTGATCGCGAGACTCACAAGTGTTCCCGTAGTGAGGATGCAGATGCATCCACTCTGTCAACACCGGAGAATTCTCCTACTGTTGTTCCAGAGGAGCCCTTCCCTGCCGTTCCTGTCCGCGTCATGGCTCCTCCTGCTCGGAAGAAGCTGCGATTGCCAAAGGATTCGTCGGATGACTCTTTTGTCCTTGATAAATTCAATTGGTGAGCTTTTAATTTCTGCGAGTTCATCTTGCTTTCTTTGGAGTTGCTTTTCTGAAGTAGTGCTGGACCTGTTTTGTACTCAAGCGGCGTCATCGTCTTCTGATGACGTCCAATTTGTGAAAGAATCTGGAGTCGCAGACTCCAAGGCCAAGGAGGTGGCCGCATGGTCCCCTTCTCCTCCAGCGGCCCACTCCGGCGCCAATTCTTCGAGTTCCCCACATGCTGGGGAACACCAGATGGTTGCTCGGGCGACTGCCTGACAGGAATCTCGGAGTCCCTGGAGGAACATGTGAGTGTCTTTTTTACTATTTAGTCAGTCGAATTTGTGTTGTTGGCTAACGTTGAGTCTTCGTTTCTCTTGATGTAGCTCATTATGAAGGAGTTTGCTCGCCTGGCGGAGCAAGTCCTTGCTTTGGGTCGACAGCACGCCCTGCTGGACAATCACCATCACGCAGTCGAAGGTTTGCTTTTGACTTTGTCTCTGTCTTCGTGGAAATTTGTCAAATCAATTGTTGTTATGCCATGTCCTTTGTAGGTGAGCCCAATGAACTTCTCTGTCGCATTACGTCCCTCGAGAAGGGGCTTGCCGTGGCGGAGAAAACGCGCGATGAGGCAATCGCAGCTCTGGAAGAGTCGCAGAAGCGTGAGGAAGACCTGCGCTCTTCCACTGTTGAGAGGGAGAAGTTGTTCGAAGAACAACTTTTTCGATTGCCAAGGCTCTCTCAGGTAATTTTCTGTTTGATTTGCATTGCTCCTTGTTTGACGTCATGTTGCTGTGCTGACACTCAGTGTACACAGATGCCGCTGGCCTGAGTTTTGATGCCCAGTCTCTGCGTCGTGTGGATGTTTTGGCTGGCGTCATTGCTGCAGTCGAGGACCACAGCGTTTCCCTTCAGGAGACGTTGGGGAAGGCCAAAGGTGTGCTAAGTCGCTTCCATGAGGACCTGACTCCCAAGGCCGGGCTAATCGACAATCTTGATGACCTGGTGGAATCCCTCGCTGGAGGTATTCCCGCGGAATTCAGGAACTCCCAGCGGTCTGTCAGTGCCACCATGGCACTCGCGATGGTGCAAGCCCATGGAGTTGAGTTGGATCCCGCCACGATCTCCGAGGTGATGCATGTCGACGTCGAAGGCCAGCAGGTAGTGTTTGCTCCTTTCGCTAGTATCTGCGGTAAATACGGGCCTCATCTTATTGAGATAGTCGCCAAATACTCTGAGGAGCGACGGCAAGCTAAGGCGGCAGAGACCGCGACATCTGGGGCTACCACCGGCAAATCTGTGGCATCGGAGACTACCATGGATGCGATGAAGCCCCCAAAGTCGAAGTCGAAGTCGAAGAAGCAGAATGCTCCTTAGTCGCCATGTGTAATAGCTGTAGCTAGCCCTTTGTCTGAACCATGCTTTTGTGGGGGGTGTTCCCTTGACATTTTATCAAATTTGAAGGCAGTCTTCTCTTCATTGATGTGTGATTGGTCTCATTTGCCTCTTGCTTGATTGTACCTAGGGTCCGTCGAGTCACCCACATGATTCTCCTACAGCCAATGAAACCACGGAGCAGCCGCGTTCAAAGGTGGAGGAGTTGTCGTTGCTTTCGCGACTGCGCGACCACATTAAGCAGTTGGAGCGTGAGTTTCCCAACATCCACGGTAACGTGGATGTGTGGAAGTCGAAAGCTGAGAAGGCCACCGCCCGCGAGAAGTATCTCTTGGAGGAAGTGGCGCAATTGAATGAGCAGTTTAAATGTTAGCTTTCTGTCTTCTCGTCTTGTCTTTTTAGTCAGTCGTGGCGATGCCTTGTCCTTACACTTTGCTGCTTGCTTGGTGTAGTTGTTAGCGCTCGTCATCTGCAGGATGAGAAGGACCGGGTGGCCATTCGGATGAATAACTTGACCCAGGAGCAACTGTAGGCCAGTGGTTTTTTTTGGGTGGACCATGACCACGCAGTCGCGTTGGCGACCCTGCAGGACCGTGCTTCTCGAGTGCTTAAATGCTTGAAGAAGGCACAGTCGTGCCCCAGGCACATTTATCAGACGATGTTTCCACTGGACAGCGTGCCCTCAAGCCTGTTGGCTCTCCTGGTGAAGTTTCAGGATACAAGTGCAGTCCGCGAGTGCGTGCGGCAGTAGTTGGTCGCTGTTGCCAAAGCTGCCATGTCGCTGGTGCGACTGCATCGGCCAGATGTCGACATAGCGTCTGTTGTGGCTGGGCAACCACCATCGCCAGATGGAATGACCTAGAACATGGTGCCGAACTACCAGGCAGTTGATCGGCTAGCGGAGGACATCGTTGACTTCTTTGAAGAGCAGACGAACGTTCATCTTTTGCAGCAGTAGCATGATTTGTATCCTGCACATAAGTGTACAAGTGTTGTAAAGTTCATATGATTGTATTGGGTGTATTCAGTACCCATTGAAATGTGAAGAGCTTGTTAGCTTGTGTATTTTTCGAGTGTATTGCACTCTACAGTTCCTTTTTTTAGCCTGACGTGTGTTTATCTCAGCACCTTGCCAACCTTTTAGGTGTGTTGCAACTGGGTTGGTGTTTATCAAGGGTTCGATTGGTGGTGCGTGAGCTACTCAGGATATTGCGATTTGTTTGTAGAACGGAAGTGTAAAGGATGGCGCAGCCCCCGGGTGATGAAATGGCAAGAAAATAAGAAAAGACACAAAGTTTCGGGGCACTTAGCTTTATTTATTCGCAGAATAGTAAGAGGTACAATGTGTGGCTAAGTAGACTGCCCGAATAGCCTTATTTGTAAATGTAAAACAACTGAGGGTAGAAACGACGCAGTTGCACGATATTCCAGGGGTTGGAGTACGCGACTCCGCTCTCAAAATCTTTAAGGCGATAGGCGCCACCTAGGATTACTTCTGTAATCACATAAGGTCCTTCCCAAGGGCACTCGGGCTTGAGATTCCCTTGTTGCTTCAGTCGCAGGACCAGGTCTCCTTCAACGAAGGATCTGGGGCGTAGCCTTCTACCGTGGTAGTTGCAGAGCCTCTGCTGATAGATCGTTGATCTCTTCGCTGCTATCTCGCATGCCTCGTCAAGGAGGTCGACGGAGTCTTCGAGTGCGAGATTTGACTCCTTCTCGCTATATGCAACCACCCGTGGGGCTTTGTAGCGTACTTCTACGGGTAGCACCGCTTCAGCACTGTGCACCATGAAGAACGGAGTGTATCCCGTGGCGCTGTTTGGAGTTGTGCTTAGGCTCCAGAGTACGGATTGCAGCTCGTCTGGCCAGCATCCAATGGCTTGTTCGAGTGTCCGGAAGAGTCGTTTCTTAATTCCACCACAGACGAGGCCGTTGGCCTTTTCGACTTGACCGTTGGTCTGCGGATGAGCCACTGAGGCATATCTTATGTTGATCCCTAGGTTTTCGCAGAATTCCTAGAATTCCTTAGAGGTGAAGTTTGTCCCATTGTCCGTGATGATGCTATGTGGCACTCCAAAATGGTAGAAAATGGAATCGGAGAACTTAACAGTACTGGCTCCTGATTGATTCGTCATCGGCATGGCCTCGATCCACTTGGTGAACTTGTCGACCTCGACTAAGAGGTAGACATAGCCTCCTCGCGAGGACTTTGGGAGCTTGCCGACCATGTCGAGTACCCACTGCGCGAACGACCAAGCCAATGGTATTGGCCTGAGTTCTGCACCAGGTGTGTGAGGTTTGTCCATGAATTGTTGGCAAGCGTTGTAGTGCTGGACGATGTCCTTAGCATCGTGCATGGCCGTGGGCCAGTAGAATCCAGCTTGCAGAGCTTTGGCAACCAGGACGCGACTGCCAGCATGATGCCCGCAGGTGCCTTCATCTATGTCGAGGAGGACGTCACTTCCGTCCCTGTTGGAGACGCACCGTTGAAGTACCCCAGTGATGTTGCGCTTGTATTGTTCGCCGTTGGCGTCGCTCCCTGGATTCCCTATGCCATCAGGCCGACATTGTCATCGATGATTTCAGCCACCATCGGTGACTAAGCTTGGGCGACTGCGGAGGCTCCCTTCACAAGGAACCGCCAAAAATGTCGTAGTTTTGGTCGCCACAGACGGGGACGCCGCCACCATACCCTTGGTTGCATTGGTGCCTTACGCTTCAACCTCTTGGGTTGCGACTCCTTCCTCATGCATGAAAATGTTGCCCGCGGTACCTTCTGTGGCCATCTCGCCTGTCGGGTCGAGGTTGACCTTATTTTGTTTCTTGGTGGCGAGGTCGGACGCCTCGCCGGTGTCGCCCTTCTTCTTCTTGGAAGGGTCTTCTGCCTCCTCGACGCGGCTCGAGGGGATCTTGGAAACGGTCGCACGTGTTATCCTCTTTGGCTTGCTCCTGCAAATTCAGAATAATTAGTGAGTCATAAATTCCGACGAGTGAGATAGTCACACAGCCCAACAAGACAAAGAAACTTACTTGGCGACTGAGATAACACACAATCCTATGGTGATATCCGCCGGTTTCTCCAGCTCAGGGCCGAGCGTGCGCGTTAGCCCTAACTCCAGCAGGCTCACTTGAAGCTGCGCTTTTGGTGGCCCCACTGATGGATCAAAATATATCCAGCTCATTAGGAACCCCAAGAGGAAGGTATGATGAGCACAGCATCAAGTTTTCCCTCAGTTATGAAACCAAGGTTATCGAACCAGTAGGAGCAAGGAAACAACCTCAAAGTGTTGTTTCCAACTTGGAATCCTGCACAACACAACCACAGAACTTTGCCCCAACTTACAATGAGGTTGTCAATCTCACTGGTTTTGCTGAAAACAAAGGACTAAATGTATGGAATGGAAGGAAGTAATAGTTTGCATAAAGTAAACACAAAGTAGTAAACAGTTTATAGATTGAATGTAAAAGAAAGGACCGGGATCCATAGTTCACTAGAGGTGGCTCTCCTTAAGATAGATAACATGCTGGGTGAACAAATTACAGCGGGGCAATTGACAAACATCGAGAAAGCAATACATGCATATACTAATCATCTTGACTCCTATGATATTCGATTGGGCATTACAACATTATACATAGACCATAATCCAACTGCATCTATGACTAATAATCCACCTTCAGGTTATCATCCGAACCCCTTCCAGTATTAAGTTGCAAGCAACAGATAATTGCATTAAGCAAAGTGTGTAAAGTAAACAATACGATTGTCCCATAGACAAAGGATTGTTGTTTTCTCCGTAGTAGCAACAGCATATCTAGTACCTTAGAGATTCCTATCACTTCCCCTGATTACTAGAGGCATGGACCCACTATCGAGCATAAATACTCCCTCTTGGAGTTGCTAGCATATACTTGGCCAAGATAGCTACTAACAACGGAAAGCATGCAAGATCACAAATAACATAGACATGATAGAATCAATAATGAATCTGAAATAGCATCTCAAAATCCATCAGATCCCCGCAAATAGATGATCTTGATCATGAATGGAGCTCACAAGATCTAAACATGATAGCACAAAGTAGAAGAACCAACCATCTAACTACTACATGGACATGTAGTCCAAGGATGAACTACTCACGCATCACACCAGAGGCAGTCATGGTGATGAAGAAGGCCTCCAGGATGATCTCTCCCCTCCGGCAGGGTGCCGGGAAGAGCTTCGGATCCACCCCGATCTAGGGATCGAGATGGCAGCGACTAGAGACTCTTCCATGGATTTCTGTGGGATTTTGATCAGGTACTTAGGGTTTTCGTCCCGGGGGGCTTTTATAGGCGAAGGGGCAAGGTTGGTGGAGCACCAAGGGGCCCACACCCCCTGGTGGCATGCCCCCAGGCCGCGCCACCACCAGGTGTGGCTGCCCTGGTGCGCCACTTCATCTCCCCTCTGGACTTCGTGTTGCTTTGGGTAAAATATTGACTTTGGCTTTTGTCTCGTCCAATTCCAAGAATATTTCCTTACTAGCTTTTCTGAAACCAAAAACAGCATAAAACAGGCAACTGGCACTGTGGCATCTTGTTAATAGGTTAGTTCTAGAAAATGTATAAAAATGTCCCAAAGTGTGGACAAAACATAAGAAAGTAGATATAAAACAAGCATGTAACATCAAAAATTATAGATACGTTTACGACGTATCAACATCCCCAAGCTTAACTCTTGCTCGTCCTCGAGTAGGTAAGTGATAAAAAAGAATAATTTTTTAGGTGGCATGCACCATCACAATCTTGATCAAGGTATTTGTAAAACATTGATAGCCGGGATCATAGTACTCTAACATAGACATGAAAGATTTAGTTCTAACAATAAGACATAGCAACTATGTTGTAACATGAAAAGGTACTGACATGGGTATACCCTACAGGTACTCGAGCTTGGTATATACGGCCTGAATATAGCGGAGGCCCACGGCGTCTTCAAGGCCCAAATGGAGAACTCGGGTAACCTACGGACTCTCGATTACTTGCAGAACAAGAAGAAGCTAAAGATAGAAAGTTTAAAGGGAAAACCCTAACCTGTAACCGACTCGACATGCTACCTGAGAGCTTCGTTGTCCATCTCCTCGCTCCCTCTCCAATCTCCACCACGCCGCCATGGAGATGCCCGCGCTGAACTTCTATGAGGCGGTGATGTTCGCGCACTTCGACATCCTCGCGCCGCCGGCCGTGACGGTGTCCCACGGATGGCGCATCAGCTATGCGGGGGTGCCGGTGGCTCCGCTCCCTAGACGAGCCGAGATGGAGAGCGAAATCGTGGCGCGCCGCCGCCAGATGCCCGCGTGGAAGAGCGCGCTGCCCGGTACGCGGCGGCCAGCCCGTACTGGTCGGCGCTGTTCAAGAAGGAGCGGAAGGCCAAGATTGGCAACCGCATCATTGACGGGCGTGTGGTGCACCAGGATCTTCGCAACCAAGAAGGGCGGGAGAGGTTCTGGTCCGTCCCTGGACAGACCAAGTACACCGTCGTCACCGCCGCTCGCCGCGAAGAGGTGCTCCGTCTCGCGAACAATGCAGAAATCATGGAGGTTCCATCCGACGATGACGAGGAAGCCGGCGGCTCGGAGGACAGTGGCAGCAGAAGTGAAATTGTTGACTAGTGGTTGAATTAATGTAGGATGTGAAATCGCACCTTTGTTTAGAAGAATTTGTGGTTGAATTAATCAAATGCCTCGATTTAGATCTCTATCTCGATTAATTTGTGGAAGAATTTGTGATTTAGATCAATTTCTACCTCGATTTAGATCTCTGTCCCGGATTGGGAACGTGACCGTGGACTAAAGACCCCCTTTCTACTACTCCCTCCGATCCAAATTAATTGACTTTCGTTTGTCTAGATTCAGATGTATCTAGACATGTTTTAGTGCTAGATACATCCGAATCTAGACAAATCCGAGTCAATTAATTTGGATCGGAGGGTAGTGTATTCTGACATTGGTGGTTTGTTTAAACGTAATCTACGTGGATTGTGCCGCATGCGAATGGCACAACCAGAATTTATAAAGTGGAAGCACGTACACCCGGTTACTGGACATCCGGGAGCTTCGCCAGACGCAGGGGATGCAGGAGCAAGGAGGCGATGGATAGACGGGCTCAAGATTAGGCCAGAAAGTGGTACTGATTTCCTCCTCATCTAGGAATTATCGGTTGCCATTGTTGTTTATGTTGCCATGTCGTTGTGCAGTATCTGAAATAAGTTGCTGCTTCGTCGAGTGTGGCAGCTTAAATAATTTATTTCTATGCCACTTACATTCAGACGTATTTGGAGACCTCCTGCCCCTCAACAATCGTGGAACCGGTGCTGCGTGTTTTCAGATAGCAGTGGCACAATCACAATTTTGGATTCAACTACTGACTCGGCGTTTCCAAACCCTAAGTCGCGGTACATTTTACTCGGAGAACGTGGGTAGATTGTTTCGCCCAGCAACGTGCCACACACAGAGCTCCAGAATTCAACATAATTACATATATAGGTTCAAGTTCAACACATTACTATGCATCTTCATTGCCAGCAGCCTTCTTTCGCAGCCTGGGTGCCAAGCCTTCACGTCCGCTGGCTTCTTCATTTCCTGCCTTCTTCCTCTTCCTCGGTGCCAATTTTCTTAGCTTCACGTACTCTGCATCGCCGGGACAATGGGCACCAGAATCGTGTCCAGCATCATCTTTCCACTCATTTTTAATTTCTTCGGGTAACAAAATGACTGACCCGGTAGTCATGTTTCTAACCTTGCGGTGCTTTCTGTCAAAGAAACAAGACTGTTGCATAACTGCACAATATCTACAGAGTAAATAAAACAAAAATTACAATTCAGCACAAACATGCGAACCCCAAGAGACCTTTTCTTACCAGGAGCTAATTGGGTTCGAGCAACCACCCTGTCCAAGAATAGAAGGGCGACTCCCAGTTGCAGCAGCTTTCACATCCAGTACGTCACAATTCAACTCAAACATGCAAGTCGAAGCATAGCTTTTCATCAACCCAATTAGCTGACTGTCACACGTTAGAGGAACCATGATGCCACGTTCATCCATGAAGCTAAACTTTGCAGTCTGCTTCGGCCATAATTCATCATGATTACGCAGAGCAGCAACCATACCAGATATAGTGCAGATCTGCGCAGGCGCTTCTTCCATCGTGATACAATGGTGTCCATACCACTTGCCCTTAGAGTCGTACCTGAAGAGGACTACCGTAACTAGGTAAGGGGGTCTGCGGAGATCCCACTTGACAGAAAACTATGGACAAAATATGTTTGTTAGCGTTGGGCTAACAAACAATTTGAGGTTCAGTAGCCAGCTAGCAGTTATAATTAGTGCGAATACCAAAGAGAAGGTTAGCTCACCCGCTTGTAGCCAGAACTTTTTCTTCCTTAGTAGTTGGATCTGCCATCCTCCGATCTGTTCGGCTCGTCGGCGGCGGAGGTGGGGTAGAGCCTTGCAACGGTAGCTACGGCATGCACCATTGGAGCTCGGGATCAGCGACTCGGCGCAGCAACTGGGCGCAGCAACTTGGTACCGGAAGTCAAATGTCTGAAGGGATCGTCCTACCTGGAGGGTGGATTCCGATGCTGCCGGTGCTAGGGGAAAGGTGGGAATGGATTTGTGAAATTGGTCAACACATCCAATCCACTTTTAGCTACTCGATTTGCCTAAGAGGTTGCCGCGTTGGCGCTCGCGTCGTGGACAGATGACCGACATGAGGGTCCTGACCATCTACTTCACGGGGCAGTTTAACAGAATGTTTGAATTTGGCAGGGGTGAGATGAGTTTGCCTCGAAATGTCCCCTCTCAGTAGTTGGCGGCCCAACATTTCTAAGCGCGGCAATTTCAGGCAACTTAGGTACCGCCATGCGCTGGCCTACGAACTTTGGTACCGCGCACGAATAGGCCCCCCCCAGACACGCCCATTCGCTGCCGCGTGGACCGTAGACGATGTATGCTGTCTCGAACGCCACCGCTCCCACGCAGGACACCGACCGTTCCCGACTGTTCTCGACCACTGCTTGCCGTGCCATCAAGCCCATGACCACCGCCCTGAAGCACTGCATCGACCCCTACCCTCAGCCATGCTGCTAGCCTCCTGTATCGACGTCGCCGGAGGAGCCTGACCATGCCGCTCTATCCCTATTGCCGGTGTATAAATAGAAGCCACCCCAGCTCCAATTCACCACACCATTCCACTCCCCTCTCTCTCAGACACCTCCCACACCTCTCCCTAGAGCAAGGCGAGCACCAGCCCGCCGGAATTTGGCCGGAGTCTGCCGCTGCAGAGGAGAAACGAAGTCGTCGATTGCGACCACCCCAGGAGCTGTCGTGACCGTGCCTTGAACCGCCGTCGACGACAAGCCCGATCACCCCCATCGCCGAGCCTAGCTAGAGCCCTGGTGAGCCTCACATAACCCCCATCGCCATGTTAGGGTTTAGTTCTCGCCGGAGCTGTTCGACGTAGAAGATGAACCTCAGCTGTTAGATCATGTTCTAATCGTAGGGCTAAGAATGAAACTTACCATTTCGGGTTAGTTAAGTCACTGACGAGTAGGACCCATATGTCAGTAGCCCGCTGCGCCAGCGCAGTGCAGTTGGTCCGGCCCAGTTAGTTTCCCACGCAGAGCCCATTGATTCAAATAGTTTTTTTCCATTTTAGTTAAAACTAGATTATGTCAGTAGATTCAAAAATCAATTCAAAGAGATTCCCTGAACCAAATTGCATGATTCCAATTTTGTTAGAAAGTCAAAATATCTATCCAAGCCCATTGGATTCAAACCATTTGAAATTATAGATCACCTATACCAAAAATAACAAGGCGGAGAATTTTGGCACTTCAAACATTTTTCAAAAATCAACCATAACCGCTTTTGAGATGATTCCAACGCGCAAAAATCACATTTGACAAAATCTATCTGAATATGTAAAAATATCCAGGTTTACATGCAGTGATATTGGACTAGTACTAAAAGTATGCTATATAGGCATTTCTAGTCACTTTAATTGTATTAAATAGTAATTTTAAACTTTATAAAATATGACCAACACTTTAAATCACATTCCCAAGTATTAGAATATGTGGTGATGACATGGGTCAACATGATCCCATATTTTAATTGGAGAATATTAAATCTTAAGTATTTTTCAATGAGTAGCAATTAGTTTTCTAAAATATGATAACAAGACTAGGTCTTTATTTCATGTGATGGTTGTGATGATGCTAGATCATCTAGTATGAACCTTTGTGTGGTAAATAGAATTAGTTAAGTATTGTTTGGTGATTGTGTACCTCGTATTCATTTATAGACGCTAGTACCAACCCAGGATACGACGAGGAGGAGTATTACGAAGAAGAAGAAGAGAACTTCAACCACTACACTACTCAAGGCAAACCTAGCACTACAAGTTAACTATGCAAGTCATCCTTGCAAGATAACCTATGCAAGATGCATTATGCATGCTTTGTTATGCAACCTTGATTATACCAATCCCAAGTTTACTTGCAAGCTTTATTCCTTTACTTTTACCAAAGTTCTTTACCTTTAGTTAGTGGATTTGTGAGTTTTGGAGAAATAGGATAGATACCATAAAGAGTATAAAACTAGACCTAAGTAGTTATACTTAGATGTCATCAAAAGGCATAAACTAGAGTTGGATAGTTACACTTGATTAGCACCCCTCATTAGTGAATCCTCTCAACTTTAGTGGCTAGTGCTAAGCATAAAAGTTGATCACTTTAGATGGGAATACTTGGTGAAAATGATTATGAAAACCTTGGAATGATGATTCATTCTATTAAAATGTTTTGACATGTGTTATGAACACAAAATGATTTGATGATGAAAATGTTGAGGCATGAGCCTTGGCCCTTTACAAAAACGGATGGTTGGGTTCGCATGCAATACCATTCCAATTTTATCGTACAACCACAGTACCTGAATTGGGTAGGGCTTAACTGGAAGTTTATATGCCTTAGTATGGGTTCCCTTGCGGAAGAGGTTGAGCTGAGGCTACCTCATGTGAATGTCCACCTATGAAGTGCCGAGGATGGCAGATGGCCATGCATGGGAGGCTAAGCTCATAGGGGAGGTGCCTATACTAGAGTGCGTAATTGAAATGTTATGATTGATTATCTGCATACTAAGTATTATGATTCAGGGTTATCCCTGACGGCTGTATCGAATTTTGTGGTGAAAGTGTACCACCTCTGCAGAGTATCAAACTATTCGAATAGCTGCGTCCGTGGTCATGGATAGTTGGAGTGGCCATACTGTTCTGTTGTCAGATGTTTTCAAAATGACTTGTGAATTGAACTATGTCTTTGACTTGACCACAACAGGGTTGTGTACATGAAAACTATGTTCCCACTTCTAAACTCAGTATGAAATAAACCTGCCTTTTTGCAAATAAACCTAGAGCTTAAGATTCCTACTAGAACTACCTTACTTGTTAGTGATAGTTTGCGAGTACTTAAAGAGTACTCATGGCTTTGTCCCTGGCTATTCCCATGGCTAGACTATGAGGAGGACTACCAGGAAGATGGATAGCAAGAGGTCTATGACAACTAGGATCATCTCCCATCGTCAGCATTGCCTGTGACCCTAAAGATGGAGCTCCTACTACGTTTACTTTCCGCTGCTTTGATTGTATCAAGACTGGATCATGAGATCCTTTATTTGTAAGACCTTTATTATGGTTTGTAATGGATGATGTATTGTGGTACCAATTCTGTTATGTCTCGCAAAAATGGTAATCCTGGGATTGCGAGGTATGGCATAACAGGCATCTAGGATTAAAATTCCGGGTGTTGGCAAGTTGGTATCAGAGCCATCCTGACCATAGGATACCCTAGTTAGAATGGACGTCTGAACAAAAACTTAGTTTCAAAACAAAAGAAGTGAGTATTTATGAAAACCTACTCCCACTCTTATCCTTGAGATTCTTTCAAAAAAAATCATGTTCCTCAAAAAATCTTGCAATTTTACATAAAATTTGACACACTTGATCACCTCACTAACTTGCTCACCCTAAATTATTATAGATGGAGTTCAAGTATAGTAAGTTCTACCAGCTGGGCAACGGAGGCCACCTGATCTTTGAGAGGGATCTATATGCACTATCAGAGTATCTTGAGCGCCCCCACCCGGAGTTCTTCGGGGCCCAACTCAACGATCAAGTGTGAGAAGAACTAAAGTGGCTGATAGTTGCAGATATCAGAGGCAAGATGGAAGCACCCACCTCGGAGAAGATCCAATTCAGCTTGAGGGAGAACAAATGGCTAGACGGATTAACTAGGGCTATGCATGAAGCTCTTGCCTGTCTGAGTGGACAAAACATCAACTAGATCCAGGGGACTCGCTTTGCTCACTATGCAAGGCGTGATTCTATGGGAATGCCCTTGGAGATGTCAGGACACCTGGAGCTGAAGCACCAGGTGGATAATCTCGACTTCATGCTGTATGATAGACATAAGGAGTTGGACAACGCTCGTTCCTACGCCAACCACAACCATGCCATTGTAGTCAAGAAGGACCAGACCCTCGCCATCCTCGCCAAAGAGTGTCAGTCACTTAATCGTCAGCGTGACAAGAAGGATCACATCATCAATCGTCTTCGCAAGAAGGTAGCCACTCTCGAGAAGACCATCCGTGAACAGGAGATCCATCTTGAAGCAAAGGAGGAGGAAGGTGAAGATATCCAGGGAGATCTCTACTCTTACCTCAGTGATGATGACGACTACCTAGAGGACGATGCCATGGAGTTCCACACTGATGATGATGATTCCACCTTCATTGATGATGATTAGATGCACTTGAGCACTACCGTAGGAATGAGTTGTACCGGTCCCATTGTATCGTAGTTTCACAGAATGGTTCTTAAAACCATCTATTTTCTATTTGTGTTGTGGTGTGTGTTTGTATTGTGTTCTTGAATGAATGAGAGGAAGTTGTTAGTTTGCAAAAACTAAGTCAAACTCAAAGTTTAAAACTTTTGAAAGAAAACCATGAACCTTAGAGATTTCCCTCTTATCTCATTATCTATCTCAATCTTCAGATGACTCGCAGAAACCCCAGAGGAAGCAGTTCATCTTAGGTTCCAATGTTACAGATTCTACAAATGTTAGTTTCTGACCATGAAGCTAGTAGATCCGGACGCCAAGCCAACTTAGCCACTCTTCAACTGATAGCTTAGATGGCCCACAATAATCAAGGCCATGGAAACCACGATAACCATGGAACCAAAGGTTTGGAAGTAGTACTAGGAATGGATTAGATGTCAAAACATAAAGGATTAATTGACTGTGCCAAGAAAGCCATAACCATGACTAGTAGCACTGGAGTATCAGTAGAGCATGTATTTGAGACGCTACCTCGTCAATTCAAATGCAACAAGAGTCTAGCCCAACCAACCCTAGAACAAGTCAGAGTAGTCTGTGAATACCCCGACGTGTTCCCAGATGAATTGCCCGGTATGCCCCCAGATCGAGATATCGAGTTCATCATTGAACTAGTTCCTGGAACTGGACCCATAGCTCAGAGACCTTATAGTATGAACCCATCTGAATTAGTGGAGCTGAAGAAACAACTTGATACTATGCTGGAGAAAGGTCTGATTCAACAAAGCGCATCGCCATGGAGATCGCCTGTTCTATTTGTGGATAAGAAAGATGGAGGTAACCATTTGTGCACGGATTACCGGAAGCTGAATGATGTCACCATCAAGAACAAGTACCCACTACCGAATATAGACGATCTGTTTGACCAGTTGACTGGTGCCAGAGTGTTTTCTAAGATTGATCTTAGAACTGGTTATCATCAACTCAAGATTCGTGCAACGGATATCCCAAAGACCGCCTTTACCACCAGATATGGATTGTATGAGTACATTGTCATGTCTTTTGGATTAACCAATGCCCCCACTTATTTCATAAATCTCATGAATAAGATTTTTATGAACTTCTTGGATAAGTTTGTCACTGTTTTTATGGACGATATTCTGATCTATTCCAAGTCAGAAGAAGACCATGAGCTACACCTGAGAACCATCCTTGAAACCCTTAGAGAACATCAGTTGTATGCTAAGTTTAGCAAATGTGAGTTCTGGTTGAAGGAAGTAGGATTCCTAGGACATATTGTGCCGGCAGGAGGAGTCACCGTCGATCCTGCCAAGATCAAAGATGTTGAAGAATGGAAAGCCCCAACCACTCAAACCGAAGTCCGCGCATTTCTCGGATTAGCGGGATACTACCGCAAGTTTGTTGAAGAATTTTTGAGCATCGCAAGACCAATGACCCAGTTGTTGAAGAAAGAT
The DNA here is from genome assembly GCA_910589775.1 of Avena eriantha. Classification (NCBI taxonomy): domain Eukaryota; kingdom Viridiplantae; phylum Streptophyta; class Magnoliopsida; order Poales; family Poaceae; genus Avena; species Avena eriantha. Next base: position 239,896,552 of record OU342745.1, read on the forward strand.
CATAAGTTTGAATGGACGGACAAATGTGAAGCAAGTTTTCAAGATCGCAAGAAGAGATTGATTTCAGCCCCAATCTTGATTATGCCGGATATCAAGAAGCCTTTTGATGTGTATTGTGACGCATCCAAGATCGGTCTCGGATGTGTGTTGATGCAAGAAGGCACGGTTATATCATATCCATCCCGACAACTGAAGAAACATGAGCAAAACTACCCTACCCATGACTTAGAACTAGCAGCTGTAGTTTTAGCTTTGAAGAAATGGAGTCATTACCTTATGGGTAACCGCTGTGAGATTTATTCGGATCACAAGAGTCTGAAGTATATCTTCACCCAGAAGGAGCTAAATATGAGGCAAAGGAGATGGATTGAGTTAATCAAGGATTATGACCTTGACATTCACTATCACCTCGGCAAAGCCAATGTGGTAGCGGATGCTCTTAGCAGATTGCCCTGTAGATTAAACACCATGATTAAAGAAGCCCAGCCAAGTTTGCATGAAGAGTTGGAGCAGTTTAGAACGGAGCTAGTTAACAAAGGATTCCTAGCTAGTATTGAACTTCAACCCACTTTGATCAGTCAGATCAAGGAGGCGTAGAAAGGAAATGAAAGTATAGACGGAATTAAGCGTCGTATCGGTACAGGGAAGGTACCCAGATTCACCGAAGATGAAGAAGGAGTTTTGTGGTACGAAGGACGTATCTATGTGCCAACAGATTCCGAGTTGAAACAAGTAATCATGCAGGAAGCTCATGATACTCTTTATTCTATCCATCCCGGAGGAACGAAGATGTATCAGGATTTGAAGGAGCAGTTTTGGTGGCACAAGATGAAGAGAGAAATCGGGAGCTACATAGCCAAGTGTGATATCTGTCAGAGAGTCAAAGCGGAACCCAGCGACCCACGGGACTTTTGCAACCATTGCAGATTCCAGAATGGAAATGGGATTCTGTCGAAATGGATTTCACCACCGGTTTGCCTACCTCAAGTAGGGGAGATGACTCTATTTGGGTCATAGTTGATAAACTATCCAAGGTAACCCATTTTATACCTATCAAGACCACCTACCAGAGTTCGAAGCTAGTAGAGTTGTACATTTCTAGAATCGTCAGTTTGCATGGAACCCCTAAGACCATAGTATTGGATCGAGGAACCCAGTTTACCTCAAGATTTTGGCAGAAAGTCCAAGAAGGATTAGGAACCAAGCTGAACTTCAGCACAGCTTATCACCCGCAAACAGATGGACAAACTGAAAGAGTCAACCAAATCTTATAAGATATGTTGAGAGCTTGTGTTCTAGAATATGGATCAAAGTGCGAAGATTGTTTGCCTTTTGCAGAATTCTCATACAAAAATAGTTACCAAGCCAGTTTGCAAATGCCCCCCTTTGAATTTCTGTATGGAAGGAAGTTTCGTACCCCTTTGAATTGGTCGCAAGTAGGAGAGAGTCAGATCTTTGGACCCGACATTCTACGAGAAGCCGAAGAGAAGGTTCACAAAGTTCGTGAGCACCTCAAGACTGCCCAATCCAGATAGGAGAGTCATGCTGACAAAAGACGTCGAGACCTGACCTTCAATGTCGAAGATTTTGTGTATCTCAAAGTATCACCCTTGAAAGGAATGCAACGTTTTCAACTGAAAGGGAAATTAGCCCCTAGATATATTTGACCCTTCGAGATTTTGAATCACCGAGGAGAAGTATCATATCAACTGGAACTGCCAGAGGAGATGTCATCCATACATAACATGTTCCATATCTCATTACTTCACAAATGCCTAGAAGTTCCGAAGAAGACCGAAGTGTTCAAGAACATCGACCACCAAGCCATAGATATCAACAAGGATCTGACGTATCGTGAAGTACCCATTCGTATTTTGGAAGAAGCCTTCAGAACCACCAGGACCATGAGTATCAAGTTTCTCAAGATCCAGTGGAGCAACCATATTGAAGAAGAAGCTACTTGGGAGCGAGAAAATTATATTAGGACTGAGTTTCCAAATCTCTTTAGTTCCTAGTTTTTCCTAAATCTCGGGACGAGATTTTTTTAAGGAGGGAAGGTTTGAAACATCCCAAAAATATTAAGCAAGATTATCAAGTTCTAATCACCAAAGTTTAGGGTTAACAAAAACTTTTATTATGAAATTTAATATGAGTGTATGTGTGGATGTCATTAGTGTATGAATGAGTGCAATTGCCATGTTTGATTGCTACAAATGATAAGGAATGGTTTAACGATGACTACTACATCCTCTAGGCCATTTACAAACAAAATCAAAAGAAAAGAAATTCAAATATGAATCATATGATCAAATGGTCATTTTGACCAAAATTAACCACTAGACCACTTTGAGTGTTTCTAGTGAAAGATTTCTAACATAAACATTTCCAATTATTTTCATCCCTTGCTAGAACAAGTAAAAGTGAACCCAAGCCCACTTTACAAACCAACAGAAACAAATTCCAAATCTATTTAAAGGACATTGCAAAATTGAATCAAGTTCATATGCATAGATCACCATTTTGCAAAAACCACTCAAATCAATTCACCTTGACTTTTCCAAGCAACCATAGATTATCAAGCAAGTACTCAGAACACTCACCAAAATTCAGCCAAAAATTCAAATCTTAAACTCATGCGGCCATTTGGTCGAGCACCTTGCAGACACAGATAAATCACTACCTAACTTCTACTATTTTGAGCAGTAATTGACCGCCCCATTGTCCCCTCTACACCCCACTCATTCACCCCAGTGCCCAGTAGCGCAGGACACGCTTCCCCCCTTTGCCGTTTGCGCTAGTACAGCACCGCCCAAAGCTCGCCGCGCCGGTCGACCAAGAACCACTCGCCAAAAAGAGCGCCGCCCTCTCCCACGATGTCCAGGAGACATGCGCCACACCACCGCCACCATCTGTCCACCCCTCGACCGCAGACAAGCCGTGATCACCGTGTCCACCTCTTTGTCTGCCATGCCGAGAGCGCGCCAGAGTGCCACAGCCGACACGCGCACACACGCCGCGCCTCGCCCTCTTCGCGTGTGCACACACTCACCATGATACCAGCTACCCCCTAGACATGCCCGTTCGCCGCAGCGTGGACCGTAGACGATGTACGCCGTCTTGAACGCCACTGCTCCCGCGCAGGACACCGACCGCTCCCGACCGTTCTCGATCGCCCCTTGCCGCGCCATCAAGCCCATCACCACCGCCCTGAAACACCGCGTCGACCCCTACCCTCAGCCATGCCGCTAGCCCCCTGTATCGACGTTGCCGGAGGAGCCTGACCATGCCGCTTTGTCCCTATCGCTAGTGTATAAATAGAGGTCGCCCTAGCTCCAATTCGCCACACCATTCCACTCCCCTCTCTCTCAGACACCTCCAACACCTCTCCTCGGAGCAAGGCGAGCACCAGCCCGCCGGAATTTGGTTGGAGTCCGCTGCTGCAGAGGAGGAACAAAGCCATCGATTGCGACCACCCCAGGAGTTGCCGTGACCGTGCCTTGAATCGCCGTCAACGACAAGCCCGATCGCCCCCATCGCCAGCCCTAGCTGGAGCCCATGTGAGCCTCACACGACCCCAACCGCCGCGTTAGGGTTCAGTTCTCGTCGGAGATGTTCGACATAGAAGATGAACCTCAGCCGTTAAATCGTGTTCTAATCGGCTAAGAATGAAACTTACCATTTCGGGTTAGTTAAGTCACTGACGAGTAGGACCCATCTGTCAGCAACCTGCTGCGCTAGCGCAGTGCAGTTGGGCCGACCCAGTTAGTTTCTCGTGTAGAGCCCATCGATTCAAATAGATTTTTTTGCATTTTAGTTAAAACTAGATTCTGTCAGTAGATTCAAAAATCAATTCAAAGAGATTCCCTAAACCAAATTGCATGATTCCAATTTTGTTAGAAAGGTATTCAAAATATCTATCCAAGCCCATTGGATTCAAACCATTTGAAATTATAGATCACCTATACCAAAAATAACAAGGTAGAGAATTTTGCCACTTCAATCATTTTTCAAAAATCAACCATAAACGCTTTTGAGTTGATTCCAACGCGCAAAAATCACATTTGACAAGATCTATCTGAATATGTAAAAATATTCAGCTTTACATGCAGTGATATTGGACTAGTACTAAAAGAATGCTATATAGGCATTTCTAGTCACTTTAATTGTATTAAATAGTAATTTTAAACTTTATAAAATATGACCAACACTTTAAATCACATTCCCAAGTATTAGAATATGTGGTGATGACATGTGTCAACATGATCCCTGATGTCTACGCACGTCTAATTGTAGACAATTGTTCGGCCTCCAAGTGCAAAGGTTTGTAGAACAGCAGCAAGTTTTCCCTTAAGTGGATTACCCAAGGTTTATCGAACTCAGGGAGGAAGTGGTCAAAGGTATCCCTCTCAAGCAACCCTGCAATCAAGATACAAGAAGTCTCTTATGTCCCCAACACACCCAATACACTTGTCAGGTGTATAGGTGCACTAGTTCAACGAAGAGATAGTGAAATACAAGTGGTATGGATAATTATAAGTGGTAACGGTTCTAGAAAATAGCTTGATGGCGTGGAAGAGACTAAAGGCAAACTGAAATAAAGATGGAAGCAAGCAAACATGTAACAGATCTAATCGCAAACGGCGTTTCAATGCTTAGAAACAAGGCCTGGGGATCATACTTTCACTAGTGAACACTCTCATATAAATATATTCTCTTTATGATACTACTCTTAACTACTCTCCGGTTGGACACTCTAATCCATGGTAGGGCTAAACAACACTCCTCAAAGTTTTCTTTCCACATCTAGATAACCCCACACAGTCACCTTGAGCACTAGATGGTTCCAACAAACACCACAATTTCATAAAGACATCCAACTCCAAATATAACTCATAACAAGTATTTGTAATCTCTAGCCTAAGTGCCACCATGGTGTGCACACTGTCAACTTCACACACATGGGGAGAGCAGAGATCTATTAAAGCACTTGAGTAGCAAGGTAGATCTACTTGATTACAAAGCTCATGATCACAATATGATCATGCATAGAAAGAGAGATGAACACATAGCTACCGGTAGAACCCTTAGCCTCAAGAGAGAACTACTCCCTCATCATCATGGGAATCAGCAATGGCGATGGAGATGGTGGTGGAGATCGATGGAGATGGCTCCGGGGCACTTCCCCGTCCCGGCAGGGTGCCGGAACAGAGACTTTCTGTCCCCCGAATCTCCCCTTTGGTGGCGGCGGCGCTGCAGAACTTTTTCTGGCTGGAGGCTTAACTCTCTAGGGTTTTTGCCTCGGGGGGAATATATAGGCGAAGGAGGCAAGGTCGGTGGCCAGCCAGGGGGGCCACACCATGCCCTGGCGTGGCCTAGGGGTACCCGCTCCTCGGGTGTGTGGCCACCCTGTGGCCCCTCTCCGACTCTCCTTTTGGCTCCGTGAGTCTTCCGGGAAAATAGGAACTTTGGCTTTTGTCCCGTCTAATTCCGAGAATATTCATTTTCTGACTTTCCTGGAACCAAAAACAGCAGAAAACAAGCAACTGGCACTATGGTTCTTTTTAATAGGTTAGTCCAAGAAAGTGTATGAAAAGTACTCCAAAGTGTGGACAAAACACAAGAAAGTAGATAAAACCAAGCATGGAACATCAAAAATTATAGATACATTTGCAATGTATCAATCCCATATTTTAATTGGAGAATATTAAATCTTAAGTATTTTTTAATGAGTAGAAATTACTTTTCTAAAATAAGATAACAAGACTAGGTCTTTATTTCATGTGATGGTTGTGATGATGCTAGATCATCTAGTATGAACCTTTGTGTGCTAAATAGAAGTAGTTAAGTATTGTTTGGTGATTGTGTACCTCGTATTCATTTATAGACGCTAGTACCGACCTGGGATACGAGGAGGAGGAGTACTACTACAAAGAAGAAGAGAACTTCAACCACTACACTACTCAAGGAGGGCCTATCACTACAAGTTAACTATGCAAGTCATCCTTGCAAGATAACCTATGCACGATGCATTATGCATGCTTGGTTATGCAACCTTGATTATACCAATCCCAAGTTTTACTTGCAATCTTTATTCCTTTACTTTTACCAAAGTTCTTTACCTTTAGTTAGTGGATATGTGAGTTTCGGAGAAATAGGATAGATGCCATAAAGAGTATAGAACTATACCTAAATAGTTATACTTAGATGTCATCAAAAGGCATAAACTAGTGTTCGATAGTTACACTTGATTAGTACCCCTCATTAGTGAATCCTCTCAACTTTAGTGGCTAGTGCTAAGCATAAAAGTTGATCACTTTAGATGGGAATACTTGGTGAAAATGATTATGAAAACCTTGGAATCATGATTCATTCTGTTGAAATGTTTTGACATGTGTTATGAACACAAAATGATTTGATGATGAAAATGTTGAGGCATGAGCCTTGGCCCTTTACAAAAACTGATGGTTGGGTTCGGATGCGATATCATTCCAATTTTACTGTACAACCATAATACCTGAATTGGGTAGGGCTTAACTGGAAGTTTATGTGCCTTAGTATGGGTTCCCTTGCGAAAGAGGTTGAGATGAGGCTACCTCATGTGAATGTCCACCTATGAAGTGCCCAGGATGGCATATGGCCATGGCTGGGAGGCCAAGCTCATAGGGGAGGTGCCTATACTAGAGTGTGTAATTGAAAGGTTATGATTGATTATCCGCATACTAAGTATGATGATTCAGGGTTATCCCTGACGAATGTATTGAATTTTGTGGTGAAAGTGTACCACCTCTGCAGAGTATCAAACTATTTGAATAGCTGCGTCCATGGTCATGGACAGTTGGAGTGGCCATACTGTTCCGTTGTCAGATGTTTTCAAAATGACTTGTGAATTGAACTATGACTTTGACTTGACCACAACAGGATTGTGGACATGAAAACTATGTTCCCACTTAGGTAATGTAGAATATTAAATTAGTTTTCTTTACTTCTAAACTCAGTATGAAATAAACCTAGCTTTTTGCAAATAAACCTAGAGCTTAAGATTCCTACTAGAACTACCTACTTGTTAGTGATAATTTGCGAGTACTTAAAGAGTACTCATGGCTTTGTCCCTGGCTATTCCCATGGCCAGACTATGAGGAGGACCACCAGGAAGATGGACAGCAGGAGGTCTATCACAACTAGGATCATCTCCCATCGTCAGTATTGCATGTGACCCTGAAGATGGAGCCCCTACTACGTTTACTTTCCGCTGCTTTGATTGTATCAAGACTAGATCATGAGATCATTTATTTGTAATACCTTTATTATGGTTTGTAATGGATGATGTACTGTGGTACCAATTCTGGTATGTCTCACAAAAATGGTAATCCTGGGATTGCGAGGTATGGCATAACAGGCATCTAGGATTAAAAATCCGGGTGTTGACATTCACCAAACCATTGTCTCTTCCTTTATTTATAGGATATAGACAGAATCTTCACTTTTTGAATACTGTCGGCTACAGTTCAGAATAAGGGAGGGTGTTAGACTTTGTATTTATTTGTACAATACCTATAACCTGTACATGTATGTACCCTTTGATACTCATATATATTGTGATAGGCCACACCCTAGACCGTTAAGCTAGTTATTCCAAACCCTATGTGATGTTTAACAATGGGCAGAGCCAGTATGGTGTGTTCCCGTTCCAAACAACGTTTGACCCACCAGCGGTGCATCCAGACGGCTGGGCCGGTGCGTGATAGGTCGTTGTTACGTAGCCTCATGTTTTTTAGGAGGGGTTTGCTGCAGAAGCTTTATTCAAACGGATTAGGGTTATGAAGTTGCCAACCTACTCCATGAAACGTAAGGCCCATGCATGTGCAGAGCCCACTTCTTTGGTAAGAGCGTAGCTAGCAGTACCTTCAAACAGCTCTGGATGCATGCTGTCTCGGTCTTTTATACGTTATTGGTCCTGCCGTGCTTCAGGTGTATCTTTGCTCTTCCCATACAAGCCCAAGAAGCCTAGCAGCGTCACGCAAAGATTCTTCGTCAGGTGCATCACGTCAATTACAGAGCAGACCTCTAGGACTTTCCAATAGGGTAGCTCCTAAAATATAGATTTCTTTTTCCACATGGGTGCGTGTCCGACATCGTCCTTCAGAACAGATTGCCTACCAAGACCCTTTCCAAAGATTACTTTTAAATCCTTCACCATGTCAAATACATCATCACCAGTACGGCGGATAGGCTTACACCGGCTGTCTGCCTCACCATTGAAATGCTTACCTTTCTTTCTTAGGATGTGCGAGGGCGGAAGAAAACGATGATTCCCCGAGTACACATTCTTCTTACATTTATCCAAATATATACTTTCAGTATCGTTTAAACAGTGTGTGCATGCATTGTATCCCTTGTTTGTCTGTCCTGAAATGTTACTAAGAGCAGGCCAATCATTGATTGTTATGAACAACAACGCTCGTAGGTCAAATTCCTCCTTCTTGTTCTCATCCCACACACGTACACCTTGTATGTGCCACAACTGTAAGAGTTCTTCAACTAATGGCCTTAGGTACACATCAATGTCGTTGCCGGGTTGCTTCGGGTCTTGGATGAGTACTGGCATCATAATAAACTTTCGCTTCATGCACAACCAAGGGGGAAGGTTATAGATACACAGAGTCACAGGCCAGGTGCTATGACTGCAGCTCTGCTCCCCAAAAGGATTCATGCCATCTGTACTTAGACCAAACCATAAGTTCCTCGCATCACCTGCAAAGTCCGGAAACTCTCTCTCGATTTTTCTCCACTGCTACCCATCAGCGGGGTGTCTCAACATCTCGTCTTTCTTACGGTCTTCCATGTGTCATCGCAACAACTTGGCATGCTCTTTGTTCCTGAATAAACGTTTCAATCGTGGTATTATAGGAGCATACCACATCACCTTGGCAGGAACCCTCTTCATGCGGCGCTCGCCCTCAACATCACCAGGGTCATCTCGTCTTATCTTATACCGTAATGCAGTGCATACTGGGCATGCATCCAAATTCTCGTACTCCTCGCCGCGGTAGAGGATGTAGTCATTAATGCATGCATGTATCTTCTGCACCTCTAATCCTAGAGGGCAGACAAGCTTCTTTGCTTCGTAGGTACTGGCGGGCAGTTCGTTATCCTTTGGAAGCAACTTCTTCATTATTCTCAACAACTTTTCAAATCCTTTGTCAGTCACATCGTTCTCTGCCTTCTATTGCAGCAATTCCAGTGTGCTACCCAGTTTTTTGTGCCCATCTTCACAATTTGGGTACAACAATTTGTTGTGATCCTCTAACATCTTCTTGAACTTCAACCTCTCCCTTTCAGTTACGCATTCTTCATGGGCATCAGCAATGGCCCGACTAAGATCATCATCGGGCAGATCTGATGCCCGTTCTTCATCTTTTTCTTTATCAATGTCTTCCATTGTAGTACCATCGTATTCATGGTAGTCGTTGTCATTCTCTTCTTCTTCGTTGTCTTCCATCATAACCCCTCTTTCTCCGTGCTTGGTCCAACAAATATAGCCGGTCATGAAACCGGACCAAAATAGGTGGCTGTGAAGGACTCTTGAGGAAGAGTATTCTTTATGATTCCGACAGACACCACATGGACAAGACATAAAACCATTCCGCTTGTTTGCCTCGGCCACAAGAAGAAAAGAATGTACGCCTTTACTAAACTCGTTAGAGAGTCGGTCAGCGTACATCCATTGCCGGCTCATCTGCAATATATAATTAATTAAGTACATCAAACATAATCATAATTAATTAGTACTAATCTAAAACCAGCAACTAGGACTAAGATGAACCTTTAGTCCCGGTTGGAGGCACCAACCGGGACTAAATGTGGATGTGGAGACAACATGTCGACACTATATCCTCAGTGGGCAGCACTAAGCCAGTAAATTAAATGCCGACACTATTTTGGGTGGGTGGCAGCATTATGCCAGGGTGAGTGTGTCGACATTATGACATCAGTGCCCGACACTATGTTATGCTGCTTAATCTATAAATAGGTATGCATTCTTGTGAAGAACTGCAAGATGGTGTGCGAGACCAGGGACACCACTACGGCAGAGCTTCTCGAAGATGTCTTAGGACCTCGTCCTCAGACATCTTCGAGGAGCTCGCCGTAGAGGCACTCTCTAATATGTGAAATTAGTTAGCTCCACCAGCATACTGATTTAGCTAGAGAAGATATAAACCGAAAGATGGTGTGGGAGAGCAGGGACACCACTACGGCAGAGCTTCTCAAAGATGTCTTAGGATCCCGTCCTCAGACATCTTCGAGGAGCTCGCCATAGAGGCACTCCCTAATATGTGAATTGTGATGTCTTCTTATCAAGCTTTTATGAATTAACCCTATCTTTGTTATAATATTTTCAGTTTGTTGAACGCAGGTAGACGAAGAAGGATATTTTGTCCAGCTAGCTAGTTAGAATGATGAACTCACGCATGCGTGTGCTTCTAAAATCAAATTTAGAGACTATGTGCCAAAACAAGATATATATAGATAGAATCCACATATTGTGATATTTACCTTAGAGTTCCTTACATTAATACAAGATAGATAGAATCTAAACATCGATCTCATGCTATCGTTGCAAAAATTACTACCAAACTAAATCCACAAATATATCTATAAGATAGAGCATGAAATGAGCTAATATAGCAATGAGAGTTCAAAGGATGAAGTTGCTCACCTTTTAGAACCTTTGGATAGATGGGGCACCAAAAATATAGACAAATCTTGAGGAAAAAAGGGCATGAACTCGAGCTTGAAGCAAGAAAGAGAGAGAGGAGAGCCACCAGCTTGAATGGTGGCTCGGGCAGCGGAAGAAGATATACCCAGACCTTTAGCCCCGGTTAGCCCCGGGTCGTATAACAAACCGGGACTAAAGGGTCTGGCGCTCGATCTGGCCTGCCTGAAACCCTTTAGCCCGGTTTGTTACACGACCCGGGGCTAAAGGTCCTGTTCGAACCGGGGCTAGTGTCTGCCATCCCCCCGGGGCCAGTTCTAGCCGTTAGACCGAGGTATTAGTCCCGGTTTGTAGCAAAACCGGGGCTAATACTCCTGGACCAAAGGTCTGTTTTCTACTAGGGCAATCACGTGTTCTAAAGTGTGTATGGCTGCACGTACGTGTTTTGCAATGACCCAATCCCATTGAGCTAGCCAGACTTTTCAAACGGATAGAGCTGGGTGGTTAACGACCGTCGCTGTGTTGTTTTTGAACATGTATAGTGTCAATGCATATATATGTGATGTACAAGAGAGAGCCAACAACACCAATAATGATCAATGCAGCAATATAAACAGTGCTCGGTCACCGCACTCGATCCTGCATATGCTCGGTCGTTCGATGTGAATATATATTATCATGCTAGTTGTCTATGAACTGACCATCTTTCAAGCATAACATGGATGTAGTACTCCATATACCTCTGTTCATAAATGTTCTGGTAAACTCAGCACTCTACTAGATACTACCTCTGTCCCAAGGCTTAAGGCATATAATTTTTTTCAAAAGTCAAACCAACTAAAGTTTGACCAAGTTTTTAGAGAAAAATATTAATATTTACACCACATAATCCATACCATTTCATACATCATGAAACATATTTTCACATGGTATCTATATAATATAATAGTTCTTAATAGATTTTTTCTAAAAATTTGGTCAAACTTCACATGGATTGACTTTTCAAAATAATTATATGCCTTAAGCCTTGGGATGGAGGGAGTATTTGCTAGTGCTAATATTATATTTACCCTGTAAAAGCAAATGGAAAAGAAACATATGAAAACAATATCGATAATCATCGATCTTACTTGTGGCTAGCATTGTCCGATACGGTTGGCAGAGCTATCTATGTCACTTTGTGTATTCAGAGAGTCGGATATACATACATTAACGTGTGGTCAGAGCTCTGGTAATCTGAGAGTTCATCTTAATACACATCGATCCATCTCGCCATCGCAGCATGTACGGAACTATTGCACGCATCTACTACTAGACCTAGTAAGCTAGGCAACTAAGGCAAGGGCTTTATTGGCAATAATTAGATCATAAACATAAAGGCATACATGCATGTGTACACAATCGAGTTCATAGAAATACATATCGAACATGTCGCGGGCAATAATATGCACACTCGCGGCGCAGTGGTCGATCATTACTAGTACATACAGACCAAGTGAATAACCTTTTCTTGAGCGCGAGTCGTTGGTCGTGCTGCTCCCTCGTTGCATTGCACTACGAAATTTTGCGCGACACGCCGCGCCCGTATGGTGCTCTTGAGACGAACACTTCTTTTGTTAATCGTACCTTATAAGGTAGACTGGTTGTTTGATTGTTTACCACAAAAGAAAAAGATAGCCAATCTATATAAAATGATAACACAAATTTGGTGAGATCAAATGGACATCTACATAACAGAATAGTCCATACAGTTGGTACATCCAGATTATTTTCAATGTATGCACGAATACATACATTTATAAGGAAAAACAACATAATGAGGAATCAAATGTATACAATATTTCATAGTACTCTCACAGCGCTACCGCTTCATCCTATGATGGGATTCTAACCCTTTTGATGGATCTTGATGGTGCACTTCAAAATGTAAATCAATCCTCGACCTGCATGATTTTACATTTTACTCGCCAAAAAAGAACTTAGAGCTGGAGATATTTGTATGCATTTGTGTGCAGGAAGTCACAACCTCAAACAAATGCATCGCAGAGATGTTACTGCAAAAATGCTATGTAGGTGGGCGATGTACAAATAAAGACAGTACCAAGGAAAGACATCACCAAACTCCTCTTATCTAGAGGCCCAAAATAATTGCCGAGAATATATATATATATATATATATATACACACACACACTCTGCAGGAGGGCCTAATTATAGAAACGTACCGCAAGAACTGGACGAATACATGAAATGAACTTGGAAACTAAGAATGCATACTTGGAGAATTGACATCCAGCATAGGCTTCATCTATAGAATACAAATAAAGAAGTTTGTATGTACTCCCTTCGTTCGGAAATATAAGATGTTTTAGGTTAGTGAAGCTAATGTATATGGACACCTTTTAGTGTATAGGTTCAAATGAATCTAGTACTAAAAGGTGTCTAGATACGTTTACTTCACAAACCTAAAACATCTTATATTTCCAAACGGAGGGAGTATGTGACAAAACAGAAATGGGAAGCCACCAAACTCGGGAAAGAAAGCACATGCCAATAGAAATCACCTGATGTACTACCTGGACTTAAGAAAAATTGTAAAAACACAGGCGGCCGGCACAGCCTAAAGTGATCCAGTAGAGCCACCAACACCAGTATTACCTACGAAAAATAACAAAGACATTCAGTAAGCCTAACTGAGATAAACAAAAATAAAGCATACCATCCTCATTCTCATATCCAACTGGGAGCTTGCTTAGGAACAGAGAAATGGGCTGCGGTTGGATCTTAGATGGAGTGACCAAAAAGTCCTTTTGGTGTATCCTAAATCCCCATTAGTTTTACGTGTGTGAACCTCTATGGAACAAAAAAAAATCAAAGCACTCACTAAGAGTGAACAAAATAGGATTTGCATGTACTGAAGGTGAAAATTCTCAAAGAAGTTACTGAACATGGAAAGTAACTGTGTTAAGAATGAGAGAAATCTCATCTAGTCATAACATACTTCTTCAATAATGCCCACTAACCTAATAATTAATATAATCATAAAAGCTTTACAATAACTTCTATATTGGAATACCGAGAATTGATTTTGGCATGTGAGTCTTGATAAGGTATTACGGCATATAGTTATGTAGTCCCAGTTAAAGTATGATATAAATACAGAAGGTACCAAATGTTTGCTATCACGTGAAAGCAAGAGAGGTGCTAATGTGTACTTGAAATTTTAGAACAGAGTGTCTATCACTAAACCCAGTAATCTGAAATTTGACTTCCCCTTAGGCGTTACAGTGAAGAACCAAAGAAACTTAAGGACACCAGGAGAGACGCTGAAAATTAGCATGTGCTCAACACCGTTGTGAAATTAAATTAGCAAGCCATCTTGTAATAAACAGAAGGAAAAAAACACTGTGGTACTGGTGGTGTCCTCACTTGACTAAACTGAAAATACCTGTCTGCCAGAGTTCTTGAGCAGGAGGTCGTCGGACACCCCGCCATGATCAACATTCATGTGATCCCATATTTGCCGTGATGCTCCTATGGCTAGCCTCTGCATTCTTAGCGCACATCAGCACCGACGTTGCCAGTATTGGTTCAGCAACGGCCAGCCGGGCGTACGGATTCTAACTATTGATTGGTATAGATTAAAGTAATCAAAATGCAGAAACTGCATTGCAAATACGCAACACCATAAGATTATACATCATAGTAAAAACACGTAGGTAGAAACTATGAGGTACCACAAGATCTCACTACTAAAGTCATGACAAAAATAGGAAGGGATAAATATCATTTGTGAGGTACATAAGTAACATCTGGAACATGGCAGGTCTTCTATACCATAAGATAATAATAATTCACCTTAATGTTGAAATAGACCTTTTGTACATGGACAGAGGACCAAGGATTCCCATTTTGAAATATACCTGAAGTAAAATTCATAGAACACCTATTTCTTCGGTGACAATAATACCACTCTTCTTGCAGACACAATCCATCTCGCCAGTTGCAGGCTACATTCCTATGTGACAAATTTAATGAAGAGATGATTAATTTAGTTACGAAAATAATAGAGGAAAAGAGAAACCAAATATTAGACCCTTAGCACCCGTGGGGCATTACATCAATCATGTTCTCAGTAGCTACACCAGCAAGGCTATAGCACAACTGGTTTTGCATATGTGTCATGCCCATTTATTCTGCTGCTTCAGACAGTACTGACGTGGTACAGATCTGTACAAAATCACAGGAGAATCAACTGGGGAGAAATAAATTAGGGGAGGTGGAGTCTTGCAATCACCATTAAAGTCATAGAAGAGAGTGCAGGTGGCTAATTTGGGAATTGAGGAGAAGGGGTTGAGGATTTACAACCAAGTTAGAAAAATTACCGTGGAAGAGGCCAAAATAGCTTTGCTCTGACTCACGCCGCTCAAATATGCTCCGCACATGATGTAAGGCGGAGGCACAGCTATGGCAGGCAGCTGCAACATCTAAGCTCACCTGTAGCACGGTTGGTTGTCGGCTCTCACTGAGAATATCAGAAAAGAAAGAACATAGGAGTATAGCATTCTGAAGTGGACTCCGGAGGAGTCAACTTTGTTCTCATGCAACCATGAATATGCCAACTTCTATAGATTAACAATAAATTAGCATCAAGTAATATAAGATACCTGGAGAGTTACAGCTTTCAAATTTAGGCTTTCAGCTATTTTTTCCCAAATGAGGGCAAGTAATAAAGTCCAAGACCTGGAAATATGGGTTGAATTGACATAATTGGAAAACAATTAGATATACCCGATGAAGTGCTAGATATACTCATTTATACATATGTACCATCAAACAGAAGGGCCATTAATCCTGTTCAATCTACCATGACCTGCTCCTGCGGATCCGCAAAACAAAATTATGAAAGAAAAGGTACACATACACACAATCTACAGCAAGACGACAACGTACACAAAAACCACAACGGAACACAAAACAGCAGGAAATCACCAATGACAACATCAAATATACCCCTCTAGGAGCAACAGTACACATCCTTTTGGAATGCTTCAACTCTACAGGGACTTCAGTAGCCAAAAATCAAGCATAATCATCATCAGCAAAGCCGGAGAAACACAATCTAGTTTCTGGGATATCGTTGAGAGTGTAGCCATCCTAGATTTAAGCAATATTTAGACTGAACTGCATAGTTTAGTGTACTAAGCCAAAACGAAAATGTGAGGTTGCAGAATACATATATAGAAACAATGCCACTTACACACGAAATCACCTCTGATGGCCAGTCCCTATATCATGCCAGCATCTTGGAGCGCATATATTCTTTGCCATCAACATTGGCAAGACAGCCAAGCCAACTACATCCTCATCCGTCTATACATCTAGCGAAGTCATGTTTTTTCTGCATTAAAAATAAGTTTATGCTTGATTATTACATTCGGTTCTACACAGCTAGCAGAAGTAAGAGCGAATAAAACGTACCAATTTAGCTCAGATCTACCAGAAACCTAGCTTTCCCTCCTCTTCTCTCCTCTTGTCCTCAGTTTTTCTTCCTTTAACTCAGGGTGTGGGAGAAAGATAGGAAAGGGCCTGAATTGAGGATGGAGATGAAGACCACGTGGGGCGACACAGGTGATGCTCCGAGTGGTGGTCGTCGTCTCCGGCACTCGTGGCGGCGGCCGCCGCCGCATCAGCATCCATTGGGGCCAGTGAGGCGAGGAAGGAGGAGAAGGAGGCCGGCGGCCATAGGGAGACCGGCCATGGAGAGATCAGGACAGCCTCTCCCAGCCAAGATCTTACGGGGGAGCACCAACGGTGGCCTCCCGTCGAAGAGGGTGGAGGATGCGCCGCCGCACGTATATCTCCCTGATGACCACGCTGCATCCATGTCGACCGCCATGTGGAGCGGGAAAGAGCCTCGGCTCTTCCGCCGCGATGACGGCGGCGGCGGATCGACCGCCGATGGGGCATCTGCAGAGTGGGGAGTAGGGGAAACGTTTGAGGAGCAGGAGGTTGGCGCAAGCCTAGGTGGGAGGCGGTGGTGGAGGGGTTCTGGGCGGTGGTGGACGCAGAGGCAGCGGTGGAGAAGGTCGGGGGCGGTGGTTGACCGGGGGGAAAGATGGGTGGGTTCGTCATATGCAGCAGATAAATTGGCTGGAAAAAAAATGTCACCAAAGGCTGAGTTGGCGGGGCATTTGCAGTAAACTAACCCAAAGTTCAAAGAAATTCACAAAATAAACTTTGGTCGAAAAAATTCACTAGATCTAACTTTTTTGCAGCGTCGTATACAGTGCAACGCCGTGACTGTGTTGTGCAACGCCATAACCTGTGGCGCCACACATTAAAAGTGCAACGCCATGAACAACGGCGCTGCACTGTGTTGTGCAACGTCATGGCGTTGCACTGTAGAGTGCAGCGCCACTCTATACGGCGTTGCAAAAAGGGTTAGATTTAGTAAAATTCTTTCGGTCAAAGTTCAATCTATAAATTTCTTTAAAATTTAGGTTATTTTGATGCAAATAGCCGAGTTGGCGTCGCTAAACAGTGGTTGAAATGCATATATGTAGTGATGTGCTGATCGGTAACGGCGCACATGTACAGTGATAGTGCCACAATGGTGTCGTGTCGGTGGGCGATGCTGGCCGGTCCACGAGCGCATACATGTGGTTGCATGCACCGAATGAGGCTGCTGCATGCAGGACCAATATATCATCGATGCATGCGCAGCACAGATGCACTCGAAAAAAGTGTTCAAATATATAGCCTTTGTTTTGGAAAAAAAATAGGGCACATTTGGTAGCTTGCAAGGAGGTCGGGCAGGTCTGCTAGCAACTAGGGATGACACCCGCCGGGTTTGGGGCCGGTCTGCCACCCCATACCCGCCCCGTTTAATTAGTCGGGTCTTGTTTTTTACGAAACCTGCAACCTGGCTAGGTTCGAGGCCCCAACGGGTACCCGCCAGCGCGTGATACGGGAGCGACGCTGGCACATGCGGAAAGAAAATGATGGGATATTGGGATGGGGTTAGTGGAAATGGATGTGTGCATGCGTGTGTTGTCTCCAGGACTCCATATTCCATCGCGTGCATGTGATGTGTGTTGTGTGCGTGCGTGGCTGCATGGGACGTGTGATTAGTCATAGGCTTATTAGGGATATGATTAAGTCCTCGAGCGGGTCTACGGCTCTGCGGGTACGGGTTTTTCACCCGGAGACCCGCCCTGTTAGATTTGGTGGGTATCACTTTTTACCAAACTCTCCCCATTTAAGGCGGATACCCGTCGGGTTTGCAGGTTCCGGGGCCCCATTCCATCCCTACTAGCAACAAAAACACCCGTCTGCATGCTCGCGTCCAAGGTTGGTCTACGATCAACACGAACCGTAAAGGAACCCATAGCCAGACTCAATGATGATGCTCGTTTTGGGCCTTTTTAGGGAGTCATCCTTGTCGTGCACTCACGTGATGCAAAAAAGCAACCCCTCCCTGCATGAGAATGGGCGACAATGGCGCATGCGGGAGCTTCTCTGCTGCAGCGCAAAAAGGGGCTAGAGATATTCACTCATTTCTCGCCGAAACACTCCCTTCCCTCTCATCGCCAAAATGGAAACCACCATCCCTTGCCCATCGAGCTATGTTCCTTGGTTCCTCTACAGTAGTAATCTCCCTCATCTACGATCATCGGTGGCGGTAGCGATAGCGTTTTAGTGAAGACGACGGCCTCCTCTTTGTCGCGTCGTCTATGTTGTCTCCATGCCAAGATGGGATGACGGATAGAGCTCGAGCCAGCCGTATGTATGGGAAGTTCAGTTTCCCCAAATTGCACCATAGGGTTAGGTTTTGCTGATGATTTGTGATTTCCGATTTGGAGTCAGTTGATGATGAATTCGTTGCAATTTGATGTCTATTAGGACCTCATGGACATGGACTATGCTCGACACTCCATCGAATACCCCACAAGTGTTAGATTGTCCCGAGATTTGCCGCGTCCACAAGCTTGAGCATGTCAAGCGTGATGCATTTGAAGGAAGCAACACTAGCCATTGATTATATCTCTATCAAGTGTGGAATGTAAGTTTTTAGCTTGTGATTTCTCACTTAGTATCTCATTCATTTACTCTGACCATACACTTCTGATTAGAATCCTCACTTACTGGCTCATCCATTAGCTCTGACCATGAATTTCTGATTAGAGTCCTCACTTACTATCTCATCCATTAGTTGTGACCATGAACTCCTGATTATAGTCCTCACTTATTAGGTCATCCATTAGTTGTGACCATGTAAATCCTAATTTGCAGGAAGTCACAAAATGTGGGTTTGTGGCTTGGTTGGATAAGGAATAGCCAAAAATAGAAAAAAATGCATTAGGAAGCTTTTGGGGAATTTATTGTGACAAAAATAGTGCAAAATTTGACGAGGGGATTGAGAATGTGTATTTTCCCCTTTCTGTGGTTTTGGTAGTTAATGGCAATCCCTATGGACTAATCTTTCCATTTGGTTTTATATGAAGGAATATTCCATAGGTCATGCTTGTAGTTCATGTGTTGGATTCAAGTATGGATGCCATGAAGATAAATATATATCTTTTGTATTGGCATCAACATCATCGAGTTGAAGAGAATAACATGATATGATCAAGAAACTGAGAGTTTTATCTCAAGAGAAGAATTCAAGATATGGCTCTAAGTCGGTGTCAAGACTGCCTCATAGTTGAGCTATGGTTGACTAAGATTTAGAGCGTGCGATCAAATGAAGAATTATTTATGTACCTAAAGATATTGACATAGATCATGAGAAGGTACATGATTGACCAATACAAAGAGTGAAGAGTGAATTCAAGTTGGTCAATACATGAAGCATAAAGAGTGTACCACATGGATCTTGTGGTATGGTAAGTGTTGTCAATTATGCTTCATGAACTAGCCCATTATATACGTGCCTTTTTATTTTCTATATGGGCTAGGTATCTTTCCATGGGAATTCATCGAAATTGAAGATTTCATACAACCTATGATAGGATGACATCAGCTGGTGATCGTCATCAAGTTTGAGAAGTGAAAGTTCAATATAAGAATCTCAAAAAGATCATATGGTTGAAGCTTGATGTCTATATTGGTGATAGTGGACATGTGAAGATGTGACTTAATGAAGTTGTCCCATAGTGGTGTATGGAGAAGCAAATTATGACACTACTTAGGAAAACAACTATAGATAGACGGGCTATTCTATGCCGCATATCTAGAACCATGCACCACAGAGAAAACTCAGTGGCACACGCTAGTCCATGCGCCATAGAAACCTTCACTATTCTGTGGCGCATTTATAAAACCATACGCCACAGAAATAAGGTGGGACCCGCCACCAGGGTTTGGCGACCAACTTTCTATGGCGCATATAGCCATATGCGCCACAGAAAGTGAAGGCGGGCCCCACCATAGAATCCGGTTGACCCACTTTCTGTGGCGCATATGGTGATATGCGCCATAGAAATGTTTGTTTTCTGTGGCACATATCCCCATATGCGCCACAGAAAGTTGACGTGGGTCCCACCGCAGAAAGTGCAGCCCCTTATTCTATGGCGCAAATAGAAATATGCGCCACAGAAATGTGAAATTCTGTGGCACATCTCTGCTATATGCGCCACAAAATAGTGCATTTAGATCCATGTACAAAAAGGTGGCAGCTTGCACCCCTCTATCCACCACCACCCATTTCACATCTCTTCTCCCCCCTTCTCCACACTCAGCTCGTCTTCCTCCTCCCTACCACCCCATTTTGCCCATACTTTTCTCAATTTTTTGTACTTAAACCTATTTTAGTTCATATATTGGTAAGGGGAAGCCTCTCTCCAACTTGTATATCTAAAACAAACTTACTTTTCTCTCCCACATCTCTATTTGTCCACTAATTTCCTCTCCACAAACTTGTAGATCTATTTGTCCACACTATCTCACCGTGGTCCCATCTTGCTATTGAATATACTAGGTGAGTACTTGGTCATGAATATGCATGTTTTGTAGGTGAAGCTTGTCGCGCGGGCGGTGTGCGTGGTGGCGAGACGTTGTTTATACATGAAGCTTATGTGGTGCATGAATGTTTGCAAGGGAAGAAGTTTTTTGTTGTTTGCTTGTTGTTGCCCCGGTGTGGTTCATGGATGTTTGCCAAAATGTTGATTCATTTCTATTTCGGTAAAAAAATCACTACCCATATGTCCTACTTTTAGGAAAGGTCATGCCAAATTTTTATGGTGACCATGCATGTTTGTGCATATGGTGTGGTTCTAACCTAGCTACTCTCTGTTGTGACCACTCAGACAACCATGGTCATCACAATGAGTGAAGGTCGAGTTGCTAGGTACAAGAAAGAAGCAAAGGAGGACATGATTTCAAACAACAAGACCATGATAAGATGTCCATGTCGAACATGCAAACTCCAGTGCTGGATCGACCCTAATTTTGGACAATTGAAGGGTCACCTGCTTACGCACGGTTTCATGCACGACCTCAGTGAGGCACTAGCAGCAAATGGTGGTCACGAAGACTTGGGCAGGCGAGAAGATGAAGAGTCTCCTAGGCATGATCATCATGACGAAGGAGATGCCAGTGGACCTGATCATCATGAAGAAGGAGATGCTGGCAGACATGATCATCATGAAGAAGGAGATGCCAGCACGCATGATCATCATGAAGAAGGATAAGACGCGAACACCCAGATGCTGCTAACTTTGGCCTTGCAGGACCCCCATGTTCAAGAACTGCTCCTCAAGGAGACGAGCAACACCAAAGTTGCAGCCAGAGAGAAAGTCGATCTAGTGCAAATAGAGATAGGCGGGATGACTCCATTGTATCCTGGGTGTCGCCCCGAGGATACACGATTGAGTGTGACGCTCAAGGCTCTGAAGATGAAGGTAGAACACAAATGGACCGATGTGAGCTTCAAAGCGAACATGGAATACTGGCATGATCGGCTTCCTAAGGGGAACACATTTCCAACAAGTAACGAGGAGGCCAAGAAAATCGTGCGCCCTCTCGAGATTTACTTCCCACCCGCATTCTTCGACATCATGATGCATCTGCTTGTACATGACATGGATGACATCATCCAGCTCATGCCTACATTCCTGCACAACATGATGCCGTTTGAAAGGCTGGATGGTGTCATCAAAGGATTCGTTCACAACAAGTCCCATCCAGATGGAAGCATAGCCAAGGACTTTCTGATCTACGAGTGCATCTCCTTCTGCCTGAATTATCTAACCACTGAGAACGAGGATGTTGGAATACGCACCAAGAAGCACCTCGCAGGCTTGCTGAGTATGGTCACCCCGAGGGCTACCGCTCACTGCATGTCGGCATTGAGGGTCGATGCGCTGACTTTGACAGGACACACCGAGTCGCGCTACATCAAATTGAATTGGTCGGCTGATGAGTGCATATTTGCATCATGTTTTACATTATTATTTTGCATTGTAGAGTAGGATCTTGGTATTTTACGGCGCTTGCGCGCACATTTTATGTCTGTTTTTACCAGGATTAGGACAGATGATGGATCCAATGGATACAGTTATTGAAGCAGTTGTACTATGGAGAAAAGGAGTCAAAAACAACATAAATCGCTTATTTGGAAAATATTAATAATACCAGAAGAAAACCAGAAGCGAACAAGTGAGGCAGAGAGCCCAAGGACCAACTGTATGACCGAAGAAACTCTTCCGCCCGTATAGCTCCAGTCATATAGTTGCATCTGCCTCGTCAAATAGTTTCACCCCGTGCAATTGGTTCGAGGAGACGACATACAAAACACCCATAAATCATAGAAACCTCACCTCCGGAAGGCATCTAGAGGGGGAACTCATCTACAAGGGATCCATCTTTGCCCTGCACAGATCTGGGAGGCTAAGGCATCGATCTTCATCA
Source organism: Avena eriantha (assembly GCA_910589775.1). Classification (NCBI taxonomy): domain Eukaryota; kingdom Viridiplantae; phylum Streptophyta; class Magnoliopsida; order Poales; family Poaceae; genus Avena; species Avena eriantha. The sequence continues at coordinate 239,919,178 of OU342745.1, forward strand.
TCCACTACTGCATCACCACCATCTCCATCCATCTCATATACAACTTGTCTAGATCTTGTTGTAATTCCTAGACTCGTTGTGGATTTATACAAGTAACTTCCATCTATGATTGTTTCCATTACCATTACTATGATGTTGATTGCCTCCATATCTAAGTAGATCATTAGTTCTTGGGGAGATGGAGAAACCCTAGTATGAGATTGAAATAAGATAAAGTCTATTATGATACTCATCGCTGTGACCATGTGTTAGATTCTCTATATCTTGATGTTGAGAGAAGTCGACCTCTCAATATTTGCCTCTTGTGGGGACTTCATGGAGGGAACTACTTGTTGGTAGACAGAGGCGTGCTATCACTTACAGTGACTATAAAGCTGTTGGCACCCCTTACGTATCAACTTGGGAAATCGAGGAAACTCATGGAACACTATCCATGCCATGGGATACGTCCTATGGGATTATGTTTCTTAATAGTGCAGTAGTTTGACTGATGTCGATTGCTGACTGTTGTGGTTATGAGGATGATGTGAGCAGTGGTTGTTGCCTATTCGTCCAAATACAGAGTTCCTCCCACACATACATAGTTGATAATGTTCATGATGATAATCTTTATCTTAAATCTTCATAATACTAGTGGTGTATCCGCTACTCCCCGAGAATGCTTTTTCTCTACTATAGTTCCAATATTTCATATGTACGCGATACTTACTTTCTGTATTAAGTTATTTTGCTTTACTTTATTATTGCTCTTATACCCAAAACCCCAAAACACCTTTTTACACAATACTCGCATTTTATCTTATTACTTAGAACTTTATCTAGCATTTCTATCGCAATATTTATTAGACTTCAGACTCCTGCTCTTTGTGGGATCGATATCTTTATTTCTAAACTAGCTACAAACGATCTGTGCACTTGCAGTCATCAAGCTATTTTCTGGCGCTATTGCCGGGAAGCTTAGCGTTGTAGGTCTTTTAGTTTTTGCTTATTTATTTTTGTCTTTCTAAATTTTGTTTTGAGTTACAGGTTTCCACCAACATGATGGAGTTTGAGCATATGACTAGTGTTAACCCACTCAACCACTTTGGGAAACCCTATGATATTTATAAAAGAGACAACTCCAATGAGAAGACAAGGGGGTTTGAAATAAATCCTCTACTACTTAGTATTCTACATAAGAAGCAATTTACTGGAGATGAAGAAGATCATGATCCATATGAGCATATTGCATGTTTTAAAGATATATGTAGCACTTTTCTATTGGCGGGATATACCGCTGATGAGGTAAGGGTTAAACTTTTTAGTCAAACTTTTACAAGTACAACTCTCTCATGGTATAGATCTCTACCCCTGAAGCCACTACTACTTGGGATAATCTAGGCTGTTAATTTCTATCAAAATATTATCCATTATCAAAATCTTTTGGAATTGTGCTAATGAAGGACTAGTAAGAGCATATATTAGATTTAAAGATTTACTATGACTATGTCCTCATCATGATTTGCCTGAATGGTATTTATTACATATCTTTTATGTCGGTTTAATTGAACCTAATAAAATTGAATTAGACTCTTTCGCGGAAGGAGCCTTTATGAATCTTCCTATACCTAAAGCTTGGGCTTTACTTAATAGAATTCGTGATCATAGAGTCTCATGGAATTTTGGTCTAGGAAGTGAAGGAGACATAGAAATAGAACATGATCGTATTCATGACTACGATAAACAATGCCATGTTAAAGAATTATCTAAAGAACTTTATCTGGATTCAGATCTTGTGTTGCAAGTTGTTAAATCTTTTACGGAGCATATTAAAGCTCAAAGGAGGGTTCAGTCAAGTATGATCTACCACGTGAACCAGAAAAGAAAAGAGAAGATAAAGAAACACTTGCCTCCGTAGAACCAATATATGAAGTGACTTTCCCTAACGCTGCACAGAAGCATATTTTTGAATATGAACAGGTTAAAGCAGTACTGGAAAAGAAAGAAGATCAAAGCATGCTAGGAGTCACGGAACACCTGAAAGAAAACAAAGATGAAGAGGTAACCAAGGAAGAAATTATGGCTATGTACTCACACTGTAACATAGTTGAACTTGATAAAGAAACTTTCATATTGGTTGAATGTAAAACAAAGGTAAAAGATGTGGGTAAGCCTATTCTTCCCTACATATTTAAAGAAACCTCTCATTACTGTTTATGTGATCTTGGCACCAAAGTTAATGTTATATCTTATGATTTCTATTTAGAAAGAAAAGAAGAAATAGAACTTGCTACAATTGAAAATACTGATACAACAATTATGTTAGCCAATAAAAACCTTAGAATTCCAATGGGAGTAGTTGACAATGCGACTGTCACAATTGGCAATAAAAACTTTCCTATCGATTTGTAGTTGTTGATATGCCAGCTGACACTCTTTGCCCAATTATATTTGGAAGGAACTTTTTGGGTGATATAGGTGCCTATGTTAATTTCAACAAGGATATTATGTCTCTTAAGCTTGGGGGAACGAAAAATAAATTCCATTTTTCCAAATTTAAAGAAAAACCTCCACAAATACAAGAAGAAGAGGAAGAGAACTATTGAGGAAATGGCAGCTCTTTTCTTTGATAATCAAGAATAAGAAATAAATGAAGATCCAAATTATGAAGAAATAGTTATGGAGGACAAGTCCCTAGGAGAACTAGAAGATGAATTTGACTCACTTCCTATTTCGGGACCTCCAACTGATGAGGATTTTGAAGAGCCAAAAAAGAGAGGGGACAAGGAATTACCACCCCCGGAGTTGAAGACTCTAACAGAAGATCTCAAATACAGGTTTTTAGATGATACCAATAAATTCCCTATTATTATTAGTGCTAAATGATAGCCCAAAATATATCGAGCTCGTTGGGGAACCCCAAGAGGAAGGTATGATGAGCACAACAGCAAGTTTTCCCTCAGTACGAAACCAAGGTTATCAATCCAGTAGGAGCAAGGAAACACCCCAAAGGTGTAGCTAGCTGAACGTTGGCAGGGTGCACTACCGGTGCCAGCGGCAACGTGGAGACCTGCACAACACAACCACAGAATTCTGTCCCCAACTTGCGATGAGGTTGTCAATCTCACCGGTTTTGCTGAAAACAAAGGATTAAACGTATCGAATGGAAGTAAGTAATAGTTTGCAGAAAGTAAACACATAGCAGTAAACAGTTTGATTGTAGATTGAATCTAAAAGAAAGGACCGGGGTCCATAGTTCACTAGAGGTGGCTCTCGTTAAGATAGATAACATGTTGGGTGCACAAATTATAGCGGGGCAATTGACAAATATCGAGAAAGCATACAAGCATATACTAATCATCTTGACTCCTTTAAGATTCGATTGGGCATTACAACATTATACATAGACCGTCATCCAACTGCATCTATGACTAATAATCCACCTTCAGGTTATTATCCGAACCCCCTCCAGTATTAAGTTACAAGCAACAAATTATTGCATATGAATTGCGTGGAAAGTAAACAATACGATTGTTCTATGAACAAAGGATTGTTGTTTTCTCCCTAGTAGCAACAACACATCTAGTACCTTAGAGATTTCTGTCACTTCCCCAGATTACTAGAGGCATGAACCCACTATCGAGCATAAATACTAAATCTTGGAGTTGCTAGCATCTACTTGGCCAAGATAGCTACTAACAACGGAAAGCATGCAAGATCACAAATAACAAATACTTGATACAATCAATAATCAATCTGAAATAGCATCTCAATATCCATCGGATCCCCGCAAAAACAACATGCAGAATTACAAATAGATGATCTTGATCATGAACGAAGCTCACAAGATCTAAACATGATAGCACAAAGGAGGAGAACCAGCCATCTAGCTACTACATGGACATGTAGTCCAGAGATGAACTACTCACGCATCACACCGGAGGCTTGCATGATGATGAAGAAGGCCTCCAGGGTGAATTCCCCTCTCTAGCAGGGTGCCGAGAAGAGCTTCAGATCCCTCCCGATCTAGGGACAGATACAACGACAGATACAGACTCTTTCGTGGAATTTTGATTGGGTACTTAGGGTTTCCGTATCAGAGGCAACTTATAGGCGAAAAGAGAGGCCGAGGGGGTGCTGGAGGTGGCCACACCACCCCCTGGCATGGGCAGGCCTGGCCACGCGGCCAGGTGGTGTGGCGGACCCCTGGCCCCTCTCCGTCTTGTATTCTGGCTCCAAGTGTCCCCCGGTAAAATAACGACTTTGGCTTTTGTCCCGTCCAATTCCAAGAATATTCATTTTCTGACTTCCTGGACCAAAAACAGCAGAAAACATGCAGCTGACATTGTGGCTCTTGTTAATAGGTTAGTCCAATAAATCATATGAAAAGTACTCCAAAGTGTGGTCAAAACACAAGAAAGTAGATAAAATCAAGCATGGAAAAATCAAAAATTATAGATACATTTGCAATGTATCACTAAACTTTCAGGAAAAAAAGAAGAAGAACTCATGAGGATACTTAAGGAGCATCGCCAAGCCTTTTGGGTATTCAATGGATGACTTGAAGGGCATTAGTCCCATGATAGCCATCCATCGAATATTCATGGAAGAATGTGCAAAACCAATTGCGGAGTTTAATAGAAGATTAAAGCCTGAAATAAAGAAGTGGTAAGAAAAGAATTTGTACGCCTACTGGACGCAGGTATAATTTATCCTGTTAAATAGAGTGATTGGGTAAGTCATGTTCATTGTGTCCCTAAGAAGGGTGGTTTTACTATTGTTCCTAATAAAAACAATGAATTAATACCTACTAGAACTATTGTTGGGGACAAGATGTACATAGACTTCAGGAAATTAAATAAAGAAACTAGGAAAGATCACTATCCATTACCGTTCATAGATCAAACTTTAGAAAGGTTAGCAAACCATACTCATTTTTGTTACTTGGACGGATACTCTGGTTGCTCTCAAATAGTTGTTCATCCGGATAACCAACTTAAAACAACTTTCATAAGTCCTTATGGTTTGCATGCTTACTGACGTATGCATTTTGGTCTATGTAATGCTCCAGCTACTTTTCAACGATGTATGGCCATTATTTTTGTGGATTTTATAGAACTTATAATGGAAGTATTTATGGATGACTTTTTTGTTTATGGAACTTCATTTACAGTTGCTTGGATAATCTCAAGAGAGTTTTGCAGCGTTGTGAAGAAACTAATCTTGTTCTAAACTGGTAGAAGTGCCACTTTATGGTCAAAGAAGGTATAGTCCTCGAACACAAGGTATCAGGTAAGGGAATTGAAATTGATAGAGCTAAGGTTGAAGCAATAGAAAGAATGCCGCAACCTAGGGATATTAAAGGAATAAGAAGTTTTCTTGGTCATGTAGGTTTTTACAGAAGGTTCATTAGAAATTTCTCTGGGATATCTAAACCTTTGACTAACCTCTTGCAAAAGGGAATAAGATTTAATTTTTACGATAAGTGTCTTGAAGCCTTTGATAAACTTAAAAATGCTTTAACTCGTGCTCCCACCATTAAACCACCTATCTGGGATACAACCTTTGACTTCATATGTGAAGCTAGCAATGATGTTGTAGGAGTAACTCTTGGACAACATATTGGTCGTAGATTTAATAATATACATCATGCTAGTAGAACTCTTAATGGTGCTCAAAAGAATTACCCAAAGGAAGAAAAGTAATTGTTTGCTATATTTTTCTCTTGTGATAAATTTCGTTCTTCATAGTTGATGCAAAGGTGAGAGTTCACACTGATCGTGATGGCTTAAAAGAACTCCTTGAAAGGAAATACCATAAGCCAAGGCTAATCTGTTGGATTCTTTCACTTCAAGAATTTGAGTTGCAGATTATGCAGAGGCAAGAAATAAAAATGTTAGATGCAGTGTCCATGTTTTCCCAGGAAGATAGCAATCTTATTGATAGGAACTTTAGTCCTGGTGATGTTTGTTTACGGGAATTATTTGATGAACTAAAGTCAATTCCTCCAAAAGGGAAGGAGTCCTTGTTGTGGGAGGAACTTTTCATCCCCGATTAAGAAAATGGTAAGTGCAAGGTAAGTGTTCTTACTCAAATAAGTGATTTGTTTTGACAAATTTTACTCCTAAAATTTTTGCCTTTAAATTCCTTGTGTTTTCTGAAGTTTTAGAGGGGTTTTACCAACTATACAGGCGGAGCTATACGATTGGAGAGGGAGCTCCTGCCGTATAGTTGGTCGTTAAACTCTCTGTATCATCTTTGCGAAATTGTTTTCGATATCTGAGCCTATACGGTTGTAACTATACGACCGGAGCAAAAATTCCGGCCGTATAGTTGGTCACTGAACTCTCATATAGTTTTTCTTTTTGGTGTTTGTATCTATACGGCCACAACTATACGACTAGAGCAAAAACTCTGGCCATATAGTTGGTCGTTAAACTCTCAGACACTTTTTAATATTTGTGTTTGTATCCATACGGTCGCAACTATACGACCGGAGCAAAAATTCCGGTTGTATAGTTTGTCGTTAAACTCTCGGACACTTTTCTGTTTGATCTTTCTTTTATATTAAGAAAAAACATTATTGTCGGTTCCGAGTCGTGATTAAATCGACCTGGACTCGAGATATTCGGAAATATCTAGCCGGAACCAACTATATGGCCAGACCTATACGGGCCCCATCCGTATAGTTGGTCGTTACGCAGCAGGACACTTCCAAATCCGTGATTTCTTTCCCTGTTTTGTTTGGATTCTCTTCTTGGACGATAATTTGGTGTTTCTCGTGATTTTTACCGACCTCTGGCCCCTCTTATATACTGTCATTGTCTTTCTCTCTAATCATAATCTACATAAACCAATCTAGCAATGCGTTATCCCGCCCTAGGCCGTGGGAAACCCATGGGTCTCATTGCTCCTTCTAGGGACTGCTCTAGCATACCGTCCATGGAGGACGATGACGAGGGGGTGGAGAGGTTTAGCCCGAGGTACAAGGAGTAAGTCGAGCCAAGCTATTTCAACTGGGAGGCGATGAAGAAGGCTTAACAAGAGAGAAGATCGCAAGCCACATGGAAAAGGGCATGTGGAGATGGTCAAGTTCATCACCACAAATCCAAGGTTGCACAAGCGTAAGGAATTATCTAATATTGGTGCAGGTGCTAGCAAGGAAGGGGAGGTTCCACTCTCGAAGCCAACCATTGGTGCTCGTATGAAGGTTAAGCCTCAAGACGAGTGGAGGTACGGTTTCCACTTCCCCAATCCATCAATTATGGATGAGGCATCTCGTGCGGGCACTAGAGATATATCAGAAGCAGGAGCTACTCCATCGCGTCGAAGTACATCACCGTCTCAATGAGATGGAGAAGAAGGAAGATCTCCTTCCATTGGTGACCAAGCTCGCAGATAGAGTGGACACTCTACAATCTAATCTACGCAGGTGCTACTGCCGCATAACTACTTTAGAGGAGACCAACAAGAAGCTATGAACCGCAGTGTTACATGCCATGGCACCACAGTGATCTACAACAATCACGGTATCAAATAATCGCAAGGGATTATTTGATCCCGTCTGGCTTGATTCCAAGCTTGGGGAGATCTTTAAGACCTTGTAATCTATCTTATAAATTTTTATTACTTTTGCATTAGTTCAAATTAGAAATAAAGTTTGCAACATTAGATTTCCCTTCAGGAATAGTTGATCCCTTTTATGAAATTCCGAGTTTATTATTATATATGGAGCAATATTGAGTTTGTGTTTTCTTTATTGATATATTAATGGCTTGAGTATGATTTTACTTGCACTTGATGATAGCAATAGGAGTCTTCCACACCATTGGTATTAATGGAACACATAAAGGTAATTTGGTCAATATGTTGTAAGTCAATGGTTTGATTCACAAAGAAAAAAATATCTACTCAATTAAGTTTAAAAAAACCTTGAGTAAAGGAAAATGAAAGTGTTATCCAAATAGATTGAGAACAAGTTGAGGTAGAATCTCCAAGTCATAAGAATGCTTCATATACAGTTGGAATTTGATATTTGAGATCATTGAACTTTGAATTCCTACATAAGGTGGAATATATGTCTAGCTCCTTTGCACATCACTTAAAACAAATGTGTGAGCATATATGCAAAAGAAAAGAAAAAGAAAGAAGAAAAGAGCGAATGTGCAAAGAGCAAATAGGCATATACCATTGTATTGTAGTATGACAAAGAGACGCTTTTGAGATTTTGTATCCCAAGTGAATACATTGATCCTAAAACACTTGGGACTACCTCGTTAACTCATTCAGTTGAACCAGATTCTTCTACATTATGTTGCGATTCATCTTTTATGAACTGTTGATAACTAAGGTGCGGAAGCCTTCTAATACTATTCAGATGGTTCGAGTAAGGTACTATTCATGAACTTATTCCCTTGTATCGTATATGATAAACACATGCTGCAATTGCCTCATTTATTTTATCGACTCAGCTTCATGAATATGAGGATCACATCCATTAAGCTAAAAACTTGCTCGAGATGAGGAAGAGTCTAAGCTTGGGGCAGTTGATGAGTACATATTTACATCATGTTTTACATTATTATTTTGCATTGTAGATTTAGGATCTTGGTATTTTACGGCGTTTGCGTGCATAATTTATGTCTGTTTTCGCCAGGATCAGGACAGATGATGGATCCAATAGATACAATTATTGAAGTAGTTGTACTATGGAGAAAAGGAGTAAAAACAACGTAAATCGCTTATTTGGGAAATATTAATAATACCAGGAGAAAACCAGAAGCGAAAAAGGGAGGCAGACATCCAAACCACCAATTATACGACTGGAGAAACTCTTCCGCCTGTATAGCTCTGGCCGTATAGTTGGCGCCGCCTCCGCCTTGTCAAATAGTTTTTCCCCGTGCAATTGGTTTGAGCAGACGACATACACAACACCCAGAAATCGCAAAAACCTCACCTCCAGAAGGCATCTGGAGGGGGAACTCATCCACAAGGGATCCATCACTACAAGAAATGTTTACTTGTGACCTTTTCATAGTGACGTGAAATAAAATCGTCATAGATCTATGATGTTTTTGCACAAAATGGTCGTAGACTGTTTGGAGAGGTCAAAACCCTCTAGAATTACGACGTTTTGTGTCCAAATCATCGTAATTTCATGAGACAAAATCGTCATAATGTGTGTAGTACAACTTAGGATCTTATTTTCAGCCTAATATGACTAATCTAAATCATCATAGTGTCCAAATTAGAACATACTGATATGACTGGTCGGCCACGTAAGCAGTTGCGCCTACATGTCATGTCTACGTGTCATTTCTTTCATACATGGCTAGTCCATGTGTCAATATACTGGTTGTCCTATTGTGCATCTCCTTAGGGGGACTGAACCCGCGAACACGCAACCTCCTAGGTAAAGCGAACCAGCTGACCACCGGGACACCTCGCCCTTTCTGTGAAACTTACGCGCGCAGACTCTATTAAAGAGAAACGATATGTTGGGCCTAGGCCTTGAAATATCCTCCTATTCTCCTCCATTTTCTTCTTTCTAGTTTCCCGGGCCTTGGAAGAACCTCCGAATGGGCCAGCAGCCTGGGAAGGGCGTGGTATCTGCATGGGCCGGATCGGCCTTGCGCATGGGAAGGACTTTTTTCTTCTTTTTTTGTTTCTTAATTCTTGTATATTTTTATTAAGAACTTCAAAATAATTAATTTTTATCTCTATTTTTAATATAATCTTGGTGGATCTCTGAAGAAACAGTATATTGTGAACCTAAAAATAATTTTTTCAAAAAATCATGAGAAAATAATCAATGTACCTGTAGTTCAAATCTGACCCACTTCCTACCGATTCAGTAGGAATTTGTCTTTTTCATCAGGGGTGGATGGAAAGGTTTGAGATACCCCTCTTGAGACATTGTCCATTTAAGGTGGTCTCGTATTTAAAAAATTAGGGTGGTAGTATTTTAAATTAGCTCTTTGGTGGTTACTTCACAAAACACCCCGATTTTGGTACTCGAAAAATGGAAAATAGCTTTTCGATATGACGAAAAAGAAAACTTCCTCCTGCAACATTGTTCTCCATCCCAATATGCACATGTGTGCACAATATGGGCACATTATCACAAACTATGTTGCGATTCTAGCCATAACATTGGTCTTTTGACCTGAAAGCCATGAAACCTCGAACACAATAGCTTGTTTCTGAGAAGGTTTTTTTGAGATGCAATCAATATACAAAGTTTGATATTTTTTCTTGCAACTATGGCACATAATATGACACCACGCGAAGGTTTTATATTATTTGGATCATTTTTGAATTTTTTATGCCCGTTTCAAACTATGGTCAAAACGGTGGGCATGAAGGTTCTTAGACAGGGGATGAACCTCGCTAAACTTTCACTAGATATTTGAAGAAACATGATATTTTGAGTCTAAAAATGATTTTTGTAAAAAATCACGAGCATTAGATAATGTACCTGTAGTTCAAATCTGACACACTTACTACCGGTTCGGTATAAATTTGTATTTTTCACCAGGAGTGGATGAAAAGGTTTTAAAATACCCGGTGGGGACATTGTTCATGTAAGGTGGTCTAGTATTTTTTGTAAAATGGGGTGGTTGCATTTTTGAATTGAACATTTGATGTTGCTTCAAAATACGCCTCGAATTTGGCACTCAAAAAATAGAAAATCGCATTTCCGTACGATGAAAAGGAAAACTTCCTCCTACAACATTGTTCGCCGTCCCAAGATGCACATGTGTATATAATTATGGGCACATTATCACAAACTATCTCGTGATTCTAGCCATAATATTGGTCGATTGGCTTGAAAGCCATGAAACCTCGAACATGATAGGTCATTTTCGCGAAGGTTTTTTCGAGATGCAATCAATATACCAAGTTTAGTATTTTTCCTTGCAACTATGTCACATAATATAATACCACGTGAAGGATTTACATTGTTCAGACCATTTTTGAATTTCTTATGTCCGTTTCAAAATTTTCCTATTTCAAACTCTAGCCAAAACGATGGGCATGAAGATAGGGGATGAGCCTCGCTAAAACTTGCATTGGATCTCTAAAGAAACATCATATTGTGAGTCTAAAAATGATTTTTTTTAAATCATGGGCATCAGGTCATGTCCCTCTAGTTCAAATCGGACCCAGCTCCTACTGATTCGGCGGGAATTTTTCTTTTTCGTTAGGGGTAGACAGGAAGGTTTGAGATACCCCAATTAGTATATTGTCCATGTAAGGTGGTCTAGTATTTTTTTTTAAATGGGGTGGTAGCATTTTAAATTAACTATTTGGTGGTTGCTTCACAAAACGCCCCGTTTTTTGCGCTCGGAAAATGGAAAATAGATTTTCCGTGCGACGAAAAGAAAAACCTCCTCCTGCAACATTGTTCGCCATCCCAAGATGCACATGCATGCACAATATGGGAACATTATCACAAACTATGCCGCGAATCTGGCCATAACATTGGTCGTTGGGCCTGAAAGCCATGAAACCTTGAACATGATAGGTCATTTTTAAGAAGTTTTTTTGAGATACAGTCAATTTACCCAGTTTGGTATTTTTTATTGCAACTATGCCACATAATATGACACCACACTAAGGATTTATATTGTTTGGACCGTTTTTGAATTTTTAATGGCTGTTTCCAAATTTTCCCGTTTCAAACTATGGCCAAAATGGTGGGCACGAAGATATGGGATGAGCCTCGCTAAACTTTTATTGGATCTCTGAAGAAACATCATATTGTGAGTCTAAAAATGATTTTGCAAAAAATCACGAGCATTAGATCATGTACCTGTAGTTCAAATCTGACCCACTTCCTGCTGATTCGGCAAAAAATTGTCTTTTTTCACCGGGATGGACGGAAAGGTTTAAGATATCCCGGTCGAGCCATTGTTCATGTAAGGTGGTCTAGTATGTTTTTTAAAATGGGGTTGTATCGTTTTGGATTGACCATTTTGGTGTTGCTTCACAAAAAGGCCTAATTTTGGCACTCGAAAAATAGAAAATGAATTTTCCATGCGACGAAAAGGAAAACTTTCTCCTACAACATTTTTCGCCATCCTAAGATTTACATGTGTGCAATCATATCGTGTCTAGGTGACGGTTTTCGATGTGCACTCTAGAGTGAGTGACACTTTGGTGAAAAATACTCTATGAGATCATCTGCAACCAATCAAATTGTAGGAAACAACTACCCGTGGATTGCCCATATAAGCCTAATCTAGACCATTCAAGCACATCCAACGGCCACCGAAGAAGCACACATCGCCCACGAACCACCATCCACCACATCCCACTAACTCCCAGTCCCCATTCTCTCCCAGCCGCATCGCCCTCTCTCGAACCCTAGCATGCCCGAGCTAGATCCACCGCCACCCACACCCCTTCCTCCCTTCTCCGCCACTCTCAGCCCCTCCCACCCCAGACCCCCCCCTCCTATGGCTCGACGCGTGCCACCACGACGAGGTCGTCACAACCACGCGGGCATCCACCCACCGATTCCTCCACCTTTCCATCTTCAAATCCCCATCCAGCAGCCGTAGTAGAAAAAATCTCGCTCGATCCATCTTCAATTCTTCTGCGCGCTTGACAACACGCTGCCGGCCGCAGTGTCGGAGCGGCCTAATAAGACCGCCAAGGTGTCAACGCCCCCCGTCGTCGCTGCCGCCGCCATCCTCTCGGAGGACGGTAGGAAGCAGAACGACGAGAACACGGCATCGAGGGCCAACTCGAACTCGTCGGTGGCGGTGGAGCAGGCCATGGAATCTGATGGAATCAAGGCGAGCCGGGTCCTACTGGTCGTCTATGCCGCCCGCTTTGATTCCCCGCCTCCTCCCGGCGACCCTCCGGCAACTGGTGCAGGCTAACGACGATGGCTTTCGGTTGGCGCGGTGTAGTCGGCGTGCCAGTGGTTGAACCAGCGTCGGCATCCGGATCCTATGGCTTCAGTCTTCTGCTGTCGTCATCGTCGGGATAACTGATGGGTCTTGCTCCGATTTGTTCATGCCTGGTCGCTCTCCGGCATCCGTTGCTCTTGCTGCTATCAAGGGATTTCAGTTCTCAGGTATGCAGTATTTCCCGTTGTAACAAACTAGATGCCATCTGTAAGCTACCAATGTACTAGAGGGTGTGTTCTCAATCCAAATCTAGTACTAGTAGATGCAGTAGCCAGAGTATTACTAGGGAAAACACATCGGCTTATAGCCAGGGCAATGTGAATGTGTAGAGCTACCTAAGCTTTTACTCTTATTTGATTCCAGCCGATGGCTTATGGATATGGGAATTCAAATGCATACCTAGGGACAAGGACAAATAAATAGGATTTGTACATTGTCTTACTCATATACAAGAGATGCTTACGAATGAATACAAAATTTGCATTAGCAGTAAAATGGAAGTCATTGATGCATGATCTTTTTATTATTGCTTGTAACAAAAACATAAAACTATCTGTGTGTGTATGCTTGCTGTATCTATGGGGATTTAATATTATTGATAAAATTCGTGTGTTCTGAATATGGGTTCATTAGACTTAATGTCAGTATTTCTTGTGTGGAAGAACGAATACCAACTGTGTTTTAGCTTTGCATTAGTATTTCTTCAAAACTAAATGTCTAGTTCATTGATATGTATGCAGCACTGCACTACAACTTGTGCTCTTTAATAAAACAATTCCCTAGTATCCATCATGTTTGGACTAGTCTGTGATTAGCTCTATACAATACTTTCTATGAACACTTTGATTCTGTACATAAAAATTATCAGCTAAAAGATATGCTAAAACACCTTCAACTAGGATATGTGTTGTGCAATTCTGTAGACCTACTAGTTGTACTTTTGAAGCAAATTGGATGTTTGATTAACTATTTTGCTATTGCTTGTCTGATCTCGGTTATTTGTTTATGGGTGGTGGACAAGGTGTAGTGACTACCTGGAGCTGGAGAACTTCGAGAGCCTTGTCAAGTAGGGTTTGCAGTCTTTTCTCCAGCGAGATGGCAGGGTGGCTACAGGTATCTTCTCTTGTTGTTTGGTACGATTCTTCAGCTTATTACCTTGCAGCGAGAATAAAATCATTTGTCTCTTGTTTTTTTGCTTTCGTGTGCTTGGTTGGTGATGATGTGAAAGTAGTAGTTGTTACATATAATATATATGTGTGCACACGTTTCACTGACAAGTAAATTATGATGTTGATTTTCAAACCTGGGTGATTGTTGTGAGCTAGTACATGCCTTTAATCCGTTTGCCTCTTTGCAATTTATTTGGTAAACCAGTTTCAGTTTTGAACGTACTTGGACATTTGCATGAATATTTTTTCAACAGTTCTCTAGAGATTCAGTAAGTGTTGAGCTGCGTCTTATTGTCCTTATTTAGTCCTGGTGCTTAACCTATTCTCCTTTGTTTTGCAGATTTCAATTGGATAAGGGAGCATCTATGATCATGGTCTTCATACCAAGATTAGCAATATGGCTATGTACTTGTTGTGAGATGGTACTTCTATTGGTAGTGGTTGCACGATGGCACTTGCTCGCCGTGATACTTGATTGTGACCTAGATGCCGGAGTCTTAACTTTGTTGCTCATAATGATCTAATTGCTGTGAATTGAAAGTTTTGCTGATGTATGTATTTACTTATTTGGTACTTGTTTCAAATGATGATTCGTTTGTATATTTGCCTATTTTTTCGAGTGTAGGCTGTTTGAAACTGGACATGAAGAGGATGTGGTTAGAACATTTACTGTACTGTAAAAATATCATAGCCCAATGTCGTATGTACTGCATTGAAAGCCCACGACCCAAAATAATCTATGCTGGAATAAAAGGACATGGCCCAAATAAAACCTAAAATGAGCAGTATATATATCTCATAAACAAAAGGCTGAAATTGTGGACTATAAAGAGGCCACGAGCCAAAACTAAAATGGATCGTCAAAAGGCAAAGGCCCAAAAGAAGAAGGATGTGAAAAGGAAAAGGCCCAAAAGATAGGTAAAGGTAAAAAGGCCGAATTGTTGGGCTCGACCCATCTAGGTGACCAAAATGGACCAGGCTGAATTCACACTACGATGATTTCATTTCGTCATAGTTTTGCCAGGTAGGTTTGGCCACGTAGGATCTGACTTGGCTAGGCTAGATTGCTCGTGAAGATACTGGATCGTCATAGACGTTATGATTATCCAATATCGTCATAAACGGTTATGAAAATTTTACCAAAAACGTCGTTATTGTTCATTTACGACGCCCAACTTTCGACGAACTCAAAATCGTCATAGAATCGTCAAACGGATTACTATGACGATTCTGTGATGAAAATGGAGGGTCATATATAGCCAGATTCCTTGTAGTGTATCTTCACCCTACGCAGATCCAGGAGGCTAAGGCATCGATCTTCATCATCCACCACTGCATCACCACCATCTCCGTCCATCCCATCTACATATTGTCTAGATCTTGTTGTAATTGATATACTCGTTGTGGATTTATACAAGTACTATTCGTCTATGATTGTTTCCATTACCATTACTATGATGTTGATTGCCTCCATGTCTGAGTAGATCATTAGTTCTTGGGAAGATGGAGAAACCCTAGTATGAGATTGAAATAAGATAAAGTCTATTATGATATTCATCGTTGTGACCATGTGTTAGATTCTCTGCATCTTGATGTTGAGAGAAGTCGACCTCTCAATATTTGCCTCTTGTAGGGACATGATGGAGGGAACTATTTGTTGCTATATGGAGGCATGCTAGCACTTACAGTGACTATAAAGTTGTTGGCACCCCTTATGTATCAACTTGGGAAATCGAGGAAACACATGGAACACTATCCATGCCATGGGATACGTCATACGGGATTATGTCCCTTAATAGCGCAGTAATTCGATTGACGTCGATTGCTGACTGGTTATGAGGATGATGTGAGTAGCGGTCGTTGCCTATTCATCTAAATACGGAGTTCCTCCCACACATACATAATTGAGAATGTTCATGATGATAATATTTATCTTAAATATTCATAATACTAGTGGTGTATACGCTACTCCCTAAGAACGTTTTTTCCTTACTGAAGTTCCAATCTTTCTTACGTACGTGATACTTACTTTCTATATTAAGTTATTTTGCTTTACTTTATTACTGCTCTTATACCCAAAACCCGAAAACACTTTTTTACAT
Source organism: Avena eriantha (assembly GCA_910589775.1). Taxonomy (NCBI): domain Eukaryota; kingdom Viridiplantae; phylum Streptophyta; class Magnoliopsida; order Poales; family Poaceae; genus Avena; species Avena eriantha. The sequence continues at coordinate 239,935,348 of OU342745.1, forward strand.
AATACTCGTATTTTATCTTGTTACTTAAAACTTTATCTAGCATTTCTATCACAATACTTATTTCAAGAATTATTAGACTTCAGACTTCTACTCCCTTTGGGATCGATATCTTTATTTCGAAACTAGCTACAAACGATCTGTGCACTTGCAGTCATCATTGGCCCTTGGGTGGAAGAGCACAAAAGCTTAATCGAGTAAGAGTACGTTGACCTGGGCCGGCCGAGGAAGAAGGGAGACGTAACTAGAGAGCACAACTCCAGCTTCACGGGTTGGTTCAAGAAAAGGCTATGATACATTGCAAATGTATCTATAATTTTTGATGTTCCATGCTTGGTTTTATCTACTTTCTTGTGTTTTGTCCATACTTTGGAGTACTTTTCATATGATTTCTTGGACTAACCTATTAACAAGAGCCACAATGCCAGTTGCCTATTTTTTGCTATTTTTGGTTCCAAGAAAGTCAGAAAATCAATATTCTCGGAATTGGACCAGACAAAAGCCGAAGTCGATATTTTACCGGAAGACTCGCGAAGCCAGAAGACGAGACGGAGAGAGGCCATGGGCTGGCCACACCACCTGGTGGCGCGGGCCATGCTAGGCCGCGCCAGGGGGTGGTGTGGGCCCCTCTGGCACCCCCTCGGTCTCCCCTCTCGCCTATAAGAGCCTCCCGAGGCAAAAACCCTAGATCGTCAAGCCTCCAGCCACGAAAAGTTCCACAGCGCCGCCGCCACCGAAGGGGAGATTCTGGGGACAGAAAGTCTCTGTTCTGGCACCCTGCCGGGACGGGGAAGTGCCCCTGGAACCATCTCCATCAATCTCCACCACCATCTCCATCACCGTTGCTAATTCCCATGATGAGGAGGGAGTAGTTCTCTCTCAAGGCTAAGGGTTCTACCGGTAGCTATGTGTTCATCTCTCACTCTCTCTCTATGCATGATCATATTGCGATCATGAGCTTTGTAATCAAGTAGATCTACCTTGATACTCAAGTGCTTTATTAGATCTATGCTCTCCCCATGTGTGTGAAAGTGACAGCGTGCACACCATGGTGGCACTTAGGCTAGAGATTACAAATACTTGTTATGAGTTTTATTTGGAGTTGGATGTATTTATGAAATTGTGTTGTTTGTTGGAACCATCTAGTGCTCAAGGTGACAGTGTGGGGTTTTCTAGATGGGAAAGGCTTAATTTGAGGTGTGTTGTTATATCCCTACCATGGATTAGAGTGTCCAACCAGAGAGTAGTTCAGGATAGTATCATAAAGAAGAAAATATTTATATGAGAGTGTTCACTAGTGAAAGTATGATCCCTATGCCTTGTTTCTAAGCACTGAAATACCGTTTGCTATTAGATCTATTACATGTTTGCTTGTTTCCATCTTTATTTCAGTTTCCCTTTAGTCTTTTCCATGGCATCAAGCTATTTTCTATCACCGTTACCATTTATAATTATTTATACCACTTGTATTTTACTATCTCTTCGCCGAACTAGTGCACCTATACACCTAACAAGTGTATTGGGTGTGTTGGGAGACAAGATACTTCTTGTATCTTGATTGCAGGGTTGCTTGAGAGGGAATACCTTTGACCACTTCCTCCCTGAGTTCGATAAACCTTGGGTGATCCACTTAAGGGAAAACTTGCTGCTGTTCTACAAACCTCTGCACTTAGAGGCCCAACAACTCTCTACAAGAATAGAAGTGCGTAGACATCAAGCTATTTTCTGGCACCATTGCCAGGGAGGTAAGGTAAAAGGTACTCACATCATCTGGCTACTAAACTATCTTCTAGTACGGTTGTTGGTGTGTGAGTGCTCGAAGTTATTTCCTTTAGATTCTACAATTTGGTTTTTTTGTTTCTTGTTTTCACTAGTTAGGCTTAATGGAAAACAACAACAAAATTAGAGAGCTTTATAGTATTTATCTTGAGTTAGGACATGAAGTGTTTGAAGAGAAAATTAAAAAACCTATGGAACTTTATTTGCGTGCTAATAGCAATGTTATTAGTATGAATTCTTTGAACACCATTATTGCTAATTCTATGGAAAAGTCTAAGCTTGGGGAAGCTAGTTTTGATGAGCATGATACTTTTAGTCCCCCAAACACGGAGGAGAAAATTTACTTTGATGATACTATTCCTCCAATATATAATGATTACAATGATGAATATGATATTTTCAGTCCACCTACTATTAAGGAGAAAATTAATGATTACAATATGCCTCCTATATTTGATGATTATGGTGATGCGAATAATAATGATAGCTATTTTGTTGAATTTGCTCACACTACAATTAATAAGCATGACTGTGTTTATGTGGAGAGTATAAATTATTTTATGCATGTGGCTCATGATAAGAATATTTTATGTGATAGTTATATTGTTAATTTTATTCATGATGCTACTGAAAGTTATTATGAGAGAGGGAAACATGGTTTTATGCATCTCAATAATATTAGGTTTCCCCTCTTTATGTTGAAAGTCTTGAAGTTGCACTTTTTTGATTTACTATGATTGTTGTTTTGTGCTTTCATGACTTGTTTATTTACAAGATTCATATGCATAGGAAGTGGGTTAGACTTAAATGTGCTTTGAATTTGCTTCTTGATGCTCTCTTTTACTTCAATTCATATTTCCTATGTGAGCATCTTCTCAAACTATCATGCCTAACTTAAAGGCGTTAAATAAAAGTACTTATTGGGAGATAAGCCAAAAGTTTTAGGTGAGTCTTAGAATTTATTACTTATGTAATAACCTCTCCTTATCCTTTTTATTTGCTTTTTGTGCCAAGAGTAACCTCTAATGAGAGAGAAGTAATGATTGGGAAAGTTGATGTCCCAAAACAGATTTCTGTGCTTCACCGTAAAAATTCGTGTAAAATCGCTGTACGTTCTTTTAAGGTGCGAATTTTTGTGCTTCTGCCCTAGGTTGTTATCTAACTTTCTTTAGTTAAACACTTTTCGATTTGAGAAACAAAAAGTCTTCGAAAAAATTCGTATTTACCTGCTGATCTGTTTTGACAGATTTCTGCCATTTTTTGCATTTGCTTTTTGTTGGTTCCTTTTTGAGTTCTTTTGGGGAATTGAGCTTTTTGAGGGAATTGCTACAGTAGCTAGTGTTTTAATGGAAGTTTTACTGGTGTTAGAACTGAACCTAAAGACTTATTATCTTGAGTACACTAATGTTGCTAATGAAGATTGTGTGAAGTTTTGTATGATGGAAAAATTTCAGGTGTATGGAAGGAATGACTAATGAGATGAAGGATGGACTAAAGCTCAAGCTTGGAGATGCCACGCGTGTCACCCCAAGAAATATCCAAGAAGTACAAGCTTCAAAGCTTTGGGATGCCCAAGGCATCCCCCTCTTCATCAATAAAAATCCTAGGTTTCTTCCAAACGCTTCCTTTTTTATTGTTTCATGCACAGTTGTGTTGTTCTTCGAGCGTCTTCTTTTTCATTTTCGTTTGCTTTGTTTTCTTAGTTTGCTGAATAAATTGGTTGGACCCCCTCTTTCATGCATTGGTTTTCAAATAGTTGGTTTGGATTGGAAAAGAGTAGGACAAATTCATGCTTAAGTGGTAAAGAGAGCTTGTTTTTGATTGTGGCCTATGCTTTGTCATGCCATGCTTGATATTGTTTTGGCTTTATGCTTAGTATTATTTTCTGTAGCATGACTTGTTATAAACAATTTAGATTGCTTAATGTGCTTTGGATGAATCATGCGTTGTTTTAGCATATTAAAGCATAGTATGGTGGTATTCTCCTTTGATGCTTTATTTGGGTTAACTTGGCACATGCTCACACCATGTTATGACTATCCAAAGTCACCATAGCCTTTATGATCCTTTAGTTTTCAACTTTTAGTATCACTTTATGCTTTTATTAATGATGTTTTGTCGCTCTACATGATTATGGCCATTATTGCTCTCTTAGTTGGTCGCTCCCAGTCTTTTGCTAGCCTCTGTAACCAAGTATGAGTTCCACTCATGCATCCAACTCCTTAAACCAAGTTATTCCAAGAGTCCACCATACCTACCTACTAGCATTTTCTATTCCAAGTATATTCTTGTTTTTATCTACCTTCCAAATTAAATTTGTTATGTGAAAATTAGTGATTAAAGCTCTCACGAACTTGATGGCACACTTTACTTTCTTGCATGTAATAAACTTGAACCATGGGGTTCTTCTTTGTTGCGTATATGCTTGCGCTTTATAAGTTGAAATTAGCAGAACCATGTATCATGGGGAACACTTTCAACATTGCACTTGTACTTTGTACCCCGTTGATATCATGTTCTTTTGCTTATGGATCCCGGCGGTGTGAAATAAAAGTGGAACTTGTAAGATCATGGAGTTTGTATGTGTGTTAGAGAAATGCCTGGGCCGCTAGCCTAAGCCATGCCTAATCATGGTGGAAACTTGCAGCATCACCATAATGAGCACTCTATGAAGCATCCTTAATAAAAACCTATGCAAATAGCAAATAAAAAGATCGTTAAGATGCTCATTGTCTGCTTGCCTTGTCATTTTGATTATGGGATAGCTCCTGTATCATGTGCAAGGGGTACCCCGTTGGTGGTATTTTATGATACATATGTACTTACAATGACAAGAGCTTACTCGTGACTAAAGTTGAGTAGCATGAGGTTCGGTCTTCGTAAGTAAGGGGCATGAGATTTCGGTTTATAACTTGTCAAGCATATCCTCTTAGTTGTGTCACTTTAACCTTAATCACTTCAAGATGCTTATGATAGGGGCAATGAGAGCTGAAAGCTATAAGTACCATAATTTATGGAAGCTCTTTATGAGACTTGAATCCCTACTTCCTTCTATGAAGGCCTTTCTTTCACAATTATATTGAGTCTCCACCTTCTACCTTTATGCACCTACTTTGAGAGCATAGTGGCCATTCTTAGTTCTATGTGCATTGTCCCAAGACTAGTTGATTGATGCATAACTTGATATTGCTTGTTTTAAACTATTTGTATCTAGTCACTCTTATGAACTTTGAAGGTGTACTATGCATTAATATTTACTACTCTATGAGGGACAAGCTGAATACTATTATGCTATGTTTTCTTTATGTGAAACAAACAAACGTCTTGCAAAGTATTGTTATTCATGAATCTTTTGTTTGTGCCTTTTCATGTTGCAACATAGTTGCTTTGCCTTATTGCTAGAACTTTGTCTTTCATGTTATGATTGAAGTACTATGATCCCAGCTTTCAATGTTTTACAAATACTTTGATCAAGTCTTTGATGGTGCATGTCACCTCAAAAATTATTCTTTCTTTTTATCACTTACCTACTCGAGGACGAGCAGGAGTTAAGTTTGGGGATGTTGATACATTGCAAATGTATCTATAATTTTTTATGTTCCATGCTTGGTTTTATCTACTTTTTTGTGTTTTGTCCACACTTTGGAGTACTTTTCATATGATTTCTTGGACTAACCTATAAACAAGAGCCACAGTGCCAGTTGCTTCTTTTCTGCTGTTTTTGGTTCTAGGAAAGTCAGAAAATCATTATTCTCGGAATTGGACTAGACAAAAGCCAAAGTCAATATTTTACCGGAATACTTACGGAGCCAGAAGACAAGACGGAGAGGGGCCAGGGGTTGGCCACACCACCTGGTGGTGCGGGCCATGCCAGGCCGCGCCAGGGGGTGGTGTGGGCCCCTCCGGCACCCCCTCGGTCTCCCCTCTCGCCTATAAGAGCCTCCCGAGGCAAAAACCCTAGATCGTCAAGCCTCCAGCCACGAAAAGTTCCACAGCGCCGCCGCCACCAAAGGGGAGATTCGGGGGACAGAAAGTCTCTGTTCCGGCACCCTGCCGGGACAGGGAAGTGCCCCCGGAGCCATCTCCATCGATCTCCACCACCATCTCCATCGCCATTGCTGATTCCCATGATGAGGAGGGAGTAGTTCTCTCTCGAGGCTAAGGGTTCTACCGGTAGCTATGTGTTCATCTCTCTCTATGCATGATCATATTGTGATCATGAGCTTTGTAGCCAAGTAGATCTACCTTGCTACTCAAATGCTTTATTAGATCTCTGCTCTCCCCATGTGTGTGAAAGTGACAGCGTGCACACCATGGTGGCACTTAGGCTAGAGATTACAAATACTTGTTATGAGTTATATTTGGAGTTGGATGTCTTTATGAAATTTTGGTGTTTGTTGGAACCATCTAGTGCTCAAGGTGACAGTGTGGGGTTTTCTAGATGGGAAAGGCTTACTTTGAGGTGTGCTGTTATAGCCCTACCATGGATTAGAGTGCCCAACCGGAGAGTAGTTCAGCGTAGTATCATAAAGAAGAATATATTTATATGAGAGAGTTCACTAGTGGAAGTATGATCCCTATGCCTTGTTTCTAAGAACTGAAACACCGTTTGCTATTAGATCTATTACATGTTTGCTTGCTTCCATCTTTATTTCAGTTCCCCTTTAGTATTTCCCACGCCATCAAGCTATTTTCTATCACCGTTACCACTTATAATTATCTATACCACTTGTATTTCACTATCTCTTCGCCGAACTAGTGCACCTATACACCTGACAAGTGTATTGGGTGTGTTGGGGACACAAGAGACTTCTTGTATCTTGATTGCAGGGTTGCTTGAGAGGGAATACCTTTGACCACTTCCTCCCTGAGTTCGATAAACCTTGGGTGATCCACTTAAGGGAAAACTTGCTGCTATTCTACAAACCTCTGCACTTGGAGGCCCAACAACTGTCTACAAGAATAGAAGTGCGTAGACATCAGGCTACTAAACAATCCCCCACAGACGCCTTCTACGAAAGATCAAAAACTAATATTCTCCTTATTGCAGGGCACAACGCACAACCTAATGACGTAGCAGTCATACGGCATAAACGGTTATAGATTCTACACTGAGGAAAAGGACTAGAATAGCGAATATCAAAACTCGGATGTAACTATGCTATCCTTCGCTGATGACGAGACTACTGTCATGGAAAGATTCTATGAAAGGATCAAGAAGATATGGGAGCTCAACTACTATGGAGAGACCATATCGAAGTTCCGTGTTAGATGGGCCAAGAACATGGAAAAAGAAGGCTGGTATTTTACCACCATGGTTATACCAGATGCCAAATCGGTGAAGAACGCCTCCGCAAAAAATGAGCCATGGGTACTCTATAGCGAAGTTGATCAATGTTTTTTATTACCGACCTATCAAAGCCCAACCGTGTTGTAGTGATAAGCGGCAAGAGGAGCAATGGAAGGAGCCACCAACAAGCAAGACTTCGACAAGAACGGCCATCCAAAGATTGAAGAGGAATTCGACAAGTACTTCGACATGCCTACTACTTCTACTATAAGACCACACTACCTACTAAAGGTTATTCATTCACGAGAAGAAATCTAAAAGTGCCCGGGCTAAAGTATTCAACCGCAATGAAAAAAGGACAAGAATATTGTGAAGAGACGCTAGCTCGAAACCGATACATCACATGACGACGTGTGACCTTTTTTGTGTATTAGTTCACGTGTGTGCTTGCAAATATATATTAGTTAGAGACTAAAACATATATCATGATGTTCGTGTGGGTATACAAATTCACATGTGTGTGTGACAAGCACATATATATATATGATTTGAGGAGGGTTTTCTGAATAAATATGCATGTTTATGTTCTTGCTTTTAAATATATTTGTAAAATAATTAAAAATAGTTTTAAATAAGGAAAAAAAAGTCTGAGACAACCAGGATTCGAACATGGTTACTCTAGGTTTAGAGCTGTCAAGAAAGACCACTAAGCTACGTGTGTGTTTCATGTCAAACTACAACACCACGCTTCTTTGGATTATATGCAAAGATTATGTGGCGCATATCATAGGAATGCGCCACAGAAGTTGGAAATATGTGGCGCATATCACAGGAATGCACCACATAAGTTTCACACTTAGCCAAATAATGGACAGTTCAGCCTTACTTAATCCTTCTTCCATTTCTTCCCCTACGCAACCCTATCTCTCACCCGTGCACGCAACCCTAGCTCTCACCATCACCGGAGCCCGTGGAGGAGGAGCCCAAGGAGGAGAGCCATCGGAGCCCGTGGAGGAGGAGCCACTGGAGCCCATCCACAGCAGGAGGAGAAGGGTAGTGCACATGGCGGTTGTCACTCGTGACCACCACCAGAAGCCACCTCGTTGTCAACCATCCTCTACCAGCAGCCACCTCGCCGTCTGTTGTCCATCGTCCCTAGGTAATCCATGCATCCTTCCCCTAGCCTTCCACTGGCCAATTCTTCCCCTGGCCACATCCTTCCCCTGGCTTGATTCAGATTAGTGCCTGGTTTGTACATGGATTTAGAGTACATGGATTCAGAGTAGTGCCTGGTTTGTATATAGATTCAGAGTAGTTCTAGCACAATTGCGGATAAAGAGGTAACCATAGATTGATTCCGAGTGTGAACCTGGTTTTTACATAGATTCATAGTAGACGAATTAAGGTTGCACATGTTATTTTTAACCCTCTGTATAATGATGTTATAAAGATAACAAATGTTCTGGTTGTCAGCAGGAAGTTGGTAGACAATTTTTTCTTTCTCCTTTTTGTAGTATAAATTTAGCAAAATGCTTCAAATATTTGTATCTCACTTTCCAAAATGGTTTATTTTTATGCTTCATTTTTTTGACATTCACATCATGCTTGTTTTGCTGAATTATGTATTGGTTGCAGTATATGTTCCTTTCCCTTGCACACATTTCACATGTGTGTTGGTTCCCCAGAATGTGTTAAAGATTATTTTGCATATTCTTATCTACCAATGGACTGGCATGGTTTCTTGGAAAAAAAGGATTCATATGGTTGCAGTTGGACAGATAGTATGCTTGGGAGGATGATATCACACATTATAATAACAAGTGACTTTAATGTATTAACAATGCAAAATAGAACATGCATGTACTTTGCTGCTGGCTGTAGAATATAAATTAAAAAACTGAACTATAGAGTATATGGTATTAGTGCTCCAGGTTCTCAGGCGCCAATACTTTTAACTGATATGGCCCTGTAATTTCTATTATTTAGTTGCAATAGTATTTGCTTGCCCATGAAAATATCTGCTTACGGTTTCTAGTTGGTTTTAGCATTCCGTTTGCCTGTATTAGTGTGGTTTGCATGATATATACATTTGCTATTTCTGGTGCCAATGGTGAAGGAGCTACCAGTGGGAAACATAGAACATTTAATGAATGATGGATGTTTTTGTACCAGCTTGAGTACTGGTGCTAGTGGGTTTGTATTAAGTTCCTTTAATGGATGTTTTTGTGCCAGCTTGAGTACTTGAAAAATGGCCCTTGTTTGCACGCTTTCAATGGATATATTTGCTTATAGATTTTCTAGCTGTACCTTTTTAAGCTTATATATTTGCTTCTACTACTACTTCTTATATATTTTCTGCAACAATACTGCATATATATGGATGGGGCTGCATGGATGATGGATCTGTTATATATACATGTATCTATTAATGGATGACGGGTGGGGTAAATAGGGTTGTCAATGGGGATGGGGCTTTTTTCTTGCACGGGTTTCAATTGAGTTGCCCATTTCTCCTGAAATATCGATTCACTTCCGTTTCAGTTGAGAAATGGGCACTCCTAGGTCAAAAATTAGTAAAGGTCATGCCAATTTTTTCGGTCGATAATTGTGCTAACTTTTTGTCTCTTTTTTATAAAGTGCAAACATGTCGGGCAACAACGAGGTCGGCCCTTCTAAGCACATGACCATCGAAGAACAAGCTAGAGAGGCCAATGAGTCATTCAGGCGGGTGTCCCAAGAGCAGGAGGAGGTGGAGGAGGAGATGAGGATGACACCACCACCGGAGGAGGAGGCGACTGCCGCCGGAGCTGCTGGGGGCAATGAGGGAGATGTTGATTACGAGGGGGATGACGACTACGATCAAACTAATGAAGGGAGTGAGGAGGATGACATGACCGATGGTGGCGGCCGTACCGATGGTGGCGAACGCACAGATGGCGATAGCGGCAACCCGGCCACTATGCAGAAGAAGAAGAAGGAAAGGAAGGATCGGAAGCTACACATGCTTGCCAATGTCTGTGATGAGTTCACTGAAGTCATAGAAAGTGGCCAACCCATGGTGCCTATGGTGTTTGCGAAGGGTACGGCATGCAACTCGGGTGCATCGTCCAGGAAAGCATGTCGATCAACACGAAGGACATCAGAGGTGTTGCCAATGCGGCTTTGGTCGATAACCTCCTTAAGAAGCTTCACAAGTGATACACATTCCCAGAGCGGTTCATAAACCTAGAGAGAAAGAACCTTGTGAACAAACTAGCCATCACAAAGATGAGCAACGCCTTGAGCAGCTAGAAAACCCGGGTAAAGAACAACATTGACAACGGTGAAAGCTGGGAGGTTATTAGTAAGAAAAATCCGATGCTCGACGAAGAAGAGTTTAAGATATTCAAGGTGGATATAGCTCTCGATGACGCTATAAAATGTACTAACTAGGGAAGGAGTATGCAGGAATAGAACATAGGTAACCACCAGCTTGGAAGTGGCGGTTACATATGGAAACATCCCATTTGGTACAAGGAGGCCCCCGAGCTTGAACGCGTGGGTAAAGACAAATCGTGGCTTAAAATCATGGACTTGCATCTAAAGAACTTTGTCCGGGCCTTCTACTACCTATACCTGATTACAGGGGAGTTCGTCACCGATGATCCGGAGGTGAAGGACTTTGAGAAGGAGTTGTTGATGTCTACGCACTTCTATTCTTCTAGATAGTTGTTGGGCCTCCAAGTGCAGAGGTTTGTAGAACAGCAGCAAGTTTTCCCTTAAGTGGATCACCCAAGGTTTATCGAACTCAAGGAGGAAGTGGTCAAAGGTATCCCCTCTCAAGCAACCCTGCAATCAAGATACAAGAAGTCTCTTGTGTCCCCAACACACCCAATACACTTGTCAGGTGTATAGGTGCACTAGTTCGGCGAAGAGATAGTGAAATACAAGTGGTATAGATAATTATAAGTGGTAACAGTGATAGAAAATACTTTGATGGCGTGGAAGAGACTAAAGGAAAACTGAAATAAAGATGGTAGCAAGCAAACATGTAACAGATCAAATTGCAAACGGTGTATCAATGCTTAGAAACAAGGCCTATGGATCATACTTTCACTAGTGAACACTCTCATATAAATATATCATCTTCATGATACTACGCTGAACTACTCTCCGGTTGGACACTCTAATCCATGGTAGGGCTATAACAGCACACCTCAAAGTAAGCCTTTCCCATCTAGAAAACCCCACACTGTCACTTTGAGCACTAGATGGTTCCAACAAACACCACAATTTCATAGAGACATCCAACTCCAAATATAACTCATAACAAGTATTTGTAGTCTCTAGCCTAAGTGCCACCATGGTGTGCACGCTGTCACTTTCGCACACATGGGGAGAGCAAAGATCTATTAAAGCACTTGAGTAGCAGAATATATCTATAGATTACAAGCTCATGATCTCAATAAGATCATGCATAGAGAGAGATGAACACATAGCTACTGGTAGAACCCTTAGCCTCGAGAGAGAACTACTCCCTCTTCATCATGGGAATCAGTAATGGTGATGGAGATGGTGGTGGAGATCGATGGAGATGGCTCCGACAGCGGCACGGAGGACTCCTTCCCCGCCGCCGGTATCACAGGGGAGCACCGCCCCTTAGCACCCTTCCTTCATGGCTTCTTGGGAGCCCTTCCCCATGGAGATGGGATCTATGGGTGAGGCAAAAACGTGGGTTTGGTGGCTGCAAATTCGTGGATGGAGGTGCCTTGGGCGAATTAGGTTTCCTCCCTTTATATAGCTTCTCGGATTCTCGTCACCCCATCTTGGGCTGCAGTAAATCGGGCCTAAAAGGCCCGTACAGACTCGGAATTAGCTAAATTTTATGTCCAGAACATTTGTCGTGAAATTTCCAACAACTTTGTAGTTGAAGAGTTTTCCGTTTAACGCCGTATTCGACCCGAGACGCGACCATCTTCAAAAAGAGTTCTGAGATAGATTTCTGCAAAATTCCAACTTGACTCCAACAAGGTTTCCATTTGTATTCTTGGTAATTTTTACACATCAAAGTGCAAAACAAGAACATTGTGCACTTTTGCAACTATTAGTAGGTTAGTCCAAATAAATCATAAACTTTATATAAAAAAGAGTATCAAAAGCATATTATTAGCATAAAACCGTCAAAAATTATAGATACGTTATGGACGTATCAACATCCCCAAGTTTAGTTCCTGCTCGTCCTCGAGTAGGTAAACGATAAAAACAATATAATTTTTGAGGTGACATGCAACCGACACAATCTTGATCATCATTATTGTAAAAGCATTGATAGCTAGGATCAAGGTACTCTAATCATGAACATGAAAGATAGAGTTCTAACAATAAGACATAGCAACTATACATGCAACATGAAAGACACAAACAAAAGATTCATAAATAACAATGCTTTGCAAGACGTTTGTTTGTTTTACATAAAGAAAACATAGCAGTGGCATTCAGCTTGTCCCTCACAGAGTAGCAAATATAAATGCATAGGACACCTTCAAAGTTCATAAGAGTGACTAGATACAAATAGTTTAAAACAAGCAATATCAAGTTATGCATCAATCAACTAGTCTTGGGACAATGCACATAGAACTAAGAATGACCACTATGCTCTCAAAGTAGGTGTATAAAGATAGAAGGTGGAGACTCAATGTAATGGTGAAAGAAAAGCCTTTGTAAAAAGAAGTAGGGATTCAAGTCTCATAAAGAGCTTCCAAAAATTATGGTACTTATAGATTTCAGCTCTCATTGCCCTTATCATAAGCATCTTGAAGTGATTAAGGTTAAAGTGAACAAACTATGGTGTACATGCTTGACGAAGTATAAGTCAGAAATCTCATGTCCCTTGTATACGAGGGTCGCTCCTCATGCTACTCAAGTTTAGTCAGTGGTAAGTTCTTGTCATCGTAAGTACATGTGTATCATAGAGAACCGCCAACGGGTACCCCTTGCCCGATGATACGGAAGAATCCCCATATCAAAATGACAAGGCAAGCAGACAACGAGCATCTCAGCATTTTTCTTATTTACCATGGGAATATGGTGCTTTTTTCTCTCTTTCCTCTTTTCATAGTATCTCTTTTTTTTCTCTTTTTCTCAATATAGGACTCCTTTTTTTATAAGAAGAATGCTTCATAGACAGCTCATTATGGTTATGCTGCAGGTTTCCACCATGTCAGCATGGATTAGACCAGCGGCCCAGGCGTTTCTCTAACACATATACATAACTCCATGGACTTACAAGCTCCCCTTTCATTTCACACCAACGACATCCATATACAAAAGAGCATGATATCAACTAGGTACAAGTACCAAGTGCAATGTTGAAAGCGTTCCCCATGAAAGCATGGTTCTACTAATTCCCAACAAATAAGTGCAAGCATATACAACATAGACGACATAATGGTTCAAGTTTATTAAGGGCAAGAAAAGTAAAGTGTGCCATCAAGTTCATGAGAGCTTTAATCACTAGTTTTCTCATAACAAGTTTAATTTGGAAGGTAAACAAAAGCATGAATATACTTGGAATAACATAAGATAATAGGTAGGTATGGTGGACTCTTTGAAATAACTTGGTTTAGGGAGTTGGATGAATGAGTGGAACTCATACTTTGTTGTGGAAGCTAGCAAAAGACTGGGAGCGACAAACTAAGAGAGCAATAATGGCCATAATCATGCAAAGTGAAAAAACATCATTGATCAAAGCATAAAGTGATACTACAAGTTGAAAACTAAAGGATCATAAAGGCTACGGTGACTTGAGATAGTCATAACATGGTGTGAGAATGCGCTAAGTCAACCCAAATAAAGCACCAAAGGAGAATACCACTATACTATGCTTTAATATGCTAAATCAACGCATGATTCATCCAAGGCACATTAAGCAAGCTCAATTGTTTATAACATGTCATGCTTCAACAAGGAATACTAAGCATAAAGCCAAAACAATACCAAGCATGGCATGACAAAGCATAGGCCACAGTAAAAAACGAGCTCTTTTTACCACATAAGCATGAACTTTCCTACTCTTTTCCAAACCAAACCAAACTATTTGAAAAACAATGTATGAAAGAGGGGGTCCAACCAATTTATTCAGAAAACTAAGCAAACCAAGCAAACGAAAAACCAAAACGAAAACAAAAAAGAATACGCTCCAAGAAAAACACAACTGTGCATGAAACAATAAAAATGGAGCGTTTGGAAGAAACCTGGGATTTTTATTGATGAAGAGGGGGATGCCTTGGGCATCCCCAAGCTTTGATGCTTGTACTTCTTGGATATTTCTTGGGGTGACATGCGTGGCATCCCCAAGCTTGAACTTTAGTCCATCCTTCATCTCATTACTCATCCCTTCCATACACCTGAAATTTTTCCTTCACGCAATCTCATTAGCAACATTAGTGTACTTAAGATAAATAAGTCTTAAGGTTCAGTTATAACACCAAATAAACTTCCATTAGAACACTAGATACTGCAGTACTTCCCTCAAAAAGCTCAATTCCCAAAAGAACTCAAGAAGGAACTAACAAGAAGCAAATGCAGAAAATGGCAGAAATCTGTCAAAACAGACCAGCAGGTAAATATGAATTTTTTCGAAGACCTTATGTTGCTCAAATCAAAAAGTGTTGAACTAACGAAAGTTAGATAACAATATGGGGCAGAATCACGAAAAATTACAGCTCAATCCTACATACAGAGCTCTCTAAAGAATTTTTACGGTGAAGCACAAAAATCTGTTTCGGGATAGCAACTTTCCCAAGCATTACTTCTCTCTCATTAGAGGTTACTCTTGGCACAAAAAGCAAATAAAAAGGATAAGTAGCGGTTATTACAGAGGCAATAACTTCCAAGACTCATTTAAAACTTTTGGGTTATCTCCCAATAAGTACTTTTCTTTAACGCCTTTAAGTTAGGCATGATAGTTTGAGAAGATGCTCACATAAGAAATATGAATTGAAGTAAAAGAGAGCATCAAGAAGCAAATTCAAAACACATTTAAGTCTAACCCACGTCCTATGCATAGGAATCTTGTAAAGAAACAAGTCATGAAAGCACAAAGCCACAAGCATAGGAAAGCAAAACAAGTGCAACTTCAAGACTTTCAACATAAAGAGGGGAAACCTAATATTATTGAGATGCATAAAACCATGTTTCCCTCTCTCATAATAACTTTCAGTAGCATCATGAATAAAATTAACAATATAACTATCACATAAAACATTCTTATAATGAGCCACATGCATAAAAGAATTAATACTCCCCACATAAACATAGTCATTCTTGTTAATTGTAGTGGGAGCAAATTCAACAAAATAGCTATCATTATTATTTTCATCACCATAATCATCAAATATAGGAGGCATATTATAATCATAATTAATTTCCTCCTCAATAGTAGGTGGACTGAAAATATCATATTTATCATTGCAATCATCATAAATTGGAGGTATAGTATCTTTATAAGCAATAGAATAGTTATCTTCCAAAGTGTGTTAATTTGTAAACATATCATCATTGGAAGGATCATGGATAGCACTAATAGTATAGCAATTATTAATATCATCATTTTCAGAATTGGTACCAAAGAGATTTTCAATATCAAAAGAAGTGTGCTTTTCCCAATCATGATCACTACTATAGGTAACAAGCATAGGAACATCATCGAGTTCAGACTCATCAAAAACTACAATAGGAGCTACATGCTTAGGGGAAAACACCGTTTCCTCCCTCCTTTTACTCCTCCTTTTCTTCTTTATCTTCTTCTCTTTAGGAGGTAGAGGCTTGAAAGGAAGCTTCTCCATATACCCTGGTTCATTGTTAGAGACAATAGAAGAAACTTTGGAGGATTCCTTCTTTTCATTAATAAGATCAAAACACATATTAGTCCTATCATATTTTGGTAAAATCTCATCTTCTATAATATTTTGTATGTAAGTATTTGTGTGACAATTATCAACACAATAAAGATGACAACCATGTAGGACACTATTCATATCAAAAGCACCCATATCTACCGAAGAGGTTTTTCTTGATAACTCTTCACACCCCAAAAATAATGTAAGTTCATCATGTTGATTAGGAGTGATCATGTCATCACAATACAAACTTGCAGTACTCATTGGATTAGAAGGGCGATCATTATGGCATGAGCATTGGAAATTGAAATGACCCACTTCAAAGCAAAAGGATAGAGGGCACAAACTTTTTTACCAAGATCATTTAGAGCCCTATACCACATTCTAGTTTTTTCATTCCTGTGGGTGATACAATATTCTTCTTCAACTTGATTACTCTCACAAGGTCTATGTATCCCACAAAAATTAACATGCTTATAATAAATAGTGCTTTCAGAGGTTTGAGCATGTTTATTGCTATTATTAACAACAATTTCATTTTCCATGCAAGTGTCTTTAAAAGGCTCATGATACATGTCCCACTTTTCTTTAGGAGCATTAATATGAGAAGCAAAGGTTTTAAAACTATCAATAAGAATATGAGGATCAAGACCATATTTAGCACTAAGCTCTTGAAAATCAGCAGTTTCAGCAAAAGACTTAATGCAATCATACTCATAGTTTATACCTGGTTCTTTACCTTTGTTGTTATACCAATCTTTGGTATTTCTTTGAATTGTTTCAAGAAGATCCCACTTAGCTTTGATCTCCTTACTTGTGAAGGATCCCTCTAAACAAGTATCTAGATAGTCCTTGTAATGTCCTGAAAGCCTTGCATAGAAATTATTAATAACAATATTACGGGGGAGCTCATGAATGGGACATTTGAGCATTAGTGACTTAAATCTCCCCCATGCTTGGGCGATACTTTCTCCATCATGAGGATGAAAATTATAAATGTAATTCCTATGTTTATGAATTTCATGAGGAGGATAAAATTTAGAGTAAAAGAGAGATTCAAGTTCCTTCCACTCCAAATGATGAGGATCATCTAGTAGCTCATACCACTCCCTTGCTTTGCCCTTAAGTGAAAAAGAGAATAACTTCTTCTTGACGTGATCTGTTGTAATACCTGTACACTTGAACAACTCGCATAATTCGTGTATAAAGAGCAAATGATCACCGGGATGGACAGTTCCATCTCCAAAATAGTAGTTATCCATAACACGATCAATAATTTTTATAGGTATTTTAAAAGGGATGCTTTCAGTATGTGGATTTAAAATATCACAAGTATCAT
Source organism: Avena eriantha (assembly GCA_910589775.1). NCBI lineage: Eukaryota > Viridiplantae > Streptophyta > Magnoliopsida > Poales > Poaceae > Avena > Avena eriantha. The sequence continues at coordinate 239,952,632 of OU342745.1, forward strand.
TAGAATTACCACATATGGGAGATAAAGTATCATCAGAGCAAATTTTCTTCCTTAAAACTGGGGAACTAAAGAGATCATTTTCATAAGAACCAACTTCCCCAAGCTTAGACGTTTCCATAGCATTAGTAACAAAGGTGTTCAAAAGATTCATACTAATAGCATTGCTATTAGCATGCAAAGAAAGTTCCATGGGTTTTTTAATTTTCTTTTCAGACAATTCAAGTTCTAACTTAGGAAAAATACTAAAAAGCTCTCTAATTTTGTTGTTGTTTTCCATTAAGCCTAACTAGTGAAAACAAGAAACAAAAAGACAAAATTGCAGAATCTAAAGGAAATAACTTCGAGCACTCACACCGGAGGATGTGAGTACCTTTTACCTTACCTCCCCGGCAACGGCGCTAGAAAATAGCTTGATGTCTACGCACTTCTATTCTTGTAGACAGTTGTTGGGCCTCCAAGTGTAGAGGTTTGTAGAACAGCAACACGTTTTCCCTTAAGTGGATCACCCAAGGTTTATCGAACTCAGGGAGGAAGTGGTCAAAGGTATCCCCTCTCAAGCAACCCTGCAATCAAGATACAAGAAGTCTCTTGTGTCCCCAACACACCCAATACACTTGTCAGGTGTATAGGTGCACTAGTTCAGCGAAGAGATAGTGAAATACAAGTGGTATAGATAATTATAAGTGGTAACAGTGATAGAAAATACTTTGATGGCGTGGAAGAGACTAAAGGAAAACTGAAATAAAGATGGTAGCAAGCAAACATGTAACATATCTAATTGCAAACGGTGTATCAATGCTTAGAAACAAGGCCTATGGATCATACTTTCACTAGTGAGCACTCTCATATAAATATATCATCTTCATGATACTACGCTGAACTACTCTCCGGTTGGACACCCTAATCCATGGTAGGGCTATAACAGCACACCTCAAAGTAAGCCTTTCCCATCTAGAAAACCCCAGGATTCAATAGAGCCGTGGGACACTGTTTTCAATAGGGCGATGAACGCTTAAAAGAAGGGGAACAAGTGGTTGCCGCTGTCCTTAGTTGGCCGTGTGTACGACTTTGGTATGAGCATGAAGTTTAAGGAGTACTACAAAGATGATGCTAAGAAAATAAGAGAGAGGAAGAACTAGTCGACAGCTAAGGATAAAACCGTTGTTAAAGAGCTAAAGATGAAGGTGCAGACACTACAACAAAAAGTAGTGGACAAGAAAACAGTGGACAAGTTAGTGGAAGAGAAGCTCCACGCGATCATCCCCTGGGTTTTTCGAGGGGCTAATTGCTTGGAATGCAGGAGGTCGACAGGGGCCGATACTGTTGGGTTCGCAGCATAGAAAACAAAAAATTCTACGATAGGAACTATACGCCAAGATCTATCTACTAGATACAAGAAACAGGTGGATATACATCCAAGGAGAACTTACCCTCGAAGATAACAAAGCTTTGTTAACGAGTTGGAACTCGTGGATGATGTAGTCATATGCTTGCTAATCTCAAGATCGTGTGGAAGTCCTAGCACCGCAAATCAGCAGCGCATCCGTCCTCGCACACACGTTCAGACCACTGAACAACCTCCACCTCCTTGCTCCAGCGAATCAGCGGAATCCGCAACTCCTTCTAGATGAAATGCCACCGGGAACATGTATCTCGCTAATCCGAGACCATGGGGAATATATCTAGAGGGGGAGAGAGATCCTTCACGAGGAGGTGTGCTTTGTGAGGGAGGAGAGGGGGGCCTTTTATAGGAGTGGGGGGGGGGATCCTCCCCTCCCATGGCTGGTGCCCATGGGGGGGGGGTGCCCCACCTCTTCCTCATTCATGTGGTGGAAGCTCCACTCACATCAATTTAGCCTCCACCCAAAGTTCCACTCACATGCATTAAATTTCCACCAAATTTAATGCAACTCTCATTTAATAAAACTCTTTTATTTATTTTATTTAGAATTTTTTAAATACTTTAATTAACAAACATTCACATAAAACCCTTGTAACATTTCAATATCACATGTAGAACCAGTTTATGCAATTTCACCCGAAAAATTCCGGTTTCCATCGAAATAATTCCAGCGCTTTGCAATTCTTTCGTCTGAAACATATGTTCTCAAAATTTGTGTTTGGCAACCCTTAAGTGTGTCACCCTACGGTTCGCGAATAATGCAGACATGATTGAGACTCCTCTCAAATCAATAATCAGAAGCGGGACCTGGAGACCCATTCTGACTCCTGCACATTCAACGATGACTTCTGTGATCGTGAGAACCTTTAACGCTAGTAATTTAATCCCTTTCTATCACGATATATTACATGTCCGAGATTCGATCATCGGCATCCAAAACCGAGTTTGATCTCGTTGCCGACATGCACTCTTTTCTTGTTCCCGTGATATAACATTCTAGTGATCACATCACTTGCTTGCAAGCTATCTTAATGTGATATCACCGAGAGGGCCCAGAGTATATCTATCCATCATCGGGATTGACAAATTCCACTCTTGATTCATGAGCCTCAACATAACATCTTCGGAGTATCTGAACCCACCTTTATAGTCACCCTTTTACGGTGTGACGTTTGATGTTATCAAGTTACTCTTCTGATGTTAGCAATTAACATGATCTCATGGTCTAAGGACTAAGATTACTTCGTATGATGTTATAGCAATATAAACATAATGACTTTGATCGTAATGCTATACTTCGGATGAATGTTCATCACATCATTTCACAAATGTTGTGACCTCGTTATTAACAACATCCAATGTCCATGATCACGAAACTTTAATCATCTTGTTAATCAACGAGCTAGTCTATAAGAGAGGCATAACTAGGAACCTTTTATTTGTTTATTAAACACACATGTATTAACATTTCCAATCAATACAATTATAGCATGAAAAATAAACATCTATCATATACAAGGAATACATAATAACAACTTTATTGTTGCCTCTCAACGCATATTTCCTTCAGTCTCCCACTTGCACTAGAGACAATAATCTAGTTCACATAGTGATAAATATAACACCCATGGAGTTCTGGTGTTGATCATGTTTAGCCCTAGGTCCGTGTGTACTTTACAAATATTTATATCTCCATCCTTGACATGCTCGCGGATGGAGTGAAACCGGCGCTTAATATGCTTGGAATTCTTGTGAGACCTTGGTTCCTTGGCGTTGGATATGGCTCCATTGTTGTCACAATAGATCACCATTGGGTCCAATGCACTTGGAACCACACCTAGTTTTGTTATGAATTCCTTCATCCAAACCGCTTCCTGCGCCGCTTCTGAAGTAGCAACATATTCTACCACCGTTGTTGATTCAGCCACCACAAATTGTTTGGAACTCCTCCAACTAAGTGCTGCTCCGTTCAAGAGAAATATATATCCGGATTGAGACTTAGAGTCATCCGGATCGGTGTCAAAGCTAGCATCGACATAACACTTAGCGACTAGCTCTTCTTCACCTCCGTATACAAGAAACATATCCTTAGTTCTTCTTAAGTACTTAAGGATATTATTGACCGCTATCCAGTGTTCTGAACCTATATCAGATTGGTGCCTACTAGTAAAACTAATAGCATGTGCCACATCCGGTCTTGTACATAGCATGGCGTACATTATAGAGCCTATGGCTGAGGCATAGGGGATCTTATCCATTATCTCTCTTTCTTCTGCCATAACCGGACTTTGAATCTTACTCAATGTCTTGCCTTGCAACATAGGTAAGAACGCCTTCTTACGTCCGTCCATATTAAACTTCTTTAATATCTTATCAAGGTATGTACTTTGCAATAGCCCAATTAGGTGCCTTGATCTAGCTCTATAGATTTTAATGCCTAATATATATGAAGCTTCACCAAGGTCCTTCATCGAAAATTTGTTGTTTAGATAACTTTTAACACTGTTTAAAAGATCTATATCATTTCCAATCAATAATATGTCATCCACATATAATATCAGAAATGCCACATTGCTCCCATTCACATTCTTGTAAATACAAGCCTCTCGATAAGTTTGGACAAATCCAAACTCTTTGATCACCTCATCAAAGCGGAGATTCCAACTCCGGGATGCTTGTTTCTGTCCATAGATGGATCGCTAAAGCTTGCATACCTTATCAACATCCTTAGGATCGACAAAACCCTTAGGTTGGATCATATACAACTCTTCTTCAATATTACCATTGAGGAATGCAGTTTTGACATCCATCTGCCATATTTCATAATCGAAATATGCAGCAATTGCTAACATAATCCTAACCGACTTTAGCATTGCTATAGGAGAGAATGTCTCATCGTAGTCAACTCCTTGAATTTTTCGAAACCCTTTTGCGACAAGTTGAGCTTTATAGATGGTCACATTACCATCAGCATCAGTTTCTCTTTTGAAAGTCGATTTATTCTCAACGGCCTTTCGATCGTGAGGTAAGTCCACCAAGGTCCAACCTGGTTTTCGTACATGGATTCCATCTCGGATTTCATGGCTTCTAGCCATTTGTTGGAATCCGGGCTCATCATCGCTTCTTCATACGTTGCAGGGTCATCTATTTCATCAATCATGAAATTTATAACAGGATTTCCGTGCAGTTCAGGAGCTGCACGTGTCCTGCTTGACCTGCGATGTTCAGTAGTGTCCTCTTTCGGAGTTTCATGATTATTATCATTAGCTCTCTCTTCATCAGGTGAAGTCAACTCCGAAACAATTTCCGGTGTTGCGCCACTCGCCATTTTATGAAGAGAAGGTTCAATAACCTCTTCGAGTTCTACCTTCCGACTACTCACACCTTTCGTGGGAAACTCCTTCTCAAGAAAGGATCCATTCTTGGCAACAAAAATCTTGCCCTCGGATCTGTGATAGAAGGTATACCCAATCGTTTCTTAGGGTATCCTATGAAGACGCATTTTTCCGCTTTGGGTTCGAGTTTATCCGGCTAAAGTTTCTTCACATAAACATCGCATCCCCAAACTTTAAGAAATGACAACTTAGGTTTGTTTCCAAACCATAATTCATACGGTGTCATTTCAACGGATTTAGATGGTGCCCGATTTAAAGTGAATGTCGCGGTTTCCAGTGCATAACCCCAAAATAACAGTGGCAAGTCAGTCAGAGACATCATAGATCGTACCATATCCAATAAAAAGTACGATTACAACGTTCCGATACACCATTACGTTGTGGTGTTCTGGCAGGTGTGAGTTGTGAAACTATTCCACAGTCTTTCATATGTGTGCTAAACTCGTAACTAAGATACTCTCCTTCACGGTCGGACCGCGGAAATTTGATCTTTTTGTTACGGTGATTTTCCACTTCATTCTAAAATTCTATGAACTTTTCAAAGGTTTCAGACTTATGTTTCATAAAGTAGATATACCCGTATCTACTCAAATCATCCGTGAAAGTAACAAAATAACAATATCCACCTCGCACCGACACACTCATTGGTCCACATACATCGGTATGTATGATTTCTAATAAATATGTCGCCCGTTCCATTGAACTAGAAAACGGTGTTCTAGTCATCTTGCCCATAAGGCATGGCTCACATGTATCAAATGATTCAAAATCAAGTGATTCCAAATGTCCATCAGAATGGAGTTTCTTCATGTGTTTAACGCCAATATGACCTAGACGGCAGTGCCACATATATGCAGATATATCATTATCAAGTTTAATCCTTTTAGCATCAACATTATGAATATGCGTAATATTACTATAAAGATCCAACAGAAATAAACCATTCATCACAGGTGCATGACCATAAAAGATATCATTCATATAAATTGAACAACCATTGTTTTCTGATTTAAAGGAATAACCACTTCGCATCAAACACGATCCGGATACAATGTTCATGCTCAGTGCAGGCACCAAATAACAATTATTTAGATTTATCACTAATCCTGACGGCATATGGAGAGGCAGCGTTCCGACGACGATCACATCGACTCTTGATCCATTGTCGACCCGCATCGTGACCTCATCCCTTGCTAGATGTCGCTTGTTCCACAGCCCCTGAATCGAGTTACATATATTAGCAACCGATCCCGTATCAAATACCCATGTGCTACTGCGAGTACTAGTCAAGTACACATCAATAACATGTATATCACATATACATTTGTTTGCCTTGCTGGCCTTCTTGTCCGCCAAATACTTGGGGCAGTTGCGCTTCCAATCGCCAGTCCCCTTGCAATAGTAGCACTCGGTATCAGACTTAGGTCCAGCTCGGGATTTCTTTTCAGGTGCGGCAATAGATTTGCCGCCCTTCTTTCCATTGTGTTTGCCTTTCTTGTCTTTCTTGAAACATGTGGTCTTATTGATCATCAACACTTGATGTTCTTTCCTAATCTCCACTTCTGAAGTTTTAAGCATTGACAGAAGCTTGGGAAGAAACTTCTTCATGCCCTGCATGTTATAGTTCATCACGAAGCTCTTGTAGCTAGGTGGCAGAGATTGGAGAACACGATGTATTCCTAGGTGAATGGGAATCATTATTCCCAGGACACAAGCTTATCGGCGTACCCAGACATTTTGAGTACGTGCTCACTAACGGAGTTATTCTCCACCATCATGCAGCTAAAGAACTTTTCAGAAGCATTATAACTCTCTACTGTAGCATGGGTATCGAAAATTATTTTCAATTCTCCCATGGTATCAAAAGCATTGCCATTTTTGAAACGCTTTCGAAGTTCTGGCTCTAGCCCATACATTATGCCGCAATGAACTAAGTTGTGGTCCTCCTGACGAGTTATCTAGACATTCTTTTCCTCGTCAGGGGCATCAGGAGCTGGTGGGGGGCCTAGCGGAGCTTCTAGCACATATTGCTTTTGTGCAGCAGTGAGGAGAATCCTCAAATTCATGGCCCAGTTGGTAAAGTTTCTACCATTTGCCTCAAGTTTCTCATTCTCCATGAACACATTGAAATTAAAAGCAGGTGATGCCATCTAAAACAGAATTTGTAAAGTTTATTTAGACTAAGTTTATGATAGATTGAGTTCAACTAATCCAAATTACTAATGAACTCCCACTCAAAAACGACATCCCTCGTGTCCTTTTGGTGATTACATGGACCAAATCCACTACACCAAGTCCGATCATCACATGCGTCGGTGTAGCTTCAAAGGCGAGCATATATATGGGCATCATATCAATTATATGACTCATTCTTAACCTTTTGGTCCGTGTTCCGAGGCCATGTCTGTACATGTCTGTCTTACACCCGTTGTATGAAAGCGTAGAGTCGAGTACACCCGATCATCATGTGATGTCTCGAAACATGATCCATAGAACGGTGCATACTTAAGGAAGACCACATTTTATCTTGATATTTAAATGAGGGATCATCTTACAATGCTACTAAAAGCGCCAAACTAGCAATATAAGATGTGAACATCAAATGTGTGAAGTGGGATGATATGGTCCATGCATTTGATCACCATCATATGCATCATGGTATGATCTCTATCATTCCTTTGTGTGTAAGGCCAACGTCTATGGAACTTACACGTTAATTGTGTTGTAAGGGTATCTACCATACATCAACTTACAACATTACCATATCATGATACTAGCCCAACAACAATCTAAACTAGACGCCTCTAATTTATCCATTGCAAGTTTTACGTGGCTTAGGGCTTTCGGAGAAAGAACCGGTCTTACCTACGAACATGGAACCACAACGATGATAACCAAGTTATTAGCAACTCGTTGTAAATCAGATATTGACTATAGTAGGAGAGACAGACACCCTCCAGCCACTTATGCAAAACTAGTTGCATGTCAGTCGTGGAACCGGTCTCATGTGCGATGACATGTAAGGTTGGTCTGGGCCGCTTCATCCCACTATGCCACCAATATCCAAATTACATGAAAGAAGAGACAATATGATGATCATCGCCCACATATAAACATATGTGTACTACCCGTGCAAAGCACCTACGCATAGATCAGGCTCTGATACCACTGTTGGGTTCGTAGCATAGAAAACAAAAAAATTCCTATGATGGGAACTATACGCCAAGATCTGTCTACTAGATACAAGAAATGGGTGGATATACATCCAAGGAGAACTTCCCCTCGAAGACAACAAAGCTTTGTTAACGAGTTGGAACTCGTGGATGATGTAGTCGTATGCTTTCCGATCACAAGATCATGTGGAAGTCCTAGCGCCGCAAATCAGCAGCGCATCCGTCCTCGCACACACGTTCAGGCCACCAAACAACCTCCACCTTCTCGCTCCAATGAATGAGCGGAAGCAACAACTCCTTCCAGACGAAATGCCACCTGGAACATGTATCTCGCTAATCCGAGACCATGGGGAATATATCTAGAGGGGGAGAGAGATCCTTCATGAGGAGGTGTGCATTGTGAGGGAGGAGGGGGGCCTTTTATAGGAGAGGGGGGCTCCTCCCCTCCCATGGCCGGCGCCCATGGGGGGTGCCCCCACCTCTTCCTCATTCATGCGGTGGAAGCTCCACTCATATCAATTTAGCCTCCACCCAAAGTTCCACTCACATGCATTAAATTTCCACCAAATTTAATGCAACTCTCATTTAATAAAACTCTTTTATTTATTTTATTCAGAATTTCGTTAATTACTTTAATTAACAAACATTCACATAAAACCCCTTGTAACATTTCAATATCACATGCATAACCAGTTTCTGCAATTTCACCCGAAACAATTCCAGTTTCCATCGAAATAATTCCAGCGCTTTGCAATTCTTTCGTCTGAAACATATGTGCTCCAAATTGGTGTTTGGCAACCCTTAAGTGTGTCACCCTATGGTTCGCGAATAATGCAGACATGATTGAGACTCCTCTCAAATCAATAATCATAACCAGGACCTAGAGGTCCATTCTGACTCCTGCACATTCAATGATGACTTCTGTGGTCGTGATAACCTTTAACGCTAGTAATTTAATCTCTTTGTCTTGCGATATATTACATGTACGAGATTCGATCATCGACATCCAAATACCTAGTTTGATCTTGTTACCGACATGCACTCTTTTCTTGTTCCCGTGATATAACATTCTAGTGATCACATCACTTGCTTGCAAGCTATCTTAATGTGATATCACCGAGAGGGCCCAGAGTATATCTATCGTCATCGGGATTGAAAAATTCCACTCTTGATTCATGAGCCTCAACATAACATCTTCGGAGTATATGAACCCACCTTTATAGTCACCCTTTTACTGTGTGACATTTGATGTTATCAAGTTACTCTTCCGATGTTAGCAATTAACATGATCCCATAGTCTAAGGACTAAGATTACTTCGTATGATGTTATAGAAATATAAACATAATGACTTTGATCGTAATGCTATACTTCAGATGAATGTTCATCACATCATTTCACAAATGTTTTGACCTTGTTATTAAGAACATCCAATGTCCCAGATCAGGAAACTTTGATCATCTTGTTAATCAACGAGCTAGTCTATAAGAGAGGCATAACTAGGAACCTTTTATTTGTTTATTAAACACACATGTATTGACGTTTCCAATCAATACAATTATAGCATGATAAATAAACATCTATCATATACAAGGAATACATAATAACAACTTTATTATTACCTCTCAGGGCATATTTCCTTTAGATACAGCTACCTAGCTTAAGCGGCAGCAACTCAAGCATCAACGTTAACATGTCGCCAGACCAAGTGATACCGCCGGCTGTCAACGCTGCGATGCAGTCGCTCATTTTGGTTGCACCGACGCCCCTCCCTCCAAAGATACCAAGGTGCATCCGGCGGTGGTGGTACTTCATAAGGCACCCGAGTGGGAGAATGCAGATGATAGGCCGACCGCCGACACCGTCCGTGTCTCTACATTAGCCGAGCTCAACGCCATCACCAAGGTAACTAATTAGTTAGTGTACTTCATCTCCTTTATGCCTTTGATGACTTCCATATCATGATGCCCAACATGTTTTGACTCAGGACACTTCTTGCATACTCTTGCTTAAAGTTGCTAGTGGCGAGTTGAAGGATGTTGCCAGGGGCACTCTCATACAACCGACAAGTCGCACGATGCACAACAATCCAATGGATGATGATGTGATGAGGGTCAGGTTGGCTTGGGTGTTTCCAGGGTGTTAGGACATGGACCCCCTTTCAACATCTGGGATCCAACAAACACAAGACCCTTGCAGAATACCACAACTTGCCCTTGACATGGCTGAAGACCCATATCTGTCTTACGGGGGGAGGGCGCACCGGCGCCACCTCGATCGTATGGCCACCACCTCGGAAGCCAGTCGTCATCGCCACCACCAGCCATCACCAACAACTCTTGAGAGCGTGTGTACTACCCCAAGGCGAAGATGTCGCACCGCAACTGCCATTGCCCTGCCACCACCACATGATGGCAACCACAAAGATGATGATGAATTGGTCGATGTAAATGGCTTCATCAACACCAGCACCGACAAAGCATGGTATATGCCTTGTGTGCATTAAGAACCCTTCACTGCTCGCGATAATCAAGCTGGTCGTCCTAGTACATACATGCAACACCTGGTCTTGCAAGGTTTTTCTCAAGAGATGCCTTCGGCCGCCGATCCATAGGAGAAACTGCGATTGGTTTTCAGCCCTAACACACTCCGAAAGGTGGCCGGTGAGTACTAGCAGTGGAGGACCCTACTGCAAAGAAGAAGCCCATGAAGAGAAGTAAGAATAATAATAAGGCTATGAGCCAGCCTCCTCCGAAGAGGATCCGGGCTCAGGACATCGTCGTCGTACCAGCCAACCAGCATGGCTTGCCCCGAGTGCATGTAGCTGGTGATCTGATATTGACTCCAGAGCTGGTCCACATCGCGCATGGACCCATGGTAACTTTGCATGAGGGTATAAATACACTAGAGGGCCTCCTTTTTAAGGACAAAGATCCAAATTACCCATTTTTCACGGCCAAGGTGCCATCAGACGTGGGCTTCGTCCATGAAGCCCTCGTGGATCTATTATTCATAGCGTATGAGGACATTTTCAAGATGTTTCTCTCGAAACGGCTGGACTATAACTTGGTCCGCCTATATGCGCTCAATCTGGCGATGAAGATCAAGAAAGATAGTAACCCGCAAGTCGCGATAGTGGATCCCTACTACATGCGGGACAACCAGTTGGTCGAAGGATTAGAGACATGGACCATGGCGATGACGTAACTCGAGAAGTTCATGCTGGACAATTAGAGGAAGAACACACTTCTTTTGCCTTTCTTTCCCGAGTAAGTACACACTCGCTCGCCGCCGTAACTTATACCTTTCTTATAGATTTCTTCCTTTGCTCTTTTTCCAACATCCCATTCCAATTGTGTTGCGCAGAGACAAATATTGCACACTCATCGTTGTTTCCCCGAGGTATTCACTATCCACATATTTCGAATCGGGGAGTTTGATGAAGAAGAAAGACTACACCAGAATAAGAGGTGTTCTCGATGAGGCTATCGAGGGCTACGCCAAAAAGGGATGCCCCTTCGCAAATAAGGCGGAATGTGGCAGGGATGGCAGACACATGTTCAAGCACGTGCTCGAGTTCCCCTGCGTCAAGCAACCGGCTACTGGTAGCGCCAAGGAGACCTTCTACGTCCTCCATCACCTTAAAGGGTTTGTCCAGGGTTGCCTGAACCTATCGCTTCCTTCTAGTCTCCCAAGATGGGCCGAAAAGTTGGCTCAAATCGACGATGATAATATTAGAGAAGACTTCCATCGCATCCAGATGAAGTTGTCGGAAATCATCATTGAAGATGTCAACACAAGGGGCCTACAATAAGCTAGATGGTTGAATAAGAGGGAGATCGAAGAATGCTTCCATAAGCAGGGTGACACCAGGACGTGGATGTAGAAAGACGGCTATCAACCATTCCAGAAGCCAAGCGAGAAGAAGTATTCATGATCGATGTGTGCCTAGCATGATCGAGTGTGTGTATATTATCGATGGATGCGTGTAGTGTGTGTGTCATAAACTTTACTATCTTCATGAGTTTGTGTATCGATGAATGTGTATAGTGTGTCCTAAACTTAACTTGCCTAGCTCAAAACGGTCATTGTTGTTGGACTTAACTATACTGTGGTCATGCTGTTGTTGAACTTATTACTTCTATGATGATTGCGATGCTATCTTTTAGGTTTACGAATCCTTTGCTTCAATTTTGTGAACATATATGCATGTGAACCCTTCAATTCTTTCCGTTGCATGATTTACTAATATGCTTTGTCTATAGAGATGGCGAAGTCATATGTGGTGTACAAGGGTTGGGTTCCAGGAGTCTACGAGGAGTGGGAGGACTGTTAGAAACAAGTGAATAAGTTTAGTGGCAACAACTACAAAGGATACGCGACTAGAGAGGAGGTGGTAGCCAAGTGGAGGAACCACCTGTGGAAGAAGAACCGAATGAAGATATTGGTTGGGTTTCTGTTCTTGCTCACCATAATCACAACTGTATTCTATTTGATCCTAGTGTAGGCGGTGACCACTTCATTTGTAATGTGAGATGATATGAACTTTGTATTCGACACTTGTGTAAAAATTTGGCACTTGACACTATATATGTATCTCGATCGGGCTCAAAGTGTGATAACATTATACTTGTGTTTATATTATATGTCGGTTTTCACATACTATGTGCAATGTACTGTTTCTATTGATCTGTATAAATCCTATATAAATACCTGATTCTATACCAGGACTATATTTTACTTTGAATACCTGTAATAGATTCAGTGGCGCATACGTTAAGCATTTTGTGGCGCATTGCATTTCTATGGTGCATGGAGGGATATGTGCCACTGATATTATGTGGCACATATGGCGAAATGGGCCACAGAAATTTCAGAATTCTATGGCACATATCAATATGCGCCATAGAAATATAATTTGGTGGCAATGTAGTAGTGGCGCATCCTATATTTGTAACACCTCGTCCACTGGGCCCCGGGGGTGTCACTCCTGGCAGCTTAATAGGATATATATACTAGCCCCACATACCAACACTAGTCTTTTCTACACACTTTTTCCTCACTCGTGCGCACCCAGTACCCACTTCCTAGTCGATCATCCATCCTCAGTTTGTTGCAGGCCAAGCACGCTTAACCTGGAGGTTCTTTTTGGATGAGCTTCGGGAAAATAAGTTGCAACTTGTTGGTATGAGTATCCTATCAATCCTATTAATCCATATGCTTGGATCTCACAATATTCGCCACGGAATACCAAATGTCGTGCACCACTGATAAGGTATTCCCTAGTAATGTGAGTCTTCACGAAGCAATAATGATAAAGTGAAGCATTTCATCTTGAATGGAGCTTGAAGTGTTGGCATCAAGATGAAGCGGGATGTGCAAGGAAAATGTGTGTCCTTGCTAGGTTTTACTTTACCGGTCTAAAGGTGGTTGTTGGGAGACCGGGTTATAGGATAGATAGACACACATCAAGAGGGTCTTTCGGTTGGGTAACTGATCACATCGTCTTAGGGAGATCAATACTTTCCATACTTCGTATCTCCCTATTTTGTTGCTTCTTGGTGTTTCTCTATGTGAGGTTCTTGAGATTGTTTCTAGATCTTCAACAAGCTCAAGTTCATCGAAAATGGATTTTGTATGCATCTTCTATTGTGTTTTAGAGTTTAGAGGTTTTACCGGTTCTTTAGTTAGGAAGGTTTCATACCTCTCCTTATTTGGTATTTTACCTCTTTCTCTTTCTTAATATCGATGTTAGATAGATCTTATTCTCATCTTTTCAAAAAGCCCAAGTTTTCTAAAATTGTAGTCCAGACGCAAAAGTTATCACGGTTTTAGTCTTCGATGTTTTATGTCTGGAAAACCAGAGGGCAAACCGGCAGCACCGGTTCTGCTGCCAAACCAGTCCGTGGGCCAACGGTTTACACCGGTTTTCGCCGAACCGCTATACTGTGCGCTCGTTCGGCGGGGCGCCGATTCAATCTAGCGTCGTGTCGGTTCGTTCGGTGGGAAAACCGGCACGAGCCTGGCACCGATTTTTCCAGCGGATGGTTCGGCGCCTCTAGACTTATCGCCGGTGTTGCCTGGACTACTCGGGTTTTGTCCCCAATGGTCCAATTTGGCTTGCCTATAAAAGGGGCTTATTCTCCAATGGGTTTCCTATGTTCTTGAGCACGAAATTGCCCACCATTGTTGACCCCTTTGATCTTGCTTCCTCTCCCTTCCCTCCTATGATTCTTGCATATTTGTGAGGGCTTTGGAAGAGGAGATCTAGATCCCCACCTATCAATAACTCATCTAAGTGAGGGTAACTCATTGGATCTAGATCTTGGATTCTTTTGTTGATTTCCAATTTGTTCTTCCTCTCTAATCCCTCCCTATCACTTGTCACTTTGGTGGTATTTGAGAGTGAAGGATTTGAGCACCCTTGGTATTCTTTCCTTGTATTCTTGCATACGTGTCGAGATCTTCATTTTGATTGGCTCGAGTGAGAGACCGTGAGCTTGTTACTCTTGGAGGGTGACATCCTAGTTGGATTCGCGATTGGTGTCGCAGTGTCCTCTTCGAGGAAGATTGTGAAGAGACTCGGGCTTCTCCTTCATGGAGCTTGTGAAGTGGTTGTGGATCTTGCCATCTTCGGAGTGGAGGAAAAGCTAGCCGTAAGGAAAGGGCATATTCCTTCGTGGATAGACTCGGAGAAGAAGGTGAGCCTTCGTAGCATTGGGAAATCCTCATGAAGTCCCACACCTCTCCATCATGACGTACCTTACTTGCAAGGGAACACGTGAATACATCTTTGTCTCCGTGTTCCTCGGTTATCTTTATACCCGAGCTTAATTTCCGTGTGATAGCCATCAAGCTTGAAATACTTATATATTTCTTATCATTTGTGGTATATATCTTGTGATATCTTTCTTAGCTTAATTTGTTGTTGGTGCACTTAGTTGAGCCTACTGTTTTTAGGTTTTGTGCTTGTAAAATAAACGTTAGTTCCACTCCTCATTCTAACAAACCAAAACCATAATAGTTTTGAAATTGCATAGTCACCCCTCCCCTATAGACATCTGTATCCTTTCATAATGCAAAGTTGGTGAAAGATCTAGATGATGAGAAGAACAAGATTGAGAAGAAGTACTCAAGTTTGTTACCTGATGTGAAGAAATTCATGGATGAAACTGAGAAAATGGTCATGCAGGAGAACTTGTCCAGGATGAGAACAACACTCTAAAAGCCAAGGAGGAATTGGTGGTGAAGTATAAGGACATGATTGAAGCATTCAAGAATGAAGTGGATACGTTGAAGTAGGTGCAAAAATCCTAAGAATAAGTAATGAACGTTGGGCATAAGAAAATGGATGGTGAAAGTGCGGGTATGAAGGAGGAAAAGAAGAAGCTAGAGTTCATGCTCTTTCATATGCTAACAGCTGGCGAGGCTAACAAGGATGAGTTGAAGAAGATCATGGAATCTGTGACGGTGGATTTGAAATGTCAGTGATGTTGTACCTCAAGGGTTCTGTAGTAGAAAAAATTCCTACGCTGGAATTCCCTAACACCCAAGATCTATCTATGTAGTAATGCAGTAACGACCGGAGCTTATAGAATACATACCCTTGTAGACCATATGTGTTTAACGTTTCGAGAGGAACGTGGTTGAAGTAGTCGAATTCGTAGACGAACTCAAGGTAGCGAAGATCCTTGCAGGTCACCCCTTGCTCCATCTTCATCGTGTAGCAGATCCGGCTCACGACATCCAAGATTCCCTCGTATGAGGCACCCTCAAGGTTTCGTACACATACGGTGTATGATGACGACCTCCGACTCCTTGATCCGTGGCGAGAGTGCGGAAGTAGATCTCCGGCTTGGAATCTCCGTAGCACAACGGTGCACCGCGGTGAAGCCTTGTTCGCACAACCCATACATGGGGGCCATGGTCACAAGGGAGAGAGGGGAGAGAAATGTTGGGGATCGCAGCAGAAAACAAAACCTTTCCTATGATGGAACCCAAAAAACTGCCTAGGATCTATCTATGTAGTAATGAAGTAATGGCCGGAGCATAGAGAATACATACCCTTGTAGACCATATGGGGTTAACGTTCCGCAGGGAACGTGGTTGAAGTACTCGTACTCGTAGCCAACCTCAAGGTCGCGAAGCTCCTCGCATGTCACCCCTTGCTCCTTCGTCATCTTCATCATGCAACAGCTCCGGCTCATGACATTTAAGCGCCCCAAGTGTTGCGCCTCGTGTCTTCGTACACATCCGGTGCACGATGATACCTTCAGCTCCCCGATCCCACCGGGAGTGCGGAAGTTGATATCCCGCTAGGAATCCCTGCAGCGCAACAGCGTGCTGCAGGTGTGCCTCGATCGCACAGCCCAAACTTGGGGCCATGGTCACAAGGTATAAAGAGAGGGAGAAGGAGAAGTCAACCAAAGGACTTCTCCAAAATTGTGTGTATTATCCCACCCCTGGGTACCCCTTTATATAGGTGGAGGGGGTGTGCCCTCCCCATTAGGTTAGCCATGTGGGACTAATCATAAAAAGAAAATACCAGGTATTTTCGTCCTGGCCGGATGGGCCAAAAACTAGCCCAATAACCAAAACAGAAAATAACAAATAAAAAGAAAAGGGGCTGCAGACAGGGGCTGGCCGGGTGGGCCGTGGCACGGCCCACCCAGCGCCCAGTTGTCCCCGCAGCAGCGGCCTGGTGAGGCGAGCCCGGGTGGGCTGGCCACCTGCGGCGGCCTGCTGGCTCCCGCGGCCCGGGTAGGCCGGCTCACCCCGGCGGCCCAGCTCCCTGGCGTCTGTGCGGCGGCCTGGCAAGGCAGAGCCCGGGTGGGCCGGCTGCTGCGGCGGCGGCCCAGCTCGGCGCAACCCGGCGCCTGGCGTAGCCCAGTTACACGCCGCCATGTGCGGTGGCGGTTATCCGCCGCCCACAGGGCTGGCTGTTTTGTCTTTTCCATTTCTTTTTCTGCAGTTTTATTTCTAGGCCTTTTCCCTCTGGGATTAGGCCTAATATAAAAGTTTCTTTTACAAATCTTAACTTAAATATTATTTCGAATATATTAATTCATAATTAACATATAATAAATATATATTTAAAATTGCTATTTATCCGAAAACACTTTTCTGGTCTTTTCCTTTATTCTTTCTCCGAACAACTTCGGATCTCTCTGTGGAACGATTCCGGATTTCTCTCTTTCTCTACTATGATTCTGTCTTACGAATGATCGCTCTCATCGTACCCTTAAGTGTATCCTCTCATGGCTCGGGAATGCTTTAGACATGATCTGTATCAATGATCAACAAAGGGACCAGGGATATCCATGTGACCCCTATGCATTCCTGATGATAATGTCATTTGAACCGCTAAATGTAGCATCCTCTTCCTTTTGTTTCTCGATACGACTTGTCCGAGATCCGATCATTGGTATCCCATACCTTGTTCAATCTCGTTCACAACAAGTTCTGTTTTCTTGTTACCGTGATATTACATCCCCGTGACCTGGTCACATGTTGTAACATTTATGGATGTAATCTCACCAAGCCAGGCGTATGTATCTTTACGTGTCACGTGGGTGAACAAATCCCGCTCTTGACATATATTGCCTCTACAGTTCCTCTGAGTACCTGAACACACCTTTATAACCACTGTATTACCAAGTGGCGCTTGATGCTATCTAAGCACTCTCGGGATACTGTGATTGATATCATCTCACGGTCTAAGGAGAAGGAGTCTAGGTATAGTTGTTGCAACAATGAACTATATGACTTGATCGTGTTGCAATCCTTCGAGGAATGTCCAATCACATCATTCTCCAATGATATGATCTCGTTGTCAGTCGGCATAAATGCCCATGATCTTGAAACCCAGATCATCTTCGTGACCAACGAACTAGTATGAATAGAGGCTACTAGGGACTTGGTTGTTTCATACCACACCTGTACCAATGTTTCTACTTGGCACGGTTCTAGCACAATATGAAACTATTATAAACTAATTGAGATATCACAATAAAAACCTATTTATTATTTGCCTCTACAGCATATCTCCTTTAGTCTCCCACTTGCACTAGAGTACAAATAACCTAGCTTGCATTTTACTCATATAAACCATATACCATATGCGTTTATAGATCATGCATGCTCATGGGAAATGTCATGTCCATGTTCTGTTTTACCAGATCATTATGTCTTTTGCAAATCATTAATGTCTTCCTAATTTTGACATTCACACCATTATCTTATAATGGGTCGAAGCATTTGTTTGGCAACAAAGTGAGACTTTTGTTTCTAGTGTTTATGATGATGGTCATTTTCACCGTTGTCATCTAAACTTCTAAACACACTTTGCTATCCTTTGTATATATACTATAGTCATGGTAGCAGAACGAGGCCGGATTCCAGGAGCTTACAGTGACGTTAGATCAACCTCGAGGGCTTTCTCATGGGCACTAGGCCCTGGGACACATCATTCTATGTTAAAAGCGAACTAGCCCCACCACAACATTATACATCACATCATATGGAGCTTTTATACTTGTATATCTATGTAGATCATAGTGCATGAAATGCAACTATGCCACTTACATTGCTTCTTGTCATTTAAGTACAAACTTAATTCTGGTTCAGTGATCAACTCAGGGATCACTTAAAGACACGTTCTTATAGTTAAGACTTTGTCCTACCAACCAGAACCTCAGGTCACTTTATGTCAAGTATACAACATGGTTTTATGAAAGAACTTATGACTGAGGCATAGTAGATGCAACGCAATTCTTTCTTTCAATCATAGTTGCAATACTAACTCAATGCTTCATACAACAAGAACTTCTTTCTTACCTTGTTCCATTCTGAGCTACTTCAGAATCTTGCTTAGGACATTCTGAACATCTTTCAGAGTCAAGTCTAGGAAGCATTCAACATTCAGTGTTTATTAAACTCACCAATCTATCTCGAAACATCTTATTGTTTAATAACTTCAACTTCATCCTTATTTAAATACTATTAACACCAATCACATCATTCACATATATCGTCTACATATTCCAGAATGAATTTCACGCTCCCACTCAAATATGACATTCATGTTTGAGATCTAGGGATTTCACTTAGCTCCCACTCAAATCTAGGTCCTCTCGATAATCTTGGTCATTCCAAAATTCCTTGATCACTATCAAATCGAGAATTCCACTAACGGGATTTCAATGACCATTCATTTCTCGTACTTAGGTCCATCATGCTTCTTTGTAATTCGTAGGTATGTCTTGTTCAAAATGAGACAAGTGAATCAATATATAATTCCACAAACTTGTAGAATATATAGTTGAATCCTACTTCCTTTAGCAAAAGTATTCCCTGAAACTTTATGATCATTATCATTGGTTTCTCCTCTATTTGCAGAGTTTGGATTCACGAAACAAATTCTGCTGAGCCACTAAACAATCCAGAGGTAAGGTCAAATACCTTGTTTTGATCTTTTACTTTCTTCCATCTGTATCTTCATCAAGGCACATCAACTTAGGACAACCGAAGGTTTGCCCCTTTGTGGAAGAAGAATTCACAACTTCCTAAGAATGCCTTTACAAAGACTTGTTTATTCACCACGACTTTGACTTATCGAAATCTCCAGAAACTCGAACTTGCCATAACACTTATGGTGTTGTTTCCACGAATCTTTTAGATGTTCCTTTGTATTTCAAATGAGTGTTCGCTTATTTCGATCTCTAACTCTAAACGACAACTATAACCCCTATAAGAGATAATATTGTACCATATGTATCTAATACATATTTATTATGATGTTTAGACATTTCAACACAGTTTGAATTCGTCCAATTGCCATAATTTGTGAAACATCTTTCACAAGTCCATTTTTATGCTAAACTTAACTTGAATACTTTAGTCATGTCGATCAGATCGAAGAGACTTGTTAATTCAGTTAATTCAATGTCCCATTTAGTTATGAACTCATTTGAACAATTCAAATCATTTCAAACTTCATGTTTCTTTAAGTAAATACACTTATTCACTTAAGTCCACAATAAATGATATCCACTAAAATACGATACATCCTATGTATAAGTTTCAACATTTCTTCGCATATTACTGTTTTACCAGAATGCGGAGTTTCAGTCATTCTGCCCAAAAGGCATGGTTTTGCAAAGTCTCTAGATTAAGCATCTAGGACCCCGATCTTTCATAAATTACCTGCAAAAACCAAAATGACTTAAACTATAGTGTCTTTTCATTATTAAACTTTGGATATCTTTTAGCATTCTAATCCTTTATAAATGCTTAAACTATTATCATTAACATAGTGATGAGAATAACTTGTTTGTAATCATAATGTGACCATAACGGTATTGTTCATACGAATAGTACAAACTGGTTTGTAACTTGTTCATATGAATAATCGTCTTGCCATAATCAAGACACACAAACAAGGATTACAAATTATATTCAAGTCCACTAATCCAAATGACAAACTTTGAGGAAAGAGGTGATGTCAGCCATGAACTGTTTTGCTTGCCATCATCAAGTCATGTTGCCTCAGAACCAACAATTCTCAAGCAGATCATCCTGTTTTCACAAAGCAGGACAAGTATCAAATACTTTGAAAACTGCAATGAGTTTTGCAAGAACCACATTTATAATTTGCATATCTTACATATACCTTTTCACCCATGACCTCCATTTGCAATCAAGCCCTTCTAAGAGTTCTCAACTCTTAATGCAAGATAGCTAAGTGTTTTTCCAAACATTCCGGAGTCATCAGATTATCTCCTAATAGTTATTGTGTCAAGAAGAGAAGATCACCTTTTACGAGGATATCCCTCAGGCGTGGGTATTAATCTATGAAGTTGGGCCCTTTTGCTAAGTTCCAAATTAAGCAATATATTCCCATGGTCACAAAGGACCTCAATGGGACAGGCCAAGGTCTACTAAGATATTTGCAAACAGAAATCTAGACTAAGTTCATAATAAGAGATCAATTTATAATTGGTCTCCACTAAAATTGTAATCCCCTGGACGATCTTAGTGATCGCATGATCCCTATCCTCTACACCTCCCCCGATCGTCACGGCCATCAGTGCATTATCAAAGGTAGACATTCACTAATGTCAATCACATCATCCATGTGACTTATGCTCGATCTTTCGATCTCTTGTGTTCCGCGGCCCATGTCTGCACATGCTAGGCTTGCCAATCTAACTTGTGTGTATTCGCTGTGCAACATGGCTTACACCCACTATATGCGAACGTAGATATGTCTAAACCCTACTCACCGCAGGGTGCCTCATACCAAAGAACTTTCTTGGTGGTGCACACACAAGGGGAACACGGTACATTGTAATTAAATAGGGATTATCTTATTTGCTACCGTTGAGTATCTAAATACTAGCACATAATAAGATGTAAAACAGGTATCAACATCATATGTATAATGTGATATGATATGGTCTTTCTTGCGCCTTGATCTCCATCGAGCGCTCCGGCATGATCTCCATCTTGCCCTTGGTTTGACGCCAAGTCCACGACGCCTCCACCAGGTCGTTCATCGGAACGATGACTTTTACTATACTACTCAGCAACATAAAAGTAAATTACTTTACCTTCGCAACGACCAATGCCATATCATAAGCACATGCCCCTCCTACAAAATAAAGTTAGACGCCTCTACTCTATCTATTATAAGTTTTGCATGGTTGTTAGGGTTTTTGCAATAGAACTGTTTCTAATCTACGAACTTTCCAACCACAACACAGATCCAACAGTTGTCTCTATTACACCCCTTTAGGGGCCCTCCGTTGTAAATTCTATATCAACTATTGAATGAGAGACAGACACCCGCTAGCCACTTATACGGTATAAGCCATATGTTGAGCATGGAACCAGTCTCGCTTACAAATACGCGTAAGGTCGGTCTAGGCCGCAACATCAAACAATGCCGCGATATAAACAAGTACACGTTAGAGGGTAACAACTAAGGGATCAATGCCTGCACAATACATGTGCGTACTAGCCGTACATCACTCCTACGCATAGATCGGCTCTGATACCACTGTTGGGGATCGCAGCAGGAAACAAAAACTTTCCTACGATGGAATCCCAAAAACTGCCTAGGATCTATCTATGTAGTAATGCAGTAACAGCCGGAGCATAGAGAATACATACCCTTGTAGACCGTACGCGGTTAACGTTCCGCAGGGAACGTGGTTGAAGTACTCGTACTCGTAGCTGACCTCAAGGTCGCGAAGCTCCTGGCAGGTCACCCCTTGCTCCTTCGTCATATTCATCGTGCAACAGCTCCGACTCACGACATTTAAGCGCCCCAAGTGTTGTGCCTCGTGTCTTCGTACACATCCGGTGCACATTGAGACCTTCGGCTCCCCGATCCCGCCGGGAGTGCGAAAGTTGATATCCAGCTAGGAATCCCTGCAGCACAACGGCGTGCTGCAGGATTTCCTCGATCGCACAACCCAAACTTGGGGCCATGGTCACAAGGTATAGAGAGAGGGAGAAGGAGAAAGTCAACCAAAGGACTTCTCCAAAATTGTGTGTATTATCCCACCCATGGGCACCCCTTTATATAGGCGGAGGGGGTGTGCCCTCCCCATTAGGTTAGCCATGTGGGACTAATCATAAAAAAGAAAATACCAGGTATTTTCGTCCTGGCCGAATGGGCCAAAAACTAGCCCAATAACCAAAACAGAAAATAACAAATAAAAATAAAAGGGGCTGCAGACAGGGGCTGGCCGGGTGGGCCTTGGCGTGGCCCACCCCGTGCCCAGCTGTCCCCGCGGCGGCGGCCTGGTGAGGCGAGCCCGGGTGGGCTGGCCACCCGTGGCGGCCTGGCCACCCGTGGCGGCCTGCTGGCTCCCGCGGCCCGGGTGGGCTGGCTCACCCCGGCGGCCCAGCTCCCTGGCGCCTGTGCGGTGGCCTGGCGAGGCAGAGCCCGGGTGGGTCGGCTGCTGTGGCGGCGGCCCAGCTCGGCGCGACCCGGCGCCTAGCGCGGCCCAAATACATGCCGCCCTGTGCGGTGGCGGTTATGCGCCGCCCACGGGGCTGGCTGTTTTGTCTTTTCCATTTCTTTTTCTGCAGTTTTATTTCTAGGCTTTTTCCCTCTGGGATTAGGCCTAATATAAAAGTTTCTTTTATAAATCTTAGCTTAAATATTATTTAGAATATATTAATTCATTATTAACATATAATAAATTTATATTTAAATTGCTATTTATCCGAAAACACTTTTCCAGTCTTTTCCTTTATTCTTTCTCCGAACAACTTCGGATCTCTCTACGGAATGATTCTGGCTTTCTCTACTGTGATTCCGTCTTACAAATGATCGCTCTCATCGTACCCTTAAGTGTATCCTCTCACGGCTCGGGAATGCTCTACACATGGTATGTACCAATGATCAACAGAGGGACCAGAGATATCCATGTGACCCCTATGCATTCCTGATGACAATGTCGTTTGAACCACTAAATGTAGCATCCTCTTCCTTTTGTTTCTCGATACGACTTGTCCGAGATCCGATCATTGGTATCCCATACCTTGTTCAATCTCGTTCACAACAAGTTCTGTATTCTTGTTATCGTGATATTACATCCCCGTGACCTAGTCACATGTTGCAACATTTATGGATGTAATCTGACCAAGCCTGTCGTATGTATCTTTACCCGTCACGTGGGTGAACAAATCCCGATCTTGATATATATTGCCTCTACAGTTCCTCCGACTACCTAAACACACCTTTATAACCACTGTATTACCAAGTGGCGCTTGATGCTATCTAAGCACTCTCGGGATACTGTGATTGATATCATCTCACGGTCTAAGGAGAAGGAGTCTAGGTATAGCTGTTGCAACAATGAACTATATGACTTGATCGTGTTGCAATCCTTTAAGGAATATCCAATCACATCATTCTCCAATGATATGATCCCGTTGTCAGTCGGCATAAATGCCCATGATCTTGAAACCTAGATCATCTTCGTGACCAACGAACTAGTATGAATAGAGGCTACTACGGACTTGGTTGTTTCATACCACATCCGTACCAATGTTTCTACTTGGCACAGTTCTAGCACAATATGAAACTATTATAAACTAATTGAGATATGACAATAAAAACCTATTTATTATTTGCCTCTAGGGCGTATCTCCTTCAAGAAAGGCATCCAAAGGCCTTCTTCTTTTTGGTGTTGGGGATATACTTTCCGGGTATCCTCACTATGCCTCACTGACCAGGGTGGCCCACTTTGGGTTAGAGCTTTGCTTCACGGGCAGCCCAGTCATGGAGAAGAGACGGAGTCTAGTCCAGCTACGGGAAGGCCCAGATGACTTACCGACATTGGCCCATAGTGTTACTTATAGTTCAAGATGTACTCTGTAACCGAATCTTAGTCGTAGCCAGATAGGTCTCTCATGTAAACCCTAGGCCGGATATCTATATAAGCCGTCCTATGGAGAGCCTTTAGGGAACCCTCACAATAGTCTACAATCTCAACTGGCACAGGCGAAACCCTTGTAACCCATATTCCGTCTCTGCCATATTACTGGATTGCTAGCAGGAGTAGGATCCGTCGAAAGCCGGCGGATTCGAACCTGGGTAAACTTGTGTGCTCACCGTCCCGGAATACCGTACGTCTCACACCCCTCTCTTCCGCACGCCTCGAGGACCCCCTCATGGTGTACTTATCATCAATCCAATGAAAGTTGGCGCCCACCGTGGGGCAAGTGAGCTTCAGATCTGTGTTCCAAGAGGAATCTGCAAGAATCGGAATCGGCGAGACCATCGCCGTCGGTCGCGTCCTCTATGCCAGCGACGTCCCTCTCATCGTTCTCGACAAGACCTAGATTCCAGTTAGGGAGCCCATGATTGCCTACACCATCATGTCTTTTGGCGAGATCGATGTGTACATCGATTTTGCTAAACCTGTCCCACCCACCCTAGTGGTGATGATAGAGGCAGAAGAAATTTCTGGGTTCCCTTTGTCCGCGGAGGCGGCAGAACTCTAGATCTCAGAAAACCCTAATCCTACCCAGCCCACACCTGTTGCGGAGATAGTGGAGAAAGCTGAACCTGAAGCAGATCTTGCAATGCAAGTCGAATCTGGAGTGGATCTCCCTAGCAAGGCCGAATCCCAGATCGATCCACCTGCGGAGGTCAAAATCCAGGAAGAGCAAGAAAACAACTCTGATTCCGGCTCTGATAATGCCGAAATAGATAAACCGTTCCTGAGATACACGTTGAGGCGCATGATGATGCAAGACACAAGCGTGGATGAAATCCTCGAGACCATCAGGCGTTTCGACGAAGCCGACCAGGAAAGCCGCAACTATCTCAGGAGGCACGCGTCGCACTTTGTCGGATATGTTGGATCCGGATCTGGCTCTGCCCATGTTGGGGACAACGAAGCCTCGGTGCTGGAGGCGATCAGAAAAAACATCGACTTACCGGCATCTTCGGATGACTCCATGAAGTCGGCAGATTTCCGGAAGTTCTCCGCGGAGTACGAAGAGGAGTTTAAATCCACAGCTGCAGAAGAAGGAGAAGCCATGGACGAAGGATCCGGAGAAAACTCTCCCAAAGCGCAGGATGGTATGGATCTCGGAGACAATCCCGACGTCCAGATGTCCGAAAGTACTGATCAGAGCTTGACTCCGGGAAACGGATCCAAAACCGTCTTTGCTACCGGCGTTGCCAAGAAGGCAAAGAAGAAGAATAAGAAAAACAAGACCCGACAAAAGAGCTTCCAACAGAGGAGGTGATTGCTGAGGAATACGAGGAAGAATCAGATGGAGCACTTATCCTAGACAAGCCCAAAGAAGAGTCGATGGATGGATACATGGTCACTGCAGGTGCGCGTAAACTCATCGATGCTGCATTAACTACACCTATCCCTACAGCTGCAGAGCTTACTACTAAAGAGCTGGAGAAAAGGGCCCATGCCCTGGAAGCGCGTCGCCAAGTACTCCTGGATGAAGCCAACAACATCAAGGAAGAGAAGAAACGCATAGCAACTGCAGAGAAGTACATCTCTCGGCAGCATCAGAAAACCCAGAAACGACATACGTGTGACGATCAATTTCCAGAAGTCCACAAGGTTCTCTTTGAAGGAGATCCAGGGATGCCTTGACTCGATAGTAATGGAGATCTGGTGTACCCAACACCAGTACAAAACACTGTCGTAGCTCGAGATATCCTGGCCAATAATCCAGGCCTAGAACATGTTCGATTGGGCATTAAGCTACTCACCAAGGGTCTGGAGCAGCAGAAGGTCGTGAAATCCGGAAGCGGAAAACTGGTCTCCCAATCCGACCAATGTCGCACGGATCCAGCCTGGGATGATATAACGCCCCAGCGTGTTCCGGAACAACATCACCGTTCCGACCGTCGAGAAGACAACCACTCGAGAACTGGATCTTCAGGGCAGCACCACAGAACTGCAAGTGACTGGCGCAACGTTGCTCCAGCTGCTGAGCAAGAGGCAATTGTTGCACTGTATCCGAGAAATCCTCCCCGGCGAGAATCAAATGATCGCAGGGAAGAAGACAAAGAGAAACATCGGGAGGAGGACCATCAAAGAATGCCACCTCCTAGACATACAAGCCGTCCGGCTGAGCCCCATCGTGGTGGGAACGACGGACGAAGGAACAGTGGATACCGTGCTGAGTCAAGCCAGCAGGGGGCTCGTCGTAATGAAGACCCTCCCTAGAACTGGAATAATGATGCTCCGGACGGAGGCCGGTGATCAGCCAGAAACAATCCAGCTGCTCTACCTTCTCCACCAAGTAGCCATCACAATGGCTCTCAAGGAGGCCAAGGATGGCGTCGTGGCGGAGGAGGTGGAGGTAGAAGTCGAAGTCCGGCTCCAAGGCGCCGTAGCCACATCCGTTAATCAAGACGGCGATCTGTATCACCAAGTGATGCGAGACACCGGATTAACTCCAATATAGAGGCGCGGCGCTACGAAAATGATGATGTATACGTGGGTCCAAAATGCTTTGGACCACGGATTCGATAAACACACTTCCCGGAAGGATTTGCTATCTCAAGACACATCCAAGCCTACACCGGTGTAGCCCAGCCAGATACTTGGCTCCAGGATTTTTTCCATGCTTACTGCATCGCCAAAGGCGGAAACAGCTTAGTCGCAATCCGATATCTCCCACTTATGTTGAGGAAGACGGCGCAATCATGGCTCAATGAACTTCCAGAGAACACCATCCACAACTGGTATGACATGCAAAGCGTGTTCTTTCAGAATTTCGAAGGCATACCGGAGGCCCTGTATGGTAGGAGACCTACAGCGTTGCACCCAAAAAGCGGGAGAAACTTGCCGAGATTATCTCGGACGATGGATCGACACTAAAATCTCCTGTGAAGGTGTAGCATCCCAATTGTCTAACAATTGTAATGCTACTTGTCCTAGTAAGATATTGGCTACTTCATATATATTATTGTTGCATCATAATTATATCATGCTCATGTCATCATGCCACCTTGCATTTGAGCATCATATAAAACCCTTTTTCTTTTGGTTCTTCTCTCACATGCATTATTAATTGTATTTGCCTCTTGATATTGTATTTGGTTATTGATATATTGTTCAAATGCCCAAGTTGAGTTGGGGGCATATCTTTTATTTCCATTCTACCACCTTTCTCTTCCACCACTTTATAATTCCACCATCCTACTAGACCATGAGCTTGTTTGTCTTTATTTTGGTTTTATCTAGCTCATGGGCAATAGGATGGATCTAGTCCTTTATTTTCCTTTGCTTGGTTTTTTCCACTTCTTGGAAATGCATGCGAATAATGCCATAATATTATTATTGTTTTCACAAAATAAATCATGGCATTATTATTTTGCATGGGCCATGCACAATTCTTCACCACCTTTTACACCTTTGGTTTTTCTTTTGTTTTAATGGATCCTATCTTGGGAAAACCATCTACTACCATTCCACCATCCTCCTAGTCTCATCCAGCTCTTTTTCTCTTATTTTTATTTCTCCAGGCATGAACCATATGAGGCCTATTCCATCATTCCTTCTTTTCTTTTTCTTGAAATTCTCTTGCACCTTCACCTCATGATACTTCAAGCACTCATCATGCTCCACTTGGGTTGGCCTTTTGCACAAGTGTTAACAATCTAAAACCTAACAAAATCAAACCTAGCTACTCTCTTTATTCTCCTCATAACCCTCATTCTCCTAAACCCTAACTCTAATCTTCCTTCTCTCTCTCTCTCCACCATGATGAACACCTGACCCTCTCTCTCTCTTCCTGGCCACCTCAGCTAATCCTAATCCTCTAGCTATCCCTAGCTAATCCCTAACCCGAGCCCCAACTAACCTAGCCCGAGTTACCCCTCTCCTCTCTTTCTTTCTCTACCGGCCGAGCTAGCCCCACCCTGCAGCCACACGCCGCCCTGGTCCACCTGCAGCCCCTCCCCGCCGTGCCTACCAGCCCCAGGTCAAGCCCCAGCTCGAGCCAGCACGTGAGGAGAAGAAAAAGGTGGCACCGAGGCCACCTTTATCTACCCTGCCACGGCTCCCTCTCCTCTCTCTCCCTCTCACTTTTCCCCCCTCCCCACGACTCTCCTGGCTCGCCAGATCTGCCCCGAGCTGCCCCTCCTCTTCTCCTTCTTCCTCCCTGACAATAGCTTCTGCCGCCGGTCGCCGCCAGCACCACCTCGTCCCCGTCGTTCCAGCCGTGCAACTCGACCTGGAGGTGGCCTGGAAGCTCAAGGAGGTTCCTCTACGACGCCCTGCCCACGCCAACGCGAAGGAGAAGCTCCCAGGGCCGCCAGATCCTCGCCGACCTGACGAAACCCTAGCCGCCGGAGCGCCAGCGATCTCGCCGCTCCGCCGCTCCTCGCCACGATCCGCACCCGCCGTCGAGCCCGCGGTGAGCCCCTCTTTTCCCCTGACACGATCCGCCTCACCGTACCGCTCTAGCCCCGCCGTTCGTTTCGTCGAACGCCCGCCGCGTGCCAGAGCTCGCTGGCGTCTGCAGCTTTTCCGCGCCTAAGTGAGCTTAACTAGGCCCCCGCCATCCTCCTGACAGCTACCCGAGCCAGCCGCACCGGTTAGCCCCTCAGCGCGCACACCCACGCCCCGGGTTCGATTCCCCCGCTCGTGCCGCGCGCCGATTTTCCTCGCCAGACGATGAACACGAAGAACAGTAACCGGGCCGTGAAAAATTACATTAAGCCCCCCACCTTTTTGACTCCTGCAACCCGCGCTCCTAGCGACTCCACCTGCCAGCCGCCCTAGACATCTTGCAGAAAGCCCCTCCGCTTTTCCCGCGCCGTAACCCGCGGTCCAGCGAGACCCCACCTGTCAGCCTCAGCCATCGACACCGCTATCACGTGGGCCTGCGTCAGTTGGCCCCACCCCGCAGTCTCAGTGGCTGTGGCTGTATCTGACTGAGTAAGAAAAGTAACAAAAGATTTTTCCCCGTGCGTGGCCTAGTCAGCGCAAGGCCACCCATCAGTGGCTGTGGCTGTATCTGACTGAGTAAGAAAAGTAATTTCCTGAGTCTGTTTTTAATCAAACCTTTTCCAAATTGATTTAAATTCAAATTCAAATCAGATTCAAATAATTTTTAAAATACAAATCCAAATAATATATGTTTTGGAATCAGAAAAATGTGAGGAATTCAAATATGCCCATCAAAATATGTTTTGCATACTTTAAATTTCGAGATGATTAAAATTACAATAAAATGCCCTTTTCCTTAATTAATTAATAACTTTTGTTTTATAACTCCAAATTTGACAAATAATATGTCTAAATCGATCAGCGCGACGAGCCTGTTCTATCTATGCAGTCCTTGTTCTGAATTGAAGCATGCATCATGTTGTCATTAAAAATCTGAACTGTTTAGGACAATAAAGCTTGGTTAAATAAATATTAAAATGCTTTATTTCTTGCATCCACACCTCACCTTTGCCATGCTACTTTAATGCCATGCAAATTGTGCATCATTCATCATGGCATGCTTGATTTCTTGTCGCATTTTAATTCCTATGCCTGTGCACTTTATTTATGTTGGCCCTTGTTTGTTTGGTTATTCTTTGAATAGACGCCCAGCAGGAGAATTATCAGGAATCACAGGAGTATTACCCAGATCCATCTCTCGCTTCAACTGAGCTGCCAGGCAAGCACTACCACATGCTTGCATACATACAGTACCTATTGCCTCTCTCTTATTCTTGCATCATTGAGTCGCGATTGCATCAAATTGAATCCCAAGTACTGCATAGCCTTTACTTTTAAACCCCACCGAAGCTTGTTCCTCCATCCCATGAGCCATTACTACAGGAGTTGTTTGAGCCATGCGAGTCGTAGAAAAGCATGAGTAGGGTATGTGAGTGTCTGATGAATAATGAGGTACCTAAACAACTTAACCTGAGTAGTAATGGGATAACTAATGAAAGAGGCACCGGTGAGCAATATTTGCTATTTGGTTTTTCATGCTCACTTGTGTCCCGTAGGACCCCGAGTACTTGATTCCTGTTCCTTGACTATTCGCACTATCCACATCCGGGAGGCCTTATGGACCCTCCTGAGCCAGAGCTTGATTCAATCTTATTTCTTGGGGCCACAATTAGTTTGGGGCTTTATTACTATCCTGTACTTATGCCATGTTACTCCTTTATTTAAGATTGTGCGAGGAGCACCTGTACTGTTTTGGATCGCGCCATGTTTTCGCGGTATCGACAAGCCCAGTCACATTTTCGGGTTCCCAGTCGTTTACAGCCGTTGTCGCAAACCCTGGGCCCGTCCCGGAGCCGGCCAACTTTGTTGCGGGTAGCTTATTGGGGTGGCCCCCTGAAATATTTCTGAATCCTGTGATTGCTTTGTCGTGAATGCCTCGTTGGTTTTTGATTTGGTTTTTCCGAGGTTGATCGAGTGTGTGTTGCTATTCGTGCACCCCTGCAGGGTAAATCTTTCTGAAAGCCGTGTCCGCGGTTATGGACGACTTGGAGCACAGTTTCTCGATCATAGACAAGTATAACTAAAGTACCGCTTTTAATTTGACTAAGTACTTGACTAGTAAATAGTGCAATACTCATGAAATGGTTAATAAAACTGCCAACGGATGATGGGGGTTGTTCGTCCGCTTCCTCGTTGGTAAGCGAGGAGGAGGATGGATCTGTTAATTATACTGTTATAACTGTTGTTCTTAATTCACGGACTTCCGTCTATCATTGGTTAGGCGGAAGGTTCGCGAGTATCTGTAGAATTGTTAGGTATTATCTTTTGCTGCAATTGCGTCATCCCAGGTTGTGTCCCCTTTAGCGGCTTAAAGACTTGCTGAGTACCCCTAGGGTCTCACACGATAAATTGTTTGATTCAGATGAACAGGTGTACCCGCAAGATGGATACTGGGTGGAAGAGACAGATGATGTTGGCAACGATCATTCGGTGTAGAGATTCCGGGAACGGGGATCCGTGAGATCTGTGGGCGGGATGTGTTTATTTATGGGGCATCTTATGCCAATTTGCTTTTTATCCGTACTTGGATCTTGTTTTCCGCTTCCGCCTGATACTCTGATGTGTGATGTATGAGGAGCTATCCTAAATTATTATATCTATCTAGGACATTTGGATCTTGCCGTATGGCGTTGCTATATTTCTATTTCTTTTAGATGGAATGGCTCTGAGGACTGTTGTATGTGGCTTGCATACATACTCATTTGTGTATGTAGTTGATCCCTTCGCCTGCCGATTACGCCGCTCGTTCTTGTACCGTTGTCTAAAAGTGGTTAGGACGGCCGAAAGTTCTACCGTGAGTGGCCCTGGGCCCCACCGTACTATTTTAACCACTTTCGTTCATCCAGGCATTAACTAAGAGCGTAATTCACCGAGGTAGTTACATAAGGAGTAAATGACCAAACTGCGATTGAAGCTTTCATTGTAGGACTCCCAATTGGTTTACTACGTCATCGCTTGAAGTTTGATAAGGTCACTGATCTGGGAGAGATGATAGAAACAGCGAGCAAGTATGTAGATGCTGACGACAACGCAGATGGATTACTGAATGCCCTAGATGTGCCATAGTCAGCAAAACAACCAAAGCAGCAAGCTCAGAAGTGCAAGAACACCTCGGAAGAAAAACCCAACGTGGAAACGGCAGTGGTCACTGCTACTTTCAGGTCTGGAGGACGAGGAGGGCGCGGCGGTGGCCATGGACGCAGTCGTGGGACATCAAGAGTCTAAGGTAGAGGAGACCGGCAACCCGGCAAGACCTACTCTTGGGCTGACATTGCCAATAACCCATGTGTGCATCACTTAGATGCCAGTGGGGGCTCGTCTCACACAAACGCCGAGTGTCATTTTAATGACGACATCAAGAAAGATGATACCGCTAGCTACAGGGCTAAGCGGAAGAAGGAAAAGAAGAATACCGAAAAAGATAAAGAGACCAAGGAAGACTCCGACATGGAGGAAGATGATCCTTCAAATCCCAAGCCGGAGGGGAAGAAAAACTTCCCAACTAAGAAAGACACTTAGGTCACCTTCCTTGGATCTCAACCAGCTAAGCTCAAGAAAGCAGTTTTGCATGAGCTCAACGCAACTGTTCTGGCTGTCCTACAATACTTGGACTGCTCAGAAGTGGCAATCACCTTTGACCGTGCTGATCATCCGCCTAAGTTGCACAGGAAAGGAAAATGCGCCTTAGTCGTCAACCCACTCATTGATGGCTATGGTTTCTACAAGACTCTCATGGACAGTGGCAGCAACATTCACATTCTGTATGTCGAAACGCTACACCGGATGTGGATCTCGGAGACCCAGCTGAATCACAGCTTTGTGATCTTTCACGGAGTTGTCCCAGGAACACAAACAAATTCCCTGGGAGAAATCACTTTGGATGTTACCTTTGGAACCCCAAAGAACAACCGGACGGAGGCACTTTCCTTTCAAGTGGTCCCGTTCAAGGGCGCATACCACGCTATATTCGGACATCCGGCTTACTGGGATTTCATGGCTCGTCCATGTTATATTTACAATATGATGAAAATTCCAGGTCCCAACGGCGTGATCACCATCAGGGGAGACCCGAAGAAAGCGCGAGAGTGCGAGGACAGAAATGTCACCTTTGCTGAAGCCGTGCTGCATGCCCAGGAGTACCATGAGATCAAGAAGACCATTGATCCGTCCGAGATGCCCGCAACGAAGAAGGAGGTGACAAAGCCGAATCCGGAGTTCAAGGCATCGGAAGAGATGAAGAAGACGCCGTTGAAGGATGATGACCCCTCCAAGGTGACCTAGATAGGTGTAGGCCTAGATAGCGCATACGAAAGCGCGCTCATAAAGTTCGTCCAAGCAAATCAAGATATCTTCGGATGGCAGCCATCTGACATGACCAGAGTACCTAGGGAACTTGCCGAGCACTCTCTAAATGTACACCTGAATGTTAAACCCGTCAAACAGTCCTTATAATGTTTTGGTGATGAAAAGCGTAAGGCAATAGCTAAGGAACTAGCCCGACTCGAGTTAGTCGGATTCATAGAAGAGGTCATCCATACTGATTGGTTGGCCAACCCTGTAATAGTCCCTAAAAAGGACACCACTGAATTAAGAATGTGTGTTGATTATACTACCTTGAAAAAGGCTTGTCGCAAAGATCCGTTCGCTCTGCCTAGAATTGATCAAGTTATCGATTCTACGGCAGGCTCGAAACTCCTATGTTTTCTCGATGCATATTCCGATTATCACTAAATCTGGATGAAGGAATCAGACAAAATCAAAACCTCATTCATAACCCCCTTCGGAACCTTCCGTTTCATTACGATGCCCTTTGGGCTCAAGAACGCAGTAGCTACATACTAGTGCACTATGCAGCGTTGCCTCCACAACCAAATCGGACGCAACGTACATGCATATGTGGACAACATTGCGATGATGTCCAAAAATAAGGAAAAATTAATTTCTGACTTGGAGGAAACGTTCACCAATCTATGAAAATACAACATAATGCATAACCTCAAGAAGTGTTCCTTTGGAATTCTAGCCGGAAAATTGCTAGGTTTCATAGTGTCTCAAATAGGCATAGAGGTGAACTGAGACAAGATCAAGGCTATACTCAATATTTCCAGGCTGACTCGCCTGAAGGGAGTTCAAAGACTAACTGGTTGCATTGCTCCAGTCAGTCGGTTTGTAAGTCGGCTCGGAGAAAGAGCCGCACCACTTTATGAGCTCATGAAAAAGACCAAAAAAATCGTTTAGACTGATGAAGGTGAAGCTACACTACATGATCTGAAAGTAGTACTCTCGTCTGCTCCTATCCTTGCAGCACCGGAACCAAGGGAACCGATGTTGCTCTATCTCGATGCGACAAACAGAGTCGTCAGTGTCCTCATTATGTGGACAGACCAGAGGAAAATCAGGAACACATGGTGCAACGTCCGATTTACTACCTCAACAAAGTCCTAACTGAATCTAAGCAGCGGTATCCGCACTATCAAAAGCTGGCTTATGGTGTGTTCTTTGCATCTCGTAAGTTACGGCTTTATTTTCAGGAACACCCAATTACCGTGGTCAGGACAGCTCCCATGAGAGATATAATCAACAACAACGAGGCTACAGGACGCGTCGCAAAATGGGGAATAGAGCTTTCAGCTTTCGACATTGAGTATAAACCTCGTACAACAATCAAATCCCAAATCCTCGCAGACTTTGTCACTGATTAGACATAGACAACAGAGAGTATGAACCTCCTAGAGTCGGAATACTGAAACTTATATTTTGACGGGTCAAAAGAGCGCGTGGGCTCAGGGGCTGGCATGGTGCTCAAATCACCCCAAGGAGATAAATGTTTCCATGTGTTGCATATCCACTTCACAGCGACAAATAACATTGCCGAGTATGAAGCACTGTTGCATGGAATCCAGATTGCTAAGGATATCAGCATCCGACGTTTGATGTGTTATGGAGATTCGAATCTTGTTGCTCAACAAGTGTCGGATATCTGTAATGCAAATAAGCACATGGCAACATATAAAACTATCATGGATGAACTATCTAAATCGTTCTAAGGGTTTGAGGTTCAACACATCCCTCGAGTAGAAAAAATGAGGAAGCAGATGCATTATCTCCAATAGGCTTTGCACGGAAAAGGTCCTGGATGGCGCTTTTTTGGAGCACCTCAAAGTTCCCTCTATAAAAGGAGTAGATGAGGAATATCCGACCAAATCTGACTCACCTCTAGTAGCAGTTCTGGCTGTAATTCCCAGCTAGACCCAACCCTACCTTGATTACTTGGTAGATGACAAATTACCCGAAGACGAAGTTCTAAGCCGGCTGATCATCCGATGAGAAAAATCCTATACTATAGTTAGTGGTGAGCTCTATAAGCGGAGCGCGTCTGGGGTCTTTTAGCGGTGTGTATCTCCGGAAGAAGGAGTGGAAATCTTACGAGAAATCCATGAAGGCGAGTGTGGTCACCACGTAGCAGCCAAATCTCTAGTGGCAAAAGCTTTCTGACACGGTTTTTTCTGGCTTACAGCCAAGGCAGATGCCGAACGGCTAGTGAAGACGTGCAAAGGCTGCCAAAAGTACACCAAACAAGCTCACGTTCCGGATGATCAGCTACGTACAATACCTATGACATGGCCTTTCGCGGTCTGGGGGCTTGACATGGTAGGACCGTTTAAACAGGCTCCAAGTGGATTTACTCACCTCTTAGTGATGGTGGATAAATTCACCAAATGGATTGAGGCTAAACCCGTCACTAGTTGTGATGGAGAAATAGCCAGAAGATTTGTCGAGGATGTTATAATCTGATACGTTATCCGCATAGCATTATCACGGACAACAGGAGTAACTTCTCTATGGGAGAGCTTCCCAAATTCTGCAACGAACAAAATATCCGGCTTGACATCGCGTCTGTTGCACATCCGCAGGCTAATGGACAAGTCGAAAGAGCAAATGGTTTAATCCTACAAGGCCTAAAACCAAGACTCGAAGCACCACTAAGACGTGCTGCGGTGGCTTGGGCAGAGGAATTACCCTCTGTAATATGGAGCTTGCAAACAACTCCGAACAAGTCAACCATATACACACCTTTCTTATTGGTCTATGGTGTTGAAGCGGTTCTTCCTAGTGATGTGATTCACACTTCTCCAAGAGTTTCCGCGTATATTGAAGATGATGCCGATATTTCTTGACAAAATGATCTCGACTTAGTCGAAGAAGTTCGCGTTGTTGCTGAGATGAGATCAACAGCCTATCAGCAGAAGTTATGCAAGTATCATAGCCAGAGGGTCAGAAACCGGTCTTTCAATAAGGGCGGTTTGGTTCTCTAGCTTGTGCAGAAAAGAAAGCAAAAACTTTCCCCAGTATGGGAAGGGCCCTTTTTAGTTAGCGGAGTTTTGTACAATGGTTCTTACTATCTAACTGATATGCGGCCAGTCAAAGAAAGAGCTGCTACTAAGAAAAGAAAGAGATCTGGAGGCAGTACAGATCCGGAAGAATTAGACAGACCATGGAATATTGCTCAGCTACATCCCTTTTATTCTTAGTTTATCTTTCATTGTAATCATATATGTGTACATGTTCAACAAGAAATAAAGTATTGGTTGCCTCATTTTTTCTGAGAAGTTTTATATTGCCATCTTATTTCCGAATGATCATGTCACAGTCGAAAATCCCAGAATACTTGAAAGTACTTTATGCTCATGTTTTTTCTGGTTTAGATTTCCGATTCTAAAATTGCTACCTTCAAGTATAAATCTAAATTTTCTAGTCTATACTTTGGTTATTTATCGATTGCCGGATGTGGATATTTTCTGAGTAGTGAATTGTTGGTACTGGAAGCCAGCTCTGTTTTCGAGTTTAAACTGGTTTAGCAATTGAGCTCCGTTGCTCAGTAGAGTTTCCATGCTAAAGGTTGGCCGGCTCACGAAAGGGACGAGGCGGAAAGCCAGATAAATGATAAGTGTAGATAAAAAACATAAGTGCTTATGCAAACATTTCAGGCACATAAAATTAAAGCCAAAAGTGCTAGATATATAACAAATCTTAGCACTAGCAAAAGTATTATACTACTTATTTACAACCCAAATTGTTTTTCAGAATAACACAGTCTTTGTTCTGATGCTCTATGATGAAGGGGAGAGGTAGGAGTTGCCGGCTCACTGGACACATCAGCTTTGCCTTGATATCTTTCCAAGACGTTCAAATCCGATACAGTTTGTTCGTCATCGGAAGCCTCAGCTGTTTCTTCGGCAGGCGGAGGCGGCGTGTCCACGCGAGTGAAGAAAGGAGTGTCGTAGTTGGTCAAGTCGGCTACGTGGCACCCGTATCCGGCGCAGGAGTCCATGATGACCTTGATGTCCTGCTCATGTCCGTCTTCATCCACTTTATAGTACCCTCTGGTTACTTGCCAGATTTCCATGTTTCCATGGTGGCTCATAACCATGGTGAGAGCGTTATGCGCTGTGGTTCAAGCGTAGGACATGTTCTAGTCCTGGATGAGCTGGGGCATCTCCTTGGCCTTGTCTCGCACTTCAAGGCCGAACATGCTATGCATGTTCGGAACCTCGAGAACTTTGCCAATATCCTCCAGGGATTGGCGAAAATCATGAAGTAGATCGCCGACTTGTGTAAGCCGGCTATTGCAAGATTCGGCAGAGGATGAGTCCAGTAAGTTCAGAGGACCTGCGCATGTAATGCAAAGGGTTAATAAAACAATTCCGAGCTCCAAAGAGTCTAAATAGGCAGAAAAATCAGAAATAAGTAACCATACCGAAGATGACATCGTCAACTTTGGTCTTCTCCTCTCGTAGTCTCTGGAGTTCAGCCCGGAGTGCCTCGGTGATGTCCTTCTCTCTGAACAAAGCATCATTGATATCCGAGATCTTTTGGTCCTGGGCCGTGATCCTTTGATCACATTCTTCGGTGGCCATGGAAGAGGATTCGAGGACTTGAGCAATGCTCCGCTCGTGATCTGACTTCAGTTGGTCCAACTCCCGACATAAGTCGGCATTCTCCACCTCCAGGGTCTTTAGATTTTTGGCTTCTTCAATCATAGCACAGGATTGCTTTACCAGTGTTGTAGGCAAAAGAGCAACAGTTGGATAAATATTCGACTATGAAATAAAGGACAAGGTTGGAGCACTGGAATGTTTACCTTCAGCCTCATCCCTTGACACTTTCAATTGAGCATTTTCAAGTCGGAGAGCTCTCATTTCTCTCCGCTTGTTACAGATATTCTTCAACAATTCCTGGTTATATGAATTAACTTTCTGTAAGTCAGAATACCCAGAGTCAGAAGTCTTCTAAAGACTCGGGCTAATATCTGTACTAATATCAGCACGAGCCTTGGGGGCTACACTACTTCATTCTTTGGCATCCTAAGGAAGCATAAATCCGGATTTCTATCCAACTTCATGCTTGGGGGCTAGAGGATATGATATGGAATAAAGGAAAAAGGTGAGTTGGAATTCCGACTTACATGTTGTTCGTGAGTGAGCTTACTCAGGCTCACGTTCACTTCTGAAGTAACCTTCTCGGCGAAGGTGAGTGAAATTATTGGTGGTGGCGGAAGCACACCAGCTCTTAGTCCCTCGTCGCGAAGACGGATTTGCTCGAGGAGTTTGGAGTATTTGACGTCCTTCGCTTCTTGTGCCTCCTCCTCGGAAGTAATATTCCGGCTCTCCAAGCATTGCCGGGTGAGCCATTGGATTTCCTCTGCTGATTTCCGAGTAATGCCAAGTTTGGCAAGGCCCAGATTGATGAGGAGGTTCTCAGCGAAGACCTCTACCGAGGGATCATTACCCGAAGAGGGTTCACCCTTATCAAAACCTGAGTCACCCATGGTGATGTCAGTTTGTGATCCAAGGATCACTGGCTCTGCTGATTGAGCCGGACCTTATACAACGGTCGGAGATGGAGTAATCTCCAGCGCTGCAGAAGGCTGAGGGGTGGGAGTCGGAGGTGCTATGGCAGGAGAAGTCAGATTTAGCTTTGACTGGCATATGGTCTTCGATGCAACTCCCTTCTCTTTGCCCTTGGTGAGCTGTTTAGCTCTGAGAAGGTAATAGAACAAAGAACATTACATCTCGGAAAGGATTACGAACAAAGTACAAAAACCTTCTGAGGAAAGTTACCTCTTCACAATGGGCACCTCCTTTGTACCAATAGCCAGAGTCGGAGTCTTACGCTTCCGAGTAAGGGTCTCCGGCAGTGGAACCAGTTCCCCATCATCCTGAGAAATCTCAGGGGGATATCCCTCGATAGGAGCAAGCTCCAACTCGAGGAGGTCATCAAGCTGAAAATAAGAAGTATCTCAGTGTTGCGAAAAAAGACAATGATGTAAAAGATGAACACATAATTTGAGTTACTGTTGGAAACCTACCGGTACCACAGGATCTTCAGCCATATGCATGTCAAAAGACAACTCCGGATTTTCCTGTCGATCCGCTCCCTTATTAGCCACTTGATTTCAGACTCATACTCTTTATCCGTGTAGGGCTGGGAGCAAATTCAGAGGGAATCTTTCTTGGACGCTGTGATGCAGTGCATAAGCCGGTCTCCATGATGCTGAAGAGGCTGGATCCGGCATGCCACCCAGCAGTGAACTAAGTCGGACCCCTTAAAGCCCTTGTGCTTCATCAAACATTTGATCCACCTCTTGGCAAGAAGCAGATCGTCATTGAGAGCCGGCGCATCTGCGTCCCAGGACTCTTGGGTCGTGGCGGCACCGTCGACAAAAGCCGGCAAAATAGTAGCTTTGCCAGCAGCGGGAATATCCTTATGATAGAAAAAGGTGGACGACCATTGCTTCACCGACTCACTGGCTTTAATCCGAGGATAGACAGGCTCACTTCTAACAGAAAAACTAATAGTACTGGTAATATATGGATTACCGGCAGTAATGGAATTTCTCCGGGCATGAAAGTAGAACCGGAAAAGAGTGAGCCTCGGCCTAATGCCAAAGTACCCTTCGCACAAAGAAGCGTATGCGCTCATATCTAAGAGAGAGTTCGGGGGGAGATGATGGAGTTGAACTCCGTAATGATCTATAACCTCAGAAAAGAAGTCTGAGGGAGGAAAACTCAAACCTCTATCGAGGTGGGTGCCAAAGTGTACCTGCTCGTCATCGCGAGGAGTAGGGACGGTCTGGACGTAGATGCTCTGCCACTCGCTGGCGCGGAGGAGCACTTCGCTTTCCACGACGCAAAGCTTGGCGTCGTCGAGGACGCACGGGATCCAGACCCCGCGGTTGCTCTCCTTCTCCGCCGTCGCAGCCGTCATCGCCATGCCGAAGGATGATGCTCAAGCCATTCTCCCGTGAGCCGGTGACTTAGGATGGGCAGCGCTGGAGGATTATGGGGAGGCAAAGGAGCTCTATGTTCGTGGGAAGCGTTGCAGAGAAGGAAACAGTGTAAGTGCTGGTGAAGAAGATGGGGAGGAAAATCCTAACCACTTATATCCTCCAACCGCGCTAAGATTTGTGTAAACGCAATAGTGAAACGTGCCACGTGTCGTGGAAGGAGTTGGGTAACCCCCGCGCGATGATTATGCCACCTTGATCTCCGTGCACGCATTAAAACGATGCCTCGTTTCCGTGAAAGGCGGACCCACCAACGGTCGTGCTGACAGGAATGTCTGTCAGTGACGTGACTTGACCATGACTAGTGTCAGATTACATCAGAGACCAAGTTTCGGCTTAGTTTGAATTTCGAGCTAGAAACCCGAATAATATATTAATAGGTCCGACTCATTTCAGACCCGGATCCTATCCTTTTCTTTTGAAGTTTCAGGAAACCTTCAAGATTTTGCAAGCCAAAGATCAAGCTAGACGATGACGAAATCCGACTTTGGGTAATGGAGGCTTCCGGGGGTTGCTGTTGGGGATATACTTTCCGGGTATCCTCACTGTGCCTCACTGACCAGGGTGGCCCACTTAAGGTTAGAGCTTTGCTTCACGGGCGGCCCAATCAAGGGGAAGAGACGGAGTCCAGTCCGGCTACGGGAAAGCCCAGATGACTTACCGACATAGGCACATAGTGTTACTTATAGTTCAATATGTACTCTGTAACAGACTCTGAGTCGTAGCCGGATAGGTCTCTCATGTAAACACTAGGCTGGATATATATATAAGCCGTACTAGGGAGAGCCTTTAGGGCACCCTCACAATAGTATACAATCTCAACTCGCACAGGCGAAACCCTTGTAACCCATATTCTGGCTCTGCCGTATTACTGGATTGCTAGCAGGAGTAGGATCCGTCCAAAGCCGGTGGATTCGAACCTGGGTAAACTTGTGTGCTCACCGTCTCGGAATACCATACGTCTCACACCCCTATCTTCCGCATGCCTCGAGGACCCCCTAATGGTGTACTTGTCACCAATCCGACGACATTTTGTGTCTCTAATCCCACCCATGGGCACCCCTTTATATAGGGGGAGGGAGGTGTGCCCTCCCCTTTGGGTTTCCCATGTCGGATTAAACAAGAGAGAGAGGGGAGGGGCCATGGGCCTCTAGGGCTCCATGGGCCAGCCGGCCAGGGAGTCCCCCACCCCGCGTATAGCCTAAGGCTAGCTAGGTGGGCCCCATGTGGCGGATGGGCTTGGGCCCCTTTGGACCTTGGCCCTGCCCTCTTGTTGTTTTCCCTCATGGGCCCTTTTACCTAGGAATTGGGCCCATTAGTAGAATAGCCTTTCAAATTAGATTT
This sequence comes from Avena eriantha, assembly GCA_910589775.1. Lineage (NCBI taxonomy): Eukaryota > Viridiplantae > Streptophyta > Magnoliopsida > Poales > Poaceae > Avena > Avena eriantha. Next base: position 239,994,305 of record OU342745.1, read on the forward strand.
TAATATTATATTTCATATTAATTACATTAATTAATAGGCAAATATATATTACAAAATCCGATTTTACCCGAAACACCTTTTGGTTCCCTTTCGATTTCCTTCGAACCACTTTAGAACTTTCCCGGAATGATTCCGGTTCTCTCACAAAAAATTTCTGGTTTCCTTTTCTCTTTCATATGGTGATTCCAACTTATAGAGGATCTCTAGATCATCGTACCCTTAAGTGTATTTCCCAACGGCTCGGGAATGGCACAGACATGATCTCCATCAATCATCAATAGTAGGATCGGGATTCCCATAATTACCCCTGTCCATTCCACGATGACTCTATCGCTTGAACCGTAAAACGTCGAGTCCAAATCCTTTTGTTTCTCTAATATGACTTGTCTAAGATCCCATCATTGGTATCACATACCTTGTTCAATATCGTTACCGACAAGTTTTGTTTAACTTTTTACCGCGATATTACATCCCCGTGACCCAACCACATGTTGCAACATTTATGGGTAATCTCACCAAGCCGGCCATATGTATCTTATCCGTCACGTGGGTGAACAAATCCCGCTCTTGACACATAATGCCTCTACATGCCCCTCTGAATACCTGAACACACCTTTATGATCATCATGTCACTTTGTGACGTTTGATATTATCTAGGTATCCTCGGGTGATAGTGATTGATATGGTCTCACGATCTAAGGAGAAGGAGACTACATTTCTAACTATTGCAACAATGAACTCTGTGACTTGATCGTGTCGCAATCTTTGGGTGATGTCCATCACATTATTCACCAATAATATGACCTAGTTGTCAATTGGCATAAATGCCCCCGTTATTAGGAAACCTTGATCATCGATTGCCCAAGGAACTAGTATGAATAGAGGCTACTAGGGACTTGGTTTGTTTCATACCACACCTATACCAATGTTTCCACTTGATACAGTTATATCACAATATGAAACTATTATGAACTAATTGAGATATGAAAATAAAAACCTATTTATTATTTGCCTCTAGGGCATATCTCCTTTAGTCTCCCACTTGCACTAGAGTACAAATAATCTAGCTCGCATTTTACTCATCATAAACCATATCACATATTTGTTTATTGATCACGCATGCTTATGGAAAATGTGCTGTCCATGTTATGTATTACCAGATCATTATGTATTTTTCAAATCGTTAATGTTTTCCTAATTTTGACATTCATACCATTATCTTATAATGGGTTAAAGTATTCGTTTGGTGACAAAGTGAGACTTTGTTTCTAGTATTTACAATGGCGGCCGCTTTCACTGTTGTCACATAAACTTTGCAACACACTTAGCACTCCTTTGTGTATGTATAGTAGTTATGGCAATTGAGTGAGGTCGGTTTCTAGGAGCCAGCAATGACATTAGATCATCCAAAATGATCTTTCTCATGGGCACTGTGCCCTAGAACACACCCTCTGCGTAAAGACGAACTAGTCCCGCCACAACAATATACATCACGTTAGATGGTACCCTTATACTTCTATATCTATGTAGATCCTAGTGCATGAAATGCAACTATGCGCCTAACATCGCTTCTTGCCATTTAAGGACAAACTTAATTCAGGTTTAGTGATTGTCTCGGGAATCACTTCAAGACATGTTCTTACAGTTAAGAGCTTGTTCTTCCAATCAGAACCTCAGGTCACATTATGTCAAGTATACAATATGGTTGTATGGAAGAACCTATGACTGATGCATAGGAGATGAAGCACGCCTCTTTCTTTCTTTTAACCATAGTTGTAATACTAAGACTAACTCAATGCTTCATACAAGTAAGAACTTCTTTCTTAGCTTGTTCTATTATGAGCTATTTCAGAATTTTGTCTACGACATTCTGAACATTTTCAGAATCAAGTCCAGGAAGTATTCGACATTTAATGTTTATTTAACTCACCAATCTATCTTGATAGATTTTATTGTTTAATAACTTGTTCAACTTCATCTATACTTACCAACTTAAATGTTATTAGTACCAATGACATCATTCATTTATGTCATCCACATATTTCAGAATAATGTCGCGCTCCCACTCAAATATGGCATCCACATATGAGATCTAGGGATTTCACTTTGCTCCCACTCAAAATATGTCTGTTACATATTATGATCTAGCCAAGCTACTTAGCTCCCACTCAAAATATGTCTCTTACATATTAAGATTTAGCCAAGCTCCACTCAACATGCAGATCCTCTCGATAATTTTGGACACTCCAAAATTCTTTGATCACCATCAAATCGAGAATTCCAGTTTTGAGACTTCATTATCCATATATTGCTAGTGTAAATCCAATAGACTCAAGCATCGCTACAGTGTAGTCAACTCCTTGAATTCTATCCATACTTTGTGACAAATCGAGCTTTACATTTTCATTAAGTTTCATTTCCTTCTTGTGACTCTGAAGTCATCCGAGAATATCAAGTAAACTTCTTTACTTAATAAGATCAAGCAACATATTACTTTGCAATGTTAAACTCAATATAGGATTTTATGACTCCTAGTCATTTCTCGTACTTAGGTCCATCATGGTTCTTTGTAGTTCGTAGGTATGTCTTCAAATGACATGAAAAGTGAATCAATAATATAATTCCGCAGATTTGTAGTATATATTGTTGAATCCTACTTTCTTTAGTAAAAGTTTTCACTAAGACTTTATGATCATTATCAAAAGTTTCTCCTCTATTTGTAGAACTCGGTTTCACGGAACATATTCCGCTAGGCCACTCAACAATATGGAGGCAAGGTCAAATACCTTGTTTTGATCTCTTACTTTCTTCCACCTATACCTTCATCAAGACACATCAACTTAGGACAACAGCAGGTTTTCACCTTATGGAACATGTATTCATAGTTGCCTAAGAATACGCTACAAAGACTTGTTTATTCGCTACGACTTAAAATTATCGAAACCTCTAGAAACTCGAACATGCCATAACTCTTATGGTGTTGTTTCCTTTAATCTTTAGATGTTCCTTTGTATTTCAAATGAGTGTTTGCTCATTTCGATTTGTAACTCTAAACGATAACTATAACCCCGATAAGATATAATATTATACCATATGTGTCAGGGGGATGGTCCCCAGGTACCCCAACCGAATAAGAACAAGACAGTCGGATCACGTCCGGTTGACCAGACGCAGCCGGACAAGGCAAGACAGGCCGGCTATCCCCAGTAGCCGGATCAGCAGAGACAGTCGGATATGGCAATGTAGCCGGACTCAATCAAGGGGACAGAGCGACGTGTGTATCAGTGCACGGTACGCCCTGTACGGTGACAAGACGGGCAACTACCCGGCCATACTAAAGACTTTGTGTGGGTGACGCAGGAACAGTGGCTGGTGCTGACGACAGGCTCGCACGACGCCCACTGTGCCTACGACAGCCATACCGCTCGTGCTCCGACAGGACAAGCCATACTAGACATTGTAGATGACTAGTCGGCTGGGACCTGCCTGTGGGGCCCGCCAGTCGGACTGGCCAGTGAGACCTTTGCTTCTCTGCCTATATAAGGAGAGGCAAGGCCTCAGTAGAAAGTGTTGGTCTTACAGCATTTCAGGCAGTAGCTAGCGTATACTGCTCGAGGAGCACTTGTAGTTCTGGTATTCCACATAGTCAGATCTGGCAGGAGTAGGGGCTTTACCTCACCATGAGGGCCCCGAACCTGGGTACTTCTTGCGTCCCGCTATGCTCGCTTGTATCCAATCCCGCATGCGGACGCCGTCGATAGCTTCCCTGCTAGTCCCCACACCTCTATCTAACCTCCTCAGGTACTGTCGTTCCCAATACAACGACAGTTGGTGCCCACCATGGGGCTGATGGCTTCGACCAGAGCCACGTTCCGCACGGGACTCCGCACTTCAGCCGGTGAGAGCGTGGCCTCCGGCCTAGTGCTCACGCTCGGCAAGTTCGACTGCATCATCGACAACGCTTCCTGCTTCGCCGGAACCTCCTTCCCGGCGAACGGCGCCGTCCTGCTATTCGGCGACCTCCCCGTTTACATCGCCACTGTCCCAGAGCGTTTCCCTAGGGAAATCGTCTCTGTCGCAGAGCTGCCGTTCTTAGGCGGCAGCGCCTCCGCCGCACCTCGCGGCGTAGAGGTCATGATGGCCAGTTCCAGCCCCATCCCCGCCAGCCGCGGGAGCAAGGCGCAGACGAGGTCGGGACTTCCGCTCCCCCGCAGCCCCGGAACCCGGTGGAGGATGCCATTGATCGGCTCCTGACGCCGGTTAACCTCGGGGATAATCCGGAGGAGGCGGAGGCCAACTTTAGAATGGAGAGACAGATCGTCCTCCATGAGGCCATGGAGCTGGCTGCAACCCGTAAGCAGCTCGAGATCACCCGGCGCGAGTACGACCGCGCGCACGGCCTCACTCCGGCTACCGCGGAGCCGAGCCGGCGCGGCCAGGTATGGCATCGGGGCAGCGAGCTAGGCGGTAGGTTGGAAAAGGACGGGGAACCGGACCCCGCGCCCGCCCTCACACGACCCACCTACAGCACGCCCATCAAGAACTTGCGCGCGGCGCGAGCCGCGGCTGAGGAATTACCCAGCCTGGAGGGAGAGGAGCGAGCCCGCCAGCACACTCGCGTGCAGGAGCTCCTCCGCGTCATGGACGAGCAGGCTGGCGCCAACCGGCAGATGCAGGAAGACCTTAGCTACTCCCCGGGGAGCAGGCTACCTACCAACAGCAAGGGCGCGCCGCGTGACACCCAGCAGGCGTCCTCCCCTCAGCCACCCAGGGCCCGCAGTAGGCGTCGCAGCTCTGGCAACAGGGGCCAGCCGCGCTAGGAGCAGACGGTGAACAACAACCCACCACCTCCCCCTCCGCAAGCCGGGGCGCCTAGACCAGCCGGTTCCCGTCTCTCGGGCCGGGTGGGAGCGCCCAACCCGGATTGTCCGGATGCCCTCGACCGCATCGAGCTCCTCGCTCAAGCGCGCGTCACGGAGGAGGAAGATTCCATTGGTCCGGTCTGTTTCGGACCCCGCATCCGGAACAAGCCGTTTCCAGATAAATTCTCCCTACCGAGGGACACCCCCAAGTACAACAACAGCATGAAACTAGAAGACTGGCTGACCGACTATGCTACGGCAGTCGGCATCGCCCACAGGAACAAGCGCACAGCCGTGCACTACGTCCCCCTCATGCTAACCGGGTCGGCGAGGACATGGCTCAACAACCTCGCGCCCAACAGCATCAACGCCTGGCCCGACTTCGAGAAGGTGTTCGTCCGCAACTTCAACGACACGTACAGGCGCCCAGGGCGCCCGCGCGACCTGGCCTTGTGCGTCCAGGGCGACCACGAGACCGACCGCGAGTACCTCGCCAAGTGGACGGAACTGCGCAACACCTGCAAGGGCATCCTAGAGAGCCAAGCCATCGGTTTATTCATCGAGGGTTGCCGCGAGGGGACCATGCTTCGCAACCGGCTACTTTGTAACGAGCCGAAAACCATGGCGGAGCTCATGACGGTTGCGGACCAGTACGCCACAGCAGATGCCGCCATGAAGAAGCCCCTCCTAGTAAACGCGGACGAACGCCCGACTCCCACGGAGCCGGCTCGCGACCGACCCAGCAATCCGGCTGGAGAAGCCAGATCCTCTGGACGCCACGGCAATGACAACCGGTTCTAGGGAGACCGCCAGGCCGGACAGCAGAAGCCTCGCTACGACGCGCGGCAGGTCAATGCTATGGAGGGCGCGCCCGACGCGCCGGCTAACGAAGCAAGGAGGCAGAAGCCATGGCTCACCTCTGACTAGATGTTCGACGGTATGTGCAAGTGGCACAGTGGTCCCTTCAAGCCGGCTACGCACACCACCCGGAACTACAGCTGGACCCGCCAGCTAAAGGACCAGGGCAACCAGCCTCGTCCCCCGCCTCCCCCACCGGGTGGACCTCCACCACCGGCTAGGGGAGCCGGCAATGATGGTAACGGCGGCAACGGTGGCAACAACAACGATGGCTACCCCTAGCCGCACGCCGCCTACCATATCTTCGAGACGGAGTAGGACGACAAGCACAGCCGCAGGCGACGCTCCAAGCAGGTCAACACCATCGCCTCTCCGGTCCCCCAGTACCTGAACTGGTCGGAAACCCCCATCACCTGGAGCCAGCCGGATCAGCCTAAGCATCTACCGACTCCCGGGGGCTACGCCATGGTGCTCGACCCCCTCATCGTCTCCAACGCACGCACTTGCCGATTCTCGCGCGTCCTCATCGACGGAGGCAGCAGCCTCAACCTCCTCTACCAGTCCTCGCTGGAGAAGCTGGGCATTCGCGAAAGCGACCTGCGCCCGACTACCACGACGTTCCACGGCGTTCTTCCAGGGCCAGCCTACGCCCCGCTGGGAAAAATCTAGCTGGACGTCATCTTGGGGACCGAGGAGAACTTCCACCGTGAACCAATCTGGTTCGAGGTGGTAAATCTGACGAGATCCTACCACGCTCTCCTCGGGCGCCCCGCCCTCGCCAAGTTCATGGCCATCCCCCACTACGCCTACCTCAAGACGAAGATGCCGGGACCCCACGGCGTGATCACCGTCGCCGGCTGCTTCAGGCGATCGATGGAGTGCGCCTCAGCCGGTTCCAAACTGGCAGAGGCCCTCATCATAGCCGAGGAGAAGCGTGTGCTCATGCGCAATGTGGCCATGGCCCAGTAGGACATTCTGGCTAGCAGCAAGCCGGCTGGAGAAGGAGCCTTCCAGCCGGCAAAGGAGACGAAGAGGATCCTGCTCGACCCCTTCGATCCGACCAAGTTCGTCACCATTGGCGCCGGCTTGGACAGCAAATAGGAAGGCACGCTCGTCGACTTCCTCCGTGAGAATCGGGACATCTTCACGTGGTCCCCCAAGGACATGCCGGGTGTGCCGAGGGAGTTCGCCAAGAACTCACTTCACGTGCGTCCGGATGCCAAGCCGGTCAAGCGACCTCTGCGCCGGTTCGCAGAGGAGAAGAGAAAGATAATCGGTGACGAGATCACCCGGCTCCCTGTAGCTGGATTCATCATGGAAGTGTACCACCCGGGCTGGCAGGCGAACCCAGTCCTGGTGCTGAAGAACAACAAGACCAGGCGCATGTGTATCGACTACACCAGCCTGAACAAGGCGTGCCCGAAAGACCCTTTTGCCTTGCCCCGTATCGACCAAGTCATCGATTCCACGGCCGGCTGTGATTTATTGTCTTTTTTAGATTGTTATTCTGGGTATAATCAGATCTGGCTAAACCCGGCTGACCAGATGAAGACATCATTTATCACCCCCTATGGGGCTTTCTGCTATGTAACCATGCCTTTCGGCCTAAAGAACGTAGGCGCCACCTATCAGCGATGCATACAGAAATGCTTGCACTCGCAGATAGGCCGAAACGTGCACGCTTAAGTGGACGACGTGGTCATTAAGACCAAGGAGAAGCGCACCCTCCTCGAGGACCTAGGAGAAACATTTGGCAACCTCCGCCAGTACCAGATGAAGCTGAACCCAGAGAAGTGCGTCTTCGGAGTACCGTCCGGCCAGCTACTCGGTTTCCTTGTTTCGCAGCGAGGTATCAAGGCAAATCCGGAGAAGATCGCGGCCATCGAGAGGATGCAGCCGCCCAGGAACCTGCTTGGAGTCCAGAAGTTCACCGGATGCCTGGCATCCCTCAGTCGCTTCGTCAGCCGGCTGGGGGAGAAGGAACTCCCGTTGTACCAGCTGATGAAGAAGACGGACAAGTTCTCTTGGACCTTGCAGGCCGACGCCGCGTTTCACGACCTCAAGCGCATGCAATCCACAGCACCGGTTCTAGCCACGCCGGCTAGTAAGGAGCCGATGTTTCTCTATATAGCAGCCATCAGCCGGGTCGTCACCATCGTCCTGGTGGTGGAGCGCCCCGAGGAAGGCAAGGCTCAGCCGGTTCAGAGGCCCGTCTACTACCTCAGCGAGGTCCTCTCCCTCTCCAAGCAGAACTACCCCCACTACCAAAAGATGTGCTACGGCGTGTACCTGGCATGCAAGAAGCTCAAGCACTATTTCTAGGAACATCTGATTAAGGTCGTGTGCACTGCACCCCTTTTGGAAATCATCGGAAACAAGGACGCCACCGGACGAGTCGCCAAGTGGGCCATCGAGCTTGCCGCCTACTCCATCCAGTACGAGCCTCGGCTCACGATCAAGTCGCAAGCATTGGCGGACTTCCTCGTCGACTGGGCCAAGACCCAGTATCTCCCACCGGTTCCGAATTCGGACCATTGGCGGATGCACTTCGACGGATCGAAGATGCTCGGGGGCTTGGGAGCCGGCATCGTGCTCACTTCGCCCAAGGGAGACCGGCTGGAATACGTACTACAGATCCATTTCAAGGCCTCCAACAACGTAGCCGAATACGAGGCACTGGCGCACGGGCTCCGGCTGGCCAAGGAGATCGGCGTCAACCGGATCCTGTGCTTCGGTGATTCGGACTTGGTAGTGCAGCAGGTATCCGGAGATTGGGACGCTAGAGACGCAAACATGGCTCTCTACCAGTTCCACATCCAGAAGCTCAGCGCCTCCTTCGGCGGGTGAGAATTTCACCACATCCCCTGCGTCAACAACGAGGCTGCCAATGGGCTCTCCAAGATCGGCTCCACCAGGCAGGCCATCCCACTGGGGGTCTCCTTGGAGCACCTGCGCAAGCCATCCATAAACCCGTCGCCAGAATTGGACTCCATCGTCTGGGCAGGAGCCGTTCCGGCTGACGGAACGGCGGGGGCGGAGCCACCAAAGAAGAAGACCCGCACCAATTCCGGCCAGGCAGCGCCTTCCGGCTCGCAAGACCCGGGGGCTGCCGGCTCGCCTAGCGGCTCGGGGGCTGCTATTCCGGGTACGCCACCCGGATGACCCCCCGACACCCGTCAACCGGAGGACATGAACGTCCTCATCATCCGGGAAGTGCCATCCTGGGCACAGCCCTTCATGAGCTACATCGCTGATGGAGAACTTCCGGACGACGAGGTGGAGGCTAGGCAAATCCGGCGCCGCGCGCACACGTACACCATCATAAATGGCGAGATGTACAAGCGCAGCGTATCCGGTATCTTCCAAAGATGCGTCGATGCGGATACGGGCTACCGGCTACTCAAGGATATCCACCAGGGCGAGTGCGGGCACCACGCTTTGTCAAGGGCGATAGTCGCCAAGGCATTCCGCCATGGTTTCTACTGGCCCACCGCCCTCGAAGCCGCCGAGCAGTTGGTCCGCGCATGCAATGGGTGCCAGCGCTTCGGACAGCTCGGGCACATGCCAACTTTGGTACTCAAGACCATACCGATCACCTGGCCGTTCGCGGTTTGGGGCCTCGACATGGTCGGTCCCTTCAAGCGAGCGCGCGCGGGCATGACCCACCTACTGGTGGTGGTGGACAAGTTCACGAAGTGGATCGAGGCCAAGCCTATCCGGAAGCTGGACGGGGCGACAGTTGTCACCTTCTTCACCGACATCATCAACCATTTCGGCTACCCCAACAGCAACATCACCGACAACGGCACGAACTTCGCCAAGGGGGCCTTCGCCCGGTTCTGCAGCAACAAGGGCATCCAACTGGACCTCGCCTCCGTCACGCACCCGCAATCCAACGGGCAAGTCGAAAGAGCAAACGGCTTAGTGCTAGCCAGCATCAAGCCACGTCTCATCGAGCCGTTGGAGCGTTCACCCGGATGTTGGATCGAAGAACTTCCGGCTGTGCTGTGGAGCCTCCGCACCACGCCGAATAGGTCAACCGGCTACACGCCATTCTTCCTGGTCTACGGATCGGAAGCCGTCCTCTCCGCCGACATCGAGTTCGACTCCCCTCGCAAGCTCCTCTACAACGAAAAAGCCAACCAGGAGGCACGGGAGGACGGAGTGGACCTCCTGGAGGAGGCCCGCGAGCTGGCCTTGTCCAGATCAACCCTGTACCAGCAGCGACTACGTCGCTACCATTCAAGCCAGATCCGCCTAGTCGCATTCTGCGAAGGCGACCTAGTCCTCCGGCTGGTACAAGACACGAAGGGCATGCACAAGCTATCGCCACCCTGGGAGGGGCCCTTCATCATCAGCCGGACTCTGCCCAACAACTCCTACTACCTCATCGATGCGCAGCAGCCGCGCAAGAACAAGATGGACAAGTCAGACGAGGAGACCGAGCGTCCCTGGAACATGGCCTTGCTGCGCCCGTTTTACACCTAGTCGCCAGGCAGTGTATGTACCCCAAAAACCCTGTGAATGAAAATGCGGACCCCCACGAGAATCTCGAGGGCTCCTTGCTAGAAATGTGTATGCGTCAGTTTTCCGGTTATTATTTTCCGGCTCCGGCAACCCCTACCCAGGGGCTCGCCGGCTGGACCGGCCTGCTAAGTCAACAAACCGGCTGAGTACTGTGCGACGATGCCAGAGGCCCACTCTTCGCCTCAGCTACAGACCGCAACCCGGCTGTCCGGCTAGCAAGAGCAAAAGCCCGAGGCATCCCACACGAAAAACGGGGAGGATACGCGACAGATCGGGTGTCCCGGCCCTGCAACTAGCTCGAACCAATCCATCCGCTAAGCCATTAGTACCGTATGCAATGTACTGTCAGCTCCCTTCGATTCCAGCTGCAGACCACAGCCCGGCTGCCCGGCAAGGACGCAGTGAAAACAGCAGAGCACACGGGAAAGCGACTAAGTGTCTAGAAAGGGACAAGCAAGTTTTCGAAAAAAACAAGCCATTTTCCGCCTACAATTTCGCAGACTAACCTACTAACCTATGTGGGCATGTGTGTATGCATATGTACGTTTTGTCCGACTACCTAGAGTCGGAATTCAGGAGAAGGAAAGAAGATTTGAAGTCCTTGCCTTCATCAAGCACTCCGAATCTCGGGGGCTACACCCACTGTGCGCGCTCGCGCGCGCCCAGTGGAATCTTGTGGTTCCCGACCGGCTAAAGGCGTTTAGCCGGCCGATGGAGTCCAGGTGAGGGCAAGGGCAGGAGCTAGAGAAGACAAGGAAGATCCTAAGCACCTGGCTACGCCAGCTACTCCGAATCTCGGGGGCTACACCTAGTGGGTTTGCTCGCACGCCCCCACTGGAATGTTAGTTCCCCCGGCTGAAGTCGTTCAGCCGGCGAAAACAACCGACCAAGACGAGTCTAGTCGGATAAAAATAGAAGAATGAGGAAAGAAGAAGATTCGAAGCACCTAGCTACGCCAGCTACTGCGAATCTTGGGGGCTACACCCAGTGGGTGCGCTCGCGCGCCTCCACTGGAGGTGCGGTTCCCCCGGCTAAAAGTGTGTAGTCGGGCGAAGTTAACCGGCGAAGTATGGAAAGAAAATTTGAAACACACAAGTCAAGGGAAACTCAAGAATTCCAACAACGACAAACAAAAGAGAGACGAAGCTCCCATAAGTTACCCGGCATCAAAGATAGCCGGCACAAGCAGACAAGGTTCATAAACATGTAACACAAGACAAATACACCCGGCATCCCGGGGCGATATCTAGGCGGCAGGACCCTTGCCGTGGAGGAGTCCTTGGCCGACAGGGGCTTCAGGCGGCGGAGGAGGCGCGGAGCTCGATCTGGTTCCGGCGCTGGCAGGCGGCGGCATCGGGGCCTCCACATCAGGAGTGCCGACGGACTCTGAGTCGGTGAGCACCTCGTCGGGGTCCACGTAGTCGGTGATCTTGATGGCGGACCCGCAGAGCTCCGGATGAGCTTGGCGGATAGCGGCAAGATCAGCTCCGATGCGGAAGCCTCCGTCGATCTTCTCGATGCGGGCATCCTTGTACCAGGAGAGCATCAGAGCCAAGGCCATCTACGCTCCGGCGCGCGCGGCTAGGTCCCGCAGCCGGTCCACCGCAACCGGCACCTCTCCCACCTTCGCAGCCAGCTGCGCCATTGTCTCCGGAACTGGAGCCTCCGTCCAGACGAAGGAGAAGACGTCCCGCGCCGCCTGACGAAGCTTGGCAGCCTCCTTGCCAAGAAGGACGACGAGCTCCTGGGCCGTCGGCTGCGCTCCCGGCCAGTTCTCCTGCAGCCGGTTGTAGGCCAGCAGGTCTATGCCGGGGTAAAAGGCTGTCAGAAAAGAGAAGTCAGATCCGGCTACCGGATCCGGAAAGAAAAGAGGACGGAAAGAAAACTCACCCTTGGCAGTGTGGCCGACCTGCATCAGCTCCTCCACCAGCGCCTTCTCCTTGAGCGCGAACCGTTTAATCTCCTTCTCTTGGTCCTTGTTCTGGGCCTCGAGAAGGGAGAAAGCTTCGGTCCGGCTGGCGAGTGAGGCGTCATGCTCCTTGATGGTGGCCGCCAGACCGTCCACCCGCGCATGCCAATCCTTGTTCTGCAGCCGCAGAGTGGAGTTGGACTTGCTCAGCCGGTCGTTCGCTTTCTTCAAGCGATCGATCTCGCGCTAGGCGCACACGAGGATGGTTGCAACAAGACCGGCTGTCAGTTCAAAAAAAAAGGCAAGCCGGATGAAGCGAACTTACTCTGGGAGGTCCCATTGGCGGCAGCAAGCTTCTGCTCCAACGTCCGGTTCCCACCGGCTGCGGCCTCCAGCAACCGGATCTCCTTCACCGCCAGCTCAAGCGTGGCGGAGAGGTCCGACAGCGAGGCGGCAGAGGAAGCGTCGTCGTCCACGGCATTGACAGCCAATGACTCCTTCGCCGCGACCACCGTCGTCTGCCATTCCTGCCCAGGCTCCTCGTCGGAGTTGTTGTCGCCAACGACGACGAGCTCCTTGCCAGAAGCCTCCCGCGCGCCCGCGGAGGAGCCTTCCGGCTGGGAGCACCCCGCCTCCAGCTGGGGATTTCCGGCTGCGCGGAGGCAGTCGGCTCAACACGAGGGGGAGGCGAAGGCTGCGCCTCAGAAGAAGGAGAGGCGCTGGTCGGCGCAGTCGGGGTGCAGGGCGACGACCCGGCTGGCGCGCGTGCCGGGCTCGTAGCTCCGAAGGAAACCAGAGCGCTAAGAAGAAAAAGAAGAGGACAAGAGCAAAACGAGCCAAAATCAGAAAAGGAGGAAAAAGGCAGGCAGACAGAAAACAGGCAGAAAGGGAGGGGGAGAAAGAACATACCCAGGCACAACAGGAGGCGGCCCTTTCTTCTGGCCGAGACGGCTTAGCGGCAGGGTGCCGGACTGGCTCCTCTTGGGCGCCGGCTCCTCAGTCGCAGGGCGGCGGAAGCCGGAACGGCTGGAGCCGCTCCCACCCGCTCCCCCGTTCGTCGTGGAGCGCGTCGTCGGCTCCGCAGTCGGCACGACCTCCTCCTCATGCACCTCCGGGTGCGGGTCGGCGGCCGGCTCGTCGTTCCGGCTGGGGAAGGCGTCGCCGTCCCCATCCGATTCCTCGCCAGACCGCCGAGCACGCGGCTCGGGCAGGTCGGGCGTGAACTCCTCGAGGGCCGCCGCGCCCTCCTCGCGGATGATGCACGGGAACATCTGCCGAATACAAAAGTTAGCCAGACGAATATAGAGGACAAGCACAAGAAAACACCAAAAATGCATCCGGTTAGAGGAGCTTACCCAGGGAGTGCGGTTCTCCCGAGTATAAGCCGCTAGACTGAACTTTCAGTTCTCCGGCAGCCGCTCCTTGGTGATCGTCCACACCCACTCCTTCAGGTTGGGGTAGCGGGGATCGCGGCGCGACAGCCAGGTCGGGTCTAGCCGGCCGGAGTAGTAGCACATCTTGTGGGCTCGCTACTGCAACGGCATCATCAGCCAGGACATCCAGCTGAGAGTGACGTCCAGGCCAGTCAGCCGGCAATGGACGAGGGAGCGCATGCGCTTCAGCAGCTCATCCGTCTCTGCCTTGTCGCCATGGAACTTCTAGTCCCAGTTCTGCCGGCTGGACTCGACGTCCTGGAAGGCCGGCAGATTGATCCAATCGACATTGGTGAGGTTCTTCATGTAGAAGTACGACTGCTGCCACAGTCGTACCGTATCGTGAAGAAGGAATTTGGGGTAGCCGGTCTGCATGCGAGAGTAGATGGAGGCGCCACCGCAGGCGACTAGTGGCCCCTGGGTGAACTGCACCTGCGGCCGGACTCGGAAGAGCCAGCAGAAGAGCCCGAGATCCGGCTGGATCCCGAGGTAGCTCTCGCAGGAAGCAACAAAGTGCACCAATGTTCCGACTGTGTTGGCGCCGAGATGGTGGAGACGAAGGTCGAAGAAAGCGACGAAGGTCAAGTGGAACGGGTTCGCCGGAAGGGCGAACCCGCGGGCCAAGTGCGAGAGGAAGATGACGCGCTCGCCGTCCTCCGGATGCGGCGACACCTCCCCGGCCGGCGCCAGCCGCACCGCCACCTCCTCCGCCGGCGGGAGGACACGGGTGGTGCGGTACTTGGCGATTTGGTCCTCGGTGACGGCGGAGCCGCACCAGGCCCCGCGGTCGGCGGCCATTTCCGGTTGACGAGGGGGAGCGGCGACGGAAGATTGACGGTGGCCCGTAGTGTTGACGACGGCGAACGGGCGGCGCAAAGAGCAAGGGCGCAGGAGCGGAGGCAGCGAAAGAGAAGGAACTGCAGCGGGGAGCGAAGGAAAGAAATCGCCTCCCCCGCGGCGTCCCTTTAAGGAGCCAGAAGGGCAACCGTCGACGGGGCACGTGGCGTGCATCCGGGCGGCCCACACCCCAACCGCCGCCTAAGATCCCGTGTGCCAGAGCAGGATGCGCAGAAGATCCTGGAGCGAGAACCGAAGCGCCGGACAGCGGTTTCCCGAGGCGACGTGCGACAGGACGTTACGCTGCCCGCCGCAGAAGTAATGATGGCGCGTGCGCGCGTGGCCGGCGTCAGCACTGACGTCACGGGTAGCGCAACCGCCAAGCTCAGCCGGACACAAATTCAAAAACAAGAGGAAGCGCGCGCACATTTCACGTAAGGGCGGAATCCACACGTGCTTGGGGGCTAGTGTCAGGGGGATGGTCCCCAGGTACCCCTACCGAATAAGAACAAGACAGTCGAATCGCGTCCGGCTGACCAGACGCAGCCGGACAAGGCAAGACAGGCCAGCTATCCCCGGTAGCCGGATCAGCAGAGACAGCCGGATACGACAATGTAGCCGGACTCAATCAAGGGGATAGAGCGGCGTGTGTATCAGTGCACGGTACGCCCTGTACGGTGACAAGACTGGCAACTACCCGGCCATACCGAAGACTTTGTGTGGGTGACGCAGGAACAGTGGCCGGTGCTGACGACCGGCTCGCACGGTGCCCACTGTGCCTACGACAGCCATACCGCTCGTGTTCCGACAGGACAAGCCATACTGGACACTATAGATGACTAGTCGGCTGGGACCCGCCTGTGGGGCCCGCCAGTCGGACTAGCCAGTGATACCTTTGCTTCTCTACCTATATAAGGAGAGGCAAGGCCTCAGTAGAAAGGGTTGGTCTTATAGCATTTAGGGCAGTAGCTAGCGTATACTGCTCGAGGAGCACTTGTAGTTCTGGTATTCCACATAGTCAGATCCGGCAGGAGTAGGGGCTTACCTCACCACGAGGGCCCCGAACCTGGGTACTTCTTGTGTCCCGCTACGCTCGCTTGTATCCAATCCTGCCTGCGGACACCGTCGATAGCTTCCCTGCTAGTCCCCACACCTCTATCTAACCTCCTCAGGTACTGCTGTTCCCAATACAACGACAATATGTATCTAATACAACATGATTATGATATTTAGACATTTCAATACAGTTTGAATTTGTCCAATTTTCATAATTTGTGAAACATCTTTCAGATGTCCTTTTATGCCCAAAAATTAACTTAAATAATTTAGTCATGTTGATCAAATCAAAGAGACTTTGTATTCTTGTTAATTCAATATCCTCTTCACTTTGAAATCATTTGAACAGTTTCAAATAGTATCAAGCTTATGTTTCATTAAGTAAATACTCATATTCACTTAGATCCACAATGAAATAATGATTTTCA
This sequence comes from Avena eriantha, assembly GCA_910589775.1. NCBI lineage: Eukaryota > Viridiplantae > Streptophyta > Magnoliopsida > Poales > Poaceae > Avena > Avena eriantha. The sequence continues at coordinate 240,010,215 of OU342745.1, forward strand.
CTATTTGTTGAAAATACGATATATCACTATGTATAAGATTTAACATGAATTATAAATAATGATTTCCACTATTTGTTGAAAATATGATACATCATTATGCATAAAATTTAACATTTCTTCACATATCACCATTTTACTAGAACGTGGAGTTTTAGTCATTTCGTCAAACGAGGCATGGTTTTGCAAAGTCTTTAGATCAAATATCTAAGACCCCGATCTTCATTTAGAATGAAAAAACATGAAATAACCACCATGACTTAAACAATAGTATCATATCATCATTAAACTATGGACATATTTTAGCATGCTAATCCTTTATAAATGTTTAAACTATTATCATTAACATAGTGATGAGAATAACTCATTTATAATCGTAATGTGACCATAAAGGTATTATCCATGAGAATAGTATAACTAGATTGTAGCTTATTCTTATGAACAATCGTCTCGCTGAAAGCAAGACACACAAACAAGGATTACAAAATTATATTCAAGTCCACTAATCCAAATGATAAACCTTGAGGAAAGGGGTGATGTAGGCCGTCAACTATTTTGCTTGCCGACATCAAGCCACATTGCCTCAATTCTAGCAATTCTCAAGCACACCATCTTGTTTTCACAAAACGGGACAGGTATCCAATACTTCTATAAACTGCAATGAGTTTTTGTAAGAATTACATTTATAACTTTGTATATCTGACATATACCCTTTTCATCCATGACCTCAAACGAGGGGTTAACTCATCGATGCTCATCGTAGATGGACTTAGGTTTGAGGAAGTGGGGAGCGCTGGAGGCATCGATCGGCTAGCAAACAAGCACACAGGGACGCAAGGTTTACCCAGGTTCAAGCCTTGTCAAGGACCCAACTCATGCTTGTCTGCTCTTGGAATTATGAAGGAGTCGAAAGTTACAGGGGGTGCGCAGATGCAATCTGGCGATGGTGTGGAAACTAGGGTTTGTGATTGTCCTACTCGTCGCCCCTCCTAGCCTTTATATAGATAGGCTAGGTCTCGGGATAGCAGGCCGAGTCGACTACAGGTTAGGGTTTTCCCTTTAAACTTCTATCTTAAGTTTGCTATGTGCCACAACCACTCGGAGTCTCCTTGGTCACCCAAATCTTAACTGAGCCTTAGCAACATCGTGGGCTTCTTCAATGCTGGACTGTATATACCAAGCTCGAGTACCTATAAGATATGCCCATGTCAACCTCCATTGCAAATCAAGCCCTTCTGAGAGTTCTCAACTCTAATGCGAGATCGCCAAGTGATTCTCCAATTATTCTCTTTTCATCTATCATGGAGGAAAACTCATCCAACGGCTCATACTTTATGTTCACAATATAAAATTGTAGTCCAACTCTCCATCGTATGGAGAATGGCTTATTGGATGATTATGGAGAAAACAAAAACATTGTGGAGTCATCGGATTATCTCCTAATGGTTATTGTATCAAGAAGAGAAGATCATCTTATTACTAGTATATCCCTTAGGCGTGGGTATTAATCTATGAAGTTTGACCCTTTTGCCAAGTTCCACATCAAGCAAGAAATTTCCCATGGTCGCAAAATCCCTCAATGGGATAGGCCATCATCTACTAAGATATTTGCAAATAGACATCTAGACTAAGTTTATAATATGAGTTCAATCCTAATTGAGCTCCCACTAAAATTGTCATACCCTGGATGATTTTAGCAATCACACGATCCCAATCTTCTACAACAGCCCCGATCGTCACGGTCAGCAATGCAGTTTCAAAGGTAGACATTCCCCAGTGTCAATCACATCATCCATGTGACTCATGCTTGACCTTTCGGTCTCTTGTGTTCCGAGGGCATGTCTACACATGCTAGGCTCGCCAAATCTAACTTGTGTGTATTTGAAGTGCAACATGGCTTACACCCACTATATGTGAATGCAGATATCTTGGACACCCGATCGTCACGGCCTGCCTCATAACGGAGAACTTTCTTGGTGGTGCACACACAAGGGGAACACTATCAGTGGAATTATTTAGGGATTATCTTATCTGTTACCGTTGAGTATCTAATACTAGAATACAATAAGATGTAAAACAGGTATCAACATCACATATATATGGTGATATGATATGGTCCTTCTTCTTGTGCCTTGATCTCCATCGAGCGCTCCGGCATGATCTCCATCTTGCCCCTAGTTTGACGCCAAGTCCACGACACCACCAACAGGCCGTCCATCAGAATGATGACTATTACTATACTAATAAGTAGACTACTTTACCTTCGTAACGACCAATACCATATCATAACACAAGCCCTCCTGCAAAACAAAGTTAGACGCATCTAGTTTATCTTTGGCAAGTTTTACGTGGTTGTTAGGGCTTTCGTAATAGAACTGTTTCTAATCTATGAACTTTCCAACCACAACATGGATCCAACAGTTGTCTCTACTACACCCTTTCAGGGACCTCCGATGTAAATTCCATATCAACTATCTAATGAGAGACAGACACCCACTAGCCACTTATATGGAGCAAACCGTATGTCGAGCATGGAACCAGTTTTGCATATGAATACATGTAAGGTCGGTCTGAGACGCTTCATCAAACAATACCGTGATATAAACAAGTACATGGTATAGGGTAACTGATGTCTGCAAGTGCATAGATCATTTGTATCTAGTTTCGAAGGATAGATATCGATCCCACAGGGAGCCCAAAGGTAAGTGTTTATGGATGAAGTCTCTATCACACCCAAAGTTGTCACAGGTCTTCGAGTGAATTGACTGCAAGTGTTTAAATGAGAAAGGAATTTGGATTAAACTGGGTGTATTTAAATAAAACTTAAAAATGTAACTTCAGAAGTAAAAAAGAATAAAAGTAAAGAACGGTTCAGTTGTTTGTTGTTTACTGCAGATGACAAAGAAGGCGCGGGGAGATACAGTTCATGGTGATAGTGACTGTGCCAGGTGGATGAATAATAAATGTAACAATTGTAATTTTATACGTATACGTGTAGGCGAGCAACCCATAATTAGCCGGAACTCCTCTTGGTAGATTTTGTCCCAACTTCAGTAGTCCTACTAGTCTGTTACCAAAACCATGGTCGGACACTAGACGATTAAGACCCTTCAGGTTGCTTAGCGATTAAGCTCCTTGGATCGGACTAATGCAATAAGGTTGGTGGTTCCTCATTATCCTCGAGTCTACTAGTTTTTCATTGATATCCCCATGTCACTCGAGGGTCGCCGGTCTGCTAGCGAACAAGATCCTATCCATGTAGAACAAAGTATCATGTTTTCTAGGCCCTTAATTGGACAACAAGCATTAGGCATCCCACAGATAGTCAAGCGCACATAATATAGTAATTAAAATAGATCACAAAATAATAGATAATATATGAAGGCACATCACATCTCACCAATCCCTTACATATCCCACGCCTAAGGAACTTACTCACACATGAGATAAGAAAGCATTATCGATATAATTAAATAAAGGGAAATCATCTTGATATTACCGTGGAGATCCACAATAAGACTAGAAAAGTAATCCAACACAATTCTAGATAGGAGGAATCAATCTCAAACCCTGGTCTTGCAAGGTGAAGATCTCTCTCTCTCTCAAGTACAAGTAATGGCTATGGGGGTGTATTGGCTAGCAGGTCGAAGATCGTGGAGCGAGATGAAGAACATTTTCTCCTTCTTCTCTGGATCTCCTCTTTCTCCCTTCTGGATGGTATGGCGGCTGCTGTGTTGTGTTTTTGCGTCTAGTCTCTTCATGGAAGTTGCCCGTTTTGGCAGGACAGAGGCAGCGGCAGCTGTACGGGAGGAACTATATGGCCAGAAAAATGTTCCTGCCGTATAGTTGCTCGTTAAAGCTTTCGTACGCTTTCCTTGATTGCTTCCAACGTGAGACATGCTTATTTTCTCCTGAATATTGTGTTTCTCTAGTTAAAACCCTCTGTTGACGTTCAAAACCTGAAACACACATTAAAAACCAAATTTTCTGTGCTATTGAAGTTTTAGTGTTAGGTAAAGCTAGAAAACGATCAAATCCAGAGGAAAACCATCAATAAAAACCATAAAAAATGTGTCGAATCTCATATCTATCAACTCCCCCAAGCTTAGATGTTGCTCGCCCTCGAGTGACAAAGAAATAAGGAAAAATAGCGGTGATTCAAAACTGAAATAAAAGAACTTACAAGCTCGAATTGGTGTCAAATTATTTTCTTCACAATCCCTGCAATCTTAAACATGAGCAAACAATTCTTCACAATATTTCACTCAATCCACTTCCTAACCACATATGTCTTGCTAGCAAATAAATCATATGCTCGAGCAAGTGTCAAAAGTTTAGCTAGGAAAGTGAAACAAATTCTTTTGGTGTCTCTATTTGTTGAGAGATAATACTTTTTGCTCTTGTTTCTTTAATCAATTAAGAGTACTCAAGTTGGCACCAAAACATTCAATTTAAGAACAGCTCATCTATTCCCATGTCCAAATTTCAAGACTCTCAAAGCACCTTTTTCGTTTCCTTGCTTGTCAAAAACTTCAGCTCTTTCATAGAGAAATCATGCCACTATTTTTAACACGTTAATTGGGACTGTGTTGTGCACTCGTGACCATGCCAATAAATAGTTGTTGAGCAATAATGGGTCAGAGGAGTACTACAAATTCACTTGGTACATGAAACCACGAGGAGACTAAAAAATTTACTCGTCATAGCATTCCTGCTATAGACGTTCATGTAACTCAATAGCCGAAATCAAGTGGTTTACCACATTTACATCGTTCATTGGCCAGCAGAGTTAATAGTTCCCCATGGAGCACGACAGTGTTGTAATGATAGGCGTAAAGCAATATCTTATGGTAATTATTAGAAAAAATAGTGGCATGATCTCTACTACTTCGAAACATCCGTTTTATCAAATAATTTTATTCAAGGGTATTTTCGAGTCTATTTACATTAAGCTCAACTGGGATGGAGTAGTTCTAAAATCAAATTCTTTGGGCTAAACATGGACTCAAGTCATCTTTTGGATGCTTTTTCTTGCTGTAAAAATGTAGGAAATATTTTTAGCCAAATTCATTGCTTATTATTTCAAAGCTAAAAAGGAGACACTTGGCCAAGGAATAGAATTTATAGGATAACAAAGCTAAGTGGGGAGTGACTCAAGTGCAAGCGAATGAATAATTTTAGGGTCAATTTAATATAACAGAAAAGGTGATGGAAGGAATGTGATACCTCCTCTTGCTTGCTTCGTTCCCGTACTTGCGTCGAATCCTCTCTACATTTCCCTATTGCCAAGTCATCTGACATTGAGCAATCTCTGAGAGAAACAAAGAAATACATTTGCAAATAAGGCTACAACTAAATTTTTTGGTGTGTTTTTGGTTTAGGAATGCAAGTTGAAAGTAAACATGCAATTTTGAAGAATTAAAATAAACCAAAAGAAGAAAATAAAATATGAATCCAAAGATTGGAGGTTCTCAAACCTCCCCCAAGCTTAGGTTGTTGCCACGCTCAGTTGTTGCCATCATTTGGCGGCTAGTGTGGATACTGCTGGTAGTAATCGGGAAAGTGGGTCATGAAGTGAATAAAGTTGTGAGTTAAGGCATTCACATCTTCATTCACTCCTTGAAGAGTGTGGTCAATCTCCGTAACACACTGGTTGAGCTGCTGTAATTCTTGGTAGGGGACGTAGTTGTACCCCTGTTATGGTGATTAGGCCATGGTCCTAGGCTCCCCTTGATGTTGATGCTGCTGTCCCTCCCAAGTAGGGTTGTATCCCATCTCATCCTCATTCTCCTACTCCTTCTCATCCTCATCCTGTTGCCCTTCTTCTTCATCCTCTTGATCAGGCTAGAGTTCAGCCATGATCTGCATCACTTGATCCTTCTCCACAATCGAGAAGGCTTGTGGATAGGGCAACGGAACCTGCTCACCGTCTGCATCACCAAGATAACTGAATTGATATGCTCAGAGCCTCCGGCTAGCTTGGTAAACACCAAGGAAGCCACAAGCAGACAAATACTTGATGTCCATGAGTTTGGAGCCATCAATAGGTTCCCTAACAGGTAATATAATATTTAATGCATGGGCAAGGTGGGTTACCAATCCACCAATGTGAATGTCACCTTTCGTCTTGTTGCTTTGGTGGCGAAGGTGTTGGATGAGTAGAGACGCGGGATTGGGGATTTGCGGTGCAGTGGGGAAGAGTGCCTTGGTTATCATTGACATGTCCGCATTAGCCATGGAATTGGTGTCTCCTCTTCCCAGTAGTGTGTTGGCAAGGAACAAGGCGTAGTAGAGAATGGTTGGGTTCTGAATGGTGGACATCTTCTTCTGGTAAAATTCCCTGGCACCATTAACAGAAATAAACTCCCAAGTCTCTCCACTTGTGATGCTATAGAAGTTAGTAACACTTGACTCCCCCACATGAGGGAAGCCAAAAGCATCACAAAATTGTTCAAAAGTTATTTCATAGTGTTACCGGTTCGTGGTGAAGCTTACCATGCATGCATCACCTTTCTACCTGTGGTTGTCATGGAAGGAGGCAAGGAACTCATAGGTAAGCTCGGTGTAGGTGTTGTGGCTCGCCAAGCCGAGTACCGTTAGACCCGCCTTATTACACATGAGGTCGAAGTTCGCCATCAACTCCGACGTGGTGAGAAATCTATGGTCGGCCCATCGTGTGGGCAGCACCGTCCTCGATGAAACTATGGCCATCTTGGGGCCATGCCCAGCTCGAACCCCCAAGCCCTCACCAAGTTGGCGCTTGCTAGAAAGAAAGAGGTTACCGATTTTGTTCATCTTGATGCACTATAAAATTTCACCATAAAACCTTAGGGATATAGTTTGTACATGATATATGAACGATTCTACGTGAAATAATTCAATCCTAACGTGAGAATCAATAGGAAAAATGAATTAAGCTCGAGTTCATCCACTAAATCAATGTGAGAGTTTCAACCATGGAATTCTAAAAATAAAGCATGGATAGGGAGACAAACATACTGATCTGTTGATTCCCACACACAAACGAAGCAAATCCATGAAGAATCAAGAGTTCTAGGGGTTTTGAGAGGTTTGGAGAGAGAATATGAGAGAAATAATGAGGAAGGAGAAGAAACCTAGCCGCCCTAGCCCGATTTTGTGGTCGCGCCGAACTATACGGCCGAAACTATACGGGCGGGATATGTTGTTCCGTCCTAGTTGCGGCGGTGCCGCCAACTAGGGTTTCTTTACGCAGAATACAGCTATACGGACACAACTATACGACCGGATCACAATGATCCCGCTATATAGTTTGGTCGTTAAACCGTCTGTACCCTCGAGATAAATTTTCTAGAACATGCATTGGTATCTATACGACAGGAACTATACGGCCGGAATTTTTATTCCCGCCTTGTAGTTGGTTGTTAAACAGTCAGTACTTTTGAGAAGAAATTGTACGATGGCATCAGTATCTATACGACCGGAGCTATACAGCCGGAATTTTTATTCCCGTAGTATAGTTGGTCGTTAAATTCTCTGTTCTTTTGATCGAAAATTTGTTGATGGCAAAGATATCTATATGGCCGGAACAATACGGCCGGAATTTTTATTCCCGTCGTATAGTTGGTCGTTAAACTATCAGTAGTCATCAAAAAAATTGTTTCATCGAGAATACCTTCTTACTCTGAAACTCAGAGAAATAACTTATTTTTCACAGAAAAATGGCAGTGGAAACTGTCGACCAACATCAACATATAAGGAACAAAATTTTAGTACAACCTAATTTCTTCTCCTCAACTGGAGATTTTTTTAGTTTGAACTAAATGATGGATCTAGTCTTTGTAGATAAAACTCAAACTTTTTATTTTTATACTTATTCTACACTTGCTCAATCGATGTTTGTACTACTTTTTGACAGCTGCATTTTCACGGGCGTGCTTCCACAAGAATATCTGTGAAAAAGTTGTAGGAATGCGATGAACATTTTATTCTTTAACTTATTTTATTAAATTGATGGGTTGACACCCATTAAGCATTTTATTAAGAATGCTTGAATAATTCAACCCCTTCTATGTTCTCGAATTCTTATCTTGGGTTACCCTTTAACAAAGGCACTTACCACATGAACTCGTTTTGCCGGTGAATATATCTTTCTCCTGCTTCTAGTTTCTTTGGAAAATACTGGATGATTTCAGCATCATAAACATTGAAGATTATTTTCCCTTCAACACAATCAACTGAAGCTCCTGCAGTACTAAGGAAAGGTCTTCCAAGTATTATGGATAATTTTTCATCATCAGGCATTTCAAGAATAATAAAATCAGTGGGAATAACATGCTAATCTATTCTAAGTAGAACATCCTCAATCATACCAATGGGTTGTTTGGTGGATTTGTCAGCCATCTGTAAAGTGATAGTAGTAGGGGAATACTCCCCTAATCCTACCCTTTTATAGAGGGGGTATGGCATTACACTAAATCCTACACCTAAATCACACAAGGCATTGTGAATATCAGTTTTTCCTACTGAGCATGAAATAGTTGGTATTCCAGGATCTCCCGATTTAGACAATAGCTTCCCATTAGCAGGATAACTAGTCACCATGGCAACAGTTTCAGTTATCTCTTTCTTTCTACTAAGAATATCACGAAGAAATTAGAATATGTGGGAACTTTGATTGCATCTGCAAATGGAATTTCTAGACAAAGGACATCAAGTGCCTTTGTAAAAGAATCATAGATTACCTAATCTCGTGCTTTCTTTTTTCTATCTGGATAAGGAAGCTTTTTCTCACATTTTTTGTATTTTACCTTTTGTGGGGGGTCAGGATCTTTTGTTGCTTTCTTTTGTTGTTGCTTATTGCTCTTCTTCTTTTCCACTCAAAAAATTCATCTTCATTGCTTATCTATTTTTCTTCTCTTGGATCAACCGTCTCTGCGTCAGAGTCATAACGGTCGTCCTGTCCATCATCTTGGCTCTCCTTGGTTTGATCTTGTGTTTCCTGAGCAGTTTCATCTTGAGGATCTACTAGTGTACCATCTTCTTGGCTTGCTTTGAGTAAGGCCTTTTCCCTTCGATCTTTTTTAGCTTCATATTCCGGTGGTCCTAATGGTCCTGTAACAACTGCACCTCTTTTTGTAACAACATTAGTAGAAACAAGAATATCGATATCATCTCGAAGAAAAAATTGATAACCAGATGCTATTTGTTCACACTGGGTTTCAATCATACTAAGATACTTGTGAAATAATTTTATTTGTTGGCCAATCTCATCATAATTTTCCATGAGTTCCACCAAAATCTTTTTATGTTTTTGACAGTGCTTATGCAAGTTATTATGAGATTTTGCTTGATGATGTTTTAATTCTTGAAAAACTTTCCTAGTTTCATCTTCTTCAGTAAGAACTTGTAACAAGGTTACTTTGTCTCCCTTAACAATTCAGAAGTTATACCTTTTTCTTTCATTGTTTTGCGTGCTTCAGGCATAAAACCAGGAGTTATCCGAAGTATCCCTTTTTCTGGCTTAGTGCCGAAATCAGGATTGTATAAAGAATCATTCTTAGCCCTAGTAGACATCAATTCCAAACATTCTTTAACAATTAAGGTATTTATCGATCCTCCTGCTGAGAGATCAAGCAACTCCCTACATTGAGTATTAAGATCGTGGTAAAATAAATGGCAAATAGTTGACTCGGAATAGCCATGATTAGGAATGCTATTGATCATTCCAAAGAATCTATCCCAGGCTTATGGGTAGTTTTCTCCCACTTTATGACTAAAGTTGCCTATATCCTTTCTAGGTTCAGTTACCTTTTTAAAAGTATTAAACCTGTTTAGGAATTTAACAATGCAGTCTTCCCAACATTTAATCTAATGGCGAGTGAGAGAATATAACCAGTCTAGAGCCTTACCTTTAAGAGACCAACAGAATAATTTTAGACGAGAGAAGTCTCTTGGCAAACCTTTTGGTACAAATGTTGTTATAACATCATCGAACTATCTAAGATGTCTACCTAGGTCTTCATCTTCCCTTCCACTAAAAGCTTTTTCCTACAAAATTTTAATAATTCCACCATCAAATCGATACTCTCTAACTCTAAGATTAGGGAATTCTATTGGTTGTTTAAGAAATTCAGAGCTTGGAGCACATATTCTCTGAGAGTTTTCTTAGGTCTCTTGGGAGTTGTCTTGTAAATAGACATAAGCTCCATCATATTAGTCAGGTTTTCAACTTCAACTTTATTTGACCTTAAAAGTTTTTCAATAATCTCTTCACGCCTCTGAGCAGGCACGCGCTCAATATAATCTAGTAAGTAGGTCCTACCAGAGCGTGTAGAACCTTTGTCTCCTAAGGAGAACATTTTGTAGTAGTAACCCCTAAAATGTCAAGAAACAAACACTTAGCGCTTAGCTCCCCAGCAACGGCACTAGAAAATAGCTATGTCTGCAAGTGCACGGATCGTTTGTAGCTAGTTTCGAAGTATAGATATCGATCCCACATGGAGCCCAAAGGTTAGTGTTTATGGGTGAAGTCTCTATCACACCCAAAGTTGTCACATGTCTTCGAGTGAATTGACTGCAATTGTTGAAATGAGAAAGGAATTTGGATTAAACTGGGTGTATTTAAATAAAACTTAAAAATGTAACTTCAGAAGTAAAAAGCATAAAAGTAAAGAATGGTTCGGTTGTTTGTTGTTTACTGTAGATGACAAAGAAGGTGCGGGGAGATACAGTTCATGGTGATAGTGATTGTGCCAGGTGGCCGAATAATAAATGTAATGATGTCTATGCACTTCTATTCTTTTAGACAGTTGTTGGGCCTCCAAGTGCAGAGGTTTGTAGAATAGCAGCAAGTTTCCCTTAAGTGGATTACCCAAGGTTTATCGAACTCAGGGAGGAAGTGGTCAAAGGTATCCCTCTCAAGCAACCCTGCAATCAAGATACAAGAAGTCTCTTGTGTCCCCAACACACCCAATACACTTGTCAGGTGTATATGTGTACTAGTACGGTAAAGAGATAGTAAAATACAAGTGGTATAGATATAAGACAACGGTGCCAGAAAATAGCTTGATGGCATGGAAGAGACTAAAGGCAAACTGAAATAAAGATGGAAGCAAGCAAACATGTAACAGATCTAGTTGCAAACGGTGTTTCAGTGCTTAGAAACTAGGCCTAGGGATCATACTTTTGCTAGTGAACACTCTCATATAAATATCTTCTCTTGATGATATTACTCTGAACTACTCTCCGATTGGACACTCTAATCCATGGTAGGGCTATAATAGCACTCCTCAAAGTTTGCTTTCCCCATCTAGATAACCCCACACCATCACCTTGAGCACTAGATGGTTCCAACAAACACCATAATATCATAGAGACATCTAACTCCAAATATAACTCATAACAAGTATTTGTAATCTCTAGCCTAAGTGCCACCATGGTGTGCACGCTGTCACTTTCACACACATGGGGAGAGCCGAGATCTATTAAAGCACTTGAGTAGCAAGGTAGATCTACTTGATTACAAAGCTCATGATCACAATATGATCATGCATAGAGAGAGAGAGATGAACACATAGCTACCAGTAGAACCCTTAGCCTCGAGGAAGAACTACTCCCTCATCATCATGGGAATCAGCAACGGCGATGGAGATGGTGGTGGAGATCGATGGAGATGGCTCCGGGGGCACTTCCCCGTCCGGTAGGGTGCCAAAACAGAGACTTTCTGTCCCCCCGAATCTCCCCTTCAGTGGCGGTGGCGCTGTGGAACTTTTCGTGGCTGGATGCTAGATTCTTTAGGGTTTCTGCATCAGAGGCTTCTTATAGGCGAAAGGGCGATGTCAGTGGGTGGACTAGGGGCCCACACCACCTGGTGGCATGGCCAGGGGACCCACGCCACCACATGGTGTGGCCAGCCCCTGGTCCCTCTCCGTCTCGTCTTCTGGCTCCGTGAGTCTTCCGGTAAAATATCGACTTTCGCTTTTGTCCGGTACAAATCCGAGAATATTTCTTTTCCAGTTTTTATGAAACCAAAAACAACAGAAAACTGGCAACTGGCACTATGGCATCTTGTTAATAGGTTAGTTCCAGAAAATGCATAAAAGTACTCCAAAGTGTGGAAAAACATAAGCAGTAGATATAAAACAAGCATGGAACATCAAAAATTATAGATACGTTTGCAACGTATTAACATCCCCAAGCTTAACTCCTGCTCGTCCTCGAGTAGGTAAGTGATAAAAAGAAAAGAATAATTTTTGAGGTGACATGCACCAACATTAATAGCTGGGATCATGGTGCTCTAAACATGAGCATGAAAGATATAGTTCTAACAATAAGACATAGCAACTATGTTGTAACATGAAAAGGCACAAACAAAAGATTCATGAATAATAATGCTTTGCAAGACGTTTGTTTGTTTCACATAAAGAAAACATAGCATAGTTTCATTTAGCTTGTCCCTCCTAATGTAGCAAATAATAATTGCATAGGACACCTTCAAAGTTCATAAGGGTGACTAGATACAAATAGTTTAAGAACAAGCAATATCAAAGTTATGCATCAATCAACAAGTCTTGGGACAATGCACATTAAACTAAGAATGGCCACTATGCTCTCTCAATAGGTGCATAAAAATAGAAGATGGAGACTCAACATAAAAGTAAAATAAAGGCCTACATAGAAGGAAGCAAGGATTCAAGTCTCATAAAGAGCTTCCAAAAATTATGGTACTTATTAGCTTTCAGCTCTCATTGCCCCTATCATAAGCATCTTGAAGTGATTAAGGTTAAAGTGAACAAACTATGGAGTATATGTTTGACAAGTTATAAGTTGAAATCTCATGCCCCTTGCTTACGAGTACCGAACCTCATGTTACTCAACTTCAGTCACAAGTAAGCTCTTGTCGTTGTAAGTACATATGTATCATAGAGAACTGCCAACGGGGTACCCCTTGCCCCATAACACAGGAGCTATCCCATATCAAAATGACAAGGCAACAGATAATGAGCATCTCGGCGATCTTTTTATTTGCTATTTGCATAGGTTTTATTGAGGATGCTTCATAGAATGCTCATTATGGTTATGCTGCAAGTTTCCACCATGATTAGGCATGGCTTAGGCTAGCGGCCCAGGCGTTTCTCTAACACACATACAAACTCCATGATCTTACAAGTTCCACTTTTATTTCACACCGTCGGGATCCATAAGCAAAAGAATCATGATATCAACGGAATATAAGTGCAATGTTGAAAGCGTTCCCCATGATACATGGTTCTGCTAACTTCAACTTATAAAGTGCAAGCATATACACAACAAAGATGGACATAATGGTTCAAGTTTATTAAGTGCAAGAAAGTAAAGTGTGTCATCAAGTTCGTGAGAGCTTTAATCACTAATTTTCACATAACAAGTTTAATTCAGAAGGTAAATAAAAACATGAATATACTTGGAGTATTAAATCCTAATAGGTAGGTATGGTGGACTCTTTGGAATAACTTGGTTTTATTTGGAGTTGGATGCATGAGTGGAACTCATAATTGGTTATGGAGGCTGGCAAAAGACTGGGAGCGCCCAACTAAGAGAGCAATAATGGCCATAATCATGCAAAGCGAGAAAACATCATTAATTAAAGCATAAAGTGATATTACATGTCGAAAACTAAAGGATCATAGAGCCTATGGTGACTTGGGATAGCCATAACAAGGTGTGAGCATGCGCCAAGTCAGCCCAAATAAAGCATCAAAGGAGAATACCATAATACTATGCTTTAATATGCTAAAACAACGCATGATTCTTTCAAGGCACATTAAGAAATCTCAATTGTTTATAACAAGTCATGCTACAACAAAAATCACTAATCATAAAGCCAAAACAATATCAAGCATGACATGACAAAGCATAGGCCACAGTCAAAAACAAACTCCTTTTTACCACTTAAGCATGAACTCTCCGACTCTTTTCCAATCCAAACCAACTTATTTGAAAACTAATGTATGAATGAGGGGGTCCAACCAATTTATACAAGCAAACTAAGCAAACGAAAACCAAAAACAAAAACAAAGACGCTCCAAGAACAACACAATAGTGCACGAAACAATAAAAACGAAGTGTCTAGAAAGACCTGAGATTTTTATCGATGAAGAAGGGGATGCCTTGGGCATCCCCAAGCTCTGACGCTTGTACCTCTTGAATATTTCTTGGGGTGACACAGGGTGGCATCCCCAAGCTTGAGCTTTTGTCCATTCTTCATCTCATTACATCATTCTTTCCCTAAATTTCCTTCATACAAAACTTCACACAATCTTCATTAGCAACATTAGTGCATTCAAAAGATAATAAACCTTTGGGGTTTAGTTTTAAAACAGCAAAACTTTCATTAAAACACAAGATACTGTAACAATTACTTCTAAAAGCTCAAATGATCAAAGAGAACTCAAAGAGAAAGAGATTAAGAGGCAAATGCAAATAATGGCAGAAATCTGTCAAAATAGACCAGCAGGTAAAAACCAATTTTTTCAAAGAACTTCTGTTACTCAAATCTAAAAGTGTTGAACTAACAAAAGTTGGATGACAACCTGGGGGATTTATTTAGACAATTATAGCTCAATCCAACATACAGAGATTTACACGAATTTTTACAGTGAAGCACAAAAATCTGTTTCGGGACAGCACTTCCCCAAGTATTACTTCTCTCTCATTAGAGGTTATTCTTGGCACAAAAACCACACAAAACTGATAAGGAGAGGTTATTACTGAATCAATAACTTCCAAGACTCAACTAAAACTTTTGGGTTATCTCCCAATAAGTACTTTTCTTTAACGCCTTTAAGTTAGGCATGATAGTTTGAGAAGATGCTCACATAAGAAATATGAATTGAAGTAAAAGAGAGCATCAAGAAGCAAATTCAAAGCACATTTAAGTCTAACCCACTTCCTATGCATAGGAATCTTGTAAAGAAACAAGTCATGAAAGCACAAAGCAATAAGCATAGTAAAGCAAAACAAGTGCAACTTCGAAAATTTCAACATAAAGAGGGGAAACTTAATATTGTTGAGATACATGAAACCATGTTTTCCTCTCTCATAATAACTTTCAGTAGCATCATGAATAAAATTACCAATATAACTATCACATAAAACATTCTTATCATGAGCCACATGCTTAAAAGAATTAATACTCTCCACACAAACATAGTCATTCTTATTAATCGTAGTGGGAGAAAATTCAACAAAATAGCTATCATTATTATTCTCATCACCATAATCATCAAATATAGGAGGCATATTATAATCATAATTAATGTTATCCTCAATAGTAGGTGGACTGAAAATAACATATTCATCATTGTAATCATCATATATCAGAGGCATAGTATCATCAAAGTAAATTTTCTCCTCCGTGCTTGGGGGACTAAAAATATCATGCTCATCAAAACCAACTTCCCCAAGCTTATACTTTTCCATAGCATTAGCAATAATGGTGTTTAAAGAATTCATACTAATAATATTGCTATTAGCATGCAAATAAAGTTCCATAGGTTTATTAATTTTCTCTTCAAACACTTCATGTCCTAACTCAAGATAAATATTATAAAGGTATCTACTTTTGTTGTTGTTTTCCATTAAGCCTAACTAGTGAAAATAAAAACAAGAAAAAAAAAGATATAATTGCAGAATCTAAAGGAAATAACTTCGAGCACTCACACACACCAGCAACCGTACTAGAAGATAGTTTAGTAGCCAGAGGATGTGAGTACCTTTTACCTTACCTCCTTGGCAACGGCGCCAGAAAATAGCTTGATGTCTACGCACTTCTATTCTTGTAGACAGTTGTTGGGCCTCCAAGTGCAGAGGTTTGTAGAATAGCAGCAAGTTTCCCTTAAGTGGTTTAACCAAGGTTTATCGAACTCCAGGAGGAAGTGGTCAAAGGTATCCCTCTCAAGCAACCCTGCAATCAAGATACAAGAACCTCTTGTGTCCCCAACACACCCAATACACTTGTCAGGTGTATAGGTGCACTAGTTCGGTGAAGAGATAGGAAAATACAAGTGGTATAGATATAAGACAATGGTGCTAGAAAATAGCTTGATGACGTGGAAGAGACTAAAGGAAAACCGAAATAAAGATGAAAGCAAGCAAACATGTAACAGATCTAGTGGCAAACGGTGTTTCTGCGCTTAGAAACAAGGCCTGTGGATCATACTTTCGCCAGTGAACACTCTCATATAAATATCTTCTCTTCATGATACTACTCTGAACTACTCTTTGGTTGGACACTCTAATCCATGGTAGGGCTATAACAACACTCCTCAAAGTTCGCTTTCCCCATCTAGATAACCCCACACCGTCACCTTGAGCACTAGATGGTTCCAACAAACACCACAATATCATAGAGACATCCAACTCCAAATATAACTCATAACAAGTATTTGTAATCTCTAGCCTAAGTGCCACCATGGTGTGCACACTGTCACTTTCACACACATGGGGAGAGCAGAGATCTATTAAAGCACTTGAGTAGCAAGGTAGATCTACTTGATTACAAAGCTCATGATCACAATATGATCATGCATAGAGAGAGAAGAACACATAGCTACCGGTAGAACCCTTAGCCTCGAGGAAGAACTACTCCCTCATCATCATGGGAATCAGCAATGGCGATGGAGATCATGGTGGAGATCGATGGAGATGGCTCCGGGGGCACTTCCCCATCCCGGCAGGGTGCCCAAATAGAGACTTTATGTCCCTCGAATCTCCCCTTCGGTGGCGGCGGTACTGCGGAACTTTTCATGGATAGAGGCTGGATTCTTTAGGGTTTCTGCATCGGAGGCTTCTTATCGGCGAAAGGGCGATGTCAGAGGGTGGTCTAGGGGACCACACCACCTGGTGGCACGGCCAGGGGGACCCGCGCCACCACATGGTGTGGCCAGCCCGTGGCCCCTCTCCGTCTCGTCTTCTGGCTCCGTGAGTCTTCCGGTAAAATATCGACTTTGGCTTTTGTTCGGTCCAATTCCGAGAATATTTCTTTTCCAGCTTTTCTGAAACCAAAAACAGCAGAAAACAGGCAACTGGCACTGTGGCATCTTGTTAATAGGTTAGTTCTAGAAAATGCATAAAAGTACTCCAAAGTGTGGAAAAACCATAAGAAAGTAGATATAAAACAAGCATGGAAAATCAAAAATTATACATACGTTTGCAACGTATCATGTAACAATTTTAATTTTATAATTATATGTGTAGGCGAGAAACCCATAATTAGCCGGAACTTCTCTTGGTAGATTTTGTCCCAACTTCAATAGTCCTACTAGTCTGTTACCAAAACCATGGTCAGACACTAGACGATTAAGACCCTTCAGGTCGCTTAGCGATTAAGCTCCTTGAATCGAACTAATGTAATTAGCTCGAAGGTTTCTCGTTATCCTCAAGTCTACTAGTTTTCCATTGATATCCTCGTTTCACTCGAGGGTCACCGGTCTGCTAGTGAACAAGATCCTATCCATGTAGAACAAAGTATCATGTTGTCTGGGCCCTTAATTGGACAACAAGTATTAGGCATCCCATAGATAGTCAAGCACACATAATATAGTAATTAAAATAGATCACAAACTAATGGATATTATATGAAGGCACATCACGTCTCACCAATCCCTTACATCTCCCAGGCCCAAGGAACTTACTCACACATGAGAGAAGAAAGAATCATCGATATAATTAAATAAAGGGAATTTTTCTTGATATTACCGTGGAGATCCACAATAAGACTAGACAAGTAATCCAACACAATTCAAGATAGGAAGAATAAATATCAAACTCTAGTCTTGCAAGGTGAAGATCTCTCTCTCTCTCTCTCTCAAGTACAAGTAATGTCTATGGGGGTGTATTGGCTAGGAGGTCGAAGATCGTGGAGCGAGATGAAGAACGTCTTCTCCTTCTTCTCCGGATCTCCTCTTTCTCCCTTCTGGATGGTATGGTGGCTGCTGTGTTGTGTTTTTTTCATCTGATCTCTTCACGGAGGTTATCCCTTTTGACAACACAGAGGCGGCGGTAGCTATACGGCAGGAACTATATGGCTGGAAAAATGTTCCTGCCATATAGTTACTCGTTAAAGCTTCTGTACACTTTCCTCGATTGCTTCCAAAGTGAGACTTGCTTGTTTTCTCCTGAATATTGTGTTTCTCTAGTTAAAACCCTTTGTTGATGTTTAGAACCTAAAACACACATTAAAAACCAAGTTTTCTTTGGTACCAAAGTATTAGCATTAGGTAAAGCTAGAAAATGATCAAATCCAAAGGAAAACCATCAATAAACACCATCAAAAATGTGTCGAATCTCATAGCTATCAGTAACAACTAAGGGATCAATGCCCGCACAATACTTGTGCATCATGTCCGTACAACACGCCTACACATAGATCGGCTTTGATACCACTAAAGGGTTTCGTAGTAGAAAACAAAATATTCCTACGTTAGAATTCCCTAACGCCTAAGATCTATCTATGTAGTAATGCAGTAACGACCAGAGCGTATAGAATACATAGCCTTGTAGACCATATGCGGTTAAATTTCCGAGGGGAACATGGTTGAAGTAGTCGAACACGTAGCCGATCTCAAGGTTGCGAAGCTCCTCGCAGGTCACCCCTTGCTCCATCTTCATCTTGCAGTAGCTCTGTCTCAGAACATCCTAGATGCCCACATATGAGGCACCCTCAAGGTTTCGTACACATACGTTGTATGCTGACGACCTCTGACTCCTTGATCCCTACCGCGAGTGCGGAAGTAGGTCTCCGGCATGGAATCTCCGTAGCATAACGGTGCACCACGATGAAGCCTTGTTCGCACATCCCATACATCGGGCCATGGTCTCAAGGGAGAGACAGAGGAGAGAAAGGCATCCAAAGGCCTTCTCCTTTTTGGTGTCTCTAATCCCACCCATGGGCACCCCTTTATATAGGGGGAGGGAGGTGTACCCTCCCCTTTGGGTTTCCCATGTGGGACTAAACAAGCGAGAGAGGGGAGGCCCCATGGGCCTCTAGGGCTCCATGGGCCAGCCGGCCAGGGGGGCCACCCCACGCACAAACCAAGGCTAGCCGGGTGGGCCCCAAGTGGCGGCTGGGCTTGGCCCCCTTTGGCCCTTGGCCCTTCCCTCTTGCGGTTTTCCCTCACGGGCCCTTTTTCCCAAGGAATTGGGCCCATTAGTAGAATACCCTTTCAAATTAGATTTTAATATTAATTACATTAATTAATATGTAAATACATATTACAAAATCTGATTTTACCCGAAACACCTTTCGTTTCCCTTTCAATTTCCTTCGAACGACTTTGGAACTTTCCCGGAATGATTCCGGTTCTCTCATGGAACTTTTCCGGTTTCCTTTTCTCTTTCATATGGTGATTCCAACTTACCGAGGATCTCTAGCTCATCATACCCTTAAGTGTATTTCCCCACGGCTTTGGAATGGCACATACATGATCTCCATCAATGACCAATGTGCATTCCACGATGACATTGTTGTTTCAACTGTAAAATGTCAAGTTCAATTCCTTTTATTTCTCTGATATAACTTGTCCGAGATCCGATCATTTGTGTCACCTACCTTGTTCAATCTCGTTACCGACAAGTTCTCTTTTACTTGTTACCGCGATATTACATCCCCGTGACCCAGTCACATGTTGCAACATTTATGGATGTAATATCACCAAGCCGGTTGTATGTATCTTACCTGTCACGTGGGTGAACAAATCCCGCTCTTGACACATAATGCCTCTACATGACCCTCCGAATACCTGAACACACGATTATGATCACCGTGTCACCGTGTGATGTTTGATGCTATCTAAGTATCCACGGGTGATAGTGATTGATATGGTCTCACAGTCTAAGGAGAAGCAGACTATGTTTCTAACTATTGCAACAATGAACTCTGTGACTTGATCGTGTCGCAATACTTGGGTGATGTCCATCAGATCATTCACCAATCATATGACCTCATTGTAAATTGGCATAAATGCCCCCATGATCAGTAAACCTTGATCATCGATTCCCAATGAACTAGTATGAATAGAGGCTACTAGGGACTTGGTTTGTTTCATACCACGCCTGAACCAATGTTTCCACTTGATACAGTTATAGCACAATATGAAACTATTATGAACTAATCGAGATATGATAATAAAAACCTATTTATTATTTGCCTCTAGGGCATCTCTTTTAGTTCCTATGTCCAAAAAACTTCTATGGCTTGTATTGAAGGGTTCAGCAATAGAAAACAAAAAATCCTAACAACATGAAAGATATAGCCAAGATTTATTCTATGCAGATGTAAGGTAATGGAGGGATTCAGTGATCATACCCTTGAATACCGAAAAGCGTTGACTTACTCTTGAACATTGATGATGTAGTCATACGGTGATGCCGATCTAAATTTCATGAATGCGTACAAGAGATGAGTGCTACAAGTGGCAGCACCTCCGTAGTTCTACACTATGAACACCCGATTTTTAAGTCCAGATGCCTGTTATGCCGTACACCGCAATCCCAGGAATACCATTTTTGCGATACATAACAGAATTGATAGCACAGTACCTCATCCATTACAAACCATAATAGTCTCACAAATAGTTGATCTCATGATCAAGTCTTAAAACACATCAAACCAGCGGAAATAAACATAGTAGAGACTCCATCTTCATTGTCACACGCAATGCTAACGATGGGAGATGATCCTAGTTATCATAGACGTCCTGCTATCCGTCCTCCGAATACTCCTCTTCATAGTCTAGCCATGGGAATAACCAGGGACAAAGCCATGAGTACTCTTAAAGTACTCGCAAACTATCACCAATGCAAGTAAGACAATTCTAGTAGGAATCCTAAGCTCTAGGCTGGTTTGCAATAAGCCAGTTTTAATTTAGAAGTACTTAGTAGTAAATACCTATTTTAGTTTTCTAGATTACTCAAGTGGAAACATAGTTCTCATTTCCACAACCCTGTTGCGGTCAAGTCACAATCATATTTCAAGTCACAAGTCATTTTGAAAACATCTGACAACGGAATAGTATGGCCATCCAAGTGTCCATGACCGTGGACGCGGCTATTCGAATAGTTTGACACTCTGTTTTTCTGTTATTCATTGATATATTTCATATTAAGAGATGATACTTATGTAATTTCATCTGTTTTTGCATGGTTGATGACTTTTGGAGCATGGACCGCTGCAGTCAGGATTCTAATGGAAAAGGTGCGGTTTGGAGGCAAAATTCGCGAAGATCAGAAAATCCGGGAAAATACATGGAAAATCCTATTTTTCCAGAGGACAAAGAAAGCCAGAAGGGGAAGTGGATATGGGCCACATGGGGCCCACACCACCCCCTGGCGTGGGCCACCCTAGGTCGCGCCACAAGGTGGTGTGGCCGCCCTGGTCCACCCCTGGCTCTCCCCTCTAGCGTATATTATCCTCCCAAAACCCTAAGACTCGGGGAGCGACCATAGAAATATTCCGCCACCTCTACGGGGCGGAAAACACCGAGAGAGAAAGATCTCTCGGGTAGACAGAATTCTGTCGGGGGAATTCCTTCCCGAAGAGAGGAGATCGTCACCATCAACACCACCATCAAGCTGGACTTCATCGGGATCATCATCATCATCACCACCATCATCTCCATCTGCACCATCATCTCGCTGTAACAATTGGGTTGAATCTTGCATAGTTCTTAGGGGAAACTTTCCTGGTGTTGATTACTCTTTGTAGTTGATGCTATTGAGTGAAACCGTTGAATTATTGTTTATGTTCAGATTGTTATACATCATTATTCCATCTCTTATCATGATCCATATGATGTCTTGTGAGTAGTTCGTTTTGTTCTTGAGGACATGGGAGAAGTCATGTTGTTAGTAGTGTGTTGAGAAAGATTCAATGGTTTGATATTTAAGTTGTGGTGTACATCTTCTAGTGGTGGCATGTGAACGTCGACTACATGACACTTCACCTATATGGGCCTAGGGGAATGCATTGTGTATTTGTCTACTAATCGTAGGGGTTGCCGGAGTGACAGAAACCAGAACCCCCATTAGGAAACCTTTGCACAAGGGACGTCAGGGTCTTAGAGTTTAAAGTTGTGGTTAGATGTCTATCTTAATTACTTTCTTTTACTTGCGTATTCTTGCAAGGGGTATAATCACAAGTATGTGATAGTCCTAGGAAGGTCGGTACATTAGCACAGGTTCAACCACACAACACCTAGCAAACTAAAGAAGATTAATCAACTATATGAAGCGAAAGCACTTGACGATATTCCCGTGTGTCCTCGAGAATGTTTGGTCATCTTAAGTAATACAACCGACTTGTCCTTTGCTGAATAAAAGATTGGGCCATTTGCTGCATTTATTCTTATTGTCTTTTATTTACTCGTACTTTATTTACCTACATTAGCAAAAAACCCTAAAAATCCGGTTGCTAAGTATTTATAGAGAATTCCTGCTCCAAGCCGCTAGCCAGCACCGTTGTCCCTATACTTGTGGGTCATCAAGATTATTTTCTGACGCCGTTGCCAGGGAGTGAAGTGTTATTGGAGAGTGGAACTGGTAAAGGAAACTTCTAATGTGAGTATTGTTTATTTCTGTTAGTTGCTTTATTTTCAATATGGATAATGCGTTGAGTTTCTTATTTCGTAATGCTACTACCACTACTAAGGTAGTAGATGAACCACCACCTACTGAGAATGATACATTTAAAATACCTACAAAAATTATTGATCGTGTTATGGATAACTATTATGTTGGAGATGGAACTGTCCATCCCGGTCATCATTTGCTCTTTATACACGAATTATGCGGGTTGTTCAAGTGTGCAGGTATTACTACAGATCAAGTCAAGAAGAAGTTATTCTCATTATCACTGAAAGGAAGAGCTAAAGAATGGTATAAGCTGCTGAAGAATGGTCAAGCTCTTGAATGGGAGGAAATAGTACCTCCTTTATTCAAAGTTTTATCCTCCTAGTGAGATTCATAAACATTGGAATCAAATATACATCTTTTGGCCTCTTGATGGAGAGAGTACAGCTCAATCTTGGGGGAGATTGAAGTTACTAATGCTCAAATGTCCCATTCATGAGCTCCCCAACAATATTATTATCAATAACCTTTATGCAAGGCTTTCTCTTCATGATAAGGATTTATTGGATGCTTCTTGTGTTGGATCATTTACACGCATGGAAGAAGAAGTTAAATGGGATCTTCTGGACTATATTCAAGACAATGCTGAAGCATGGGAGAATAACAAAGGAAGAAAGTCAGGTATAAATTATGATTATGAATGCATTGAATCTTTTATGGGAACTGATGACTTTCAAAATATTAAAAATGCTTATGGTCTAGACTCTCAAGCTATTGCAACTGATTTTAAGGCTTTTGCTTCCTATACTGAAGTGCCTAAAAAGAAGTGGAATAAGTATCATGAACCATATAAAGATGCTGCTAAGTGTGTTCCTGCAAGGAATACTGAAGTTCATACTACTAATCATGCTTTACCTGAACCTTACATTGAGAAAATCCCTTTCCAAGTTAAGATAAAGGAACATTCTATGATAACTCGTATGGTTAATGAAAGTACAAGTAAAGCTGTTGAACCTGATAAACAAATTGATGATGAACCTATAATAGCAAATGTGAAATATTTTGTCACTAAATATGAAGAAGATGGACACACAATCCTCTGTAAGGATATGCCTAATATTGTTTCACAAAGTAGTGTTATGAGAGTTAGTGTCCATGTGTTTTCTGTTAGGATAAGTGATCATTGTTACAACGGTTCTTGTGATAGTTATATTATTAAGTTTATGCTAGATACTAAAAGTTATTATGAAAGAGGGAAGACTGTTCTTATGCATCTCAATAATATCAAGTTTCCTCGTTTTATGCTAAAAGTTTTTATGTTGCACTTGTTTTGCCTTTCTATGCTAGTAGCCTCTGGTTTCAACAACTTGTTTGTTTACAAAATTCCCTTGAATAGGAAGTGGGTTAGACTTAAACATGTGTATTTTTGCTTCTTGATGCTCTCTTTCACTTCAATTCATATTCTTATGTGAGCATCATTGAAATTATCATGCCCATCTTAATGGCTATAAAGAAAGAGCTTTTTTTGGAGACAACCCAATTTATTTTTGCTTTCAGTTTATTTTTGTTTCTTTGAGGCTTGGAAGTTATTACTTTGGTAATAACCTCTCCTTATCCTTTTTGTTTGGTTTTTGTGTCAAGATCAACCCCTAATGAGATAGAAGTAATATTTGGGGAAGTTGCTTTCCCAAAACTGATTTTTGTGCTTCACCGTCAAATTTCGTGAGAGATCTCTGTATGACGGATTAAGCTGTAAATTTGTGTGCTTCTACCCCAGGTTGTTATTTAACTTTCGTTAGTTTTGCACTTTTTGATTTGAGCAACAGAAGATTTTCTAAAAAATTAATCTTTGCTTGCTGGTCTGTTTTGACAGATTTTGACCACTCTTGCATTTGCTTCTTTAAATTGATTTCTTTTTGGGTTTTCGGAAGGAGTTGCTACAGTAGCTTATGTTTTGATGGTTTTCAGTTGAAATTGGACTCAAAAGGTTTTATCACTTCACTTAAACTAATGTTGCTAATGATAACTGTGTGAAGTTTTGTGTGAAAGAAATTTCTAGGTTAGTCGAGATAATGGTGTAATAAAGAAGTGAAAGGTTTCATGACTCAAGAAATATGTGTATGAAGATGAATATATTGATGTTATTCAAGTGGTGGCTCTGGAAAAATTTATCAAAGACCAAATTCAGAGACATACAGAGTCTGTTTTCGAATAGGTAACAGTTATGGTAAGAAAAGTTCCGCAAAAGATCTGTCCAGTTATATTTTTGCTGTTTTTAGCCAACAAGGAAAGCTACTAAGCGAAAGAGGGACGAAAACGGAGCCTGGGTGGCTCACACCACCCTGTGGCATGGGCCCACCCCTGGTCACGCCACCAGGTGGTGTGGCCACCTCGGACTTCGTCTCCGACCCATTTTCTCCCAGTACCTTCCTTTTGTTGTAAAACTTCATAATATATAATCCCTTGGATGCCCCGAGATTCGTATATCGTGTTCTCGTCATGTTTTCGTTTCGATCTGTTTTTTCTAGGAACTATTCTTGAAAGCTTAGAAGCACAATGGTGTCCGCCAAGGATAAGGAAAAGGAGCCTATGGAGGAAGATTTCCAAGACCTCGAGAAGGAGAAGGAGATCAAGAGTGAAGGTGAAAAGGAAACAAAGCAAGGCCAACATCCGCACACCAGCACTACCATTTCAAGCATTGGAGTGGTGGCAAACCCTGCCAAGATTATGTCAATTGGAGGGAAGCCTCCTCGTCACTGTTCAGATAGATGGTCACTTCCTCCATGCACCAAGAATCCTTTCCATACCCTTATCCATGAGCATCATTACCAGAATATGCCCAAGGAGAAATTACCCTCCAATTGGGATTTGCCTCGTTCTAGCCATGCAGGAAAAGAAGACTTCAAGGAGGTAGAGTGGGGAAACAATCGCAAGAGCTGGAATTCGCAACCCGACATGATCACGAGCCGCATTGAGCAAAACTCACAGTTGATTCGCAATCTCACCTTCGAGATTGAGGAATTAGGGAAACTGATCAAAGAGCTCATCGAGAGGATACCGCCACCACTGAAGGAGTAATTCTTCATCAGGTTTGGCATCCCCTTGGTTTGTTCCAAGCTCTGGGGAGTGCCATGGTATCACATCACTATCTTCTATCTTTTTACCTTTTTAGTAGAGTCATATCATGAATAGAGAAGTTATCATGTAGGATGGTTTGCATTATGGAAGTGTTTATGTATCCCTTAGTGTGAGTTGTCGTTATGGAATATTAATGAGAAGTCCTATCATTTACTCTTTTGCATATCTTATATTAGTTTTCAATTCATGGTTATATGATTGATCTTGTCGTTAGTATTGGTTTCACTTTGGGATCATTGAGTTAATTTAGTTGGTTTGGCAAACCTGGCTTGGTCAGTAGCAACACTATTTTTGAGAGTTGAATGAAAAAGATAAAAGTACTCTAAAGAAATATAATTTCATCATCTTTATTTCTTGATTTGCTCATAAGCTTAGTATTCTCTAGTTAAGATCTTTTGTGCTTCCAAGGAAGATTGCATGTTTTTTTATCACATGTATGTTTATTTGTTTCCTTCAACTCTTATACTTGTTACCCATCCTTGCTAGCCAAAAACCTGTACTAAGAGGGAATTCTTCTTGTGCATCCAATCCTTAAACCCAAACCTATGCCATTTGTGTCCACCATACCTACCTATTAGCACTATTGCTATTCCAAGTAAATTCATGTTTTTATCTACCGTCCAAATTAAACTTGTTATGTGAAAATTAGTGATTAAAGCTCTCACGAACTTGATGGCACACCTTACTTTCTTGCATCTAATAAACTTAAACCATTGTGCCCATCTATGTTGCGTATATGCTTGCGCTTTGTAAGTTGTGAATTAGCAGAACCATGTTGTCATGGGGAACGCTTTCAACATTACACTGGTACTTTGTACCTAGTTGATATCATGTTCTTTTGTCTATGGATGTCGTCGGTGTGAAATGAAAGGGGAGCTTGTAAGTCCATCGAGTTATGCATGTGTGTTAGAGAAACGCCCGGGCCGCCGGTCTAATCCATGCTGTCATGGTGGAAACCTGCAGCATAACCATAATGAGCATCTATGAAGCATTCTTCTTATAAAAAAGGAGATAGAGATTAAGAAAAAGAGAAAAAGAAAAAAAGATGAGAAAAGAGGAAAGAGAGAAAAAAGCACCATATTCCCATGGTAAATAAGAAGATTACTGAGATGCTCGTTGTCTGCTTGCCTTGTCATTTTGATATGGGGATTCTTCCGTATCATCGAGCAAGGGGTACCCCGTTGGCGGTTCTCCGTGATACACATCTGCTTACTATGACAAGAACTTACCGGTGACTAAACTTGAGTAGCATGAGGAGCGGCCCTCGTATTCAAGGGACATGAGATTTTCAACTTACAACTTGTCAAGCATATCCTCATATTTGATCACTTTAACCTTAATCACCTAAAGATGCCTATGATAGGAGCAATGAGAGCTGAAAGCTAATAAGTACCATAATTTTTGGAAGCTCCTTATGAAACTTGAAATCCCTGCTTCCCTCTGTGAAGGGCTTTTCTTTTACTTTTTAGTTGAGTCAGTAAACCTATTCTCTTCTACCTTAGCAAGTATTTTGAGTTGTTGTGTTTCATTCATATAATGATTTATTCAATCATGTTTCTTATGTTCCTTGTTTTGCACGTTGGTCTTATCTTGGTCTCTACTGCTTTGAACGCTATCATTGAAAATCAGTTATTTGTGAACTCCAGCATTTTATCAACTATTCTTCGGCCAAGAGCTAAGTTTTCCATTACCAATTATGATTTACTTTATGTATCTTTATTTGTGTTTCCTTTACCTATTGCAAGTTAAGTTATATAATAGTGAGTTGTCTTCTCTTATGACTTATGTATTGATGAATGTGATGCTTCTTGTCCATATTCTTTTATCGACTCTTCACTCCATAAACCTGAGGTCATGTTTATTGAGCTCAGTTTCGCTTGAGGACAAGCGAAGTTTAAGCTTGGGGGAGTTGATACGTCCATTTTGCATCACTATTCTATATCATAATTTATTGTTATTCATTGATATATTTCATATTAACAGATGATACTTATGTAATTTCATCTGTTTTTGCATGGTTGATGACTTTTGGAGCATGCACCATTGTAGTCAGGATTCTGATGGAAAAGGTGCTGTTTGGAGGCAAAATTCGCGAAGATCAGAAAATCTGGGAAAATACATGGAAAATCCTTTTTTTCCAGAAGACAAAGAAAGCCAGAAGGGGAAGTGGAGATGGGTCACAGGGGGCCCACACCACCCCCTAGCGCGTCCACCCCAGGCCACGCCACCAAGTGGTGTGGCCGCCCTGGTCCACCCCTGGCTCTCCCCTCTGGCGTATATTATCCTCCCGAAACCCTAAGACTCAGGGAGCCACCACAAAAAGATTATGCCGCCTCTCTAGGGCAGAAAACACCGAGAGAGAAAGATCTCTCCGGCAGACAGAATTCTACCGGGCGAATTCCTTCCCGGAGAGGGGAGATCATCGCCATCAACACCACCATAAAGCTGGACGTCATCGGGATCATCATCACCACCATCATCTCCAGCACCACCATCATCTCGTTGTAACAATTGGGTTGAGTCTTGCATAGTTCTTAGGGGAAACTTTCCCGGTGTTGATTACTCTTTGTAGTTGATGCTATTGAGTGAAACCATTGAATTATTGTTTATGTTCAGATTGTTATACATCATTATTCCATCTCTGATCATGATCCATATGATGTATTGTGAGTAGTTCGTTTTGTTCTTGAGGACATGGGAGAAGTCATGTTGTTAGTAGTGGAATTGTGTTGAGCAATATTCAATGGTTTGATATTTAAGTTGTGGTGTACTTCTTCTAGTGGTGTCATGTGAACGTCGACTACATGACACTTCACCTATATGGGCCTAGGGGAATGCATTGTGTATTTGGCTACTAATCGTAGGGGTTGCCGGAGTGACAGAAACCTGAACCCCCATTAGGAAACATTTGCACAAGGGACGTCAGGGTCTTAGAGTTTAAAATTGTAGATAGATGTCTATCTTAATTACTTGTTTGTACTTGCAGATGCTTGTAAGGGGTATAATCACAAGTATGTATTAGTCCTAGGAAGGTAGGTACATTAGCACAGGTTCACCCACACAACACCTAGCAAACTACAGAAGATTAATCAACTATATGAAGCGAAGCACTTGACGATATTCCTGTGTGTCCTCGAGAACGTTTGGTCATCTTAAGTAATACAACTGGCTCATCCTTTGCTGAATAAAGGATTGGGCCACTTGCTGCATTTATTCTTATTATCTTTGATTTATTCGTACTTTATTTACCTGCATTATCAAAAAACCCTATCAATCTGTTTGCTAAGTATTTAAAGAGAATTCCTGCTCCAAGCCACTAGCCAACACCTTCTGATCCTCGTTGGGTTCGACACTCTTACTTATCGAAAATACTGCGATACACCCCCTATACTTGTGGGTCATCACTCAGCTTAACCCCTTTTTCCGCGAGGGAACCCATACTAAGACACATAAACTTCCAGTTAAGCCCTACCCAATTCAGGTATTGCGGTTGTACGGTAAAGCTAGAATGGTATCGCATCCGAACCCAACCATCAATTTTTATTCAAAGTCAAGTCACGTCTTTCATTCATCATCATTATCAAGTCATTTTGTTTCACAACCCATGTCAAAACATTTCAATAGAATGACTCATCATTCTAAGGTTTTCATAATTATTTGCTCCAAGTGTTCCTATCTAAAGTGATCAATATTAGCTTAGCACTAGCAACTATCAATGAGGGTGTCACTATTGAGGGGTGTTAACCAAGTGTAACTACCTAATCCTAGTTTTATGCTCTTTATGGCATTTGTCCTATCTTTCCACTAATCACCAATAATTAACTATTTAAGAAACCTTGGTAAAGGGAAAAATAAAGCTTGTAGGTAAAACTTGGGCTTGGTATAATCAAGGTTGCATCACAATAACATGCATAGTTTAGCTTGCCTTAGTTGGTAGAGTGGTTGAAGTGCTCCTCTTCTTCTTCGTAGAATTCTTCCTCCTCGTAGCCCGGGTTGGTACTAGCGGTCTATAAATAAATACGAGGTACAAAATCACCAAACAATACTTAGCTACTTCTATTTAGCACAAAAAGGCTCACACTAGATGATCTAGCATCATCTCAATCACGACATGAAATAGTGACATGGTCTTATTTATCTTATTTTGGAAATGCAATTTCTACTCATTGAAAAATACTTAGGATTTAATATTCTCCAATTATAAAATATGGGATCATGTTGACATATGCCATCACCACATATTCCAATACTTGGGAATGTGATTTAAAGTATATGTCATACATTACAATGTTTAATATTGCTATTTAATATAATTAAAATGACTAGAAATGACTATATAGCCATTCTTTTAATCTTAGCCCATGACTACTTCATGTAAAATTAAATATTTTTACATATTCCGATAGATCATGGCAAATGTGATTTTTGAAAATTGGAATGAACTCAAAAGCGTTTATGGTTTATTTTAGAAAAATGTTTGAAGTTGGAAAAGTCACTGCCTTGTTATTTTTACTATGGGTGATCTACAAGTCCAAAATGTTTGAATCCAATGGGAGTGTTTAGAGATTTTCCTTTCCTTTCTAACAAAATTGGAATCATGCAATTTGGTTTAGTGAATCTTCTTGAATTCAATTTCAAAGTCATCTATAGAATAGGATTTTTAAATAAAAGAGAAACCTATATTAGAATTAGTGGGCGATCGCGGGAAAATTACTGGGCCGACCCAACTACACAGCATGCACGCATCGGGCTTCACTTGCGCGGGCCCCACGTGTTAGCGTCTGATCCAACTCGAAGTGGTATGCGCTAATCCTAGCCGCACGCTTAGAGCATGATCGACGGCTCCGCGTCATTGTCTCCCTTGCACGACGCGCGCGGGATTCAACCCTAATTCTACGGCGGGGTCATCGGGGGCTTACCAGGGCTCCAGCTAGGTACGGCGGTGTGGGCAGAATGAACTGGACATCGACGGCGGTTCGAACGGTGGTCGCGGCGGCTCCTGGGGTGGCTCCAAGTGCTGGCTCCGTTCGGCCACTGCTATGGCGAACTCCAGTGCAATTCCTGCGCTGCCTGCTTTGCCTTGCTCCAGGGATGAGTCAGAGAGGTCGCTGGGTGAGAGAGGAGTCGAGTGGGTGCGTTTTAAGGCAAGGGGAGGGGTCTATTTATACCCAGCGAGGGGAGCATTGGGGCATGGCTCGGGCTCGTCGGCGACGTTGTTATAGTGAGCTATGGGCATGGCGGAGGGGGTAGGCAGACGCGGTGCTTCTTGGCGATTGTCATGAGCACAGTGGCGCGGCAAGGCGCGCTATCAATCGTTCGGGGACGTCCATGACATCCTCGGTTACCGCGGGTGTTCGTCACAGAATACGGCGTCTACAAGTCGCGCGAGGACAAACGGGCATGTCTAGGAGGTTGTTGGCGTCGTGGCGAGTGCATTGATGCGAGGGGAGGGCGAGGCGTGCCGTGGTCACACGGGACTGCTCGGCATACTGGCATGTGTCTCGGCATGGCGAACAGAGAAATGGGTGTGGTTGCGCCGGTGTTTCTACGGCCTGGCGTTGGTCGAGGCATACACGAGCGGGTGCGGTGAGGTCACGGCTAGCTCCTAGCGGTCTTGGGCGAGTGTGGTGAGGCGTGTAGTGTCGAGTCCATGTGGGGGTGGCATAGTGAGCTCGGGTACGGGTGGCACAAGTCCAATGGTCGAGTGAGCGAGGCTTAGCAGCACGGGCTGGTACTGGGGCGAGTGTGGGAAAGTTGTGGAGGCTGAGTGAGGTACAAAGATGATCTCAACATTGCTCTAAACAGTGTGGAGTAGGTAGCTCTGTACTACGCTCGGAAGGTGTTTGATCAAATGGCCGTAAGAGAAAAAGATTTGAATTTTCAAATTCTATTTAGTGGGTTTGTTGATCATAAGCTTGAGAGTCTCTGGTTGCAAGGGTTGGCCAAGTGGAGAAGGTTTCGATGGTTTTTTAAAAGTTGCTATCTTGATGCATACGATAGATTCAATTTTGAAAAGTCCTCCAAATGAGTTTGAATTTGTTCTAGTAAGTTTGAAAGCTCACTTGTGTTCATTGTCACTTGGTCTAGCATGGTGAGAAAAGAAATGGAATTGTTTCTACTTGAAATTATTTAATGGAGATGCTCCAAGTGAGCTAAGTGTTAACATTTGCAAAAATGACCATTAGCATATATGCTTTGTATATGGATTTTATTTTGCTTTGGTTTGGTTTGGATTTGACCTAGGGGATATTTTTTTAATCTTTAAACCAATTCTCATCATTTATAAAAAACAAAACATGGCATATTATGCATTCACTCATCATTAACAAACACACACACTTGCATTCATAGTTTTTAAAATTAAAAGTTTTTTAACCCTAATTTTGGTTGCTTGGAAATTGATATCCTCATTTTAATATTTTTGAGATGTTACAAACCTTCCCCCCTTAAACAGAATCTCGTCCCGAGATTCAAGTAAAACTAGGAACTAAAGAGATTTGGAAACTCAGTCCTAATATAATCTTCTCGCTCCCAGGTGGCTTCTTCTTCAGTATGGTTCCTCCACTGAATTTTTAGAAACTTGATAATTCTGGTCCGGGTGGTTCTGAAAGCTTCTTCGAAAATACGAATGGGTACTTCATGATAGGTTAAATCCTTGTTGATATCCACGGCTCTATGATCGATGTTCTTGAAAACTTTGGTCTTCTCCGGAACTTCTAAGCATTTCCGAAGTAACGAGATATGAAACACATCATGCACAGCTGACATCTCCTTAGGAAGTTCTAGGCGGTTGGATACTTCTCATTGGCGACTTAAAACCTTGAAGGGCCCGACATATCTGGGTGCAAGCTTCCCCTTGAGTTTAAAACGCTGCATTCCTTTCAAGGGTGACACTTTGAGATACACAAAGTCTCTGATATCGAAGGTCAGTTCTCGGTGTCTTTTGTCGGCGTAACTCTTTTGTCTGGATTGAGTGGTCTTGAGGTGTTCATGGATCTTGTGAAACTTCTCTTCGGCTTCTCGTAGGATGTCTGGTCCGAATATTTGACTCTCCCCTACTTGCGACCAATTCAGGGGGTACGACACTTCCTTCCATACAAAACCTCAAATGGAGCCATTTGCAAACTGGCATGATAACTGTTGTTGTATGAGAATTCTGCGAAAGGCAGATAGTCTTCCCATTTAGATCCATATTCTAGTACACAGGCTCTTAGCATATCT
This sequence comes from Avena eriantha, assembly GCA_910589775.1. Classification (NCBI taxonomy): domain Eukaryota; kingdom Viridiplantae; phylum Streptophyta; class Magnoliopsida; order Poales; family Poaceae; genus Avena; species Avena eriantha. The sequence goes on from OU342745.1 coordinate 240,043,158, forward strand.
TCTAGTATCTGGTTTACTCTTTCCGTCTGTTCATCGGTCTACGGGTGATAAGTTGTGCTGAAGTTCAGTTTGGTTCCTAATCCTTCTTGGACTTCCTTCCAAAACCTTGAGGTAAACTGGGTTGCTCGATCTGACACAATTGTCTTGGGGGTTCCGTGCGGACTAACTATTCTAGCAATATACAACTCTGCCAGCTTCGGGCCTTGGTAAGTGGTCTTGACGGGTATGAAATATATTTTTAATATTAATTCTATTAATTGATACTAAATACATATTATTTAATTATCTTCGCTCCGAAACACCTTTTGGATCAGTCTGAACAACCTTCGGATTCACATAGAACATTTTCGACTCTATCTTCTCTTTTCTACAATGATCTCGAATCAAGCCCTAAGCATCATCTACCCTTAAGCATGTCACCCTACAGTTCGGGAATGTGCAGACATGATCGAGACACACTACAACAAATGTTTCCATCTGCAACAATTTGTCCTATCGGTCGTCGTAGAAACTGTGTCTTCCGCGATGATTTTTCCATTTTCACAGCCCTCTACTACGACGAAACCACTAAAACATGGAAAAAGCTTGGCCGGCGCATGGCTAAAATAAGATTTTTGGTTTCTTGCGTGATGTTGACTCGCCGAAGTCTTTTGAGGCGTGTGGGTCCCGAATGTCAGTGTCTATAGCAGACCATACTTTTTGGTTGCGCCTCCCTGATTTGAACTCGATAAAGTTGCTTGATGCATCCAGAGTTTATTCAGGTTGTTGGGTCCTTATGTTAGTCTCTCATTAAAAGAATCGTGTGTATGATGGAATTTTTTTCTTCACTCGTGCTAGCCTATTCCAAACTTGATAGCGTTGCATGATGCATCTGCCATTTATTCAGGCTGATGGGTCCCACATGCCAGTATCTTGTTATAAGAAACATGTGTATGATGGAAAACATTTCTTCAGTTGCACCTCCCGGATTTGAACTCGATATTGTTGCCTGATGCATTAGCTGTTTACTCAGGCTGATGGGTCTCATTAGAAGAAACATGTGCATGATGGAATTTGTTCGTCTGTCGCACTTCCCTGATTCAAACTTGATAACGTTGCTCGACGCATCTGCCATTTGGTCATGATGTGGGTCCCACATGTCAGTCTCTATTTAAATGAAGCGTGTGTATGAGGGTCTTCTTTTTTTGTTCGTGTCCACTATTTTGACTCCTTGGCAACGCTTCTCGATGAAATAGTCATTTAAGGTCTACATGCTGGGTCCCAAATGTTGCTCGATGCAGCCGTGTATGGTCTGGCTGTTGGGTCCCCGATGTCAGCCTCCATGTACAAGTATGTTGGACAATTTGTTATGCCTAATTGCTGGTTATTAATTGTTTTTGTTCAAACACGCTCGTTAAAATTGAGGGGCACTGCAGGCGGGTGGGTCCATCATATCAGCCTCTCCCTAAGCAATTTTGCTAAAAGCAAAAAGTGAAAAACTAAAATAAGATATTTACGCAGAGAGGATTCAAACTATAAACTTAAATACAATCCAAATGAGCGCGTTGTCACTGTGACATAGAATTTATGTAAAAATAACATTAACCAGCTATAGTAACTATAACTTATGTATTAGTCTTCTTAAAAATATTTTATGCATCCATGTAAATATATCTCAAAAATAATAAGGCAGCACTCCTTGCCCGTGGGCTATGCACCATGGGCTCTTCTATATGGGCTACTTTTTCAAATTTTACTGGGAGCAGGAAAAGGCCCAAAATGGCTAAATTTAAAAAGATTTTGGGCTATTCTACATGGGTTATACTCCATTGTCTATGCTCCGTGGGCTCTTGACTATGGGCTATGCACCATGGGCTCTTCTCCATGGGCTATGATCCATGAGCTCCTTTCTCAAATTTAATTAGAAGGTTTTCGGCTAAAGAGGGGCTAAATGTGCTAGCTTTCATATGCTCGTTAGTTATCATCGAATTGATGATAAGTACGCCATGAGAGGGTCCTCGAGGCATGCGGAAGAGAGGGGTGTGAGACGTGCGGTATTCCGGGACGGTGATCACACAAGTTTACCTAGGTTCGAATCCGCCGACTTTGGACGGATCCTACTCTTGCTAGCATTGCAGTAATACGGTAGAGCCAAAAAATGGGTTACAAGGGTTTCGCCTGTGCGAGTTCAGATTGCAGACTATTGTGAGCGTGCCCTAAAGGCTTACCCTAAGACGGCTTATATATATATATCCAGCCTAGGTTTTACAGGAGAGACCTATCCGGCTATGACTAAGAGTCAGTTATAGAGTATATCTTGAACTACAAGTAACATAGCAGGCCTATGTCAGTAAGTCTTCTAGGCCTTCCCATAGCCGGACTGGACTCCATCTCTTCTCCCTTACTGGGTCGCCCAGTGGGCCACCCCGGTCAGTGAGGCATAGTGAGGATACCCGGGAAGTATATCCCCAACAGCAGCCCCCGGAAGCCTCCAAGATCCAGAGTTGGATTTCATCATCGTCTAGCTTGATCTTCGGCTTTGCAGAATCTTGAAGGGTTCCTAAAACTTCAAAAGAAAGGATAGAATACGGGTCTCAAAACGAGTCGGACCTATGAATACATTATTCGGTTTTCCATCTTGAAATTCAAACTAAGCCAGAACTTGGTCTCTGATGTAACTTGACACCAGTCATGGTCAAGTCACGTCACTAACATACATTCCTATCAGCACGACCGTTGGTGGGTCTGCCTTTTGCGGAACCAAGGCGTCATTTTAATGCGTGCACGGAGATCGAGGCGACGTAATCATCGCGTGGGGGTTACCCAGCTCCTTCCGTGACACGTGGCACGGTTACTGTACACATTGCACAAATCTTGGCGTGGACAAAGGATATAGGGGGTTGAGATTCTCTCCCTCTTCTCTTTACCAGCATTTGCGCCGCTTCCTTCCTCCCAATGCTTCCCACAAAAACAGAGCTCCTCCGCCTCCCCAAAATCTTCTAGCGCTGCCCATCCCTGGTCACTAGCCTACGGAACAATGGTTGAGTCCTCATCTTCCGGCGCGGTGGCGACGACAGCGATGGCTACAACAGCGGAGAAGAAGAGCTTCCGCGGGGTTTGGATCCCTTGCGTCTTGGATGACACCAAGCTCCACATCATGGAGAACGAAGGACTCCTCCGTGCCGGGGACTGGCGGAGCGGTTACGGCCAAACCGTCCCTACTCCTCGCGCCGATGTGCGGGTGCGCTTCGGCACCCACCTCGACAGAGGTTTGAGTTTCCCACCCTCAGATTTCTTTTCTGAGGTTATAGATCACTATGGAGTTCAACTACATCATCTCCCCCGAACTCACTCTTAGAGATGAGCGCTTATGCTTCTTTGTGCGAGGGGTACCTCGGCATTAGGCCGAGTCTCACTCTTTTCCGGTTTTATTTTCGTACCCGGAGAAACTCTATCACTGCCGGTAATCCATACATTACTGGAACCATTAGTTTTTTCTGTTAGGAGAGAGCAAGTCTATCAGCGGATTAAGGCCAGTGAGTCGGTAAAACAGTGGTCGTCCACCTTCTTTTATCACAAGGATATTCCTGCTCCCGGCAAAGCTACTACTTTGCCGGCTTTTGTCGATGGTGCCACCATGCCCCAAGAGTCCTGGGACACAGATGCCCCGGCTCTCAGTGATGATCTGCTTCTTGCCAAGAGGCGGATTGAATATTTGATGAAGCACAAGGGCCTTAAGGGGTCTGACTTGGTTCACTGCTGGGTGGCACGCCAGATCCAGCCCCTCCAACACCATGGTGACCGGCTTATGCATTCCATCACCGCGTCCAAAAAGGATACTCTCCGGATCTGCTCCCGCCCTTACATGGATAAGGAATACGAGTCCCAAATCAAGTGGTTGATAAGGGAGCGGATCGAGAAGAAAATCCTGGAGCTGTCTTTTGGTATGCATATGGCTAGAGATCTTGTGGTACCGGTAAGTTTCCAGTAGTAACTCGAATTATGTGTTCATCTTTACATTATTGTCTCTTTTTTCAATACTGAGATATTTCTTATTTTCAGCTTGTTGACCTCCCCGAGTCAGAGCTTGGTCCTCTCGAGGGATATCCTCCTGAGATCTCTCAGGATGATGGGGAACTGATTCCACTGCTGGAGACCTTTACTCGAAAGCGTAAGGCTCTGACTCTGGCTATTGGGACGAAGGAGGTGCCCATTGTGAAGAGGTAACTTTCCACATAAGGTTTTTCCATTTTGTTCGTAATTCTTTCCGAGATGTAATGTTCTTTGTTCTGTTATCTCCTCAGAGCTAAGCAGCTAACCAAGGGTAAGAGGAAAGGAGGTTCGTCGAAGCCCCTGTGCTAGTCAAAGCTGAATTTGACTTCTCCTACAACAGCACCTCCGACTCCTGCCCCTCAGCCTTCTGCGGTGCCAGAGATTACGCCATCTCCGACCGTCGTAGAAGATCCGGCTCAACAAGCAGAGCCAGCGATCCTCGGATCGCAAACTAACGTCACCATGGGTGACTCAGGTTTTGATAAGGGTGAACCCTCTTCGGGTAATGATCCCTCGGCAGAGGTCTTCGCTGAAAACCTCCTCAACAATCCGGGTCTTGCCAAACTTGGCATTACTCGAAAATCTGAGGAAATCCAATGGCTTGCCCAGCAATGCTTCGAAAGCCAGAATATTACTGCCAAGGAGGAGGCACAAGAAGCATATGACGTCAAGTACTCCAAACTCCTCAAGTAGATCCATCTTCGTGACAAGGGGCTAAGAACCGGTGTGCTGCCGCCACCACCAGTAATCCTGCTGACCCTCACCGAGAAGGTTAGCACCGAGGTGTCTATGAGCTTAAGCAAGCTCACCCATGAACATCATGTAAGTCAAATTCCAACTCACCTTTTTATGTTATTTCATATCATATACTCTAGCCCCCAAGCATGAAGTTGGATAGACAATCCGGATTTATGCTTCCCTAGGATGCCAAAGAATGAACTAGTGTAGCCCCCAAGGCTCATGCTGATATCAGTTAAAATATTAGCCCAAGTCTTTAGTAGACTTTTGACTCTGGGTATTTTTACTTACAAAAAGTTACTTCCTATAACCAGTAATTGTTGAAGAATATCTGCAACAAGTGGACAGAGATCAGAGCTCTCTGGCTTGAAAATGCTCAGTTAAAAGTGTCAAGGGATGAGGCTGAAGGTAAACATTCCGGTCCTCAAACCTTTGCCCTTTATTTCATAGTCGAATTATTTATTCAACTGTTGTTCTTTTGCGTGCAGCACTGGTAAAGCAATCATGTGCTATGATTGAAGAAGCCGAGAATCTGAAGACCCTGGAGGTGGAAAACACAGACTTACATTGGGAGCTGGACAAGTTGAAGGCGGATCACGAACGGAGCATTACTAAAATTCTTGAATCCTCTTCCATGGCCACCGACGAACGTGATCGAAGGATCGAGGCCCATGATCAAAAGATCTCGGATATCAATGATGCTTTGTTCAGAGAGAAGGACATCACCGAGGCACTCCGGGCTGAACTCCAGAGCCTACGGGAAGAGAAGACCAAAGTTGATGATGTCATCTTCGGTATGTTTCCTTCTTTCTGACTTTCTGCTTTTTTCCGACTCTTGGAGTCCGGATATATTTACTAACCTTTTGCACTACATGCGCAGGTCCTCTGAACTTACTGGATTCTTCCTCCACCGAGTCTCGCACTAGCCGGCTTACCCAAGTCGATGATTTGCTTCATGATTTCCGCCAATCCTAGGAGGATATTGGCAAAGTTCTCAAGCTTCCGTACATGCATAGAATGTCCGGCTTTGAAGTGCTAAAAAGGCCAGGGAGATGCCCCAGCTCATCCAGGACTGGAATATGTCCTACGCGCGAACCGCAGCGTAGAACGCTCTCACCATGGTTATGAGCCACCATGGAAGCATGGAAATCTGGCAAGTAACCAGAGGGTATTCGACTGTGGATGAAGACGGACATGAGCAGGACATCAAAGCCATCATGGACTCCTGTGCCGGATATGAGTGCCACATAGCTGACTTAACCAGCTAACATACTCCGTTCTTCACTCGCGTGGAGACACCTCCTCTGCCTGCCGAGGTAATAGCAGAAGTATGTGACGATGAACAAACCGTTTCGGATTCGAACGTCTCGGAAAGATATCAAGGCGAGGATGATGTATCTAGTGAGCCGGAAGCTCCTACCTCTCCCCTGCATCGCAGAGCATTAGAAAAAATAATGTGTTATTCTGAAAACAATTCAGGTTGTAAATAAGTAGTATAATGCTTTTTCTAGTGCTAAGATTTGTTATTTCTGTTTAGCACTTTTGGCTTTTAATTTTATGTGCCTGAAATGTTTACATAAGCACTTATGTTTTTCCTGTACTTATTGTTTATCTGGCTTTCCCCCTCGTCCCTTTCGTGAGTCGGCCAACCTTCAACATGGAAACTTTGCCGAGCAAAGGAGCTCAATTGCTAAACCAGTTTAAACTCGGAAACAAAGCCGGCTTCTAGTACCAACATTTCACTACTCGGAAAATGCCCGCATCCGGCAACCAGATAAATAACCAAAGTACAAACTATAAAATTTAGATTTATACCCGAAGGTATCAATTTTAGAATCGGAAATCTAAACCAGAACAAACATGAGAATCAAGTACTTTCAAGTATTCTGGGATTTTTGACTATGACATGATCATTCGGAAATAAGATGGTAATATAAAACTTCTCAAAAAAATGAGGCAACCAACACTTTATTTCTCATTGAACATGTACACATATATGATTACAAAGAAAGATAAATTAAGAATAAAAGGGACGTAGCTGAGCAATATTCCATGGTCTATCTAATTCTTCCGGGTTTGTACTGCCTCCATCTCTCTTTCTTTTCTTAGTAGCGGGTCTTTCTTTGACTGGCCGCATATCAGTTAGATAGTAAGAACCATTGTGCAATACTTGGCTAACTAAAAAGGGCCCTTGCCATACTGGGGAAAGTTTGTGCTTTCTTTTTTGCACAAGCCTAAGAACCAAATCGCCCTTATTGAAAGACCGGTTTCTGACTCTCTTGCTATGATACTTGCGTAACTTCTGTTGATAGGCTGTTGATCTCATCTCAGCAACGACGCGAACTTCTTCGACTAAGTCGAGATTATTTTGTCGAGAAGTTTCGGCATCCACTTAAATATACGCAGCAACTCTAGGAGAAGTATGAATCAAATCACTAGGAAGAACTGCTTTTTCACCATAGACCAAGAAGAAAGGTGTGTATCCGGTTGACCTGTTCGGAGTTGTTCCTAAACTCCATATCACAGAAGGCAATTCCTCTGTCCAAGCCCCCGCAGCACGTCGTAGTGGTGCTTCAAGTCTTGGTTTTAGGCCTTGTAGGATTAAACCATTTTCTCTTTCAACTTCCATTAGCCTGCGGATGCACGACTGACGCAATTTCAAGCCGGATATTTTCTTTGTTGCAGAATTCGGCAAGCTCTCCCATAGAGAAGTTACTCCCATTGTCCGTGATAATGCTATGCAGATAACTGTATCGGATTATGACATCCTCAACAAATCTTCTGGCTGTTGCTCCATCACAACTGGTGACGGGTTTAGCCTCAATACATTTTGTGAATTTATCCACCATCACTAAGAGATGAGTAAATCCACTTGGAGCCCGTTTAAATGGTCCTACCATGTCAAGCCCCCAGACCGCGAAAGGCCATGTTATAGGTATTGTTCGCAGCTGATCAGCCGAAACATGAGCTTGTTTGGCATACTTTTGGCAGCCTTTGCACGTCTTGACCAGCCGTTTGACATCTTCCTTGGCTATAAGGCAGAAAAAACCGTGTCGGAAAGCTTTTGCCACTAAAGATTTTGCTGCATCATGGTGACCACACTCGCCTTAATGGATTTCTCGTAAGATTTCCATTCCTTCTTTCGGAGATACACAGCACTGAAAGACCCCATACACGCTCCTCTTATAGAGCTCACCACTAATTATAGTATAGGCTTTTGCTCGTCGGATGATCTGCCGGCTCAGAACCTCGTCTTCGGGTAATTTGCCATCTACCAAGTAGTCAAGGTAGGGTTGAGTCCAGCTGGGAATTACATCCAGAACTGCTCCTAAAGGTGAGTCAGATTTGGTCAGATATTCCTCGTTTACTCCTTTTATAGAGGGAACTTTGAGGTGCTCCAAAAAGCGCCATCCGGGACCATTTTCCGTGCAGAGCCTATTCGAGATAGTGCATATGCTTCCTCATTTTCTGTTCTCGGGATGTGTTGAACCTCAAACCCTTCGAACGATTTAGATAATTCACCCACGATAGCTTTATACACTGCCATATGTTTATTCGCATTACAGATATCCAATACTTGTTGGGCAACAAGATCTGAGTCTCCATAACACATCAAACGTCGGATGCCGATATCCTTAACAATCCGGATTCCATGCAGCAGTGCTTCATATTCGGCAATGTTATTCGTCACCGTGAAGTGTATCTACAACACATAGAAAAGTTTATCTCCTTGGGGTGATTTGAGCACCACGCCAGCCCCTGAGCCCCCGAGCGCCTTAGACTCGTCAAAGTGTAAGGTCTAGTATTCCGAATCTAGGAGGGTCATATTCTCTATTGTCTCTGTCTAATCAGCAAAAAAGTCAGCGAGGATTTGGGATTTGATTATTGTACAGTTTATACTCAATGTCCAAAGCTGAAAGCTCTATGCCACATTTTGCGACACGTCCTATAGCATCACTGTTGTTGATTATATCTCTCATGGGAGCTATGCTCACCACGGTAATGGGATGTTCCTGAAAATAATTCCATAACTTACGGGATGTGAAAAACACGTCGTAAGCCAGCTTTTGGTAATGCGGATATCGCTGCTTTGATTCAGTTAGGACTTCGCTGAGATAGTAAGTCGGGCGCTGCACCAAGTGTTCATGTTTTTCCTCTGGTCTCTCCACCACCATGACGACACTGACGACTCTATTTGTCGCAGCAAGATAGAGCAACATCGGTTCTCGTGGTTCCGGTGCTGCAAGGATATGAGCAGATGAGAGTAATGCTTTCAGGTCTTGTAGTGCAGCTTCAGCTTTGTCAGTCCAAACAAACTTTTTGGTCTTTTTCAGGAGCTTGTAAAGTGATGTGGCTCTTTCGCCGAGCCGGCTTATAAACCGACTAACCACATCAATACATCCAGTTAGTCTTTGAATGTCCTTCAGGTGAGTTGTCCTGGAAATATTGAGTATAGCCTTAATCTTGTCACGGTTCACCTCTATGCCTCTCTGCGACACGATGAAACCTAACAATTTTCCAGCTGGTATTCCAAAGAAACACTTCTTCGGGTTAAGCATTATGTTGTATTTTTATAGATTGGCGAACGTTTCCTCCAAGTCGGAAATTAAGGTTTCCTTCTTCTTGGACATCACCGCAATGTTGTCCACATATGCATGTACATTGCATCCGATTTGATCGTGGAGGAAATGTTGCATAGTGCGCTGGTACGTAGCTCCTACATTCTTGAGCCCAAAGGGCATCGTAACAAAACAGAAGGTTCTGAAAGGGGTTATGAATGAAGTTTTGAATTTGTATGATTCCTTCATTCGGATTTGGTGATAACCGGAATTTGCGTCGAGAAAACATAGGAGTTCTGAGCCTGCCGTAGAATCGATAACTTGATCAATTCTAGGCAGAGCGAACAGATCTTTAGGACAAGCCTTTTTCAAGGTAGTATAATCAACACACATCCTTAAATCAGTGGTGTCCTTTTTAGGGACCATTACAGGATTGGCCGACCAGTCAGTATGGATGACCTCTTCTATGAATCCAGCAAACTCGAGCTGGGCTAGTTCCTTAGCTATTGGCTTGCGCTTTTCATCGCCGAAACGTCGTAGGGGTTGTTTGACGGGTTTAGCATTCGGTTGTACATTTAGAGAGTGCTCGGCAAGTTCCCTAGGTACTTCGGTCATGTCAGATGGCTGCCATGCGAAGATATCTTGATTTGCTTGGAGGAACTTGACGAGCGCACTTTCCTCTGCGCTATCTAGGCCTACACCTATGTAGGTCACCTTGGAGGGGTCATCATCCTTCAATGGCGTTTTCTTCGTCTCTTCTGATGCCTATAACTCTAGATTCAGCTTTGTCACCTCCTTCTTTGTTGCGGGCATATCGGACGAATCAATGGTCTCCTTGATCTCCTGGTACTCCTGGGCGTGCAGCACGGCTTCAGCAAAGGCGGCATTTCCATCCTTGCACTCTCACGCCTTCTTCGTGTCTCCCCTGATGGTGATCATGCCGTTGGGACCTGGAATTTTCATCATATTGTAAATGTAACACAGACGAGCCATAAAAGCCAAGTAAGCCGGACATCCGAATATAGCGTGATACATGCTCTTCAACGGGACCACTTCGAAGGAAAGTGCCTCCTTCCGACAATTCTTTGGAGTTCCAAAGGTAACATCCAAAGTGATCTCTCCCAGGGAATTTGCTTGTCTTCCTGGGACAACTCTGTGAAAAATCACAGAACTATGATTCAGCTGCGTCTCCGAGATCCGCATCCGGCATAGCATTTCGACATACAGAATATTGATGATGTTGTCGCCGTCCATGAGAATCTTGGAGAAACCATAGCCGTCCATGAGTGGATTGACGATTAAGGCATATTTTCCTTGCATGTGCAACTTAGGCGGATGATCAGCACAGTCAAAGGTGATTGCCACTTCTGACCAATCCAAAAATTGTGGGACAGCCGGAACAGTTGCGTTGAGCTCATGCAGAACTACTTTCTTGACCTTAGCTGGTTGAGGTCCAAAGAAGGTGACGTAAGTGTCTTTCTTCATTGGGAAGTTTTTCTTTCCATCCAGCTTGGGATTTGAAGGGTTAGCTTCCTCCATGTCAGAATCTTCCTTGGTCTCCTTATCTTTTTAGGGATTCTTCTTTCCCTTCTTCCACTTAGCCCTGTAGCCAGCGGTATCGTCTTTCTTGATGTCGTCACTAAAATGACACTCGGATTTTGTGTGAGACGAGCCCCCACTGGCATCAAGTGAAGCACACATGAGTTGGTGGCAATGTCGGACCAGGAGTAGGTGTTGCCGGTCTCCTCTACCCTAGACTCTTGATGTCCAAAGTCCGCGTCTGTGGCCACCGCCGCACCCTCCTCATCCTCCAGACCCGAAAGTAGCAGTAACCACTGCCGTTTCCACGTTGGGCTTTTATTTCGAGGTGTTCTTGCGCTTCTGAGCTTGTTGCTTTGGTTGTTTTACCGACTGTGGCACAGCTAGGGCGTTCAGTAATCCCTCTGCGTCATCGTCAGCATCTGCATACTTGCTCGTTGCTTCAATCGCAGTTTGGTCATTTACTCCTTCACAGGAGTTCTTGGTGTCGATCCATCGTCCGAGGTAATCTCGGCAAGTTTCTCCAGCTTTTTGGGTGCAACGTTGTAGGTATCCTACCGTACAGGGCCTCCGGTATGTGCCTTCAAAATTCCGAAAGCACGCACTTTGCATGTCATACCAGTTGTGAATAGTGTTCTCCGGAAGTTCATTCAGCCATGATCATGCCGTCTTCCGTAGCATAAGTGGGAGATATCGGGTTGCAACCAAGCTGTTTCCGCCTTTGGTGATGCAGCAAGCCTGGAAAAAAATCCTGGAGCCAAGTATCTGGACGGGCCACACCTCACACCGTCATAGGGTTGGATGTGTCTTGAGATAGAAAATCCTACCAAGAAGTTTGTTAGCCAAATATGTGGTCCGAAGCACTTTGGACCTACGTAGATATTATCCGACTCGTAGTGCCGCGCCTCTATCTTGGAGTTAATCTGATGTCTCACGTTCCTTGGTGGCAGAGAACGTCGTCTTGGTTGTTCACTATAGCTGCGGTGCCTTGGAGCCGGACTTCGGCTTCTACCACCACCTCCTCCACCACGACGCCCTCCTTGGCCTCCTTGAGAGCCGTTGTGATGGCTGCTTGGTGGAGAGGGTGGAGCAGGTGGATTGTTTCTGGTTGATTGTTGGCCTCCATCCGGAGCGTCATTATTCTGGTTCCAGGGAGGGTCTTCATTGCGACGAGCCCCCTGCCAGCTTGACTCGACACGGTGTCTGTCGTTCCTTCGTCCGTCACTCCCACCGCGATGGGGTTCAGACGGACGGCTCGTGTGTCTAGGAGGTGGCATTCTATGATGATACTCCTCCTGACGTTTCTCTTTGTCTTCTTCCCTGCGATCGTTTGACCCTTGTTGGGGAGGATTTCTCGGATATAGTGCAGCAATTGCCTCCTGCTCTGCAGCTAGAGCGACGTTGCACCAGTCGCATGCGGTTCTGTGGTGCTGCCCTGGAGATCCGGTTCTTGAGTAGTTGGCTTCCCAATGGTCAGAACGGTGATGTTGCTCTGAAACCTGTTGGGGCTTTACGTCATTCCAGGTCGGGTCCGTGCGACATTTGTCAGATTGAGAGACCAATTTTCCGCTCCCGAATTTCACGACCTTCTGCTGCTCCAGACCCTTGGTGAGTAGCTTAATGCCCAAGCGGACCTGTTCTGGGCCTGGATTATTTTCTAGGATGTCTCGAGCCACGACAGTGTTTTGTACTGGTGTTGGGTACACCAGATCTCCCTTGTTGTCGAGTCGAGTGTAGCATCCCAATTGTCTAACAATTGTAATGCTACTTGGTCTAGTAAGATAATGGCTACTTCCTATATATAATTGTTGCATCATAATTATATCATGCTCATGCCATCATGCCACCTTGCATTTGAGCATCATATAAAACCCTTCTTCTTTTGGTTCTTCTCTCATATGCATTATTAATTGTATTTGTCTCTTGATATTGTATTTGGTTATTGATATTGTTTAAATGCCCAAGTTGAGTTGGGGGCATATCTTTTATTCAACTCCATCACTTTTCTTTTCACCACCTTATAATTCCACCATCCCATTAAACCATGAGCTTGTATTCCTTTTCTTTTGAATTTATTCTTAGCTCATGTGAATGGGGTGGATCTAATTCTAACATTTCTTTTGCTTGGCCTTTACTCCACTTCTTGTGAATGCATAAGAATAATGCCATATCATTATTATTTTTTTCACAAAATTAAACATGGCATTTATTATTTTTGCATGGGCCATGCAACCATCATCACCATCTTTCAACCACTTGTTTTTCCTTTGTTTTAGTGGTTCTTCTTTGTGGGATCATCTACATCATCTATCCATCATTCCCCTTATTCTCATCCACATCTTTTTCTTTTATTTATCTCCATGCATGATTTCAAAAGAGGGCTTCTTCCCATACATCTTTTCTTTTTCTTTTTCTTGGTTAATCTTCCACCTCATCTCATGTTAGTTCAAAGCATTCTCTATCTCCTCTTGGGTGGATCCTTTTAACAAGAATAAAAAACCTAAACAACTAATTAAATCCCTAGCCCTAGTTCTTCCTCTATTTCTCTCTAAACCTGGCCTAATCTAAACCCTCACCTTACCCCTCTCTTTCTTTCACCCCTTCTCTTTACCATGCGGGCCCTACCTGGCAGCCTCCACCAGCTCTAACCCTACCCCAGGCCGAAGCCTACCCCAGCCCTAAAGCCCTAACTCGAGCCACCCCCATTTCCCCAACCCTAGCTCCTAACCGAGCTCTAACCTTCTCTCTCTCCCTCTCTTCTCTCTTCCCGCCATGGGGCCCCCTCCAGCCCGAGCCTCTCCTGCCTGTCCTCCCCCTCGGCAGACCCCACCGGTAGTCCCTCACCACCCTGCGAGCACGTGAGGGAGGTGGCCAAAAAGGTGGCCGAGGCCACCTTTACACCACCGTCGCCCCACGGCACCCCACCAGCCTCTCCCCTCTCTCCCTCGCGTTGTCCTCATACCCCACGCATCCTGGCATCGCCCAGATCCGCCCAGTGCCCCGCCTCCCCTCTCCTTCCTCTCCAACGACGACGCCGCCCTCTCGCCAGAACCGCCAGCGCCGACGTCTACCTCTTGCTCCTGCCGACGTGCGTGACGTGGAGGTGGTCAGGGAGATCGAGGACGTGCCTCTACATCGCCCTGCTCACGCCGACGCGGAGGAGGAGCCCCAGGACCACCTGTACCAGCGCCGCCCGACGCAAACCGTAGTTCTTGGTTCGCCAGCTCCGCCGACGCCCTGCTACGCCTCGTCCCGATCCGCCGCGGTCAGCCACCCCGCGGAAAGCACCCCTATCGCCTGGACCACCTCCGCCTCGCTGTGGTCGCCTAGCGCCGCCGTTCTTTTCGCTGAGCGCCTTCGGTGCACGGTAGCCGCTGCCGTCTGCTCCGCGCCGCGCCTCGCAGAGGCATATCTAGCCGCCGCCCGCTCCTCCGTCATCCTCCCGTAAGCAGCCACACTGGCTATCACCCGCAGTGCGCGCGCCCACCACGTGAGTTCGAACCCCGCGCGCCGCGCCCCGCGCCGGACGATCTCAGACCTGTCCGCGGTTCAGAGAAAACAGAAGAACGGTACCGCGGCCCCCTTTTTGCAGAAAACCCCCCTTTTTGATTTTCGCTCAACCCGCAGTCCGCCGAGCCCACCAGCCAGCCTCTGTGGGAATTTTACAAAGAGCACCCCGTAGATTCTTAGCCTTAACCCGCGGTCCGGTACACCCCCTCCTGTCAGCCACGGCAGAATCACCCACTGTCACGTGGGCCCGTGGACATCGGACCCACCTGTCAACATCAGTGGCTAGGTAGAGCCGCGGTAGAAAAGAGTTTCCGCGCGCGTGTGCCCCGCCAGCCGCTGGCCCACCTATCAGTGACTGGGGCTGGGTCTGTCTGAGTACGAAATGGTTTTCTGCTTTGCTGTTTAATTTAAACCTTTTTCAAATTGATTTAAATTCAAATTCAAGTCAGATTTAAATAATTTTTAAAATACAAATCCAAATAATATAAATGGTATATGTTTTGGAATCAGAAAAATGTGAGGAATTCAAATATGCCATTCAAAATAATGTTTGAACACTTTAAATTTTCGAGATGATTAAAATTACAATAAAATGCCCTTTTCCTTAATTAATTAATAACTTTAATTCTACAACTCCAAATTTGACAAATAATATGTCTAAATCGATTAGCACGACGAGCCCGTTCTATCTATGCAGTCCTTGATCTGAATTGAAGCATGCATCATTTCATTAGCAAAAATCTGGACTGTTTATGGCAATAAAATTTGACTAAATAAATAATAAAATGCTTTATTCTTGTACCTCACACCTCACCATGCCATGCTACTTTAATTCCATGTAATTGGTGCATCATTCATCATGGCATGCTTGGTTGCTTGTCGCATTTTAATTCATATGCTTGTGCACTTTATTTATGTTGGCCCTTGTTTGTTTGATTCTTCTTCGAATAGACGCCCAGCAGGAGAATTACCAGGAATCACAGGAGTACTACCCAGATCCATCTCTCGCTTCAACTGAGCGGCCAGGCAAGCACTACCACATGCTTGCATACATACAGTACCTATTGCCTCTATCTTATTCTTGCATCATTGAATCGCGATTGCATTAAATTGAATCCCAAGTACTGCATAGCCTTTACTTTTAAACCCCACCGAAGCTTGTCCCTCCATCCCATGAGCCATTACTACAGGAGTTGTTTGAGCCATGCGGGTCGTAGAAAAGCATGTGTAGGGTATGTGAGAGTTTGATGAATAACGAGGTACCTAAGCAACATAACCTGAGTAGTAATGGGATAACTAATGAAAGAGGCACCGGTGAGCAATATCTGCTATTTGGTTTTCATGCTCACTTGTGTCCCATAGGACCCCGAGTACTTGATTCCTGTTCCTTGACTATTCGCACTATCCACATCCGGGAGGCCTTATGGACCCCCCTGAGCCAGAGCTTGATTCAT
Organism: Avena eriantha; assembly: GCA_910589775.1. NCBI lineage: Eukaryota > Viridiplantae > Streptophyta > Magnoliopsida > Poales > Poaceae > Avena > Avena eriantha. Next base: position 240,058,990 of record OU342745.1, read on the forward strand.
TCTTATTTCTTGGGGCCACAATTAGTTTGGGGCTTTATTACTATCTTGTACTTATGCCATGTTACTGCTTTATTTAAGATTGTGCGAGGAGCACCTGTACTGTTTTGGATCGTGACACGTTTTCGCTGTATCGACAAGCCTAGTCACATTTTCGGGTTCCCAGTCGTTTACCGCCGTCCACACAAACCTTGGGTCCATCTTGGAGCCGGCCAACTTCGTTGCGGGTAGCGTAATGGGGTGGCCCCCTGAAATATTTCTGAATCCTGTGATCGCTTTGTCGTGAATGCCTCGTTGGGTTTTGATTTGGTTTTTCCGAGGTTGATCGAGTGTGTGTTGCTATTCGTGCACCCCTGCAGGGAAAATCTTTCTGAAAGCCATGTCCGCGGTTATGGACGACTTGGAGCACAGTTTCTCGATCATAGACAAGTATAACTAAAGTACCGCTTTTAAATTGACTAAGTACTTGACTAGTAAATAGTGCAATACTTATGGAATGGTTAATAAAACTGCCAACGGATGATGGGGGTTGTTCGTCCGCTTCCTCGTTGGTAAGCGAGGAGGAGGATGGATCTGTTAATTATACTGTTATAACTGTTGTTCTTAATTCACGGACATCCGTCTATCATTGGTTAGGCGGATGGTTAGCGAGTATCTGTAGAATTGTTAGGTATTATCTTTTGCTGCAATTGCGTCACCCCAGGTTGTGTCCCCTTTAGCGGCATAAAGACTTGCTGAGTACCCCTAGGGTCTGACACGATAAATTGTTTGATTCAGATGAACAGGTGTACCTGCAAGATGGATACTGGGTGGAGGAGACAGATGATGTTGGCGACGATCATTCGGTGTAGAGATTTCGGGAATAGGGATCCGTGAGATCTGTGGGCGGGATGTGTTTATTATGGGGCATCTTATGCCGATTTGCTTCTTATCCGTACTCGGATCTTGTTTTCCGCTTCCGCCTAATACTCTGATGTTTGTTGTATGAGGAGCTATCCTAAATTATTATCTCTATCTAGGATATTTGAATCTTGCCCTATGGCGTTGCAATATTTCTATTTCTTTTAGATGGAATGGCTCTGAGGACTGTTGTATGTGGCTTGCATACATACTCATTTGTGTACGTAGTTGATCCCTTCGCCTGCCGATTACGCTGCTCGTTCTTGTCCCGATGTTCTGAAAGTGGTTAGGACGGCCGAAAGGTCTACCGTGAGTGGCCCTGGGCCCCACCGTACTATTTTAACCACTTTCGTTCATCCAGGCATGTAACTAAGAGCGTAATTCACCGAGGTAGTTACAATTGGTATCAGAGCCATCCCGCCCTTCAGGGTCTCAGCCAAAATGGTCGTTGTCAGTCTAGCAAATATTTTGGTAGTTATGTATACTAGGGAAAAACAAAACGTGAGAGTAGGACTGCTTCCATTTTTCTTCTTACCCACCCACCCACCCTATTCTGGTAAGGAAGTGTAACATTTTCAATCCTCTTCTAAAATTCAAACTAGGATTCACGTGTTCTGGGTTCCGTAGTACCATAGGTTGTGTGTGTGTGTGTGAATTCCTTGTCTATCTGTTGCATCCAAATGTTATCACTATCTGCCTTTTGGTTATCAACTGTTGGTACATTCCATACCGACAGGCCTTTGTAAACCGACGCGATCTATTCTGATTCGTTGTATACCGATGCGATCCATCTTACTCTTTGTTATCCGACGTTATCTTGTTGGGGTGTTCTTTTTCGTAGTTACCAATCTTTAGGTTCATCTTAAGAAGAAGGTGTTGGGATATGTGTTTGACTGATTCATGTGCGGAGTAATGATTTGAGTGCGGGATGGAGTCGCGACCATACCACTACTTTTATCATTTGCTTTTGTATATTGAACTAGTAGAGTTACTAATCTTGATTCCTTAAGTGGTTTTGCGCATGTAGTGGTATTCTAATGCCGAAATTTTGCGGAAAATTGTTCTTTGTTAGTTTGTATACCACACTCCTTGTTCAGTCGTGTGCGTTATGCTTAATATCTTCTAGTTGCCTTGAACTCAGTTGATATTTTAATATCATCTCAGTGAATTGCATCCTTTAATCTTGATTAATTCCATTTTGGTACTATTTTGGATTATTCTCATTCTCCATTATAGTACTGACTTGTGTTTTATATCAATCACAGGATGGCACCACCACGACGTTCTGAGGAGGACATACCACCTTGATGGGTTCGTAGCATGGAAAACAAAAAAATTCTACCGCAAGAACGAACAAAACCAAGATCTAATCTAGATAAAAACCAAGATCTAATCTATTAGATCAGTGCAACGAGATAGATCTGTACTAACCCTTGTAGACACGAAAGCGTTATGAGATTAGATCTCGTGGTTGATGTAGTTGATCACTTGCCGATCTCAAGATCAAGTGGACGATCCTTCCGGCGCCGCGTTCCGGCAGCGCTTCCGCAATCGGTCACACGTGCGGAGTTGAAGCAAACCTTCCTCTCCCCGTTCCAGCGAGCAGCGGAGGTAGTAGATCTTCTCCACGGAATCCTAGCAGCACGACGGCGTGGTGGTGGTGGTGGAGTAGAGAATTCTGCAGGGCTTCGCCTATGCCTGTGCAAAAGAAAGGAGGAGGAGAGAGGCGGCGGAGATTTGGAGTTATGGAGGAGGGCTTGGAGGTGGCGCCCCCACCCCTCTATTTAAAGGGGGGAGGAGCCATGGGAGGGGGAGTCCTAGTAGGACTCCCCTCCCTCCTATGGCCGACGGATTGGGGAGGGGGGAGGAGTCCTCCTCCCCCACGACTCCTTGTCTTGCCCCACAAGGACTCCTTGATCCCTTTCTTGGTTTTCAAGCAAACTCCAAGAAATCTTCCAGAACCTTCCGGAACATTTCCTAACTCAGAAAATGATCCCCAATATATGAATCTTATTCTCCGGACAATTCCGGATCTCCTCGTGATGTCCTGGATCCAATCCGAGACTCCGAACAACATTCGGTCTCCAACGCACATTCCATATCTACTTAAAACAACTTCGAACCTTAAGTGTGTCATCCTACGGTCCGTGAATATGTAGACATGACAGAGACACATCTCCTATCAATAACCATCAGCGGGACCTAGAGATCCATAATGGCTCCCACATACTCAACGATGACTTCGTGATCGATTGAACCATTTACAACAAAACCAATTCCCTTTGTCACGCGATACTATACTTATCCGAGGTTTGATCATCAGAATCTCCATACCTAGTTCTACCTCGTTACTGATAAGTACTCTTTACTCATTCCGTGATATGTCATTCCTTGTGACCCAGTCACATGCTTGCAAGCTAACTAGATGACATTCCACCGAGAGGGCCCAGAGCATATCTATCCGTCATATGGATGGACAAATCCCAATCTTGGTCCATGCGCTTCAACACATACTTTCAGAATACCCAATGATACCTTTATGACCACCCAGTTACGAAGCGGTGTTTGATGTCATCAAAGTACCCATCCGGTGATGGTGATTAACACAACCTCATGGTCGAAGGATTAGGTTACTATGCATTTAAAACCTTATAGCAATACGAACTTAATGACTTGATCTTATGCTACGCTTACTATGGGTGTGTGTCCATCACATCATTCTCCTAATGATATAACCTTGTTATTAATCACATCCTAATGTCCATGATCAGGAAACCATGATCATTAATTAATCAACAAGCTAGTTCAACAAGAGGCTTACTAGGGACTCTCTTATGTTTACAAAACACACATGTATTAGTGTTTCCTAATAATACAATTATAGCATGGGATGTAAACATTCATCATAAACACAAAGATATAATAATAACCACTTTTATTATTGCCTCTTGGGCATATCTCCAACAGTCTCCCACTTGCACTAGAGTCAATAATCTATATTACATGGTAATATACCGAACACCCATGGCGTTCTGGTGTTGGTCATGCTTTGCCCTAGGGAGAGGTTTAGTCAACGGATCTGCCACATTCAGATCAGTGTGTACTTTGCAAATCTTTATGTCACCATCTCGGACATACTCGCGAATAGCGTGGAAACGTAGCTTGATGTGCTTCAGCTTGCTATGTGACCTTGGCTCCTGTGCATTAGCTATGGCACCTATGTTGTCACAGTAGATGGCCATCGGGTCCAACGCACTGGGAACCACGCCAAGCTCAGTAATGAATTCCTTCATCCATACGGCTTCTTGTGCAGCCTCCGAAGCAGCTATGTATTCCGATTCAGTTGAAGATTTTGCCACAACGCTTTGCTTTGCACTCCTCCAGCTCACTGCAGCACCATTCAAAATAAATACGTATCCCGACTGTGACTTTGAGTCATCCGGATCGGTGTTCCAACTAGCATCGGTGTAACCGTTTACAACAAGCTGTTCATCACCTCCATAAGAAAGATACATATCCTTAGTCCTCTTTAGGTATTTTAGGATATTCTTGACCGCTGTCCAGTGTTCCATTCCAGGATCACTTTGATATCTGCTAGTCAAACTAACAGCATGTGCTATATCCGGTCTTGTACACAGCATGGCATACATGATAGAACCTATGGTCGAGGCATAGGGAATATTATTCATTTTCACTCTATCTTCTGCCGTAGCTGGACTTTGAGTCTTACTCAAGGTCTTACCTGACAGCATGGGCACGAACCCTTTCTTGCTCTCTTCCATTCTAAACTTCTTTAGAACTTTGTCTAAGTATGTACTTTGTGAAAGCGCTATTAGGCGTCTTGATCTATCTCTATAAATCTTGATGCCTAGAATATATGCCGTTTCGCCAAGATCCTTCATTGAAAAACTATATTCAAATAGGTTTTGATGCTATTAAGAAGTTCTATATCATTCCCAATCAACAATATGTCATCTACATATAGTACTAGGAATGCTACAGAGCTCCCACTCACTTTCTTGTAAATACAACCTTCTCCATAAGTTTGTATAAACCCAAAAATTTTGATTACTTTATCAAAACGTTGATTCCAACTCCGGGATGCTTGCTTCAGTCCATAAATGGAGCGCTGAAGTTTGCATACCTTATCAGCATCTTTAGGATCGACAAAACCCTTGGGTTGTACCATATACAACTCTTCCTCAATGTCACCATTAAGGAACGTCGTTTTGACATCCATCTGCCAAATCTCATAATCAAAATGTGCAGCAATTGCTAACAAAATCCTCACAGACTTTAGCTTCGCTACTGGTGAGAATGTCTCATCATAGTCAACTCCTTGAATTTGTCAGAACCCTTTCGCGACAAGTCGAGCTTTATAGACGGTAACATTACCATCATCATCTGTTTTTCTCTTGAAAATCCATTTGTTCTCGACAGCCTTACGGCCATCTGGAAGTCCACCAAAGTCCATACTTGGTTTTCGTACATGGATCCCATTTCGGATTTCATGGCTTCTAGCCATTTGTCAGAATCTAGGCTCACCATAGCTTCTTCATACGTCGCAGGGTCATCAGCATTGTCCACTAACATGACGTTCAAGGCAGAGTCATACCAATCAGGAGTGGTACGAACCCTCGTTGACCTGCGAGGTTCAGCAGCAACTTCGACTGAAGTTTCATGATCATTATCATTAGCTTCCTCTCCAATTGGTGCAGGCGGCAAAAAAACATCTTCCGGTGCTGCGCTACTCTCAAATCCGAGAGAAGGTTCAATAACCTCATCGAGTTCTACTTTCCTTCCAGTCACTTCCTTCGAGAGAAACTCCTTCTCAAGAAAGGATCCATTCTTGGCAACGAAAACTTTGCCTTCGGATCTATGATAGAAGGTATACCCAATTGTTTCTTTGGGGTATCCTATGAAGACGCATTTCTCCGCTTTGGGTTCAAGCTTTTCAGGTTGTAACTTCTTTACATATGCTTCGCAACCCCATACTTTAAGGAACGACAACTTAGGTTTCTTACCAAACCACAATTCGTACGGTGTCGTTTCAACGGATTTAGATGGTGCCCTATTTAAAGTGAATGCGGCTGTCTCTAATGCATAGCCCCAAAACGATAGCGGTAAATCTGTAAGAGACATCATAGACCAAACCATATCTAAGAGAGTTCGATTACGACGTTCGGACACACCATGACGTTATGGTGTTCCCGGCGGTGTCAATTGCGAAAGTATTCCACATTTCTTTAAATGCATGCCAAACTCGTAACTTAGATATTCACCTCCGTGGTCAGAACGCAGAAACTTAATCTTCTTGTTACGATGATTTTCCACTTCACTTTGAAATTCCTTAAACTTCTCGAAAGTTTCGGACTTATGTTTCATAAAGTAGACATGCCCATATCTACTTAAGTCATCCGTGAAAGTGAGAATGTAATGATATCCACCACGCGATGCTACACTCATTGGACCGCACACATCGGTATGTATTATTTCCAATAAGTCTGTAGCTCGCTCCATTGTACCAGAGAATGGAGTCTTAGTCATTTTTCCCATTAGACATGCTTCGCATCTTTCAAGTGATTCAAAATCAAGTGATTCAAGAAGTCCATCAGAATGGAGTTTCTTCATACGCTTCACTCCAATGTGACCAAGACGACAGTGCCACATGTATGTAGAATTATCATTCAATTTTGTTCGTTTAGCATCTATGTTGTGAACATGTGTATCACTACTATCGAGATTCAGTAAGAATAAACCATTCATCTCAGGTGCATTACCATAAAAGATATTAGTCATATAAATTGAACAACCTTTATTCTCAGACTTGAAAGAGTAACCGTCTCGCAATAAACAAGATCTAGATATAATGTTCATTCTTAACGCAGGCAGCAAATAACAATTATTCAAATTTAAAACTAATCCCGAAGGTAAATGTAGAAGGAGCGTGCTGACGGCGATCACATCAACCTTGGAGCCATTTCCAACGCGCATCGTCACCTCGTCTCTTGCCAGTCTTCGCTTATTCCGCAGCTCCTATTTCGAGTTACAAATATGAGCAACCGAACCAGTATCAAATACCCAGGCACTACTACGATTACTAGTAACATACACATCAATAACATATATATCAAATATACCTTTCTTCTTGATGTTGCCATTCTTCAGATCCGCTAGGTACTTGGGGCAGTTACGCTTCCAGTGACCAGCACCCTTGCAGTAGAAGCACTCAGTTTCAGGCTTAGGACCAGCCTTGGGCTTCTTTGCAGGTACGGCAGCTTTCTTGCCGTCCTTCTTGAAGTTGCCCTTGTTCTTAGGCTTGCCCTGTCTCTTGAAATTGGTGGTCTTATTGACCATCAACACTTGGTGCTCCTTCTTGATCTCCACTTCAGCAGTTTTCAGCATGGACGATAGTTCAGGCAATGTCTTGTTCATGCAGTGCATATTGTAGTTCATCACAAAGTTCTTGTAACTTGGTGGCAGTGATTGGAGGAGATGGTGAATCCCTAACTCATTAGGAATCGATATCCCCAACTCTTGGAGCTTGTTTGTGTACCCAGACATGGTGAGCACGTGCTCGCTAACGGAGCTTCCCTCTTCCATCTTACAGTTAAAGAACTTTTCGGAGGCCTCATAGCTCTCCATGGCCGCGCGAGTCTCAAAAATTAGCCTGAGCTCCTTAATGATCTCGAACGGGTCGTGGTGCTCAAAACGCTTCTGGAGCTCCGCTTCTAAACCGTACAGGATGGCACACTGAACTGTGGAGTAATGATTTTTCCGAGTGGCGTAAACATTCTTTACGTCATCGGTGGCATCTTCTGCGGGTGGGTCACCTAGCGGTGCTCCGAGCACATAGGTCAACTGACCAGCCCTGAGGACGATCTTCAGTCCACGGAACCAGTCCGTGAAATTGCTTCCATTGTTCTTAAGCTTTTCTTTCTCTAGGAACGCATTGAAATTGATGGAGGGGGTCGCCATAATCTACAACAAATTTGCAAGTAGTTTAGACTAAGTTTATGATAAATTGAGTTCAAATTTAATTCTTAAATTAACTAGGTGAACTCCCACTCAAAACAACATCCCTCACATTGTCTTAGTGATCACACGAACCAAGTCCACTACACCAAGTCCGATCTTCACGAGAGAAGATGTAGTTTCATCGGCGAACAATCTTCATGTTCATCATATCATTTATATGACTCATGCTCTACCTTTCGGTATTCCGTGTTCCGAGACCATGTCTGTACATGCTAGGCTCGTCAAGATAACCTTAGTTTCTGCATGTGCAAATCTGGCTTGCACCCGTTGTATGCACACGTAGAATCTATCACATCCGATCATCACGAGATGCTTCGAAACGACGAGTCTTAGCAACGGTGCCAACTAAGGGTGAACACTTTATTACTTGATATTTAGTGAGAGGGATCATCTTATAATGCTACCGTCACGATCTAAGAAATACAAGATGCATAAAGGATTAACATCACCGGCAATTCATAATTAGTGTGATATGATATGGCCCTTTCTTCTTGCGCCTTTGATCTCCATCTCCAAAGCACGGACATGATCTCCATCATCACCAGCATTGCGTCAAGGTCAGTGGCGCCGCTTCATGGTTGTCCATCATCACTAGCAACTATTACAACTACTTGGAATAAATCTATTACAAGATGAATAGACACGCAGGCCTTAACAGAATTAAAGACAACCATTAGGCTCCTGCCGGTTGCCATATTACATCAAGGATCATTGCATACATCAAATACAATCACAATCACATGATGGCCATATCACATCACAAAACCCCTGCAAAAACAAGTTAGACGCCTCTAATTTTCTTTGCATGTTTTACGTGGTTTGGGGCTTTCGAATAAGAACGGATCTTACCTACGAAACTGAACCACAACGTTGATACAAGTGCTATCAAAATTTGCAAAGTGTAAATTGGATCTATACTATGGTGGGAGAGATAGACACCCGCAAAGCCACTTGTGCAAAGCAAGTTACACGTCAAGTGTGGAGCAAGTCTCATGTGCGATGACATGTAAGGTTAGCCCGAGCCGCTTCATCCCACCATGCCACAAGATGCAAAGTACACAAAGCAAAAGACGACACGAGCACCAACGCCCACAACACCATTGTGTTCTACTCGTGTAACAGATCTACGCATAGACACGGCTCTGATACCACTGATGGGTTCGTAGCATGGAAAACAAAAAAATTCTACCGCAAGAACGAACAAAACCCAGATCTAATCTAGATAAAAACCAAGATCTAATCTATTAGATCAGTGCAACGAGATAGATCTGTACTAACCCGTGTAGACACGAAAGCGTTACGAGATTAGATCTCGTGGTTGATGTAGTCGATCACTTGCCGATCTCAAGATCGAGTGGACGATCCTTCCGGCGCCGCGTTCTGGCAGCGCTTCCGCAGTCGGTCACACGTGCGGAGTCGAAGCAGACCATCCTCTCCCCGTTCCAGCGAGCAACAGAGGTAGTAGATCTTCTCCACGGAATCCCAGCAGCACGACGGCGTGGTGGTGGTGGAGTAGAGAATTCTGCAGGGCATCGCCTATGCCTGTGCAGAAGAAAGGAGGAGGAGAGAGGCGGCGGAGATTTGGAGTTATGGAGGAGGGCTTGGAGGTGGCACCCCCACCCCTCTATTTAAAGGGGGGAGGCGCCATGGGAGGGGGAGTCCTAGTAGGACTCCCCTCCCTCCTATGGCCGGCGGATTGGGGAGGGGGGGAGGAGTACTCCTCCCCCACGACTCCTTGTCTTGCCCCACAAGGACTCCTTGATCCCTTTCTTGGTTTTCAAGCAAACTCCAAGAAATCTTCCAGAACCTTCCGGAACATTCCGAAACCTTCTAGAAACCTCATACAAATACTCCGGAACATTTCCTAACTCAGAAAATGATCCCCAATATATGAATCTTATTCTCCGGACAATTCCGGATCTCCTCATGATGTCCTGGATCCAATCCGAGACTCCGAACAACATTCGGTCTCCAATGCACATTCCATATCTACTTAAAACAACTTCGAACCTTAAGTGTGTCACCCTACGGTTCGTGAATATGTAGACATGACAGAGACACATCTCCTATCAATAACCATCAGCGGGACCTGGAGATCCATAATGGCTCCCACATACTCAACGATGACTTCGTGATCGATTGAACCATTTACATACGAAACCAATTCCCTTTGTCACGCGATACTATACTTATCCGAGGTTTGATCATCGGAATCTCCATACCTAGTTCTACCTCGTTACTGATAAGTACTCTTTACTCGTTCCGTGATATGTCATTCCTTGTGACCCAGTCACATGCTTGCAAGCTAACTAGATGACATTCCACCGAGAGGGCCCAGAGCATATCTATCCGTCATATGGATGGACAAATCCCAATGTTGGTCCATGCGCTTCAACACATACTTTCAGAATACCCAATGACACCTTTATGACCACCCAGTTACGAAGCGGTGTTTGATGTCATCAAAGTACCCATACGGTGATGGTGATTAACACAACCTCATGGTCGAAGGATTAGGTTACTATGCATTTAAAAGCTTATAGCAATACGAAATTAATGACTTGATCTTATGCTACGCTCTATGGGTGTGTGTCCATCACATCATTCTCCTAATGATATAACCTTGTTATTAATCACATCCTAATGTCCATGATCAGGAAACCATGATCATCAATTAATCAACAAGCTAGTTCAACAAGAGGCTTACTAGGGACTCTCTTATGTTTACAAAACACACATGTATTAGTGTTTCCTAATAATACAATTATAGCATGGGATGTAAACATTCATCATAAACACAAAGATATAATAATAACCACTTTTATTATTGCCTTTTGGGCATATCTCCAACACACCTGAACTTGGGGCTGCTTTGGCAAGTATTGCAAATGCTTTGGGCACTATGCAGCAGAACCAGCAGCGCTTCGAGGAAAGTGTTAGGAGGAATGAGTTTGTTCCGCTACCTCCACCTCCCAAGCGAGGAGACATCAAAAGTTTTCTCAAGTTCAACCCACGCCAATTTGAGGTGTCTGATCAGCCACTTGATGCGGATGATTGGCTGCGTGAAGTGTCAAGGTTGTTGATGACTGCGGATGTTCCCGAGCAAGAATGGGTCAAATGTGCCACTCACCTTCTCAAGGGAGATGCAGCTCTCTGGTGGGAAAATTACCTCAAGGCAGATCTCTCTGGTTTTCAGCCTACTTGGGAGCGGTTCACTGTTGCTTTCAAAGAGCAATATCTGTCAGAAATTGTCATGGAAAGGATGAAGGAACTGTTTCTCAACCTTAAGCAGGGCACTGACAATGTCAACACCTACATCAGAAACTTCATGAACCTTTCTCGTTATGGTGGCGATGAGATCTCTGATGACAAGAAAAAACAAAAGAGGTTCCGGCAAGGCCTCAATGCTTCCATCAAATATGCTATCACTCATGCAAGGCCGGCATCTTTCCTGGATACAGCTCTGCAGGAAGAAGCAAGTAGGCAAGTGTTTGAGGAGTCAAAGAAACATAGCCGTGATACAGCAAGCTCTTCTGCTATGACAGCTCCTTCTAAGCGTCGTGTCTAGGTTCCTAACACCCCACCGTCGCTCCCTGCTCCACCAAGACCTTCAAGCTACGCATCAAGGCCACCAAACTCCTTCACTGTGGCTCCCAGGGGCTATAACCACAACTACCCTAGAGCGCCTGGCGGAGTCTCTGGCTACGTTGCTCCACTTCCACCTGGTGCTTGCTATACTTGTGGAAACACTGGGCATCAGCAGTAGAATTGTCCAATGAACAACAAAGCTCTTCCACCACCACCTCCAAGACCTGCGGCAAGTTCTTCTATGATTCGTGCACCTCCACCTCGGGCTCTCAACATCAACACTAAGTCTGGGTCTACGGTTGCTCGTGCCAACTGTGTCAACGCCGCTCAAGATGAGCATGCACCTGGAGTTGTGATGGGTATGCTTCCTGTTAACTCAGTTCCTGCACGAGTTTTGTTTGATTCTAGTGCTTCGCATTCTTTTGTTTCTCACAAGTTTGCGCATGAGCAAGATCTGGCTATGGTTCCTTTATTACACCGTCTTGTGGTACAATCTCCTGGGTCAAACATGAGGGCTGCTCATATCAGCCATGGCAATCAAATTGATATTGGTGGCTCTTCGTTTCTGGCTTCCTTGATTATTCTGGGCAATTTTGATATTGATGTTATCTTGGGCATGGATTGGTTAACAGCAAATGCAGCTATGATTGATTGTGCTAAACGTTCGGTTTCTCTGAAAATTCCTGAAGGCCATATAGTCTATTCTCCAAGTCTGACTCCTACAATTCAGCTTTATTCTTTGGCGGCTCTGAATGATGATGCTATGGAAGGTATTCAGAGTGTTCCTGTAGTCTGTGAGTTCCCAGATGTTTTCCCTGAAGAGTTGCTAGGTATGCCTCCGGATCGTGAGGTTGAGTTTGTCATTGAAGTTGAACCTGGTACCGCTCCGATCTCCAAGCGGCCTTATAAAATGGGTCCTGCTGAGTTGTATGCAAGAAAAGCAAGTTGTTGCTTATGCCTCTTGACAGTTGAAGACGCATGAGATCAACTATCCTACACATGACCTCGAACTCGCAGCAGTTGTCTTTTCTTTGAAAGTATGGAGGCATTACTTGCTTGGCAACTGTTATGAGATCTTTTCTGATCACAAGAGTCTGAAGTATATCTTCACACAGCCTGATCTCAACCTTCGTCAGAGGAGGTGGATTGAAACAATCAATGATTTCGATTTGACCATCAACTACACTCCGGGCAAAGCCAATGTCATGGCCGATGCTCTTAGCCGAAAAGCTTATGTCAACAATCTCATGGTGGAAGAACAACAGCCTCTCTTGTGCGAGGAATTCCGCAAGCTAAACCTTGAAATTGTGGATCAAGGGTATCTTCTGAACCTTCTAGCAACACCTCTCTTAGAATAAAAGGTCCGTTCCACTCAGCTTGGTGATCCTTACACCAAAAAGATCATTTCCAACATTCAGCTTCCAAAGTATGAGTCTTTCCACGTAGATGACCAAGGCACTCTTTTCTTTGAACACCGGATGTTTGTTCCGAACTACCCGGGGTTAAGAGAGCAAGTTCTCAAGGAGGCGCATGATTCTGTTCTTTCTATCCACCCTGGCAGCACTAAGATGTACATGGACTTGAAAACACAATATTGGTGGCCTGGTTTGAAACGATATTGTGCCAAGTATGTCTCGGAGTGTGATGTCTGTCGTAGAGTTAAAGCTGTCCATCAGAAACCGTCCGGTCTTCTACAGCCATTGAAGCCTCCGGAATGGAAATGGGAGAAAGTAGAGATGGACTTCATCACAGGTTTTCCAAGGTCACAGAAGGGCAACAATGCAATCTTTGTTGTCATTGACAGGCTTTCTAAAGTAGCTCACTTCTTTCCAGTCAAGGAAACAATTTCTGCAATTCAGTTGGCTGAGCTCTATATCAACATAATTGTCTCTCTGTATGGAGTTCCTCTTGAGATCAGTTCAGACCGTGGAAGCATCTTCACTTCCAAGTTCTGGGGAAGTTTCCAAAATGCTTTGGGAACAAAACTAAACTTCAGCACAGCTTACCACCCTCAGTCGCAAGGACAAGTTGAAAGGATCAATCAGATTCTGGAAGATATGCTCCGTGCTTGCGTTATCTCTTTCGGCATGAAGTGGGAAGAATGTCTTCCTTATGCTGAATTCTCTTACAACAACAGTTTCCAGAAAAGTCTAAAGATGGCACCATTTGAGGCTCTCTATGGTCGCAAATGCAGAACTCCGATTGGTTGGTCGGGCGCAGGTGAAAGAATATTGTTTGGCCCCGACATTGTAACTAAAGCGGAGGAGAAAGTTCACATCATTCTTGAAAACCTGAAGATTGCTCAAAGTCGCCAGAAGAGCAATTATGACAGAAAGCACATGGACATGGAGTATGTCTCTGGTGATCTCATGTACCTTCGTGTCACTCCCATGAGAGGCACGCACCGTTTTGGTATCAAAGGAAAGCTGGCTCCTAGATACATCGGTCCTTTCAAAATTCATGGAAGAAGAGGAGAAGTTGCTTATGCTCTTGAGCTCCCTGAACAACTCAAAGTCCATGATGTTTTCCACATCTCTCAACTCAAGAAGTGCTTCAAGGATCCCGGCGGGACCGTGGACCATGAACTCATCAATCTCCAAGAAGATCCGTCTTATCAAGAACACCCCATAAACATCCTCGAAGTCGCAGAAAGAAGGACTCGCAACAAGTCCATCAAGTTCTGCAAGGTGCAGTGGTCGCACCATTCCGTGGATGAAGCCACTTGGGAACATGAAGACGAGCTCCGTGCCAAGTACCCTACCCTCTTTGAGTCTTCTTCTTCCTAGAATCTCGGGGCGAGATTCCTGTTTAGTGGGGGAGAGTTGTAGCATCCCAATTGTCTAACAATTGTAATGCTACTTGGTCTAGTAAGATAATGGCTACTTCCTATATATAATTGTTGCATCATAATTATATCATGCTCATGTCATCATGCCACCTTGCATTTGAGCATCATATAAAACCCTTCTTCTTTTGGTTCTTCTCTCATATGCATTATTAATTGTATTTGTCTCTTGATATTGTATTTGGTTATTGATATTGTTTAAATGCCCAAGTTGAGTGGGGGCATATCTTTTATTCAACTCCATCACTTTTCTTTTCACCACCTTATAATTCCACCATCCCATTAAACCATGAGCTTGTATTCCTTTTCTTTTGAATTTATTCTTAGCTCATGTGAATGGGGTGGATCTAATTCTAACATTTCTTTTGCTTGGCCTTTACTCCACTTCTTGTGAATGCATAAGAATAATGCCATAGCATTATTATTGTTTTCACAAAATTAAACATGCCATTTATTATTTTTGCATGGGCCATGCAACCATCATCACCATCTTTCAACCACTTGTTTTTCCTTTGTTTTAGTGGTTCTTCTTTGTGGGATCATCTACATCATCTATCCATCATTCCCCTTATTCTCATCCACATCTTTTTCTTTTATTTATCTCCATGCATGATTTCAAAAGAGGGCTTCTTCCCATACATCTTTTCTTTTTCTTTTTCTTGGTTAATCTTCCACCTCATCTCATGTTAGTTCCAAGCATTCTCTATCTCCTCTTGAGTGGATCCTTTTAACAAGAATAAAAAACCTAAACAACTAATTAAATCCCTATCCCTAGTTCTTCCTCTATTTCTCTCTAAACCTGGCCTAATCTAAACCCTCACCTTACCCCTCTCTTTCTTTCACCCCTTCTCTTTACCATGCGGGCCCTACCTGGCAGCCTCCACCAGCTCTAGCCCTACCCCAGGCCGAAGCCTACCCCAGCCCTAAAGCCCTAACCCGAGCCACCCCCATTTCCCCAACCCTAGCTCCTAACCGAGCTCTAACCTTCTCTCTCTCCCTCTCTTCTCTCTCCCTGCCATGGGGCCCCCTCCAGCCCGAGCCTCTCCTGCCTGTCTTCCCCCTCGGCAGACCCCACCGGCAGTCCCTCACCACTCTGCGAGCACGTGAGGGAGGTGGCCAAAAAGGTGGCCGAGGCCACCTTTACAAAGTCTTCGTTGTCTCCAGCATCGGCAGAGATGGATCCGGATCCAACATCCGACAAAGTGCGACACGTGAGTCCTGAGGTTGTTGTGGCTCTCCTCGTGGGCTTCCTCGAAAATCTGGATGGTCTCGAGAACTTCATCCACGTTTGCGCCTTGCCGCATCATGCGCCTCAACGTATGCCTCCAGAAAGGTTGGTCTGTCCCGGCATTAGCAGAGTCGAAACCGAGGTTGCTATCTTGCTCCTCCTAGATTTCGACCACATCTGGTAGATCGATCTGGGATTCGACCCCACTAGGGAGATCCACTCCAGATTCGACTTGTACCGCAAGATCTGCTTCATGTTTGGCTTTCTCCACTATCTCTGCAACAGGTGCGGGCTGGGTGGGATTAGGGTTTTCTGAGATCTGGAACTCTGCCGCTTCCACGGACAAAGTGGACCCAGAGATTTCTTCTGCCTCTATCATCACCGCTGGGGTGGGTGGGGCAGGTTCAGCGAAACCGATGTATACATCGATCTCACCAAAAGACATGATGGTGTAAGCAATCACGACCTTCCTAGCCGAAATCCAGGTCTCGTCGAGAACGATGAGAGGTACAACGCTGGCGTAGAGGACGCGACCGACGGCGATGGTCTCGCCGATTCCGACTTGAACCCACGTGTCGAAAGAAAAGGATGTCAATCCTCAAGCCAGCTCCGCGTATGCTACAAGTGGGATGGAGAGATGAAGTGCGCTCTGGAGAGGATCCAAATACGGCCTGGCGGCAATGACGATTGCAGATAAAAAGATACAGGAAGATGGAATGGATCTTTGAATGACTGTATTTTTGGGTGCTCCTTGGGCGATCTTATGCAGAGAAAGTTCAGTAGTATAGCCGACTGCTAGCTGTAAGACATTGTCATGTCATCTATAGCCAACATGTATAATATATAGTTATAAAAATGTGCTACTTTATTAACATATGACCCACTTTCCAATCTCACAAAGTGTCTAGGAGCACATGCAAGAGCTAGCTCTTGCATGATATCCCACTTCCTTTCTCTCGCATATTCTCTCTCTACCAACTCAGCATAAATGTATTATCTAAAATCTTACAGCCAGCTGACTCACTCTTATGCTAGTCATAGTGGGAGTAACTGAGCTAGTAACATGTATGTCCATACAATGCCAACTAAACAAATTGGTGATATGGCATGATAATTAATGAAGAAATAGAGGAAGATAGTAACTTAGCTAGTTACCATAATACCACACGTATCAAGATAATATAAGTCTATAACCAAATTAATTAGACTTTGTATGACACGACGAACATGTTATTGACCACTTTGAAGGTAGTAACATGAACTAGTAACACTAGTCATTAACCCGTGCATCCGCATATGTTGTTATTTAAGACGTATTTTAAAATACAAATAAGAATATACATGAAACTTATAGCACGTTTTTACATACTATTAAATAAACTTATCTTTTTATGATTTATTATTGTTAGAGTACTTTAACAATTATTGATTAGATATTTACCTATATATTAGATTTCACCAATATATATACCATCATAGATGTAATTACATATTTTCCTTATAGAATAACTAAGTGGTATTAATATATAATTATGTATTTAACGAATGATGATTTTGTGTATATACTATAACAAAACACTCTATGGATAATTATAGGTTTATGGAAAAATCATTGATACAACACAAAAAACATCAGTTAGAACTGTCAAAATTCTAAAACAATATGACTTAAAAGGACACCCAGTGTAGAGTGAATGTCTATTGGCAACACAACAACAATGAAAAAGTATTAATACCACTGTATACAGAACCATGAGGGTCATGCATTAACTCAGTTCACTGGCCTTCACAATCATTAGGAGCGCAAGACCATTGTTGTAAATATATTAGTCAGTAAATATGAAATCTGGTCATTGGAAAACACTTTTACAATTATATAGCCCGAAAGGTGGAACATTACGTACTGTCAAGATCTTGCTCTAGAAATGGTCAAAATGCCGTACAGAGTTACATGCTACTTGAACCTAGATGTTTGTTTAGCACTCATATAGCAATAAAAAACTAATATGCCAAATACTTGAGAAACTATGGTACACAATTATATAAGCTGAGTGTGAATTACAGTACATATGGATTTTTCTGCACGGCTGTACTGTTGTGAGTCAAGGCATTGTAAAAAAATAGTTTGATAATAGAAATTAAATCATTACACAAAATATGGAAGTCTTAAAGCATGTTTTATTCCCCATCAAACTTCTAGAAGTTATAGATCGGAACCTTCGGCTGCTAGGAGATGTTAAAGAGTCAATATAAATTTTGAATTGAAAGATGATACAATTATAATAGATGAGATATGATGTTTGGTACGTCAAAAGGTAGATAGATTGGAAGCACAAATCAGTGAAAGCGAATGCCATAACAGTTTTTAAGGATAAGATAATAGGATACCACAAAATTCATTTTTCAAGCCGAAATGTCTTAAATAATAAAGCTTTGCACACAAAAAAATAATGTTAAATTTATTGTAGCTTTCCATATAAATATGACGAAAGATAGTTTTCCAAATGACCAATTTAGCTATAGCCCCTATTAGACCGTCCTATGGGGATATTTGTTTGCCTATACCGTAAAAAAACAATAGATTTTATGTTATGCCATCACAAAAATTAAATCATAGAAGAAAAACTAAAATCACAAGGATGAAATAATTGCTGAATCTAACTTACATTGCACCAGGAAGTGATAAGACCAAGGATAAAGAGGGGCACACAATATCAATCATCTGAGCTGACCGGAATAATTGTTGAGTATATCAACACCACGGATGCAACTTTTACATCTAAATTATAGCATGGGTAGTAAGTACTCCCTCTATTTCATAATATAAGATGTTTTAGGTGTATAAAAGAAGTGTATCTAGACCACTTTTAGTGTGTAGGTTCGAAGTGAATCTACACATTAAAAGAGGCTGAGATTCACTCCTTTCACAAAGCTAAAACATCTTATACTCTCTCCGATCCAAATTAATTGACTTGAATTTTTCTAGACTCGAATGGATCTAGTATTAAAACATATCTAGATACATCCAAATCTAGACAAATCTAAGATAATTATTTTGGATCAGGATGAATATTATGAAACGGATAGAGTATTCCCCAACTGTTATTTTCTTGTACAGTGAGATGCATGTTGATTAATCAGTGTTCTTTCTTTTTCTCTTCTTTTCATGCTAAAGCCATTATAATCTTTCCCATCAACTATAAAGCAATGTCATAGCTCCTGTTGTTCCCATCAAAAAAGATCATACCGTAAGTTAGAGGCAGCCAGTGAGGGAATTAATTAGGAACAGTCGATAAATTCCTAGAATTAATCAGAAATAGGAGAGGCGCAAGAGCGATTGTTTGTCAATGCAAGCGGAAGACTAAATCAAAATTCAGAACTGGTCAGCATTAGAATTAGCCGCTCTGGCCCGAAGCACACGGCATATGCACGAATTGATCTTCACTAATACTAGCAAAATTGCCCGTGCGTTGCATCGGAAGAAATGAATACTCATCAAACGCTACAGCAAACTATCCGTGTTGACACTACTTCTCTTTGTCACCCTTATCGATCATGGTCAGAATATTATATTGCAAGGACTTGTAATACCACATATGTATAATGACGGTGCACGTCATCCTTAATTTTTATTAAGATATGCATTAAAACAAATGTACAGATAGTGCACATAATATTTTGCTAAAGGTTTCAAAAGCTAGTACTCTTGAATCCATAATAATTGTCACGATTTAGTATGATTTAGTATAAAATTGTACTAAATCAGTGCGTGACGAGGGAGTATTAAAAACATCCATACGATTCAAATTTTGCCGACAATCTAGAGCGCACCGTAATCCTAGCCTTACTTTGCTCTTTTCCCATTTTCTTCTCAACATAGCATGGGCCACGGAAATATCTCTCTCTTCATGTCCACTTATACAGTTCTATCCCATGAGTTGCTATGGGTTGATTCTTGTTGTATACTATTTCTTTTACGCAGACTGAAACTCAGAAATAAAAGCTTGATATCATGCTGAACTGTACTAGCAAAGTGCCCGTGCGTTGCAACGGGTTTAAATTTATAAGTTAACGCACGGGTCCAAATTTATAAGTTGATAGTGACATACCAATTTTGCCCTTAAAAATTATTCGCTACATCCGGTATTTCATCCTTAGAAATTGCACTAAACGTCTATACAACAATCTTGTGAAAAGATAATTGGAAAGTTGGCACTTATTTTACAATGCGATGGAATAAAGTATTGAGGTTATGTCCAAAGACATGAGGATACAAAGAGCTAACATGATACTCCCTCCGGCCCGTTTAATTGACACAGGTGTATTCAAAATTCAAATTACAAACAAACCATTATAGATTCAAATCATACCAAATTCAGCATAGACTAAAAATCCTGCCATTCAACCACGCCGCACACCATCTCCGTTGCACCGATGTCCCTGATCCGCAACCTGCTCGTGTGGCTGGACGCGCTCATGATCTGTTGTGGAGGAGCTCCACAGCTCGCCCGCAGTGCTGGTTGCTTGCTCCTTAGCCGCATACAATAGTCGTTGCTGCTCTCCGCTCGGTCGGCCGCTCCTCCCCGGAGCTCCTTCGCTCGGCAGCCGGCTGCTGCTGCCGCCTGCCGCAGCTGCTGAGCCATGCTCTTCATCTCCAGCAGCTTACCTATCTTGCCACTGGCTAGGAAAGTTTATGCTCTGCCATCCCCTGCAGTGCCGTTGGGCGCGTTCCTGGGCAAGGCGTTGCCGCCCCTTTGCACGACGCGCCCCAAGCCACTCCGTAGCTCGTCTTGCTCGGTGGCCTCTACCACCGGCCTCCATAGATTTCCCAGTCCACAAGAATAGAATGATCCTGGATGTTAAATTCACTCCTCCACAACAGGAGGATGGAGTACCTCAATATGTGCAAGATCATGGTTAGGAAGAAGATGTAGAAGATCAAGCAGCAGGCAAAACAATGCCTTTATCTAGGATCTTTGTATAAACTGGCCATGTAAAGAAATATCTAATGCAATGGAGAACACACTTGTGCTCTTATTTGCACTATCAGTATTCATTAGACAGTTCGCACACACTTCCGGACTCTTTCAAAACTCAAACCCTTTCATTCAAATACGTCTGGGATGCAATGGAGTGTACACTTTTGCTCTTGCCTGCATTTCCAGGAATCATCATACTGAGCTAGCATCCTAACACAAAGATGAAACTAAATAATGGGTATAAATCTTGTTTCATGGGAATCTAATTAACTACCCTAACAAAACTCAAAACTCTTCTATGTTATACCACAAAGAAAATTTAAATTATCTATTCCTAAATTGAAGTAACCATGCATGAAGAAAAGCAAACATGTTTGATATCTATTACTATGAGCCAAAGAAATTTAAGTTAATTGATGTTTATGGCTTGCGTAGTTAACTGCATCTTTTAGACAAAATCCAGTTAAAGTTTAGTTGCAGTTCCCATTATTCAGTAAAGTTTTATTGTGAAACCAGGATAAGCATGCAAGTAGATGCAAAAAAGTATGTGAATCATTTTCTCACCGAATATATAGGAGAAGGTCTACAACTCTCTAGAGAACAATCACATGTATGAAAATAATGAGTTACTTGAGTAGTAGCAAATTAAGCTGACTTTGCCTTGAATACTTAAATCATAAATGGAATGATAATTACATGCTTCAATCCTTTATGAAGCTGGTTCACCTCATGATATATATGGCACTTCAGAGATAAATTGTACCCTGCACCACTTTCTGTACAGTGTACCCTGCTGGATAAAGTCATCACTAACAAATAAATGTCATTCACTTCAGAAATCAAGTAGAATGGCAGGAGCCTTGTATTTACGCAGCCAGTCATTGAGGTTAATTTACCACAAGTGGATAAGTCTTGTACTATTCTACAAGGCTATCCCTCCACTTAAGCAAGCACTGCAATTTTTCGGTTGAATAGGTGTTGCTTTGCACCATTTATAGACGCATAATTAGAATTTACACAGGATGTTGAAGCTCAGACAGTCTTTGTGTTAAATATAAAAGTAAAGGCAGTCAAATACTACCAACTATAAGTGAATGTGGTAAGGTGTTTTGTTTTTCTGAAAGTGTCATATAAGTGTTGAATATCCGCCACACAGTGTCAACATCTTGCCTTTCTTCAGAAGATGGGAGGGGAAGGAGGACTTACAGACTGCGATATGGGATTTGAGATTCAGGATGTTCGAGTGGGAGCTCCTGCATCTGTGTCACCTTAGGTCCATTGTAAGAAGATCCTCATCTGGCTGGTCGACCTACTCCATGATATCAACAGAATCGAGGAAAAGCGCGGTGGTGAAGGAATTTCCAATGCTTCTTATTTTTCAAGTTGGGTGAGCTGAAATCCTGACTTATAACATGAAGGTGCAACTTCCGCATGGATGGAACGTGCAGAAACCAAGACATGTAGGACGGTACAAAAAAAATAAAATACTTCAACATTGTGTTAAGACGGTACTGAATGATATACAAGTCTGAAAGTCAGAGACGCATCTTCCTCTCGGGATTTGTGTGCCCACTTCAGTCCAACTGAATGCATACTTTCTGGCAAAGATAAGTGCTCCTTCTTTACATATGCTACAGAATAAGACCATCTGTCCTAGATATCATGTTCCGGCAGTCAGCTCAGCAGTCATGGAAAATGGAACATGGTAAGTGTTTGTAAGCATGCAAGAGAAGAATATAAGATAGCTTCCGACGAAATAAGGAAAAAAATGTGCAGAGTCTAGTACTAACAGAGTGGCAAACTGGCAATCCAAGAAGTAAGAAAAGAATAGGCACTAAATTCTTGATTGTTTTATCTGCTCCATGATGTGATGAAGTATACCTGAGGACATAAGATAGCGACAGTTATCATCTTTCCATCGGCTATCTACTTTTTCAAGAACTCGTCAACGAAGACTGTCATCAAAAAAGGAATCTTAAAATCATTTAAATTAGTAATAGTAAACAGTTTAAGAAGATTTCGTGAATAAAATATTTGAGTTGAAGCCCATGTCTCCAGGTTAAGCCACACGAACATGAAACGGTCTGCAAACCCCATGTCTCCAGGTTAAGCCATGAGAAACAAAATAAGATTCTCCTCGGCATAATAAAATTGTCCGCTAGACTTTCTTTGTCTATCACATTCTTCTTGCCTTTGTGCGTATAATATTTAGGTCTTCAGAGTGTACAATTGAAATCTTCAATATGCGGTATCTAAACTGTCAATGATATGTAAGCTTGTCACGTCTAGTAAAGGAAAGTATTGATGCCAGATGCCTCCAATTTGTTAGGCACCTGAATACATCTTTGCACTAAAATTACCGAAACGAGATTTTCAACTAAAAACAGGCACACTCTTTTTATAGTTTCAGCGCTATAGTCCAAGAGACCAGGAAGTCAAGTGAACAGAAACACACAATATGGACATAAAACTCAAGCAACAGTACCTTAATTTGTGCACCCAACTTCTAACAAGTTTACTAATATGTGCATACTGCATCCATGCATGCAGACTCCAAAATAGATTGTTATGGGAAAAGAGATTACATCATTGTTTGTTCACTCTGCAAAAGATTCTTCAGCCTCTCAAGTTCATGTGCTTGCTAGCCTATACAAGGAAAAACATTTGGTAAAAGAGGCATTGCTCAAATTAAGATTAGATGAAGAATATAGATGGCCGCGCATTATATCCTAACACTTTGAGATGTCAATTAGATGCCTTTCTATTTGTTCGTAGCCAGACCAGACAATGCCTGATGGTTAGCATCAATGATCAATCAACACCTCCATAGAGTCCAATCACCCTTGGCTATTGTGAAAAGGATTCTTACCTGGCTGATGATGTGGTAAATACAAAATCACTAAAACCTCATTCCGCTCTTTATTCTAAAGAGAACCTGGAGATTAATGAGTATGATTAATGTGATTATTTATAGGGCAGATCAAAGATACCAAACAGCTGGGAATAGAACTTACAATTAGTGTTGCTAGTTCAAATTTTGGTTACCCTGGTGAATTGGAGTGGATGCCTATGGATTCAAACCAAATAAAGACCAAGCAAAGGAGGTAGGATTAGTATATTTGCAGGGATGGATGATGTGCAGGCAGCCCCTTTTGCACTAAGACGGACATACACGGGATTAGTACATTTTTGGCTTCGAGACATGCAGAACCTCACCAGAGTAGTTTTGCATCGGTCCAGACTCATGTAGCTATTAGGTCTGACAGAGAATCGTGTGTGCAATATTATACCTTACCTGCATCTGTGGAGGACCACGTCGCCTCCCTTGGCGAATCAAGGAGAAGGGGAGGATGTGGTGATGACCGCTTCCCGATGTGGTGATGACCGCTTCCCCCCCCCCCCCCCCCCCCCCCCCCCGAGTGGTGGTGGTCTCCAGTTTCGGTCAACAGCTGCAGTGGGGGGATTTGGAATTAGAAACGAAAAACGAGGGGACGGATCTTGGATGGCGCTGACCATGGCGGTGCCGGTGAGAGGCGGGTGCAGGAGGAGATTCGGTCGGCGGTGCGGGCGTCCCATCCGAGCTGCACGTCGGCTGGCCAAACTGGGTGCGGCGAGTTGGGAGCAGGAGGTCACGCGACGTGCGCGAGGTGTAGCCGAGGTTCCGATTGTGCGGTTGACACCAGAAGGCAGCCACCAGAGAGAGGGAGAAGAGGGATGCGGCGATGAAGACTGGACTGGATTTGGATTGGCCGCGTAATTTTCAGTCTGAGTGTGAACGTTGTGTGAAACTTTTCATTGAGTTTCGTTGCACTTGGTGATGTGTCTTTTTGAAAATATATTGTTTCCTCTCAGACTGAATCTTCTCTTTATAGTAGAATAGCATTTCATCAACAACTTGGGAATGCCACACCACGTTGTTGCCTGCCATATCCCCGTGGCAGTCATTAAAATATATAAATGTTTAGACAACATAATGACCTTGAGATGCAAAAAATAATGTTGAAAAAAACATTCCAATCATACAAATGAAAAAATAATGTTGAAAAAAACATTTATGGTTACAAATCATTCCGCCAGTGCCAACACAACATAAAATAAATAAATTCATACAAGAAACTTGAATAATACAAATCAGCCATGCCTAATATTACTTCTATTCCTCCACATATTGTTCGCCATGGTATCCCTATCTCTAAGCACCTCCCTTTGTTCCTCACGCAGATCTCGTTGGACACGGCCAGCCGACCTTGGGTATTGTTCAAACCAGCTTTGCTCACTATAGACAAGTTCATCAGGTCCCCCATTTAACAATATCCAGTTGTGAAGGATGCAACACGCTATGGCGACTCGTACTTGTGTAGGAAATGGATAATAGGGTCTAGCTGTGAGAACTTTGAAACGATTCTTTAGAGTCCCAAATGCTCTCTCAATGGTAGTGCGGAGGGATGAGTGCCTTAAGTTGAATAGCTCATTTGGCGTTCGAGGTTTGTTATTTCCCCTCCATTCACGCAAATGATATCTGGTCTGACGGAATGGTGGTATGAATCCTTTTCTGGCCGCATACCCAGCATCCGCAAGATAGTACTTACCTAACATGACATCACAAAACCAATTAACTTTCCTATATTCGGTAGGTTCTTATGTACAAAATGGCAGGGACCTACCTTCAGGGACTTTAAGGCCATCTGGATGCTCAAGGGAATGCCTTAAAACAGTTGAGTCATGTGCGGAACCCTCCCAACCCGCACAAACATATGTGAACAACAAATCAAAATCGACCCCAGCGAGAACATTTTGTGTGGGGAAAGGTTTCCTGCCACGAAATCTGTCTACTATCTGAGATGGAACATTGCATGGAACATGGGTTCCATCAATGGCACCAATGCAGTCCTAAACAACAGATACATAACGACTAATTAGCAAATAAACTACCATATTATAGAGCTATTATTTTAAATTTATGAGAAATAACTCAGATGTGTCGTATTATACCTTAAAATAGGGATCAAATCTTGTGTTGCCTTCAATTTTGGATGGTGTATCGAGTGTGCGATGCCTAAGCATTTCTGGTCCAAGTTTCCCAATTGCATATAATACTTTGTTGAAATAACGACTCACTGTCTCACCCGACCTTGTGAAATGAAAACTGATATCTATATTTTTCTTATGATGTCCTACTGTTGTTAGGAACATGGCTACTTGTTCCTCTACAGTGCAGTGCCATGTATCTTCAAGTGTTTTCAAACTCCTTAACTTACGACATAGTTTAAAGAAAACTGATTTGCCCATACGCAATTCCCCAATACAATGTTTCTCCTCACCACAATACAGTTTCCGAAGGTAAGCCATCCTTTCCCTATTTCTCTCTAGCAATGAATATCTTCTAGGGTCTCTAATTTCGCTTAGATATATAATAATTGCACAATAGGCCACAACAAAAGCGCTGAAGAAGGCAATTTGTCGATTAATTATTGCACCGTACTCCATCTATAAGCCAATCAAAAGACCAAATATTAATTTACAAATACAACACAATGTCATTAGTATGAATGCAGGGTATGACATTTTAAAACCAAGCTAATGTTGATATAATGCATAAAGATACTTATATCATGATTCTGTCTTTATTTCTGAAAGTTAAAAGAAATTAGTCAAGACCTCAACAGACTCATATATAAGACTCATATATATAGTACATACAGTAATGTGCAAGACTACAATTTGTGAGACAAAAAACAGATAGAAAGCTAGGTATAGATGTATAAAAAAAGGTGCGGTATATCTAGCCTATGCTTCCAAATCCACACTAAAATACAGGAGAAAAGGGGGATGATCTAGCTAGCAATTCACCACACACATGCATCAAATCGATTCACACATACTAGTCTAATGTCAACCAAGATCTACCGAGGCATACAGGAAAAGGGACCAGCTAGACTATTGCTCCCAAATCTCCCAAATCAACACAGAAAGAAAGAGAGGACGCGTATACAGGAAGAAAATCAACACACACATACATTAGATTGAGCCCAGAGTGCATACAAACCTGCGGAAAGAGGCAGTGCAGCTAGGCGAGGCTTCACGGAAGCAGCACGAACTGGTTTCCTGCAAATCAGATGTAAATCGCGTCTCCACTGCCAATCTTGTAGGAGAACTAGTGCAGTACTCGCACAAATCTGCTGGATTTATTGAGAGGGTTTTGGTGGATACTGTTACAGGATGAGAAAATTGGGGATAAGTGGAGGAACAGGTCGAAGTGAAAAACGAAAAGCAAGTGATTTGTTGCAGACTGGTTCCTCCATCCCGCGGAGTTCGGTAGTTTGGCACCTGGATCTTTTTCCAGATGTGATTTTGCCGTCGAGGGCGAGCCAAATCGGCTCTCCCGGGAGAGCGAGGTTATCCTGGCCCATCGAAGCTAGATGGCTCTCATAAGCTAGTTTTTATCCGGGTACCAAACGTCTAGCCTAGCCGAGCAAAAACTGGTTTTGCTCGGGAACCAAACGTATCCGGAGTAGGTAGGCCGTGTGACTCCGGCCTTTCTTTAATGCGCGACGAAGGTGCACCGATGCGAAGGACGAAGCGGACGACGTATTGGCAGAAAACGGAACACCAATGTTCTTTTTAGATAGTAGAGATTTACAATAGTAGGAAAAAACCAACCTGCCACGTGAATCATCACATTGGGTTCACTCGACTCTGGTTGACATGGAACAGAGAGCATAGTACGATCTTTTCACCTGGATTCAAGTTAGTGCAATAATTACATTATAGCTTAAGTGTGAGTAAAAACGAGCCATTTGAGGCCATATGCCC
The DNA here is from genome assembly GCA_910589775.1 of Avena eriantha. Lineage (NCBI taxonomy): Eukaryota > Viridiplantae > Streptophyta > Magnoliopsida > Poales > Poaceae > Avena > Avena eriantha. Next base: position 240,086,378 of record OU342745.1, read on the forward strand.
TCGCGCGGGTGCCGTCTGATCTTCACTTTGAGTCATCTCAACTGTGCAGTTTTAGGTGTTTACCGAAGTCTTACGAGCTGGTCTCCCGTCTCTGTCCCCACCCCACCCCACCCCCATCTCGATCCTGTTCTCCTCCACCCGAGCTCCCGAGTCCCGAGCTCCCGCCCATCCCAGCCCCTCCTCCGGCTTCCCCAGCAGTGTGCGCTGCCCCCTCCGCTCCCGTGCTCTCCCTCTCACCTCCGCTCCCTCCGCCCTCTCCTATCACGATAACCTCTTCTCCCATCATCTCCTCCCCTCTGGACCTAGCGCGATCCCTTGCGTGAAACCCTAGCATGGGTGAAGCAGCAGCTATACGGGGTTGAGATGGCGCCTCCGCATTTGCTCCTTCTCGCTTCCGGCATCCCACCGATGGTCGGGACTCCACCCTGGAGCCCCTCCTCCCCCACCAAACCCTCTTTCCCGAGCAGATCCTCTCCATGATCAAGCTCCGCTGCTAGGTACTTGCCCTCGTTGGTCTCTGCTTCTTTGTCGCTCAGCCCCGTAGCAAGGCACCACCCGGAGCTTGCAGGCGGCGCCTTCGGTTCTTCCAATGCACCATTTCCTTTCCCATGACACGTTCTCCTCGCCTCCCCTTCTCCAAAGGGCCACCTCCTCCAGTGTGTGTGACCCTCGAGTGTGTGAAGCACCAACGTGTTTGATCGTAATGCTGGGTTTCTTTTGAAAGATCTACTTTTTTTTGCTTAGAACTATATTTTCTCGACTGGGAAGTGGATTTGACGGAGCATGGTGGAAGGGTACCTGCAATGGATGTTAGTATATTTTAAAAAATATCTAGGATTTGGAAAGAAGCGTTGTGGAAGAATAAATAGGTGGTCTCAAAGGAGAGACTATCCCCGTCGCGCAATTACATTATTGGTGTGGTACTTTGGTATCTTGCCTATAAAAGTCGGCCATGCGTATCAACGGCAACAACACGTGATAAGGTATGCACTGGTGAGTACAGAGATCATGGAAAAGCTATGGACGTTTAGTAATGAAAGAGTAGTAAGTGATTTTTTATTTTAGGAAAACTGTACAATAGGAAATAATCAAATCAACAGAGATACAATTGCAGAGTTACTGCAATGGTCGCCGTAGTCTTCAGACTGCTCGAGGAGCTGATGGAGCAGATAGCGGCCAGAAGCCCACGCCTTCACTATCGCTGACACCAACCTCCGTCCGCCACTGCCGCCGCAGTCTCCAGACTGCTCGAGCAGCTGATGGCGGTGCTTCCGGCGGACACGTTCGAGAAGCTCGATGTGATCCATCACGCTGGCCCCGTGTCAGGCACCTCGAGGCTCAGGTGGCGTCGTGGCGAACTACGGGGCTGCTCAGGTGCAGGTTCTGCCCGATGATGCAAGCTACAACGTCTTGATTAAGTGAGCTAAACTCTGAAGGGTAGCGCTGGTTGAGAGAGCGCCGTGACTTACCACGTCCTGGCTCTTGAGAGCCAGCGACTCGATCAGTGCCACTTGAAATTTTTAGTTCATTTTCTAAACTCTGTATGTTACACTTAAGAGAAATACAAACATTACGCTACTAGAAGGTAAAATCGTTATGTTGCACTGCACATATTTTTTTCTTTAATTCTGCTAAGTAGAGTTGTTCCTACCGCCAAAAGAAGGAGAATTGCTCAGAATTGCATACTTGCATTAAACTATGGCCACAGATGTTCAGAGTTGCATCGAGTTTTACTTTTGCAAGAGAAATTCTGAACCTGATGCTCCCTACAAAAATCTAAGCACCTGCCAATGGAGTGATGCCTGATGGATAAAAACAATTAATCATTCACCAACCCACATAACAATCATTTTTTATTTCATTACTTTCTGCCATTTGAAATAACGCCTGAAGTGTTTGTGCTAAGCTGTACCTTAGGTAGTATGCCAACAGGCTCCAAAGTAGTCGATCTTCACGTGTTCGCATAAAATCATCAATTGACATACATCAGTTGTCATCTCCTTCTCCAGGAATGAAGGCATAGATCGACTCCAAGTCGAACCCTGATATCACCAATCTTGGGGGGGGGGGGGGGGGGGGGGGGGGGGGGGGGGGGACCCTAAGAGATATCCTCAGCAAGTATACAACTGGGTATTAAAGTGAGGTATATAGTAGTGTAAGGATAATGTCTTCATGCTCTTTAATAGACAGGTGATGTTTGAACTAAGCAGATCTAATGACCACAGAATGTCATGCATAGATCTTTGAACTGAGAAAGAATTTCCGTTGACTCGAGGAAACTTCCCAGTTAGTTTTATCTAAGTTCTATCTAATCAGTTTTCTCAAAACAAAACAAAACCATCAGTAACATAGTTTGGTTTATGATGTCAACTCAAATTTAGACAGAAAGTGTAACACTCGTAGACTTATATGAAAACTAAGCTCTTGTTTGACAAGTCCCAGAACCTGCTATGCTACAAAATTCAAGGAATTTGCAAAAAAAACTGATAACCACAGAGCTCTTGGCAACTTCTTATGATTGCATAAAAAACCTTGTGAGTTATTAATCAAGAATGTACAACTTAATCACTGACAACATAAACTTAAACTGCCTGGCTATTCGAAAAATTACATTCACCTGCTTAATCACTCAAGAAACTATTTTTCTGTTCAGAGTAGCATGTGGTCTAGAATTCCAGTTTCCAAATATCTCTGTCAGCATAATAATCACCTATTAGTGCAATAGGTACTCATTGGTCCCAATTTTTCCTTCGATTAAAGGTGATATATAAAGAAGAAACATTACGGGCACATGGCAATAGATGACTTGATTAGATGCTACTAAACGACAGACAGATGTAACAATATCAGCCATTCATTCCGTGAAAATAGTTTAAACCAGTGAGTGTCAACACTTAAACCACCAACAAAGTTCCTGCCCTGCTGTTTCAAATTACTCCGGATAGGAGAGATACAAAAGGAGACTCATCAGACAGAAATTCAGAGGCAATGATGATAAAACAGGCCGAGATCCTCCTATAGTCATTCAGCGACAGCAGGGATCTACATCTACTCTTGAAGTAAGCTTGACAGTTTTGACAAGTAGGATTACTTTCGACTTTGGTATGAACAGACAGCATATCTGATTCCAGCCAAAATATGACATTCCAGACTCTAGAGGATATGTCAGATCATTACAGAGACAAAATATTACAGGTATATCAGTACATTGGCTTGACTACCACTGCTACATAGCTTTCCATCTTTTTTACACCAACAAACCAGTCACCAAAAAACTGCTACGAAGCAGCATGATATTTCCGTTATAATCTATAGTAGACTAGTGGCATGTTCCACACTAATAAGTCAGCCAGACAGCTGGAATGGTTATGTCCATCACACCCTTTAGCATCGGCTTTACCAAAAAGAATCCGCGCCTTGCAAAGAAATACTTCACCACCTCCTGTTACAGGAAAAAACAGAGTACAAAGTTGTGAGCTCAATGTTAACACAAACTATCCAAATACAACAAGGTTTGGAATGCAATAAAATCCACACTTCTGAAGTTTTTGTCCCAAAAATGTTAACGAAACAAGACAGCCCTTCGGACTAGCAAGGTTTTCACTTAAGTTAGCAAGCTCCATTTTTAAATACATTTTGGCGAATTTCCAGCAAGTTGGTTAAATTAACTGGCCGTTGATGCAATTTCAAGATCTACCAAGAGGTGTCCAATGAAAAAGCTTTTCGTTAGATCTCCAATGAACAAAGCTGAATGGCTGATTTGACTCAAAGTATAGTTAACACAAACAAGCAATGATGTTGGCAAGCTGACAGCATATGAAGGCTTCCTCATCTGCGTGGTACATTTTTTCTTCATTGCTGTTGCAGAAAAAGGCAAGAAGGTAGAGAGCGTAACTTTGCCCAGGCAGGATCATAGTACAAAAATGTACTATGTTACCCTTAACACATTTAGGTTTACAACCTTTTTGTTTGGTGATAGAATAAGCCTGTGTTTGGGACAACTTCACTTCACCAATCTAAGAGTGGATCTGGTGAAACCACCCCAAACACACAAACTCCACCGATTAGGCGAAGTGAAGCTAAGCTGCTTCCTAGTTCAATTTGCTGAAGCGAGCCACCAGGTGCTTCACCGGATCCACTTCACCTAAAGTTGGAAATAATTTACCCACCAATGCCATCCGTTAGTCACCTCAGCCGAACCGGTCACATCCTTCTGAAAAGGATTCCCCTGCCTCGTTCATCTCAACCGAAGGAGCCAGCAGCTGTGTCTCCCCCGATGGTATAGGGCACGCCGCCATGACCTCCTTGGCGTGTTGACTCGTCCGCTGAGAAGCTGCTCCGGTGCCCAGGCTGCCGCCCTATCCCCTCTTCCCATGCCACCGTACGCCTCTCTCCCCTCCTCCCTTCTCCCCTCCGCCCGGCCTGCTCTCTCCCGCCTGATCTGCTCCCTTCGCCCGGCCTGCTCACTCTGCCCGCCCTCCTCCCCTCCGCCCGGACTGCTCTCTCCGGTATTCTCACAAGGAGGTCGCCGGATCCCGTGTAAAATCCCTACAGCAGGACAATTTTGCAAGGTATACCTAGATTGATTTCTTCTTTGCCTTCCTATGATAGTTCTACTACTGATCTCATCTGTAGTTTTTTCTATATGCAAATTGAAACAGTGGTTTTTGAATTTATGGATATTGGTCAGTAGATTGTGAATATCTCACATTGTACTATGTTGATTAGACAGTAGATGGTGTATTGGACAGTCTGTATGTGCATATCGGACAATAGCAAGTTATTGGACAGTAGCAAGATATTGAACAGTAGATATGGTACTGTTTTTTGTTGATTCACGATCTGGTATTACAAGATTGCACTAGCAAGTTAGAAACAACTTCAATTAAACGTTGAATACATGGTTGGACAGTATATGCATGATCTGGTACTGTTTTTATTGGTGTATTGATTTTCGTATGGTGTTTGCATATTCTGTTAAGATATAGATTAGATGAGTTGGAGAGTAACAAATGAAAAATAATGTTTTTGAAGAATGGATGCCATTGCTTGGACTGATGACCATACTAGTATAGTCACTGAGTTATTTGCTGAGGAAGTTGGTCGTGGGAATCGATCGAGCACCCACTTGAACAACCTTGGATATGAGGAGGTAGCCAGGAGATTTAATGATAAGACGGGTATCCAGTTAAAGAAATCACAGCTCAAGAACAAATGGGACAAGCTCAAGAAGGAGTATAACATATGGAAAAGTTTGCTAAAACAAACAGGTGCCGGATGGGACCATACAAAGGGAACCTTCAAACAAGACAAAGAGTGGTGGAAGAAAGCCAAAATTGTAAGTGTCTCCTTTCTAATGTGCATTGCAATAATGTTTTCAATTTATTATTGGTCATAATAATCGTTTGATTTTTTAACAGGACATTCCAGGTTGTGGTAGATTTCAAAAGCAAGGTATTCGCAATGAGAATCATCTAAAGGTTATGTTTGAAGATATCAATAACGATGGAAGTGATCATTGGTGTCCAACATCCGGAGATTTGCCCAAACCAACCTCTGAAGAAGATCTTGATGGAGAGGATAGTATTGACATTGACTAGACTCCGAGATTGTGCCCACTGGGTGTAGCCCCCGAGATTCGCAGTAGCTGGTGTAGCCAGGTGCTTCGAATCTTCCTTCTTTCCCAAATCTTCTATCTTTATCTGACTAGACTCGTCTCAGTCGGTTGCTTTCGCTGGCTGAACACCTTCACCCGGGAGAACTAACATTCCAGTGGGGGCGCGCGAGCGCACCCACTGGGTGTAGCCCCCGAGATTCGGAGTAGCTGGCGTAGCCAGGTGCTTCGAATCTTTCTTGCTTTCTCCTGTACCTGCCCTTGCCCTCACCTAGGCTCCGAACGGCTGGCTAAACGCCTTTAGTCGGTCAGGAACTACAAGATTCCACTGGGGGCGCGCGAGCGCACCCAGTGGGTGTAGCCCCCGAGATTCAGAGCGCTTGATGAAGGCAAGGACTTCGAATCTTCTTCTCCTTCCCTTCCTGAATTCCGATTCAAGGTAGTCGGACAAGAATATACAAACACATACATATATATCTCCTCACAGGTTAATAGGTTAGTCTGCCAAATTGTAACAAGAAAATGACTTGTTTTTTTTTCGAAAACTAGCTTGTGCCTCTCTAGACACTTGGTCGTTTTCCCGTGTGCTCTGTTGTTTTCGCTGCGTCCTTGCCGGGCAACCGGGTTGCGGTCTGCAGCCGGAATCGAAGGGAGCTGACAGTACATCGCGTACGGTACTAACGGCTTAGTAACCGGATTGGTTTAAGCTAGTTGCAAGGCCGGGACACCCGGTCTGTCGCGTCTCCTCCCCGTTTTTCGTGTGGGATGCCTCGGGCTTTTGCTCTTGCTAGCCGGACAGCCGGGTTGCGGTCTGTAGCTGAGACGAAGAGTGGGCCTCTGACATCATCGCACACTACTTAGTCGGTTTGTTGACTTAGCAGGCCGGGCCAGCCGGCGAGCCCCCGGGTAGGGGTTGCCGGAGCCGGAAAATCATAACCGGAAAAGTAGATGCGAAAACACATTTCTAGCAAGGAGCCCCTGAGATTCTCGTAGGGATCCGCATTTTCATTCATAGGGTTTGCGGGATACATACACTGTTTGGCGACTAGGTGTAAAACGGGCGCAACAGGGCCACGTTCCAGGGACGCTCGGTTTCCTCGTCTGATTTGTCCATCTTGTTCTTGCGCGGCTACTGCGCGTCGATGAGGTAGTAGGAGTCGTTGGGCAGCGCCCGGCTGATGATGAAGGGGCCCTCCCAGGGTGGCGATAACTTGTGCGTGCCCTTCGTGTCTTGCACTAGCCGGAGAACCAGGTCGTCCTCGCGGAATGCGATTGGGCGGATTTGGCTTGAATGGTAGCGACGTAGTCGCTGCTGGTACATGGCTGGCCTAGACAGAGCCAGCTCACGGGCCTCCTCCAGGAGGTCCACTCCGTCCTCCCGCGCCTCCTGGTTGGCCTTTTCGTCGTATAGGAGCTTGCGCGGTGAGTCGAATTCGATGTCCGCGGAGAGGACGGCTTCCGATCCGTAGACCAGGAAGAACGGTGTGTAGCCGGTTGATCTATTCGGTGTGGTGCGGAGGCTCCACAGCACAGTCGGAAGTTCCTCGATCCAGCATCCGGGTGACCGCTCCAATGGTTCAATGAGACGTGGCTTGATGCCGGCCAACACCAAGCCGTTTGCTCTTTCCACCTGCCCGTTGGACTGCGAGTGTGCGACGGAGGCGAGGTCCAGCCAGATGCCCTTGTTGCTGCAGAACCGGGCGAAGGCCCCCTTGGCGAAGTTCGTGCCGTTGTGGGTGATGATGCTGTTGGGGTAGCCGAATCGGTTGATGATGTCGGTGAAGAAGGTGACGACTGTTGCTCCGTCCAGCTTCTGGATGGGCTTAGCCTCGATCCACTTCGTGAACTTGTCCACCGCCACCAGCAGATGGGTCATACCCGCGCGTGCTCGCTTGAAGGGACCGACCATGTCGAGGCCCCAAACCATGAAGGGTCAGGTGATTGGTATGGTCTTGAGTACCGAAGTTGGCATGTGCTTGAGCTGCTCGAAGCGCTGGCACCCATTACACGCGCGGACCAGCTGCTCAGCGTCCTCAAGGGCGGTGGGCCAATAGAAACCGTGACGAAACGCCTTGGCGACTATCGCCCTTGACGAAGCGTGATGCCTGCACTCGCCCTGGTGGATGTCCTTGAGTAGCCGGTAGCCCGTGTCTACATCGACACATCTTTGGAAAATGCCGGATACGCCGCGCTTGTACAGTTCGCCGTTGATGATGGTGTACGTGTGCGTGCGTCGCCGGATTTGCCTGGCTTCCACCTCGTCATCCAGAAGTTCTCCGTTGGCGATGTAGTTCATGAAGGGCTGTGCCCAGGATGGCACTTCCCGAATGACAAGGACGCTGCCGCCCTCCGGTTGACGGATGTCGGGGGGTCGTCCGAGTGGCGTACCCGGGACGGCAGCCCCGGAGCTGCTTGACGAACCGGCAGCCCCCGGGTCTTGCGAGCCGGAGGGCACTGCCTTGCCAGAGTTGGTGCGGGTCTTCTTCTTTGGCGACTCTGCCGGCTCCGCTTCTGCCGCTCCGTTAGCCGGAGCGCATCCTGCCCAGGTGATGGAGTCTGACTCTGGCGACGGGTTGATGGAGGGCTTGCGTAGGTGCTCCAAAGAGACCCCTGGTGGGATCTGAAGGAAATATGCCCTAGAGGCAATCATAGAGATGATTGTATTTCATGTGTATCCATGAGTTATTATAATGTTCCTTGAATATCCATATACCAGGCAACTTGTATTGATTGGCAATTATGTGAATTGTTTGTGAAACTCTTTACTTGTATGGTTATCTAATAATTGTCCCTAGTCGGAGTTCATGCGAGGACACACGTGAATATTAGACTAGCACATCGATTGGTTAATGACTATGTTTCGCAAGTCATTGACATAGAGATGTCAAACCAATGATGTGGACACATGTTATGAACATGGGGTTGGACTGACCCAACATGAGACTAGCAATAATACTTGCAGCTCTCTCTACATATCGTGTACGTTTTGTCCTTAGACCTGAGATTGTCACATGTACTTGAGATGTGGATCGACCTACTTTGGGGCTATCAAACACTACTCCGTAACTGGGTAGTTATAAAGGTAGCTTTCGGGTTTGTCCTGATACATGCTGCAAGGCATCGGTCAATCAAGATGGGATTTGCCCCTCTCTACTTGAGAGAGATATCTCTGGGCCCCTCGAGCGATCGGATCCAGAAATGCATGGTCGTGCTACATATGGTTAAGAGTTAACCTAGTAAAGGGATTCTGAATCACAGTATCGAGAAAGAGAGGTCAGCTTAGAGCTAGACCAAATATCGTGAGGCAAAGGGAAAAACATGTACTCAACCTTGTGATGGTTCGTCCGAATGATCTTTATATGCGTTTAGGAGTTGGCACGTCTTGCTAGAGGCCGCTACCAACTATTGACGGAGTAAGTGTACTCGCGTCATGTCTATACGTGTATGAACCTATAGGGTCACACACTTTAGGGGCTGGAAGCCTAATGAGGATTGGATCCGAATTAGACCAGGCTTAGGCTGCTAATGGGCTGCTAATGTAGAAGCCCACCAGGGATGCCTATATAAGAGGGAGTGAGGCGAGCTGAAAAGGAGAGAGCATTCCACCTAGCCGCCACTCCTCTTCCGCCTGTGTTGCACGCGCAGACCTAGCAGTCTGGCGTGTGACGGCTTCCACTCCGGATGTGTGGATACCTCAGAGGTGCTGCATCTGTAGCACTTGGACGAGCCGCGCAAAGGGGAGCTGCTCGTGGGACGAGGACGAGGAGGAGACGTAGAACATCTACACTGCCGCAACGTGCTTCATCGAGTTCCGCACCTGCGCGTCTAGCGGTAATCCCGTGATCTATGACAATAGTATTCCTGGTTGACGCGGTAGAAAATTTTGATTTTACGCTAGTGTAGCCTACCCGTAACCCTACAGGATCGCCTACCTGGTGGATCCGATTTTGGCGAGCGAATCGGCTGCCTCGTTGTTGACGCGAGGGACGTGGTGAAATTCGCATCCGTCGAAGGAGGCGCTGTGCTTCTGGATGTGGAACCGATAGAGGGCCATGTTTGCATCTCTGGCGTCCCATTCTCCGGACACTTGCTGCACCACCAGATCCGAATCACCGAAGCACAGGATCCGGTTGACACCGATCTCCTTGGCTAGCCGGAGTCCGTGCGTCGTGGCGTACTGGTCCGCAACCGTCATGAGCTCCGCCATGGTTTTTGGCTCGTCACACAGTAGCCAGTGGCGAAGCATGGTGCGTTCTGGGCAACCCTCGATGAAGAAGTTGATGGCCTGGCTCTCCAGGATGCCCTCACAGGTGTTGCGCAACTCCGTCCACTTGGCGAGGTACTCGCGGTCAGTCTCGCGGTCACCTTGGACGCACAAGGCTAGGTCGCGTGGGCGCCCCGGACGCTTGTACGTGCCGTTGAAGTTGCGGACGAATACTTTCTCGAAGTCTAGCCAGGCGTTGATGCTATTGGGCGCAAGGATGTTGAGCCACGTCCTTGCCGACCCGGTTAGCATGAGGGGGACGTAGCGCACGGCTGTGCGCTTGTTCCCGTGGGCGATGCCGACTGCCGTAGCATAGTCGGTCAGCCAATCTTCCGATTTCATGTTGCTGTCGTACTTGGGGGTGTCCCTGGGCAGGGAGAACTTATCCAAAAACGGCTCGTTTCGGATGCGGGGTCCGAAACAAACCGGACCGGTAGAATCTTCTTCCTCCGTGACGCGCGCTTGAGCGAGGAGCTCGATGCGGTCGCGGGCATCCGGACAATCCGGGTTGGGCGCTCCCACCCGGCCCGAGAGACGGGAACCGGTGGGTCTAGGCGCTCCAGTTGGTGGAGGGGGAGGCGACGGGTTGCTGTTCACCGTCTGCTCCTGGCGCGGCTGGCCCCTGTTGCCAGAGCTGCGACGCCTGCTGCGGGCCTTAGCCGGCTGAGGGGAGGACACCTGCTGGGTGTCGCGCGGCGCGCCCCTGCTGTTGGCAGGCAGCTTGCTCCCCCTAGAGTAGCTGGGGTCCTCCTGCATCTGTCGGTTGGCATCATCCTGCTCGTCCGCGATGCGGAGGAGCTCCTACACACGAGCGTGCTGGCGGGCTCGCTCCTCGCCCTCCAGACTAGGCAGTTCCTCTGCCGCGGCTCGTGCCACGCGCAGGTTCTTGATAGGCGTGCTGTAGGTGGGCCAGATGAGGGCGGGTGCGGGATCCGGCCCCCCATCCTTTTCCATCCTACCGCCTAGCTCACCGCCCCGGCGCCGCACCTGGCCGCGCCGGCTCGGCTCCGTGGTAGCCAGCGTGAAGCCGTGTGCGCGGTCGTACTCGTGCCAGGTGATCTCGAGTTGCTTGCGGGCTGCCGCCAGCTCCATGGCCTCCTGAAGGAGGATTTGTCTCTCCATGGTGAAGTTGGCCTCCGCCTCCTCCGGGTTATCCCCGAGGTTAACCGGCATCAGGAGCCGATCAATGGCATCATCCACCGGGTTCCGAGGCTGCGGAGGGGCAAAAATTCCAACCTCGTCCGCGCCTCGCTCCCGCGGCTAGCGGGGGTGAGAGCTGGAGCCGGCCATCATGACCTCCACGCCGCAGGATGCGGTGGAGGCGCTATCGCCCGGATGCGGCAGCTCCGCGACAGAGATGATTTCCCTAGGGAAACGCTCTGGAACGGTGGTGACGTAGATAGGGAAGTCGCTGAATAGAAAGACGGTGCCGTTCGCCGGGAAGGAGGTTCCGGCGAAGCAGGACGCGTTGTCGATGACACAGTCAAATTTGCCGAGCGTGAGCACCAGGCCGGAGGCCACACGCTCACCAGCTGGAGTGCGGGGTCCCGTGCGGAACATGACTCCGGTCGAAGCCATCTAGTCCCACGGTAGGCGCCAACTGTCGTTGTATTGGGAACGACAGTACCTGAAGAGGTTAGATAGAGGTGTGGGGACTAGTAGGGAAGCTATCGACGGCGCCCGCAGGCAGGACTGGATACAAGCGAGCGTAGCTGGACGCAGGAAGTACCCAGGTTCGGAGCCCTCGTGGTGAGGTAAAGCTCCTACTCCTGCCGCATCTGACTGTGTGGGATATATGAAGTACAAGTGCTCCTCGAGCTGTATTCTCTAGCTACTGCCTTAAATGCAATGAGACCAACCCTTTCTACTGAGGCCTTGCCCCTCCTTATATAGGCAGAGAGGCAACGGTCTCACTGGCCAGTCTGAATGGCAGCCCCGCAGGTGGGTCCCAGCCGGCTGGTCATCTACAATATCCGGTATGGTAAGTCACATCAGAGTACGAGCGGTATGGCTGTCGTAGACACAGTGGACGTCGTGCGAGCCTGTCGTCAGCATCGGGCCACTGTTCCTGTGTCATCCCCGCAAAGTCTTCGGTATGGCCGGGTAGTTGCCGGTCTTGTCATCGTATAGGGCGTACCGCGCACTGATACGCACGTCGTCCTGTCTCAATGATTGGTTCTGGCTACGTCACCGTAGCCGGCTACTTCTTGCTGATCCGGCTACCATGCTATAGCCGGCCTGTCTTGCCCTATCCGTCTACATCTGGTCAGCCGGACGCGATCCGACTGCTCAGTTTCTTGTCCGGTTGGGGTACCTGGGGATCATCCCCCTGACATGCATTGCACGTGTGTTCTTTCCACAAACCACATATGGATCCACCAGTGTTCATTGCATGTGCGTTTCTGTCATGAACCACATATGGATCCACTAGTGTTCATTGCATGTGTGTTCTTTTCCACAAACCACATATGGATCCACCAATGTCATTGCATGTGTGTTCTTTTCACAAAACACATATGGATCCACCATTGTCATTGCATGTGTGTTCTTTCCATGACCCACATATGGATCCACCAGTGTCATTGCATGTGTGTTATTTCCACTAACCACACATGGATCACTAGTGTTCATTGCATGTGTGTTCCTGTCATGAACTACATATGGATCCACTAGTGTTCATTGCATGTGTGTTCTTTTCCACAAACCACTTATGGATCCACCAATGTCATTGCATGTGTGTTCTTTTCACAAAACACACATGGATCAACCAATGGAATTGCATATATGTTCTTTTCACAAACCACACATGGAACACCCAATGGCATTGCATGTGTGTTCTTTTTAAAAAATACACATGGATCTACCAGTGTTCACCGCATGTGTGTTCTTTTCACAAAACACACATGGATCAACCAATGTCATTGCATGTGTGTTCCTTTCCACAAACCACATGGATCCACCAGTGTTCACTGCATGTGTGTTCTTTCCACAAACCACTTATGGTTCCACCAATGTCATTGCATGTGCGTTCTTTTCCAAAAACCACATGGATCAACCAATGGCATTCCATGGGTGTTCTTTTCACAAACCACACATGGATCAACCAATGGCATTGCATGCGTGTTCTTTTCGCAAACCACACATGGATCAACCAATGGCATTGCATGTGTGTTCTTTTACACAAACCACATATGGATCCACCAATGTTCATTGCATGTGTGTTCCTGTCATGAACCACAAATGGATCAACCAATGGCATTGCATGTGTGTTCCTGTCATTAACCACATATGGATCCACTAGTGTTCATTGGATGTGTGTTCTTTCCACAAAGCACATATGTATCCACTAGAGTAATTGCATACGTGTTCTTGTCATAAACCACACATGGATCCACCAGTGTTCACTAGATGTGTGTTCTTTCCACAAACCACTTATGGATCCACCAATGTCATTGCATGTGTGTTCTCTTCCACAAACCACATGGATCAACCAATGGCATTGCATGCGTGTTCTTTTCACAAACCACACATGGATCAACCAATGGCATTGCATGTGTGTTCTTTCCACAAACCACATATGGATCCACCAGTGTTCATTGCATGTGCATTCCTGTCATGAACCACATATGGATCCACTAGTGTTCATTGCATGTGTGTTCTTTTCCACAAACCACTTATGGATCCACCAATGCCATTGCATGTCTGTTCCTTTCCACCAATCACATGGATCAACCAATGGCATTGCATGTGTGTTCTTTCCAGAAACCACACATGGATCCTCCAATGGCATTGCATGTGTGTTCTTTTCCACAAACCACATATGGATCAACAAATATCATTGCATGTGTGTTCTTTTCACAAAACACATATGGATCAACCAATGGCATTGCATGTGTGTTCTTTTCATAAACCACACATGGATCCAAAGTGTTCACAGCATGTGTGTTCTTTCCATGACCCACATATGGATCCACCAGTGTTTATTGCATGTGTGTTCCTGTCATGAACCACATATGGATCCACTTGTGTTCATTGCATGTGTGTTCTTTTCCACAAACCACTTATGGATCCACCAATGTCATTGCATGTGTGTTCTTTTCAGAAAACACACATGGATCAACCAATGGTATTGCATGTGTGTTCTTTTCACAAACCACACATAGATCAACCAATCCCATTGTATGTGTGTTCTTTTCACAAAACACACATGGATCCACCAGTGTTCATTGCATGTGTGTTCTTTCCACAAACCACAGATGGATCAACCAATGGCATTGCATGTGTGTTCTTTTCCACAAACACACATGGATCAACCAATGGCATTGCATGTGTGTTATTTTCCACAAACCACATGGATCCACCAGTGTTCACTACATGTGTGTTCTTTCCACAAACCACTTATGGATCCACCAATGTCATTGCATGTGTGTTCTTTTCCACAAACCACATGGATCAAACAATGGCATTCCATGTGTGTTCTTTTCACAAACCACACATGGATCAACCAATGGCATTGCATGCGTGTTATTTTCACAAACCACACATGGATCAACCAATGTCATTGCATGTGTGTTCCTTTACACAAACCACATATGGATCCACTAGTGTTCATTGCAAGTGTGTTCTTGTCTTGAACCACACATGGATCAACCAATGGCATTGGATGTGTGTTCCTGTCATGAACCACATATGGATCCACTAGTGGCAATTGGATGTGTGTTCTTAACACAAAGCACATATGTATCCACTAGAGTAATTGCATATGTATTCTTGGCATAAACCACACATGGATTCACCAGTGTTCACTGCATGTGTGTTCTTTCCACAAACCACTTATGGATCCACCAATGTCATTGCATGTGTGTTCTTTTCCACAAACCACATGGATCAACCAATGGCATTGCATGTGTGTTCTTTTCACACACCACACATGGATCAACCAATGGCATTGCATGTGTGTTCTTTCCACAAACCACATATGGATCCACCAGTGTTCATTGCATGTGCGTTCCTGTCATAAACCACATATGGATCCACTAGTGGTCATTACACGTGTGTTCTTTTCACAAACCACACATGGATCAACCAGTGGCATTCCATGTGTGTTATTTTCACAAACCACACATGGATCAACCGGTGGCATTGCATGTGTGTTCTTTTCACAAACCACACATGGATCCACCAATGGCATTGCATGTGTGTTCTTTTTCACAAACCACATATGGATCAACAAATGTCATTGCATGTGTGTTCTTTTCACAAAACACACATGGATCAACCAATGGCATTGTATGTGTGTTCTTTTCATAAACCACACATGGATCCACCAGTGTTCACTGCATGTGTGTTCTTTCCACAAACCACTTATGGATCCACCAATGTCATTGCATGTGTGTTCTTTTCCACAAACCACATGGATCAACCAATGGCATTGCATGTGTGTTCTTTTCACAAACCACACATGGATCAACCAATGACATTGCACGTGTGTTCTTTCCACAAACCTGATGACCCACAAGTATAGGGGTGTATCGCAGTATTTTCGAGGGAAGTGAAACCCAATTTATTGATTCGACACAAGGGGAGCCAACGGATATTTATCAGCCTTAACAACTGAGTTATCAATTCAGCTGCACCTGGAAACAATCTTGCTCACATCAGTTTATTAGTAGCAATAGTTTTGTAGTAGTAATAGTAAAGTAACAGAGTAGCAAAGCAAAGATAGTAGTAACAAAAGCAGTAAACAATGAGATTCGAGTGTGGTAGACATAGGGATGGATGGACGGGCGTTGCATGGACAAGACAATTCACATAGCAATTAGAACATAGGGCAATTGCAGATAAATAAGATAAAGCACCCAAGTACTAGACAATCCTAGGCATGTGTTCCATATATAGTCATACGTGCTCGCAATGAGAACTTGCACAATATCTTTTGTCCTCCCAACCCGTTTGCAGCGGGGCCTCTAGGGAACTACTGGCAATTAAGGTGCTCCTTTTAATAGAGCACCGGAGCAAAGTATTAACACTCCGTGAACACACGTGATCCTCACATCAAAGCCTTTCCCTTTCGGTTATCCCGATTTCTGTCACTTCGGGGCCATAGGTTCCGGACAACAACGTGTGTATACAACTTGTAGATAAGACCAGAAACAATACTATCATAATGAATCAATAATAAGTTCAGATCTGAAATCATGGCACTCAGGCCCTAGTGACAAGCATTAAGCACAACAAGTCGCAACAAAGTCATAAAGCACTAATAAACGATACTAGGCACCATGCCCTAACAATCTGATGCCATTACATGAACGATCTCATCCAATCCCTACCATCCCCATAGCCTACAGCGGGGGATTCCTCACTCATAGATGGGGGAAACATGGATGATCGATGGATATGATGGTGGAGATCGATGGAGATGGCTCCGGGGGCACTTCCCCGTCCCGACAGGGTGCCGGAACAGAGACTTTCTGTCCCCCAAATCTCCCCTTCGGTGGTGGTGGCGCAGTGGAACTTTTCGTGGAAAAACATCGAACCCTCAAAGTTTTTAGGTCAGAAGGCTTCTTATAGGCGAAGAGGGAGACCGAGGGGGTGCCTGGGGCCACCACACCATGCCCCACCGCGCCTGGGGGTGGTGTGGCTAGGCCCTGGCCCTCCTCCGTCTCGTAGTCTGGCTCCGTGAGTCTTCCGGAAAAATAGGCACTTTGGCTTTTGTCCCGTCCAATTCCGAGAATATTCATTTTCTGACTTTCCTAGAACCAAAAACAGCAGAAAATAGGCAGCTGGCACTATGGCTCTTGTTAATAGGTTAGTCCAAGACATCATATGAAAAGTACTCCAAAGTGTGGACAAAACACAAGAAAGTGGATAAAACCAAGCATGGAGCATCAAAAATTATAGATACATTTGCAATGTATCAACATCCCCAAGCTTAACTCCTACTCGTCCTCGAGTAGGTAAGTGATAAAAAGAAAGAATAATTTTTGAGGTGACATGCACCATCAAAGACTTGATCAAAGTATTCATAAAACATTCAAAGCTGGGATCATAGTACTTCAATCATAACATGAAAGACAAAGTTCTAGCAATAAGACAAAGAAACTATGATGCAACATGAAAATGCACAAACAAAAGATTCATGAATAACAATGCTTTGTAAGACGTTTGTTTGTTTCACATAAAAAAAATATAGCATAGTGGTAATCAGCTTGTCCCTCATAGAGTAGCAAATACAAATGCATAGGACACCTTCAAAGTTCACAAGAGTGACTAGATACAAATAGTTTAAAACAAGCAATATCAAGGTATGCATCAATCAACAAGTCTTGGGACAATGCACATAGAACTAAGAATGGCCACTATGCTCTCAAGAAAGTGCTCATAGAATGTGTGGAGACTCAACAAGGAAATGAAAAAGGTTTTGAAAAGTTTGAAAGGCTTCCAAACGCTGAAAGTATGGTACTCATTAGCTTTGAGCTCTCATTGCCCCTATCATAAGCATCTTTAACGTGGTTAAGGTGAAAGTGACACAACTAAGAGGATATGCTTGACAAGTTATAAATCGAAGTCTCATGCCCCTTACTTATGAAGACCGATCCTCATGCTACTCAACTTCAGTCACGAGTAAGCTCTTGTCATTGTAAGTATATACGTATCATAGAGAACTGCCAACGGGGTACCCCTTGCACATGATACAGGAGCTATCCCATAATCAAAATGACAAGGCAAGCAGACAATGAGCATCTCAGTGATCCTATGTGCATAGATTTTTATTGAAGATGCTTCATAGAACGCTCATTATGGTTATGCTGCAAGTTTCCACCATGATTAGGCATGGCTTAGGCTAGCGGCCCAGGCGTTTCTCTAACATACATACAAACTCCATGATCTTACAAGTTCCACTTTTATTTCACACCGCCGGGATCCATAAGCAAAATAACATGATATCAACGAGGTACTAAGTACCAACGCAATGTTGAAAGCGTTCCCCATGATACATGGTTCTGCTAACTTCAACTTATAAAGTGCAAGCATATACGCAACAAAGAAGGACGCAATGGTTCAGGTTTATTAAATGCAAGAAAGTAAAGTGTGCCATCAAGTTCGTGAGAGCTTTACTAACTACCTTTCTCATAACAAGCAAACATTTTATTCGGAAGAAAACAAGGCATATTGAATATGCACGGAAGTAGCAAATGATGCTAATAGGTAGGTATGGTGGACACTTTGGCAATATTTGGTTTAGTGAGTTGGAAACATGAGTAAAACACTCAGTGGAAGTGAAGGCCAGCAATAGTAAGGGAGCGACAAACGAGAGAGCAATAATGGCCATAATCATGCAGAGCGACAAAACATCATTAATAAAAGCATAAAGTGATACTACAAGTTGAAAACTAAAGGATCATAAAGGCTTATGGTGACTTGGGATAGTCATAACATGGTGTGAGCATGTGCCAAGTCAACCCAAATAAAGCATCAAAGGAGAATACCACTATAATATGCTTTTAATATGCTAAAACAACGCATGATTCATCCAAGGCACATTAAGCAATCTCAATTCTTTATAACAAGTCACGCTACAACAAAGAATACTAAGCATAAAGCTAAAACAATATAAAGCATGGCATGACAAAGCATAGGCCACAGTCAAAAACAAGCTCTCTTTACCACTTAAGCATGAGCTTTCCTACTCTTTTGCAAACCAAACCAGACTATTTGAACACCAATGCATGAAAGAGGAGGTCCAACCAATTCATTCAGCAAACTAAGAAAACCACGCAAACTAAAAACCAAAACCAAAACGAAAAAGAAGACGCTCCAAGAATAACACAACTGTGCATGAAACAATAAAAATGAAGCGTTTGGAAGAAACCTGCGATTTTTATTCATGAAGAAGGGGATGCCTTGGGCATCCCCAAGCTTTGAGCTTATACTCCTTGGATATTTCTTGGGGTGACACGCGTGGCATCCCCAAGCTTGAGCTTTAGTCCATCCTTCATCTCATTACTCATTCCTTCCATACACCTGAAATTTTTCCTTCATACAAAACTTCACACAATCTTTATTAGCAACATTAGTGCACTCAAGATAATAAGTCTTAAGGTTCAGTTCCAACACCAAATAAACTTCCATTAGAACACTAGCTACTGTAGCACTTCCCTCAAAAATCTCAATTCCCCAAAAGAACTCAAGAAGGAACTAACAAGAAGCAAATGCATAAAATGGCAGAAATCTGTCAAAACAGACCAGCAGGTAAAGACGAATTTTTTCGAAGACCTTCTATTGCTCAAACAAAAAGCGTTGAACTAACGAAAGTTAGATAACAACTTGGGGCAGAACCACAAAAAATTACAGCTCAATCCGACATACAGAGCTCTCTCACGAATTTTTACGGTTAAGCACAGAAATCTGTTTCGGGACAACAACTTTCCCAATCATTAATTCTCTCTCATCAGAGGTTACTCTTGGCACAAAAAGCAAATAAAAAGGATAAGGAGCGGTTATTACTGAATTAATAACTTCCAAGGTTCATCTAAAACTTTTGGGTTATGTAAGATCTCACCATAATAAGGTAAGATCCCTGTGATTGCAGTGCTAGTCCCTGGATCGAAATGCTAGCACCCACAGTTTAAGATGAAGTACACAGAAACAAAGGTCATTATTACATCGCATATCCAGGAGTATAATGGTTCTTACAACTCACTTAGCCCAAGGGAATAGGTACAATCCTCACAGCAACAAACTTTACAATCTACACAATCTACACAAAGAACAACACAACAACAATAATTCAATCAATAAAACATTACAAAAAAATATGAATGCATGAAAAATGCAATGATATGATCACAACTCTATAATTTACAGAGTCTACAGTACAAAGGGTAAAATACCTCATCTAAATACATAAGAAATACCCCAAAACAATTTATAGTACAATTTTTATGAGCAAAATACTCCTAAAAAGGATCTGCCTATAAATCCAATTTCGATCTGGCAGACATAACACTGGTGCTGACACTAGTCTCTTTTTCAATTCCTGAAAGCTGTTTTCACAAGCTTCTGTCCAATTAAACTTCTTCTCCTTCTTCAGCAGATCAGTCATGGGCTTTGCTATCTTAGAGAAATTTTCAATGAACCTCCGGTAGTACCCTACTAGGCCAAGGAAACTACAGACTTCTTTAACCGATTTAGGAGGTTCCCATTCTGTCACGGCTGCCACTTTTGCTGGATCAACGGCTATACCATTTCCAGATACTATGTGCCCAAGAAAACCCACTTCATTCAGCCAGAATTCACATTTGCTGAACTTGGCATAAAGTTTGTGTTCCCTGAGTTTCTCTAGAATCAGACGTAAATGTTCTTCATGTTCTTTGTTGCTCTTGGAATATACCAATATATCATCGATGAATACCACTACGAACTTGTCAAGGAACTCCATTAATACCTTGTTCATCATGTTCATGAAATAGGCTGGTGCATTAGTCAATCCAAACAGCATCACTGTATATTCATACAACCCATATCTAGTGGTGAATGCAGTCTTGGGTATGTCATGTTCTCTAATCTTTAGCTGGAAGTATCCTGATCGAAGATCAATTTTTGAGAACACACAAGCTCCCTCTAGTTGATCGAAGAGATCATTTATTCTAGGCAGTGGATATTTATTCTTTATGGTCACTTCATTGAGTGAACGATAATCTATGCATAGCCTTTGACTTCGGTCCTTCTTCTCAACAAACAAGACTGGTGCTCCCCAAGACGACGAACTTGGTTGGATAAATCCCTTTTTCAACTATTCTCCCACCTGTTTCTTGAGTTCTTTTAACTCGTCCACTGACATTTTATAAGGTCTCTTTGCTATAGGCCCCGTTCCAGGCAGTAGGTCTATCAGAAACTCCACATCCCTATCTGGTGGCATGCCAGGTAATTCTTCGGGGAACACATCTGGGTATTCCTTCACTATTGGCACACTGTCTGGGCTAACCCCCTTAAGAGAATTAACCTTGCCCCCCTTGGGTTCAAAGTTAGACTTGAGCCTGATCCTTTTCTTTTCTGGGGTGGTGAGCATAACAGTTCGCTTGGCACAATCAATCACCCCTTCATAATGGGTCAACCAGTCCATCCCTAATATAACATCTAATCCTTGGGACTCTAGGATTATTAAACTAACCGGAAACTTGTTCTTTCCAATTTCTAGGATTATCTGTCGGCACCCGGAATTTACTATCATTTCTCCACCCGGGGAGCTTACTTTAATGGGACATCCAATGGTTTCTGTGGAGAGTTCGTTTTTGATTACAAATGCTCTTGAAATGAATGAATGCGATGCACCAGTATCGAAAAGGATAAGTGCAGGAAATGAATTAATCTTGAACTTACCGATCACGGCATCAGATCCTTCTTGAATTTCCTCCACATTAATGTGATTCACATGACCCTTTTGAAATGGGTTTGGCCTAGCCCCATCAGTCTTCTTTTCTGGGCATTCATTAGCATAGTGCCATGTCTTCTTGCACTTGAAACATTCCACCTGACTGATGTCTTTCTTTGCTGGCTGACTGTGGCGATTCCGACCATTTTGGTTTCCATGGCCATGACCATTGTGGTTGTTCCTAAACCCACTTTTGTTATGTCCACGATGATTGTTTCCATCATGGTTGTGGTTATTGTTACGATGGTTATTATGATTCCCATTCTTGTGGAATCCTGAACTCCCACTTCCTTCACCATGAGAGCGCTTGTGAGGAGATCCTGATCCAAACTTATCAAAATGGTGCTTCCTCTTTCTACCCTCCACTTGTTTCATCTTGTTTTCCAGGATGGTAGCTTTATCACACAAGGATTGATAAGTTGGAACATATGCAACAGATAGTTGCATAGAAATTTCATCATTTCGCCCATCTAGGAACTTCTCCTTTCTCTTTGCATCAGTGTCAACATCGTCAGGTGCATAACGTGACAAATTATTGAACTCTTCGATGTATTCAGAAATACTGTGGTGGTGTTGCTTGAGGTTATGAAACTCCTTTTTCTTCAACCCCATTATTCCAGAAGAGATGTGAGTGGTGCGAAACCCATCTTCAAACATTGCCCAAGTCACTTCCTCAATAGGGTGAGTAACTTGGAAATTGTCCCACCAAGTAGCTGCATGACCTTCCAATAAGTGTGCTGCAAACCTGACCTTTTCTGCATCCGTGCATCCAACCGTGACTAGGTCCTTATTCACAGAATGTAGCCAATCATTTGCTACCATGGGGTCAGTGGTACCCGAGAACTTAGCAGGTCTCAGCCTTAGAAATCTGGTCAGCATATCCAGAGGTGGTGGATTGTTCTGGTTGTTGTTATTGTTATTATTGTTGTTCTGATTCTGGTTTGCCATGAATTGAGTCATCATTTGCATCAATTGTGTCTGTACAGCCATCATCTGCTGCATTCCATTGCCATTGACATTGTCATTGTTATCCTCGTTGTTGTGTCGGGGAGGCATCTGTGGGTTTAATAAGGCTAAGTAATGATAGATAACCCAAATAAACAACAATCAGACAAACAAGCGCATGCAAGTTCAACATCATAGCAATGACAGAGTTTGCGAAAATAAACATACTAGCATAGTCACCCACAAGTTGGTATGACCTATGCAACTCAATAATAATAAGACGATAGGTAGATGGAATAGTATCACTACTCCTCCATGTCAACTTCCTCCTCCACTAGTGCAAGTCCTGCTGCTGCAAATCCTGCCTTGTATTCCTCTAGGCTTGTAGTCAAAGCATCGATCTTTGTCTGTAATTCTCTCTTCTGTGTGCGTAGCCTCTCTATCACCTCGTGATCTACTTCCAGCTCAATGTCCTCAAGTTCTAACTCGGTCTCCAAGTCTCTAATCTTCTTGTTCTTCTCCTGAACTCTCTTCTCTTGGCTCTTGAATTTCTTCTCTTGGTCTTCAAACTTTTTCTCCATTTGCTTGATTCGATTTTCCTGTTCCAGGAAGGCCTTGTCCTTCTCCTTAAGTTGGACTCGTAGTTCATCGTTACTAAGCATCACATTAGTCCTATCAGTATCAAGGTGTCTGATAAGGCTCTCTAAGTCCTGGAGGTAGTGGCGCATGGGCTTGATTGACTCCTTAGTGGCCTCGTCCAACACAATAGGCTCTCCATCCTCGTCGCGCCTCCCAAAGAAATGGAAGTAGTGGCTCCTGATCTCAGAAGAGTGACGTCCACATAGGCGTCCCAACAGCTCCTGCATAGTGACGTCGAGGCCCCTTTCCATGTCATCATGGAGTATCTTGAAGGCAATCTCCCCAGTTTGGGGCTCTGTCTCACGTCCTGGCTGGGTAATTCTGAATCCCCATAAGTCCTTCCTCTGAAACTTCCTCAGCTGAAGTCCCTAAATGGTAGGGATTGGAAGAGCGAGCACTTGGACTAGCTCCAACATACGAGTCCCAAAGCGAGTCCCCTTGAAATCCTCGACCGTGTTGTAGACAAAATTCGGCATCTTTTGCATAGCATGGAGAAAATTAGTAACACACGATAGAGAAAATAAACACAAGTCACAAAATAAAAATCAACGAACAGAACATTCCAAGTGGCAATACATTATTCAACTCAAGCACTCAAGGTTCCAGACAGAACTTATTTTTGCCATACCACATAGGTTGGTATGATCAAAATATTAACGTGATAAAACGCCAAGGTGGTGGTCCAACTAATATCTCACTCCTTCTTAACCAAAGTGGCAATCTGGGCATCCTTGGCAGCAATCTGCTTGTCTTGGTCACATAGCTCCAAAGCTAGGCCTATGATATCCTTACTTAGGAGTTTCACAGTGGCCTTTGAGTCTTGGACAAGACGCTTCTCCTCCTTGAGATCCTCCTGAGTATTGAGCATTCTATACTTGAGTCTCTCCCCAAGTTCCTCAATAGCTTTCCATGCAGCATTCCTTGTAGAGTCAAAGAATGACGTGTGCATTTCAGAGTTGGTGAACATGCAGAATCCCGTACTCTTGGGATCATCTTCCTTGTTCTTGTACAAATGGAGTTGCACCCACCAATACTCTTGTCCTTCATCTATCACAGGAAATCCCTTGTACACGGCTTCACCATTCATTCCCAAGCCGAGCATGAGGTTCTTGAGTGCATTGGGAAATTCTGTCTCACACTCCAGGGTCATAGTCATCAGTTGTCCCTTCTTGACAGATTCATTGATGGTGGACATCTACAAAAATAGATGAGAAGGATGATTAGGGGAAAGCTTTACGAGATGAAAAGACAAGTGTAAGGTTGGAATATAGAGTTATTTTTTTCCTAAGGGTTTTCCTTAGTCTAATCCATTCTAGGGTCATGAACCTACAAGCAACACAGTGCTCTGATACCATTTGTAAGATCTCACCATAATAAGGTAAGATCCCTGGATCGAAATGCTAGCACCACAATTTAAGATGAAGTACACAGAAACAAAGGTCATTATTACATCGCATATCCAGGAGTATAATGGTTCTTACAACTCACTTAGCCCAAGGCTAAGACACTCAAAGTTCACATTACATAGCATAATAATAATAGAGTCTTTAGTCTTCATGTGCCACAGGCAAGCATGTCGAGTGTAGACCCGCAACCCTACTCATCATCAGAGTATCCTGCAACATAATAAGTTATAGCCACAAGGATCAATACATTTGGAATTGTATTGGCAAGTGATACCATAGATACTTAGTATAATCCAACAACTACACTAATATATGGCTAAGTGGGGTTATGGCTGGCTTTGCAAAAAGCTAGTTTAACTTATAGTTTTTGAAGAGTAAGTTTTCTCATTCAAACTCTAAGGTACCAATGATAGACATCATTGAACCTCTACCCATGTTCACCCACAAGTTTTTAACTTAGAGAAATTTGGATGAGGAGATTATTGAACTGCTTCACTGTCTTGACGCTCAGAAGTTGTCCATAACCGGGGACACGGCTAAGTACTTAGTTTTACCCTCTCGAGAGGTGGTGCACTTTCCCCACAAGACTCGACATGCATCGAGACAAGACCTTTCAGAAGTAACCCCTCAGACCACCACGGACGCGTTCCATCCTATCACATCTACCACCTTCTGTCCGTCTGGCTGAGTTCTTGCAACTTAGTTGGTCAAGGCAGAGCCCATATGCCATGTGGCTGCACTGGAAGCTTCATGACAAGAATGTCTCCAATCTCTTTGTTCCTGGGTGGCCATCCACAAGTGTGATACACCAGCTGACCATAGACATGGCCCCTGAGTAACCACTCAACATAATCCAAGCAAGTCCCATTCCACCCAGGTGTTTCATTAACATTAGTTGTTTTCTTAGTCAAACAAAATAATATCTTTCCATACTATCTTATATGTGTATTCCACCCACGAATTCTAATAGCATGGCTAAGCAATCTAGCATACGAAGTCTTTCAACTAGGAGATACTACCAAGATATAGTCTATGGGGTAGCATAGCATAGTAACATGTAAATAATCCTATCATACTAAGATCTACCAATATAACACTAGTGCAATAGTGAAAATAATAGGACATGAGATGAAATATCACTTGCCTTGGTAGCAAGGGGAATAGGTACAATCCTCACAGCAACAAACTTCACAATCTTCACAATCTACACAAAGAACAACACAACAACAATAATTCAATCAATAAAACATTACAAAAAAT
The DNA here is from genome assembly GCA_910589775.1 of Avena eriantha. Lineage (NCBI taxonomy): Eukaryota > Viridiplantae > Streptophyta > Magnoliopsida > Poales > Poaceae > Avena > Avena eriantha. The sequence continues at coordinate 240,111,943 of OU342745.1, forward strand.
ATGAATGCATGAAAAATGCAATGATATGATCACAACTCTATAATTTACAAAGTCTACAGTACAAAGGGTAAAATACCTCATCTAAATACATAAGAAATACCCCAAAACAATTTATAGAACAATTTTTATGAGCAAAATACTCCTAAAAAGGATCTGCCTATAAATCCAATTTTTCAGGGGCAAAAGTGTGAAACAAGGCTTCTATAATAAAGGTCTTATTTTTCTGAATCCATAGACACCAAATTTTCATTTTTCTGAATTGTGGATCAAAAGTTATGGATTTTCTAAGCTTAATACAAAATCCGTCTAATTTCTATTTAAACAGATAATCCTGGGCGACGTGGCGCAATCTAATTGGCCTGTACCGGTTCGGTCGGATCAACCGCTGTGGGCCGTTGGATCCTAAGTGATGACAGACAGATCAGATTAGCCCGTACCGTTTCGTCCATGTTCTAATCCTAGCCACAGGCACAAGATCTAACGGTCCCTAGCGACCTGGCCGGAGATGGGCGGGGTTGACCGGCTGTGCGCGGCGGCAGAGCGTCGGCCGATGATGTTCCGGTGATTCTACAAGGGTTGGGAGACCGTGGACACATACCAGATGTTGAGGAGGTCGTGGCGGTCTCGATGGAGGTCACTGCGGTGCGGGGGGTGCTCTGGCTTGGCTTGGTTCCCTCGCCGGAGTTGCGCAGACGGCGGAGCTCGCGGCTCGGTGTCGGAGACGGCGACCTGGGGCTCGAACCATCCAGTAAAGGGGTCAGCGAGATGCGCAAGGATCTGCATGACCTAGCAAAGACCAAAAGGAGGCGGCGGGAACCCTACCTTCACCGCAAAAGACGATTGACAGCGGCGACAGAGGAGTTCGCCGGAGTTGGACCGTGTTGTCGACCTGGTGCAAAAGAAAGCACGCGGCCGGGGTTAAAACACGCGCTAGGTCACGACAAGTATTACAGAGCAGAGAGGAGGGCACGACGTGGCCTGGGCTCACCGGAATTCTCGCCGGAGTGGCTTCGGACGGCGGCGATTTGAGATGGCAATTGGGGAGCCTGGGGGCTCTCCAGGGGCAGTGTCTGGGGGAATAGGTCGAGGAGGAGGAGGGGATTAAGAAGGGGCCGAAGCGGTGGCGATTTACTCACAGAAACGCCCGCAATCATTTGGACATGGAAACGGAAGAGGAGGTGGAGGGGGCGATGGCCGTTCGCGTGGAAGACGCTGAGGTGGCGTCGACGTGGCGTCGGGCCCGGAGGTCAGCGGGTGGGGGTTAGCTGAGGGAGGGTGCGAAAAGATAGAGAAGGGAGAGGGAGTCTGGGTGGTTGCTGGGCCGGATTGAGCCAAAAGGCCAAAAGCTGCTGCTGCTGTTTAAAATCTTTTCCCTCCTTTTGTTTTTCTTTTCGAATTCTTTTCTAGGTTTTGTTTGAATTTAGCAAAAGTGCTTCAAAAAGTCTCAAAATTTCACCAAATTTTTGGAGGACAAATCTAATGCAAAGTAGTACATGCCATGATGATTTGAATGCAATGATGATTTTCAGATGAAAAATTTGGGATGTTATAGGTTATCTCCCAATAAGTACTTTTTTTAATGCCTTTAAGTTAGGCATAAGTAAAAGCTGAAATGGATAGAATAGAAGTAAACAGAGATAATCCTAGTGAAACCATTATTTTGTTCAATGAAATCCTTTTGTTAACAAGGTTGATCAGGTCTTGTTACCAAAACAATTCCATATGATACAAAACTTTGTATTCCACTAATGATTATGTTACCTCAACCTTGATAGCAATGGTCCCAATCATAATAGTTTCACATTTTTCTCTTGGTATGGGACAATATATTTCTCCAACTTGAATGCCTTCAACATGTTCAATGAAATTCAAACCATAAGTCCTTTCAATCTTCTTGGGGAAATAGACAGTATGTTCCTTTTCATTGACATTGTAGATCACCTTTCCTTGATTACAATTAATAACAGCTCCTGCAGTATTAAGAAAAGGTCTCCCAAGAATAATAGACATATTATCATCTTCAGGCATAAAAGTTTGAGAGGATGCTCTCATAAGAAATAAGGTTGAAGTAAAAGAGAGCATCAAGAAGCAAATTCAAAACACATTTAAGTTTAACCCACTTCCTATGCATCAGAATCGTGTATGCAAATAAATTTACAAAGAACAAAGTGACAAGCATAGGAAGATAAAACAAGAGTAACTTCAAAACTTCCAGCACATAGAGAGGTGTTTCAATACCATGAAAACTTCTACAACCATATTTTCCTCTCTCATAATAATTTTCAGTAGCCTCATGAATAAACTCAACAATATAACTATCACATAAAGCATGCTTTTCATGATCTACAAGCACTAGAGCTTTATCATAAACATCTTCAAAAGAATCCTCAGGAACATAACATTCATCCTTCTTTAGTAAGCATGGGGGACAATCAAATAATGTAAGGGATAAAGAGTTACTCTCATTAGAAGGTAGGCATGGGTAGCTAATCCATTCTTCCTCCTTTTGTTCATCACTCTCCTCCTCTTTTTCGTCTAATGAGATTTCAGGTTCATCAATTTCTTCTTCCATAGGATCCTGCAAGGCATTAGTCTCTTCCTTGTAATTATCAAAGCAAAATTTAAGTATACCATAAACCTCATACTTATAAGGTGAATCATCAATATTTTCAAGCAAACTAGCAAGTTCAAAAGCACCCTTCCAAGCAATAAATTCTTCAATTTGTTCCGCATCATAAAATTCATAAATTCCTTTAGCATAGGAAGATATGGTATCAATATCACTATACTCACATTGGAAAGGGAGGTGTTTATACCTCTTTCTGCAACGAGACTCATCACAACAATAAGTAACATTATAAGTAGAGCACACATTCCTAGCAATGGTATACAATCTATCAATTTGTTCCCATAAGTGTATCCCTTTTTGTGACAAGCGGTGTTCCTTACAATAATATTTTTGATCTTCCGTGAACCCACCTTGCTAATAAGCTTCAGTTTCAAAGAAACCAACCATTGACAACAAGCATGATAAGTCAAGACAATAACAGACCAACGAAAATAACAACTAGAGCAGGAACTAATTTTTTTGTATTTTTGATAAAGAAACATGCAAACAAGGAGAAAGATAAACTTAGCTTGAACAATAGTGAATCCAAGTGAACTTGATAAATAAAGCTATGCTCCCCGGCAACGGCGCCAGAAAATAGTCTTAATGACCCACAAGTATAGGGGGTGTATCGCAGTATTTTCGAGGGAAATGAAACCCAATTTATTGATTCGACACAAGGGGAGCCAAATAATATTTATCAGCCTTAACAACTGAGTTGTCAATTCAACTGCACGTAGAAACAATCTTGCTCACAGCAGTTTATTAGTAGCAACAGTTTTGTAGTAGGAATAGTAAAGTAACAGCAGTAGCAAAGCAAAGACAGTAGTAACAAAAGCAGTAAACAATGGGATTCGAGTGTGGTAGGCATAGGGATGGATGGACGGGCGTTGCATGGACAAGACAATTCACATAGCAATCAGAACATAGGGCAATTGCAGATAAATAAGATAAAGCACCCAAGTACTAGACAATCCTAAGCATGTGTTCCATATATAGTCATACGTGCTCGCAATGAGAACTTGCACAACATCTTTTGTCCTCCCAGCCCGTTTGCAGCGGGGCCTCTAGGGAACTACTGGCAATTAAGGTGCTCCTTTTAAAAGAGCACCGAAGCAAAGCATTAACACTCCGTGAACACACGTGATCCTCACATCAAAGCCTTTCCCTTTCATGAACCACATATGGATCTAATAGTGTTCATTTCATGTGTGGTCTTTTCCACAAACCACATATGGATCCACCAATGTCATTGCATGTGTGTTATTTTCACAAACCACATATGGATCTACCAATTTCGTTGCATGTGTGTTCTTTCCATGACCCACATATGGATCCACCAGTATCATTGCATGCGTGTTCTTTCCAGTAACCACACATGGATCCACCAGTGTTCATTGAATGTATTTTCCTGTCATGAACCACATATGGATCCACTAGTGTTCATTGCATGTGTGTTATTTTCCACAAACCACTTGTGGATCCACCAATGTCATTGCATGTGTGTTCTTTTCACAAAACACACATGGATCAACCAATGTCATTGCATGTGTGCTATTTTCACAAACCACACATGGATCAACCAATGGCATTGCATGTGTGTTCTTTTCACAAAACTCACATGGATCCACCAGTGTTCACTACATGTGTGTTCTTTCCACAAACCACTTATGGATCAACCAATGTCATTGCATGTGTGTTATTTTCCACAAACCACATGGATCAACCAATGGCATTGAATGTGTGTTCTTTTCACAAACCACACATGGATCAACCGGTGGCATTCCATGTGTGTTATTTTCACAAACCACGCATGGATCAACCAGTGGCATTGCATGTGTGTTCTTTTCACAAACCGCACGTGGATCCACCAGTGTTGTGTGTTCTTTCCACAAACCACACATGGGTCAACCAATGGTATTGCATGTGTGTTCTTTTCCACAAACACACATGGATCAACCAATGGCATTGCATGTGTGTACTTTTCATAAACCAAACATGGATCCACGAGTGTTCATTGCATGTGTGTTCTTTCCACAAACCACTTATGGATCCACCAATGTCATTGCATGTGTGTTCTTTTCCACAAACCACACGATCAACCAATGGCATTGCATGTGTGTTCTTTTCACAAACCACACATGGATCAACCGATGGCATTGCATGTGTGTTCTTTCCACAAACCACATATGGATCCACCAGTGTTCATTGCATGTGCGTTCCTATCATGAACCACATATGGATCTACTAGTGTTCATTGCATGTGTGTTCTTTTCCACAAACCACATATGGATCCACCAATGTCATTGCATGTGTGTTATTTTCACAAACCACATATGGATCCACCAATGTTGTTGCATGTGTGTTCTTTCCATGACCCACATATGGATCCACTAGTGTTCATTGCATGTGTGTTAATTTCCACAAACCACTTATGGATCCACCAATGTCATTGCATGTGTGTTCTTTTCACAAAACGCACATGAATCAACCAATGGCATTGCATGTGTGTTCTTTTCACAAACCACACATGGATCAACCAATGGCATTGCATGTGTGTTCTTTTCACAAAACACACATGGATCCACCAGTGTTGACTGCATGTGTGTTCTTCTCACAAAACACACATGGATCAACCAATGTCATTGCATGTGTGTTGTTTTCCACAAACCACATGGATCCACCAGTGTTCACTTCATGTGTGTTCTTTCCACAAACCACTTATGGATGTACGAATGTCATTGCATGTGTGTTCTTTTCCACAAACGACATGGATGAACCAGTGGCATTCCCTGTGTGTTCTTTTCACAAACCACACATGGATCAACGAATGGCATTGCATGTGTGTTCTTTTCACAAACCACACATGGAATAACCAATGGCGTTGCATGTGTGTTCTTTTCAAAAAACACACATGGATCCACCAGTGTTCACTACATGTGTGTTCTTATCACAAAACACACATGGATCAACCAATGTCATTTCGTGTGTGTTCTTTTCCACAAACCACATGGATCCACCAGTGTTCACTGCATGTGTGTTGTTTCCACAAACCACTTATGGATCCACCAATGTCATTGCATGTGTGTTCTTTTCCACAAACCACATGGATCAAACAATGGCATTCCATGTGTGTTCTTTTCACAAACCACGCATGGATCAACCAATGGCATTGCATGTGTGTTCTTTTCACAAACCACACATGGATCAACCAATGGCATTGCATGTTTGTTCTTTTACACAAACCACATATGGATCCACCAGTGTTCATTGCATGTGTGTTCCTGTCATGAACCACACATGGATCAACCAATGGCATTGGATGTGTGTTCCTATCATGAACCACATATGTATCCACTAGTGTTAATTGGATGTGTGTTCTTTCCACAAAGCACATATGTATCCACTAGAGTAATTGCATATGTGTTCTTGTCATAAACCACACATGGATCTACCAGTGTTCACTGCATGTCTGTTCTTTCCACAAACCACTTATGGATCCACCAATGTCATTGCATGTGTATTGTTTTCCACAAACCACATGGATCAACCAATGGCATTGCATGTGTCTTCTTTTCACAAACCACACATGGATCAACCAATGGCATTGCATGTGTGTTCTTTTACACAAACCACATATGGATCCACCAGTGTTCATTGCATGTGTGTTCCTGTCATGAACCACACATGGATCAACCAATGGAATTGGATGTGTGTTCCTATGATGAAGCACATATGGATCCACTAGTGTTAATTGGATGTGTGTTCTTTCCACAAAGCACATATGTATCCACTAGAGTAATTGCATATGTGTTCTTGTCATAAACCACACATGGATCCACCAGTGTTCACTGCATGTGTGTTCTTTCCACAAACCACTTATGGATCCACGAATGTCATTGCATGTGTGTTCTTTTCCACAAACCACATGGATCAACCAATGGCATTGCATGTGTGTTCTTTTCACAGACCACACATGGATCAACAAATGACATTGCATGTGTGTTCTTTCCACAAACCACATATGGATCCACCAGTGTTCATTGCATGTGCGTTCCTGTCATAAACCACATATGGATCCACTAGTGTTCATTGCACGTGGGTTCTTTTCACAAACCACACACTACAAGAGAAAGGAGTTTTTGTGACAAATCACTTTTCGTCACCGAAAATGCCATTTCCGTCACTAAGTACTCCCTCGTGACAAAAACGTGGCGTCACCAGGGTCGTCACAGAAGCTCCGTCACAGATTCTTTTATAGTGACGGAATACAAATTTTCGTCATGCAAGAATGAGCTTCAGTGACGGTCCTTACGGCGTCACCTAAGATAGGTTATCCGTGACGGACCTTCTACGTCACCTAAAATAGGAAAATCTGTCACCGTTTAGCATATTCGTTGACGAAATATGCCCTCACGGAAGATTTATGGCGTCACGAGGATTCTGGCAGGTGGGACCTGCAATGCTGACGTGGCAGCTGGCAGGTGGGTCCCACCATGATGACGTGGCATCTGACAGGTTGGTCCGACGATGTTGACGTGGCAGCTGGCAGGTGGGTCCGACGATGCTGACGTGGCTGCTGGCAGGTGGGTCCGATGATGATGATGTGGCAGCTGGCAGGTGGGTCCCACCACGATGACGTGGCATCTGACAGGTGGGGCCAATGCGATGACGTGTCACCTTCGTGTGGGGCCCGCGGAGATGACGTGGCAGCTGGCAGGTGGGTCCAGCGACGCTGACGTGGCAGCATGTAGGTGGGGCCGTCAACGATGACGTGGTGTCTGCATGTGGGGCCCGCGATGATGACGTGTCATTTTTTGGGCCGGCCCATTCGGAACTGCCTTGTGGGCCGGGAGGAATGTGACACCGTCACCAATTTTTCTGCACGGACAAATTTGATTAAAAATTGAAATTCTACGCAAATTACGAAACAAAGTTAAATGGAAGCAAATATTTGAAATGGCAGAAAATTTATAAATATGAATTGTATCACACGCAAACTTTAAAATTCTGGTAGACTGAAACTGCTGTATCAAACTCGAATGACTAAAGGAATAAAAAAACAATGTTTCGGCCCACCCGACCCATTAGCGCGCAGAGATTTTTGGCCCAATTCACGGGGACTGGGACTGGGAGTTCTGCGACATCCTCAACAGGTAACTAAGCATGCCATCCATTTCCTTCTGCCTCTTCTCAAATGCCAGACGATTCGCTTCGCTGGACTTTTTCACTCCTTCAAGTTCATCATCCGGCTTCTTTCTCATCTCTTCAAATCTCCTTTCCTGCTCTTGCATCCATTCCTCCATCTCGTGTTGAACCCTTTCAGCTGCATTCAACGAATCTTGCTCCTGACTTGATAGCTTTTCTTCTAAATCACGGATGCGCCCAGCTGAGACGCTAGACCTCTTGGAAGCAGATGAAACTCTGATGCTGGAAAGGAAAGTAATTGATCTTGAATTGTTCTGGTCTCTCAGGACTTCTTCAACAATCTCCAGATCAGTTTTGGGAATCCAATCTTCTGGGTGTGGTCCCAATTTGTGAAGCACCATCTCAGTCTACAATAGGATAAAAAAATAGCAAGTCCAGAGTTAGAAGAAATCAAATAATTAGACAAACTAATGAGAAATGCGTAGCACATAAAATAATTTACTTACATAAGCTTCTGCTGATTTCTGGGACATCATACCATCCTTGTTAGTGTGGCTTGCTTTAAAGAAAGCAATCGGGGAGGTATCGATGTCCTCAGTCTTCTGAGATTTCTACAAGAATTATGACACGATGAATTATAAGTGTGTATGGCATGTTCACAAAAAGAAGTAGGTGTTGCATCTGAAGAGTTCAAATACTCACAAGTGCATGGTAATGTGCAACAAAGCTTCTTGAGCCAGTGGTGTGTTTCTTCATCACAACATCTCTGTTCTTCTTGTTACTCTTGCAGATTGCCTATGTACAGATGCATGAATTTAGTATTCCACAGTACAGTAGTATGTCTGCGATAGATGTAGCTGAAACAACAAGAATCGTGTACCTTGTAGTGCTCATCATGCCATATATCAAGAAGCTCTGCCCAACTTTCCTCGTCTACCTCTTTTGGTTTCAACAATAAAGCTTGCTCGCGGGTTAGATCTTTAACATCTTTCCAATAGACCTTTTTCAGCCTCCAACGTTGTTGGCGAATACCTTTCTGTAAAATGTCGGTGCAAATGTCTTTGCGAAGGTCACCACTGCTATCCATTGCAAATTTTCCCTACAGATAACATGGAACACAAATTCATATCAGCATCGAATGACATAATTGTTAAAAATCATCCACCAATGAGACATTTTATATGGAAAATGAATAAGAGGTTAACGGACTTACAGTTATAGACTTAATGGTTTCCAGAATAGTATCTTTCAGACGACCTTCCTTGTCACCATACTGCTTCTAGTGGGTTGCTAGTGGCATCTTGCTGCGTATGTGAATGCCACACACTGAACTCAGTTTTGCTGCTTGCATAGGATCAGTGGGTCTCCTCATGCCAGGAGTGAAGTTGATCTGCATCTTAGCCCCTCCATTCCTTCTAGACCACTCGTGTACCCCATGCCCCATAGTAGGTTTGCGTACATTACGCTTTTCCTTTAGAGCACCTGTGTCTACAAATTGCAGCTGAAACCAGTGACAAAACGAGAGTCAAGACTTCAATTGAAAATTTTGCAACTAAACCAGTGAATAAATTGTAAGACGTGCTGTCAATACCTTCCCGTTCGATGCGGACAAGTACATTCTCCTCAGGTGAGTTGCTGCCTCTAGAGGTTTGAATTAGCATGGGCGAGGATTCATTTCCATTAGTACCCCATTCCCCTGCTTTCTGGGTAGGGGTCTCTGTTTCACCATCATCTTGAGTCTCTGCATTTGCTGCTGACCTTGTTACAACATTTGGAGGCACAAAGGTTTTTGAGTGCTTCTGCTTCTTTTCTTTTGTAGAACCTTCCGTTACCTGCATTTTAATAGATCAAGCCATAAATATTAAAGCAATCTGTACATATCCTACATGTGAAGGCAGGAGAATGCTGCATTTCTTCACCTTAGAGGAAGATTTAACAACATCATGGTCCTCTTCATCCGGAACAAACACATCATCATCAGTGGGCTTGTCGGCAGGATCAGGTTCATAATTAGGGTCCTCGGTGATATCCTTCTCCTGCGGCTGTGCCTCTTTCCGTGTTGTCACTGCCACCGGTTTCTTAGCAGTACCAAACACAAATTCACGCGCCATCGCCATGAAATCCTCCATTGGCTTGCCATGTTCAATAGCATTCTGCTTCAGTGCTTTAGACATACGAGACACGTTCTCCTCCATCACTTGTTTCCTAACATTTTGATATGCGTCTGCTGTTTTGACTTGAGTAACTGAAAACAATCAAGCAAAGGCAAGTCATGATCATACTCATTAGTACAAACAGAGTAGACAAGATCATTAAAGCAAAAATTATGTGATCCATACTGTAAAATTAACATGCTCACAAAACATTATTCTATTGCCTCCAAATCTCGTATCGTCATTCAGTAACTGTCTAAACCCTACTGTCAACAAGTTCAGTTAAGTGTCAGGTTCAGTGTATTAGGTATCAAGTTGTTCAGTTGCGTCAGTTAAGACGCTAAGCAGCAGGGTTTATCCAACAAGTTGTGCCCTATTACCTGAACAATTATGTAGGAACAGAAACGTAAATCTAACACATAGTTATAAGATCGGATCATAGGGTGTCATGCTCAACACATTCATGGCATCTGGAACCATGATCTATGAAATTAAAACCCAAGACAAGCACATTGTCGAAGGATTCGGATCATAAGGTGTCATGTTCAACACGTGCTAGGCATCTCGAACCATGTCTATGATCTAAAACCTAGATCTTGCACATAAGCTGCAGCATCTTGAACAACGATCTACACATGTTGATCTACTAGAACTCATGCTTGACTAATCTAGAAAGAGGCATAGACCTAGGGCGGCAGAAAAATGACCTGGGCGTTTACGCTTTTGCTTCGGTGTCGGTGGTAGCACATTCCGACGTGGTGTGCCGCTTCGAAGACTGCCGGACATGTCACCCGCCATAGAGGGGAAATCCGCCGGTAACCAATGCCTGGCTTGACGGATCTGGGGTCGAGGAAAGTGGCGATGGGGTTCTAGGTGGGAGGTGAACAAGGAACGGAATCAGGGGATGGGTATGCGGGAGGTGGGGGCACGCCGTTTTTAAAGTGTCGTGGGGGCAGCAAATTGTTAGCGCCAAAATGGGCGGGCGGGTGGAAAACAAAAGAGGTGGGAACGAAATTTTTCGGTACACAAGTGGAGGGAACGAAAGCCATTCATTGTAAATTTGATTGGAATAAACAGAGGGAACGGAATAGGAGGTTTACAAGCGGGGATTATCTCTAATTACATATTGTAATTAAATAAATCCTAACACATGCAACGGTTTAGGTTTTGCCACTACTTAGACCTCCCGTGCGGAATTTGTAATATGGTTTACAAGCCGGGATTATCTCTAATTCATTGTACTATAAATTTATTTGGCCATGAACCATATTAAATTATTTGATTAAGTCATTTGTTTATATATGAAAAGGAAAACAAAATATGTTCATTCACGTACAACAGTTGGATTACTAAGCAAACAATACCATTAGTTTCCTTCATTCCACAACTCCAACTTGAAAGCTGAAGCACAATATCACTTAAATAAGTAAACCTCATTGATTCGAAAAACAAACAGAAGAGCAGAATTATTTCACATATTAGATATGTAGCCAGCAAAGTTTTCTAATATCCACCAAAAGGTAGGTGATCTCATTAGACTTTACACCCAGAAACTCAGCAAATAGTTTTGCAACTAGGAACAGGGGCGGATCTGCTTGGTCACACCCTGATGCACATGCAACAGGGTAGAAAAAGCATTTTTAGTCTTACATATTAGACTTAAGAATAGTGTATCAGGAAAACTTAGACAGAGTGCATCAGGGTAAGTTTAATCCTAGATCCTCTTCCTAGTCTAGGAAGAGGCAGACATGGAAATCTGATAGGGTCAGGACACGGTCTGGACGTCCGTACTAGCCCTCTGACATCTCCTCCTCCTTGACGGGCATGGTCTGCGTGTCCCTGTCACCGCCACTGCCATCATCGTCGCTGTCATCGTCGCTGCAGGTGGCGTACTCCCGGCGGGAGAGCCTACCGCCGTAGATTGTGACGACCAGCTCCCTGTTGCCAGCATAGTATTCGAACGCCAGGATGTTGGCTAGCGAAATAGTGTAGCACTTGACGAACTTGGGCCAGCCCCTGCAGAGGTACAAGCGGCCATCTCGATGATCGAAATACATCTCCACATCGAAGGTCAGCCTGCTGTTATGCTCCCGGACGCGCACAGTGTTGGGTTGGTCGTCGTTGATGTAATATTTGAAAGCATGGCAGAGGGAGAGCTTGTCCCACTTGTCCTCGCGAAGGATGCGGATGAACATAAAGTCGGGGTTCGGATACAGCGGCAGATGGGGTGGTGGAGACGGTGACGGCGACGGTGACGGCGACGGCGACGGTGACGGCGACGGTGATGGCGACAACGATGGCGACGACGATGGCGATGGCGATAGAGAAGTGGCCCTGCCCTTGCCGCTGCCCCTGCCCGTACGACGGCGCCTCTTCTTGACAACGCGCGTTGCCGGCGTACGCGTCTATCCTTCACGTCCCCTGCCCGCCGTCGCCTTGGCACCCCTGAGCATGGACACCGGCGTAGGCGACAAATCATTTATTCTTCTAAATATGAAGACGAAACCCTCTCGGTTACGCCACCCTTCTGAATGAGCTTTCTTTGAGTATATGAGAACAGCTTGTCCCTCTTCTAGATCTGTTCTCTGTACGAAACACTTCCACCCATCTGGATCGAAGAAGAGGCGATCATCCTGTTTTATCTTGAAGTCGATGGGGGTGATCTCCTCTTTAGGAAGACACACTCTAGTTGAGCCTCCCTCACAGATTTGTAGAGCATTAACAACCTTCTTAGGAAATTTCTGATCAATACAAAACAAGATATATAAGTTAGTAAGTCGATGTCATAAACCACATAGACAAATTGCATACACGCATGGCAACAAAAAAGAATTAAAAGAAAGTTATATGAATGTACCATGTGGTACAGCTTAAGATTCGTTTTGGTCAAGCGGGTTACGAATGACAACCCGACAATTTTGCCCATGTTCGATTGAAGTTCCAACATATGCTCTTGCTCACTCTCATTAAGCCGACATCTTTGGGCGATGAGTGGTCCGAGATCACGCTTCTGCGAAGATGCTCCTGCCATGTTAAAGAATGGGCTGCGCATACAAATTTAGCACACATTAACAAATGGTAAAAGTGTACGAAACACATTATAGGTATTACAGCGTCACAACAACGTATTTCATCACAACAATACAAATATTGTTTCTGCAAATACTTGCAAGTTATTTCAATGCTACAAGCACTAGTCATAGCATAGGAAAGCTCCAGACTCCTATTCTGTCAGATATAAGTTCTCTAAGAACTACCTTTGCTGTGTTGGATTTTAGAAACATCGTAAGTATTACATTAGTTCTTGCCATATATAGTAGCTAGATCGCCAATCTTTTTTGGGAGACTAGGAAGTTTAGGCCTATTTCTTATAGAAACAGATCATAGCTAGTAATTATGTTCTGTTTTAGTCACCAGAATATAATGCTTCAGCGATATAGCACATCAGAGATGGCAAGTTAGTGTAGGTTCTTCCATTTCCGATGTTGTGGTTGCATGTGGTACAGCCGACCCCAAAACTGTCCCTCTATGCATCATGTGGTTGTACTTTCTAGGCATGTGTTTCTGGTTCATTTTCATTCATGCTCTGGACCTTGCTTACTGCGAGTTGTTTCCTTGCAACAAGGAAAACAGCCAGGTGGTATTTTCTACACATGAACATCCATCCATAATTCCGGCATCGACAATTTCTTAAGACATGTCATGCCTAACTAATTTATCATCTATATATGTGTGTGTCCAAACAAGTTCCATTTTTCATATCAAGATGTAGCTAGCTAAACTTGTTATGTTTGATGGAGAGAATGAATGTGATCTGGTCATCTTGGTCATGGCAGAATGATGCATTATTGTGCACCAAGGGAATGGACCACCACCAAACTTCACTTTGAATCTCTGGCTTGTCAGTATTGTACATTAGATTTACTTTTTCATGCCTGATGTGCTAAGTTATAGCTATATTCTATTCCTACCTATTAGGAAAACATTTATTCACAAGTGTTATCTGTTGCTCACCCTTGGCTAAGATTTTCAAGAAGTGGCACATGTTCTAACATGTTCTAGTTTCTCTTATTTGCAGGCACACAGCGATGCAACTTCCTATAAGTACAAGGTTATCAAGTATTGGGATATAATTAGCACACTTTACTCAAGGGATCGAGCTACTGAGTGGGAGCTAGGACTGCAGCTGAAAGCCGTGCGGAAATGGCAGACGAGAACGCTAACAATGACAACATCATTGATCAAGCTGTGTTGATATAATGAGCAGACAAGTGTATTTGTGGATACATTGATCTTTATTCATGTTGTAGTTGATTTTTATTTTGAAAATATCATATTTTATTTACATTATGTAATTGAATTTTGAAGCCAAATGTGTTGTTGATTTCACAATTGGCTTAAAATGGCAGCCAAACAGAAGCTATAAATCATTTCATTTCAGAATTCCAGGTGGCAGCCAAACATAAAAATTCATTAAGGAATTTAAATTCCATCCAAATGAAGTGACATGGGGATTTCATTTCATTTTATTTCAACCAAATGAAATGAATGCATAGGAGCCAAACGAGCCCTAATATATTTTCCTACACATGCATTGTAGAGTTCAGACCTTATGCAATGTTTCCTTCCAGTAGTGTTTGATTCATGGGATTGTAATGTGCAGGAATTATTCCAGTAGGTACACTAGTGTATTTTCATGGGAAATCTAGCTTCGGCACATAGCTCGTGGAAAACCCTACTGGACAAACAATGCAGACATGATTTCAGTGGGCAGCACAAGTAAATCCAACATGATTGGGCTCACCTTTAGCGCGGAGCAAGGTTGCGGAGATGCGGTCAACGCCGACGGGTCGGCGTCACGGTGGTGTGGCCGGAGTCGATGCAGACGTGCACGTCGTTACGGGCGGCGGATGCGTTGCGGAGATGCGTGTCGGCATGGCTGTGGAGAAGCGCGGTGGCGGGGTTGCAGAAATACGGTCGTCGGTGGCTGGACGATCCTGACGGAGGCGATGCGGACGGCCACGGTGGTGCGGAGATGCGGCGGCGATGCGGATGGAGAGGAGCACTTTGGGGAAAGTACGAGAAGGGGCTAGGATATCTGCAGGGATAGATTTTTTCCCCAATTAGGTAAACTATTATTTGTACTAACATTGGTGCATGTTGGACCCACTTATACTAACATTAGTGCATGTGGGACCCACTTATCAATGTTTAAAATAGCGGGCTATTTGATTTAGCGGCGCCGATTTTAAAAGCTATCAAAAGATATAGCGGAGCTATAGCGCGCTATGCCCATTTAGCGGGTTTGCTAAATAATGTTTAAAAAAAGAGCGGTACATATTGGTATATATATCAATAATTTACAAATATTTGACAGTTTTACAGATCAATGCTCTGATCAACTCACTTATAACAGGTTTGACAGTGCATAGTGCATATTACATAGTAAAATTTGAAACAGAGCCACTTATACTAGCATTGGTGCATGTGGGACCCAATGGCATCTGTGGTTCCTGTTTGGCTGAGTTTGGGCAAAATTTGACCTTAATGACACATGTGGGTCCACTTAGACTAGCATCGGTGCATGCGAGTACCGATGGCATCTGTGGTTATAGTCTGAGTGAGTTTGGGCAAAAGTTTGACTGAAATTGTGCAAAAGTTGACCCCGATGACACATGTGGGCCCACTTACACTAGCAATGGTGCATGTGGGACCTAATGGCATATGTGTTTTCAGTTTGACTGAGATTGGGCAAAAGTTGATCCTGATGACAAATGTGGGTCCAATAACACTAGCTTAAAATAACTTTGTAACGCTTGCGTTTACAATTCTAGACTTTCATCAAGGCAAGTTTATATTTGTTGACAATCATATTCCTTTGAACTAGTATAGCCAGTGCACAAACACAACTGAACACACATATAACATTACATAGATATGTTTGCTAGCTCACGGTACTTTAAGAAACAAGCATACTAAAGTAGTTCAACTTAGAAAGTAAACAACAACAAAGTACCACGATTTTTACTACATAAACAACATACAACATCACGAATATAACTGGCTATAGTCTAGTAACGTGCATTAATTCCAGCCGGTGGCGTTGGAGGCGGTGGGGTCGGTGGCTTTGTCGCCCCAGGCAGTGGTGGTGGTGTCGCCCCAGCCAGCGGTGGTGGTGTTGCCCCAGCCAGTGGTGTCGTTCTGCTCGCCGTCCTGGTCATCTTCGCCCGCTTTCCGTGAGCGTTTGGCGACATGCACCACCTCTCCATCTGCCTCTTCCGCTCCCCAGACCGCCTGCAGCTCTTCCCAGATCGCCCTTGCATGTTCCCTTTCAGCCTGCTGCGTTGCATCATCCTGCTCGTCATCTACATCACTCTGGTCTGCAGCAGGTGCCGCCTCGGCCGCAGCTTTTGCCACCTCGGCTTCTGCCGCCTCGGCCTTAGCTGCTGCCGCCTTTTCTGCTGCATTAATTGTAGCCTTGCGAGTCCCCCGGTCTAGCCCGTCCCTTGCGGTAATGAGCCTACGATACAGCTCGTAGGCAACATACCCGTCTCTTGCTGCATACTCTAGGTTCATCGCGGAAAGTGGCTTGTTCTCCCATACTTCGTGGCCATCATTCGGGAGTTCCTTGCAATTCCCGAGATCTCTGTCAATGATGATCACTGCTAGAGATAACATCCCGTCCCTGTCATACGGCTGATTCCAATGGAACCGTTCTTCGGTCTTAAACATGTCTTGGATGTCGATGTGGTACTGTTCTGGAATGGTGATATCCTCATGTGCAAGCTTCTCTTTATCACTCCTGATGTCCATGCTAGCGAAAATGATCCCCTTTTCCTGAAGGAACTCTGCCAGTTTCGGACAAGGCTCCCTTCTCCTGCAGTATAAATGCAAATTAAGACATGAAAATAATTTGGATGATGTACAATTATTTGATGATAATGTTAAACAAGGTAATTGCATAACCGTACCATTAGGCCATGTACAACACCCACAAATCATGCATAATACTTGAACTAACATGTCTAAGTATTTGAAATAAACGAGTGCAAGCAATGTATTTGCATTGGATAATTATACATGATCTCAAATGGAAAATAAAAATATGCACATAACCAGTTTGGGACAAGGCTCGCTTCTCCTGCAGTATAGATGCAAACTATGACATGACAATAATTTGGATGGTGTACAATTATTTGACGACAACGTTGAACAAGGAAATTGCGAAACCGTGCTATTAGGCCACGTACAACGCCCATAGATCATGCATAATACTTGATCTAACAAAATCCACAAGGACTTAAACCTATAGGAATTAAGCAATGCACATAGGAAAAATTTCTAAGGATCAAAATCCTGCAAAATTCATATGAGATTCCTTTGAATCAAACAAGCCCTGCATCAAAGGAGGCCTGATGTGAAAACGTTCGTACAAGGTACAATCCTATGAATCAAACATGTGCTGATGGAAAAAACATAGGGATTGAATCCTGTATAAACCCATAGGAAATCCTTTGAATCAAAGGAGGCCTGGAATAGAAATGCCCATCCTTAGTACGTATATTACCTGCAGTAGTGGAACACGAAGACAGTCTCCTTCAGGGCGATCTGGACGACACCGAGCTTTTGTGACGGAGCTTCGTCCCGCCTATTCCTTGTGTACTCGAGGTCGAGTCCGAGGAACTTGTAAGTCTCTTTCTCGAGCAATTGCTCGAACTTCTCCAGCATGTGATTCAAGTAGTTCACATCGTTGGTGTACACCACCTCCATAATCTTCGTGCCATAGGCACAGATGGGCTTGATGTCAACCGTGGTTTTCCCGTCATCGAGGATGTCTCCATAGGGATCCATGGATGCTGAGTTCCCCGTCGTGTGGAGGAGGAAGACGCGAGAGGAAGAAGAACAGACGAGAAGCGGACGCGTTGCGGTTATTGTGGTGTTACGGTGGCGGTGGAGTCGAGGCGGAGGGCCCGTACATCGATGTAGTCGACCCGTTACGGTGCGATCCGGTTAGTGCGATGCAGTGCGGTCAGTTTTGTTACGGTGCGACGCGTGTAGGAGTGGTGCGATGCGGTTATTGCGGTGCAGTGGGGTAAGTTTAAATTTGTTATGGTGTGACGTGTTTAGGTGTGGTGCATGCGATGCGGTTATTGCGGTGCAGCAGTAGGTGTGGTGCGGTCCGGTCGTGGCTGCAAACTTTCAACAATTGAACGCACGGGGCTTTCACCAATCCTCTGGTCGTGGCTACAACTTAATTTCAAAAATTGAACCCACGACTTTCCTACAACTTTCAACTCAAGTTTGACCAAAACTTGTACAGTGCATAACTAATTCGAAATATCTCATAAAAATTAAAAACCTACACACTGATAAATTTTACGTGAACTAGTTGACACAAATTTTTTTAAACTTGAAACATTTCATTCTTATCAAAATAACAATCCCGCATATGAGCTTCCACATAGAATGTACCATGACTCACGTGGGTCCACATACACAAGCATTGGTGCAAGTGGGCCCAATAGCATATGTGGGTCCAATTTGACTAAGATTGCGCTTAAGTTGACCCTGATGACACATGTGGGCCCACATAGCTAGCAGCGGTGCAAGTGGGACCCTATGGCATCTGTGGGTCCAGTTTGACTATGATTGGGCTTAAGTTGACCATGATGACACATGTGGGCCCACATAGCTAGCAGCGGTGCATGTGGGACCCTATGGCATTTGTGGGTCCAATTTGACTAAGATTGGGCTTAATTTGACCCTGATGACACATGTGGGCCCACATAGCTAGCAGTGGTGCATGTGGGACCCTATGGCATCTGTGGGTCCAATTTGACTAAGATTGGGCTTAAGTTGACCCTGATGACACATGCGGGCCCACATAGCTAGCAGCGGTGCATGTGGGACCCTATGGCATCTGTGGGTCCAGTTTGACTAAGATTGGGCTTAAGTTGACCCTGATGACACATGTGGGCCCACATAGCTAGCAGCGGTGCATGTGGGACCCTATGGCATCTGTGGGTCCAGTTTGACTAAGATTGGGCTTAAGTTGACCCTGATGACACACGTGGGTCCAGTTTGACTAAGATTGGGCTTAAGTTAACCCTGATGACACATGTGGGCCCACATAGCGAGCAGCGGTGCATGTGGGACCCTATGGCATCTATGGGTCCAGTTTGACTAAGATTGGGCTTAAGTTGACCCTGATGACACATGTGGGCCCACATAGCTAGCAGCGGTGCATGTAGGACCCTATGGCATCTGTGTGTCCAGTTTGACTAAGATTGGGCTTAAGTTGACCCTGATGACACATGTGGGCCCACATAGCTAGCAGCGGTGCATGTGGGACCCTATGGCATCTTTGGGTCCAGATTGACTAAGATTGGGCTATAAGATTGGGCTAGCAGCGGTGCATGCAGTACATGCAGGACTACACGATTCCACACCCACGCGTGCACCAGAGGAAACCAAACCGCCATCATCTATATAACACATCGGTCTCATCGTCTCTCCCACCATCGTCCACTTCTTCACCAATCTGCCGAAAACCCCAATTCCCTCCCACCACCGCACCACCAATCTCATCCCTTAGTGAATCTGCAAGATGAAGCGCGCTCGCGAAGACGAGCCGGAGTCGAAGGCAGTCGGCGGCTCTGGCGATGCACCCGCGGTCGTCGCCGCGGTGGCGGGCGAGGAGTCTTCTTCGGGGGCACCAGCCGCTCGTCGGCGCGCCGTGACCGTTGCGAACTCCACCGTACCAGTCGTGGTCGCCGTCGATGATGAGAAGAAGGAGGACGTCGTGGCTCCCGCGGAAGATCTACAGAACCCGCATGCAGGCCGCCAGGTCATCGTCGTGCCGGACGATGAGTACTACGACGGCGAAGACACTGACTCCATCGAGTACCTCTATGAACAAGCCCACAAAGAAGATGTACCGTTCAAGGAGGAGGCCTCCGACGACGGCACCAAGGTTCTGAGCTGTTCTGTTCGATCTCCTCTGTTCATCTTACTGTTCACATAGGGTTTGTTCGTAGAGTAGATTGATTTGTGCTGTCTAGGTGGTCTTCTAGGTATTCTTGATTCTAGGGTTCATACGGTTCCTTTGTAGTTGACTTTGATTTGATCTGCCATATAGTATTCTTACTCATATGATATATATGGGTTCATGGTTATCAGATTAATTTCTGAATGTTGTGCCTTAAATTCATCCGAGTCTGATTTGATTGTAGAGATTATGATAACAAAGATTTTTGTTTGGGAAGAAAAGATTGATCTGATGCATAGAATTTATAATTACCATTTTCTTAATTTGCTACTTATTAGTGTGTTGATTCCATAGTGTGTATCAATTAGTATCCTGTTAAGTGTAATGATCAATGCGTTTGAAACTTAGATTCATCCGAGTCTTGTTTCATTCTAGTGATTATGATTGCTCATATGATATCTATTAGTTAATAGTTATCAGATTACATTCTGAATGTGTTAAGGTAGTTACCTTGTACATGATTGATCAACACAAGCGACTTCAATTTATTTGAGTCTAATTTGATTGTAGAGATTATGATAGCAAGAATTTTGTTTGGGAATAAAGGATTGATCTGATGCATGGAATTCATAATTACCATTATCTAAATTTGCTGCTTATTAATGTGATGATTCCATAGTGTGTTTGAATCAGTATCCTGTTTAGGGTAACGATCAATGCGTTTAAAACTTAAATTCATCCAAGCCTTCTTTAATTCTACTTATTGTGATTGCTCATATGATATCTATCGGTTCATAGTTATCAGATAACTTTCTGAATGTGTTAAGGTAGTTAACTTGTAAATGATTCATCATTAAGTGCCTTAAATTCATCTGAGTCTAATTTGATTTAGATATTATGATAACAAGAATTTTATTTGGGAAGAAATGATTGATCTGATGAATGGAATTTAATCTGTAATGATCAATGCGTTTGAAACTTAAATTCATCCGAGTCTTCTTTCATTCTAGTGATTATGATTGCAAGAATTTTATTTAGGCAAAATTGGTTATTTTCTGCTAAAGTTCATATGCCTTGAATTATGTCCCGAAAGAATATTGTTCTTTAATAAATTATCAATTATGGACTTTGAAGCAGATAGAAATGAACGCTCAGGCGTTCCAGCGCTCATTAGACATGATAAGACAAAACTATCCTCGATTCATCAAATATTGGTCACACAACATTATCCTCGATTCATCAAATGTTAGTACTATCATCGCAACACAAAACTGTCCTCGATTCATCAAATGTTAGTACTATCACCGCAACAATTTAGAATAATTTTGGCAGCATTGTTATTTTTTTACAGCTTATTTTGTTTGATCGTTGTTGTGCTCCTGTTTATCTCACTTCTTACGTATTTAAAAATTCACAGGAAGACTCTGACGACGTGGGCCACGACAAGGACGACAGGGACCGCAAGAGCCGCTTTGTTCTTAAGCGGCTCGTGAGTGGCCAGATACCTTTCCGCAGCCGCGGGGAGCTATCTTGCCCATTCTGCGGCAGGGTCATCACCAATAACTTAGAGAGCATGATCCAGCACGCGGATGGCGTTGGTGTAGGCAGCAGGCAGAAGCACAAGGGCCACACCATGGCGAAGCATGCCGCCTTTGGCAGATTCCTCGACAAGTAC
Organism: Avena eriantha; assembly: GCA_910589775.1. Classification (NCBI taxonomy): domain Eukaryota; kingdom Viridiplantae; phylum Streptophyta; class Magnoliopsida; order Poales; family Poaceae; genus Avena; species Avena eriantha. The sequence goes on from OU342745.1 coordinate 240,133,515, forward strand.
GTCAAGGGTGGCCTCATCCCGGTTATCGGTCCTGCTGTTGGCCCTCATGTTCTGTTTCCACAAGTTTAGTTTATGTTTGTGTTGTCCCCCTGGAGATGAAGAGAAACTGTGTGCTGTTTGAAGACTAAGTTTTTATTATGTATGGTGAAAGCTGGGCAATCATACCCAGTTGTTTAAGACTATGTTAATGTGTATGGAGTTTGTTGTTGCTTTACTGGTGCACTTGTTATCTGAATTCTCATGTTGATGCACACTGCATTTGTTTACTAAATTAGATGGTTTGATGCTTTATTTTGTAGCTAAGAAAGTTTGAAGTAAGTTTGGACTACAAAAAGTTTTTGAAACCAATCTCAAACCAAAACTTTTGTACTTTACATACTGATGATCCTTCAGAATGTCTAAAAACAACCACAAACATGAAAGGCAAACTCCTTATTTCCAATACTTTTCATAAAATTTGCAAAAATATTCTAAGTAAAGGATTTAATTAATATAGCTAATTCTTTCCTTGTTAGTCTCAAGATTTTGTTTTAGAGGATCTTACAGGACCTAACTATGACGACTAAGTCAGAGCAATAAAAACCAAATCAATTTCCTTGCTCTGCGCACTAAATGTAATCAATATATTTCCTTGTTTTCCCTAACGGCTAAAGCTAATCACGTTGAGCCCACAAATTAAGCTTACAACTGGGTCTAGGCCCGGCATGCAAGCATAGTCGGACCATATATATATACGCTCTCCCTCCAACAAACCATAAAGGCATAGTTGGAGTCAGCGCCGCCATCTAAACCACCTTTGCCTAGGCCACAGATCTGCCGAGAGAGAGGGATGGCGAAGGGCAAGATCGTTGTGGTAAAAATCTAACCTATCTAGTTTGCATGTACTGGACCTATTTGGACAAAAATGTACGGCCAATGATCTTTAAATTTTCTTTTTTTGATTCGTAGTGTCCTTGGTGTTTTGACACCAAGGGTCTGTGCGGCCTGGGCGACAAGATCAAGTCCTTTTTCGTTCTCACCCTTGTAGAGAATTTTGAAGAAATGACGGTACTGGTTTTATTTTTTGTATTATCATCAGTCTTTCCCGTTCCACCCTTTTGTCATGAATTATAGCATATGTTAGTTTGTCATGTAGTAAACATGTTCCATTTTTCTTCAGTTAATACCCTGCTATGCTAGAGCGAATTTCCTTAAGAAGTTTGCCATCGACTCTGTCGACCACGAGAATGATTTTGTGGTCGAGGTGGTTACGGAAGAAGGGTTCGAATTCAACATTGATTGTATCAACAAGGATGGCAGAACATATCTTGAAGGCCAATATTGGAGAGAATTTGCTAGAGTCTACAATCTGGATGTTGGAACGGAGCTTGTCTTCTCTACCGACACACAAGGTCCATCTACCCCTATGACGTCGATCAACCTACCGATCACCCACCCATGTAAGTAACTGCTTATTTGAAGGACTCCCTCCGTTTACAAATATACGATGTTTACGAGTTTGTATAAAATGGATGTATATATGTAGATCCACTAAAATATTTAGGTTCACCCATTTTGCTCGGTTTCTAGTCTACTTTGTAATGTGTAGAATGTCACCGATGGAATTGTCTCTAGGTTTTTCCTTATGAAAAAAGAAGTAGTTGCTTTGTGTTTAGCACGATATTTTTTCCTTGTTCCTAAACAATCTTAATGTTGACGTACCTACCATGCATTAATCTTAATTTTGATTCAGCAATATTCATTTAATTAAGTATTTGAACTTGTACATCATGTTACAATCTGACCCAAGATAAGAAAGGCATACTTGATGCTATGCATGCCACTGATGGAACCATAATTAACTGGAGAATGATGGAGTCAGTGGTCAGCAATGTTGACATCATTGACACGCTGGTTGATGAACATGGAGCTAGGCCTTATCAAGTTGGAAAATGTGAGTCTCTGATCCACACATTAAGCTGGACAAATTGCGTGAAGAAAGAGCTGGTAAGTATGAGTGATCTACTTTATTGTGCCTGTAATTTTCTGATTAACAAATGTTCACATTGTGCATGTGGACCAAGAACAGAAACTCTCGCGACGCCTTGTCCCTGAAGAGATGGCTGAATATGGTGATATCACAATTGTGTGTGATAAATACACAAAGGTCAAAGGGTCGTACTCAATTTCTCCTGAGGATGGCCGAGTATGCTGCGCTGGGTGGAGGGAAGTGATGTCACAGGAGGAGGATTTTCGGCGAATTGGAGACAAGATGTTTTTCATGCTGTACGTGGGACGTAAGGGGGCTTTCCTATTTGCCTTCTATGTTCCAAATGTGGAACTTTAGTAGCCTTGATCATTTTCACTATGATGGTCATGGGTCATTTGTCGACCTAATAATATGAGATGTTAAGACAATATTTTACGGTCCTTTCATTATGTGGCATTAGTATGTCTGAAGACATGGTTAAGTGTAATGGTACTATTAAATTTTTTATGAGCTGAAATATATTATGCCTGTCGTTGCTGCCAATTATAGTGAAATCGTGTTAACTGAGTTCATTTCATCGGTATCTATGAATATTTTATGAGCTACAAATTTTATGCGTGCACAACTTACTAGACGGACATGTCTGTCGCGTAGGTTGTGTCACGTAAAGAAGTACCTATCTCCAGTAAATCTATTTTGCTGCTCGAAGTAAGTATGAAAAAACAAGCAAAAACATCTAGGTACGACCATATATATCATTGTAATTAATAATTTTGTGTATAACATGGTTACTGGGAATTGAATGCAACAGTCTCCATAACTAGTATCAAACAGTACAACCGCGTGCTAGTATTTTAGTAACGCATTTTCACAAGGTACTAGTCAATATCACTATCAACATCTGAAATGCTCCTCCCAAATTCATCGACAACCGGTTCCAAGTCTTCTTGTTCTTCGTTGCTCAGGTCCATATCATTGTTTACACCATTTTTCCCTGCTAGTTGTCTAACAGTCTGAGAGTCAACAAATATCACATCATCAGAGCGATCAGCCATGTCGTCTTCATGATCATCAACATATTCATCTTCCTCGTCCTCAATTTGGTGAACAATGGGATCTTCCGAGCCTAGGTCTTCCTGGTATGCACCTGCATTGCCTTCATCATCTTTTTCTGGAACATCGTATACATTCCTGTGCTTGAAAGTTTGCACCACCTTCTAAGGATCACCAAATTTTGTGTCTTCCAAGTAAAAATAAGTTTCTGCTTGGTGAGCTAATATGAAAGGGGCGTTCTTGTACCACAATACAGACGTATTGATGCTTTTAAAGTATCCATCATCCTTCATCTCCGTGGTTTTCCTACTTCCAAGGTCAAACCAATCACAGCGGAACAAGAACACGGATCTGTCACCGTGCTTGTTTCTCGGGTACTGTAACTCAAGAACCTCCTTCATCACACCATAGTATTCTTGATCTTGTTCATCAGAAACGGAGCCCCTTGTCATTATGCCTAAGTTTTGAGTCCTCATGTTCTTCTCACGCTCGACGGAACGGAACCTAGCGCCATTTACATTGCACATAGGGTGTACAACTACACGAGCATCTGGACCAAGTGCTAGTGATTTTAAATCTTCTGGAGCATTGTCCAAATTACTGACATGTTTTTTAAACCATGCAGGGAATTCTTTCTCTAGTTCCGCCTCAATGTTGTTCACACCCCTGTTCTGTAGTTGTTGTCGGAAATTCCTAAAAATCAAAAACAAATTAGTAATGGTACGGCTATAACACAAAATATTACTGAAAATTTTGAATGATTAATAAAAAGGTAAATAGACCTACCAAATAATTTTGTGCCTCATCACAGTTCTGAAGTACATACCACACCATACTGTCAAATTCTTTGGGAAAATACTTCAACTTGGATAGTCCTAAACCTCTGGCTCCATCTGAAAAAATATCAAACTCTAGCGGATCAACTCTTTGTTTCTTATCTTGGTTCCTCTCAGGCTTGTTATGTCTGGTTTCTATGACATCGCCCAAAAATTTAGAGCAATGATGCAAGCACTCATCCATGATATATCCCTCAGCAATTGAACCTTCAGGCCTTGATTTGCTACGCACAGTTGATTTCAGGTACCCGAGCCTTCTTTCAACTGGATACATCCAACCATATTGAACAGGCTCCCTCTAAAGTTCCTCATCAGGTAGATGAATAGCCAGGTGCACCATTACATCAAAGAATGATGGGGGAAATAGCAGCTCAAGCTTGCAAAGAATTATGACAATTTCAACCTTCATTCGACGCAGCACAAATGCTCTTAGAGTTTTGGCACACCACTCCCTGAAAAAGTTTCACAGTTCAGCAATGGTCTTATACATCTCCTTTGATGCAATCCCTCTCAGACCAGCTGGCAACACACGCTGCATAAGTATGTGGCAGTCATGCGTCTTCAGACCGTGCACTTTACCCCCTGGGATGTCCACACATCTTGCTAAGTTTCCAACAAAACCATCTGTGAACCTAGTGTTGGCCAAATACTTGCACAATTTTTGTTTGCCTTCCTTTTGAAGCGTCCATGGTGCTTTCTCCTTTGAAAAACCCTTGGCCTCACGTTTCATCCAGAACTTCTTCCTGACATTAAATTTCTCCAAATCCATTCTAGCACCAACAATGTCCTTGTTCTTTCCATCAAGCTCAAGAAGGGTACCAAGGATATTGTCCAATATGTTCTTCTCAATGTGCATCACATCTAGGTTGTGAACAAACTTTAATCTTGACCAGTATGGCAGATCATATAAGCTGATCTTGAGGTGCCAGGTTGGCTCACCAGTCATGCCACGCTTTCTCTTCCTAGTTGATGGATTTTTCCCTGGCCTGTAATCCTGAACTCTCTGTACCCTCTCCTCTCTTTCTGCAAGTGTGAAACTTGTTGGTGCATCCTTAGGTTCAGGTTTTCCATTGAAGGCTCTGCTACTCCTCTACTTGTGATCGTGAGGCAGAAATCGATGATGACCAATATAACCAATTTTATTATGCAAAGACTCGTAGCAAGGATCCTTATCGCAGTGCGCACATGCAAAAAACCCTCTTGTGCTACGGCCAGACATCATGGCATATCCAGGATAGTCATGAATCGACCAAAGAAACGCAGCATGCAACGGAAACTCTCTACTTGTGCACGCATCATATGTGCCCACGCCACTCCATAGCTTCATCATATCTTTTATCAATGGATGCATAAATACATGAAAATCCTTTCCTGGTGAATTTTTTCCAGGGATTAGCAATGACATCATGAAGTTGGATTGATCCACACACATCCACGGTGGGAAGTTGTATGGAATGACAAAAACTGGCCACATACTATATGAACTACTCATGTTTCCGTATGGGTTGAATCCATCTGTCGCAATACCAAGCCTTATGTTACGGGCATCTAAAGCAAACCATCCAAACTCCTTGTCAAAGTGCTTCCATGCTTCACCATCAGCTGGGTGCCTCAAAATACCCGGTTGTGCAACCCTCTTCTCCTTGTGCCACTTGGTGTTCATCGATGCTTCCTTGGAAACAAAAAATCTTTGTAACCTTGGGATTATAGGAAAGTATCGAAGCACCTTGTGGGGAATCTTTCTCTTTACTTCCGGGTCTTTCCACCTTGAAAATCCACACTCGGGACAATGAGTTTTTTTGGCATGGTCTCCCCAAAACAGAGCACAGTCATACTTGCAAACATGAATTGTGTCATAACCAAGCCCAGATTCAGAAAGAACACTCTTAGCTTCAACATAGGACTTGGGAAAATTCACTTTTGGCAAAGCAGCACATAAGACAACCATAAATTGATCAAAAGCTCTATTTGTAACCCGGTTGTATGATTTCACGTAAAGCATCTTCATAATGAATGACAACCTCGTCACAGTGGTGCATCCCTCGTGAAGCTCTTTCTTAGCTTTTTTGATGAGGTTCGCATAGAAATTAGTGTCACTTGGGCCTCTGTCACCAGAATCATGCAGCTCATCTAACATCTTGTCAACATGATCATTATGATTCTCATTTCCATCATCATAATCATCATCGTCATCGCTTTGATACAAACTATGATCATAGTTTTCATCAGGACCATCATCTTCTCCATGACAACTCCACTTTGTGTACGAAACGTCCATACCATTGACGTGTAAGTGATACTCAACAGTGTCCTGAGTCCGCTGCGTAATATTAAGGCATTTTTGGCATGGGCACAATATTGATGCACCTTCGTTGCAGTTTGCGCGCGCAAGCTCCATAAACTCGCGGACACCTTGTATGTAAAAAGGGATGAACTTGCGCCCATGAGTAATCCACTGTCGATCCATCGCCTACAAAAATATATATAATGTGTTCCGCTCGAGTCATGATGCCATTCAATTTGTTCTAATCGATGTGAAAATTGTTTACCAAAGTCCAAATAAATCACAATGTGTAACATAAACACCAATCCAAATCAATTTCATAACAGATCTCAAAGGAACTCACATGTGCTTCCTATCGCCGTGCGCCGGCCTGCCGTGAAGCCTCGCTATCTGGGATCGTGATCAATCGTCGTGATCGCGTAGGTGCAAGTCGCCGGGACTTGTAGATGAAGGGCCAGCGAATGTCGTGATCGCCTGGACAGGGATACCCTTGACGGCGCTCGTTCGCAAGAACAGAGAAGAAAACTATTTGGAAGATCGCACAAGTCCTAACTATAACGATCCATGTTTGTACAAGCCACGTACTGCACATAGATTTTACAAAACAGTAGGCCAATCAAACAATTCAAAAACCGAACGGTAGCCCAGCGGTAAAGAAACGTTTTACTTTGTACTAGGTCCTCGGTTCGAAACCCATCTTTGCCCTTTTATCGTTTTTAACACAATTGCTAACTCGTTGGTCCCACGAACAATCGGTGATGGCTTAATCTACGATGCTCTAAAATCTGTCGTGCGGATAATCGGCGATGGTTTGCCGTGACGCGAAACGCGACCGTCACGCATTATCAAGCATACATGACGCCCAAAACTAATCCATCACCTATGGTTACTTTCGGTGACGGTTCTGAATTTTGTCACCAGGCAATTCATCACCGATTCTAGGATCTGTTGTAGTGACACATGGATAGACCAGTGGCATTCCATGTGTGTTATTTTCACAAACCACACATGGATCAACCGGTGGCATTGCATGTGTGTTCTTTTCACAAACCACACATGGATCCACCAATGGCAATGCACGTGTGTTATTTTCCACAAACCATGTATGGATCAACAAATGTCATTGCATGTGTGTTCTTTTCACAAAACTGACATGCATCAACCAATGGCATTGCATGTGTGTTCTTTCCACAAACCACTTATGGATCCACCAATGTCATTGCATGTGTGTTCTTTGCCACAAACCACATGGATCAACCAATGGCATTGCATGTGTGTTCTTTTCACAAACCACACATGGATCAACCAATGACATTGCATGTGTGTTCTTTCCACAAACCACATATGGATCCACCAGTGTTCATTGCATGTGCGTTCCTGTCATAAACCACATATGGATCTACTAGTGTTCATTGCATGTGTGTTCTTTTCCACAAACCACATATGGATCCATCAATGTCATTGCATGTGTGTTATTTTCACAAACCACATATGGATCCACCAATGTCGTTGCATGTGTGTTCTTTCCATGACCCACATATGGATCCACCAGTGTCATTGCATGTGTGTTCTTTCCAGTAACCACACATGGATCCACCAGTGTTCATTGCATGTGTGTTCCTGTGATGAACCACATATGGATGCACTAGTGTTCATTGCATGTGTGTTATTTTCCACGAATCACTTATGGATCCAACAATGTCATTGCATGTGTGTTATTTTCACAAAACACACATGGATCAACCCATGGCATTGCATGTGTGTTCTTTCCACAAAACGCACATGGATCCACCAGTGTTCACTGCATGTGTGTTCTTTCCACAAACCACTTATGGATCAACCAATGTCATTGCATGTGTGTTATTTTCCACAAACCACATGGATCAAACAATGGCATTGCATGTGTGTTCTATTCACAAACCACACATGGATCAACTAGTGGCATTCCATGTGTGTTATTTTCACAAAACACACATGGATCCACCAGTGGCATTGCATGTGTGTTCTTTTCACAAACCACACATGGATCCACCAGTGTTCACTGCAGGTGTGTTCTTTCCACAAACCACACATGGATCAACCAATGGCATTGCATGTGTGTTCTTTGCCACAAACACACATGGATCAACCAATGGCATTGCATGTGTGTTCTTTTCATAAACCACACATGGATCGCGCAGTGTTCACTGCATGTGTGTTCTTTCCACAAACCACTTATGGATCCACCAATGTCATTGCATGTGTGTTCTTTCCATGACCCACATATGGATCCACCAGTGTCATTGCATGTGTGTTCTTTCCAGTAACCACACATGGATCTACTAGTGTTCATTGCATGTGTGTTCCTGTCATGAAGCACATATGGATCCACTAGTGTTCATTGCATGTGTGTTATTTTGCACAAAGCACTTATGGATCCACCAATGTCATTGCATGTGTGTTATTTTCACAAAACACACATGAATCAACCAATGACATTGCATGTGTGTTCTTTTCACAAACCACACATGGATCAACCAATGGCATTGCATGCGTGTTCTTTTCACAAAACGGACATGGATCCACCAGTGTTCACTGTATGTGTGTTCTTTCCACAAACCACTATGGATCCAGCAATGTCATTGCATGTGTGTTCTTTTACAGAAACCACATGGATCAACCAATTGCATTGCATGTGTGTTCTTTTCACAAATCACACATGGATCAACCAATGGCATTGCATGTGTGTTCCTTCCACAAACCACATATGGATCCACCAGTGTTCATTGCATGTGCGTTCCTGTCATAAACCACATATGGATCCACTAGTGTTCATTACACGTGTGTTCGTTTCACAAACCACACATGGATCAACTAGTGGCATTCCATGTGTGTTATTTTCACAAACCACACATGGATCAAACAGTGGGCATTGCATGTGTGTTCTTTTCACAAACCACACATGGATCCACCAATGACATTGCACGTGTGTTCTTTTCCACAAACCACATTTGGATAAACAAATGTCATTGCATGTGTGTTCTTTTCACAAAACACACATGGATCAACCAATGGCATTGCATGTGTGTTCTTTCCACAAACCACTTCTGGATCCACCAATGTCATTGCATGTGTGTTCTTTTCCACAAACCACATGGATCAACCAATGGCATTGCATGTGTGTTCTTTTCACGAACCACACATGGATCAACCAATGACATTGCATGTGTGTTCTTTCCACAAACCATATATGGATCCACCAGTGTTCATTGCATGTGTATTCCTGTCATGAACCACGAATGGATCTACTAGTGTTCATTGCATGTGTGTTCTTTTCCACAAACCACATATGGATCCACCAATTTCATTGCATGTGTGTTATTTTCACAAACCACATATGGATCCACCAATGTCGTTGCATGTGTGTTCTTTCCATGACCCACATATGGATCCACCAGTGTCATTGCATGTGTGTTCTTTCCAATAACCATATAGGGATCCACCAGTGTTCATTGCATGTGTGTTCCTGTCATGAACCACATATGGATCCACTAGTGTTCATCGCATGTGTGTTATTTTCCACAAACCACTTATGGATCCAACAATGTCATTGCATGTGTGTTCTTTTCACAAAACACACATGGATCAACCAATGGCATTGCATGTGTGTTCTTTTCACAAACCACACAAGGATCAACCAATGGCATTGCATGTGTGTTCTTTTCACAAAACGCACATGGATCCACCAGTGTTCACTGCATGTGTGTTCTTTCCACAGACCACTTATGGATCAACCAATGTCATTGCATGTGTGTTATTTTCCACAAACCACATGGATAAACCAATGACATTGCATGTGTGTTCTTTTCACAAACCACACATGGATCAACCAATGTGTGTTATTTTCACAAACCACGCATGGATCAACCAGTGGCATTGCATGTGTGTTATTTTCACAAACCACACATGGATCCACTAGTGTTCACTGCATGTGTGTTCTTTCCACAAACCACACATGGATCAACCAATGGCATTGCATGTGTGTTATTTTCCACAAACACACATGGATCAACCAATGGCATTGCATGTGTGTTTTTTCATAAACCACACATGGATCCACCAGTGTTCACTACATGTGTGTTCTTTCCACAAAACACTTATGGATCCACCAATGTCATTGCATGTGTGTTCTTTTCCACAAACCACATGGATCAACCAATGGCATTGCATGTATGTTCTTTTCACAAACCACACAAGGATCAACCAATGGCATTGCATGTGTGTTCTTTCCACAAACCACATATGGATCCACCAGTGTTCATTGCCTGTGCGTTCCTGTCATGAACCACATATGGATCTACTAGTGTTCATTGCATCTGTGTTATTTTCACCAACCACATATGGATCCACCAATGTCATTGCATGTGTGTTCTTTCCATGACCCACATATGGATCCACCAGTGTCATTGCATGTGTGTTCTTTCCAGTAACCACACATGGATCCACCAGTGTCCATTGCATGTGTGTTCCTGTCATGAAACACATATGGATCCACTAGTGTTCATTGCATGTGTGTTATTTTCCACAAACCACTTATGGATCCACCAATGTCATTGCATGTGAGTTCTTTTCACAAAACACACATGGATCAACCAATGGCATTGCATGTGTGTTCTTTTCACAAAACACACATGGATCAACCAATGGCATTGCATGTGTGTTCTTTTCACAAAACGCACATGGATCCACCAGTGTTCACTGCATGTGTGTTCTTTTCACAAAACACACATGGATCAACCAATGTCATTGCATGTGTATTGTTTTCCACAAACCACATGGATACACTAGTGTTCACTTCATGTGTGTTCTTTCCACAAACCACTTATGGATCCACGAATGTCATTGCATGTGTGTTATTTTCCACAAACCACATTGATCAACCAATGGCATTCCGTGTGTGTTCTTTTCACAAACCACACATGGATCAACCAATGGCATTGCATGCGTGTTCTTTTCACAAACCACACATGGATCAACCAATGGCGTTGCATGTGTGTTCTTTTACACAAACCACATATGGATCCACTAGTGTTCATTGCATGTGTGTTCCTGTGATGAACCACACATGGATCAACCAATAGCATTGCATGTGTGTTCCTGTCATGAACTACATATGGATCCACTAGTGTTCAATTGATGTGTGTTCTTTCTACAAACCACATATGTATCTACTAGAGTTATTGCATATCTGTTGTTTTCATAAACCACACATGGATCCATCAGTATTCACTACATGTGTGTTCTTTCCACAAACCACTTATGGATGAACCAATGTCATTGCATGTGTGTTATTTTCCACAAACCACATGGATCAACCAATGGCATTGCAGGTGTGTTGTTTTCAAAAACCACACATGGATCAACCAGTGGCATTGCATGTGTGTTCTTTTCACAAACCACATATGGATCAACCAGTGGCATTGCATGTGTGTTCTTTTCACAAACCACACATGGATCCACCGGTGTTCACTGCATGTGTGTTCTTTCCACAAACCACATATGGATCAACCAATGGCATTGCATGTGTGTTCTTTTCCACAAACACACATGGATCAACCAATGGCATTGCATTGTGTTCTTTTCATATACCACATGGATCCACCGGTGTTCACTGCATGTGTGTTCTTTCCACAAAACCACTTATGGATCCACCAATGTCATTGCATGTGTGTTCTTTTCCACAAACATACATGGATCAACCAATGGCATTGCATATGTGTTCTTTTCATAAACCACACATGGATCCACCAGTGTTCACTACATGTGTGTTCTTTCCACAAACCACATCTGGATCCACTAATGTCATTGCATGTGTGTTCTTTTCCACAAACCACATGGATCAACCAATGGCATTGCATGTGTGTTATTTCCACAAACCACACATGGATCAACTAGTGTTCATTCCATGTGTGTTCTTTTCGACAGACAACACATGGATCCACCAATGTCATTGCATGTGTGTTCTTTTCACAAACCACACATGGATCCATCAATGCCATTGCATGTGTGTTATTTTCACAAACCACACATGGATCAACCAGTGGCATTGCATGTGTGTTCTTTTCACAAACCACACATGGATCCACCAGTGTTCACTTCATGTGTGTTCTTTCCACAAACCACGCATGGATCAACCAATGGTATTGCAAGTGTGTTCTTTTCCACAAACACACATGGATCAACCAATGGCATTGCATGTGTGTTCTTTTCATAAACCACACATGGATCCACCAGTGTTCACTGCATGTGTGTTCTTTCCACAAACCACTTATGGATCCACCAATGTCATTGCATGTGTGTTCTTTTCCACAAACCACATGGATCAAGCAATGGCATTGCATGTATGTTCGTTTCACAAACCACACATGGATCAACCAATGGCATTGCATGTGTTATCTTTCCACAAACCACATATGGATCCACCAGTGTTCATTGCATGTGCGTTCTTGTCATGAACCACATATGGATCTACTAGTGTTCATTGCATGTGTGTTCTTTTCCACAAACCACATATGGATCCACCAATGTCATTGCATCTGTGTTATTTTCACTAACCACATATGGATCCACCAATGTTGTTGCATGTGTGTTCTTTCCATGACCCACATATAGATCCACAAGTGTCATTCCATGTGTGTTCTGTCCAGTAACCACACATGGATCCACCAGTGTTCATTGCATGTTTGTTCCTGTCATGAAGCACATATGGATCCACTAGTGTTCATTGCATGTGTGTTATTTTGCACAAAGCACTTATGGATCCACCAATGTCATTGCATGTGTGTTATTTACACAAAACACACATGAATCAACCAATGACATTGCATGTGTGTTCTTTTCACAAACCACACATGGATCAACCAATGGCATTGCATGCGTGTTCTTTTCACGAAACGGACATGGATCCACCAGTGTTCAGTGCATGTGTGTTCTTTCCACAAACCACTTATGGATCCAACAATGTCATTGCATGTGTGTTCTTTTACAGAAACCACATGGATCAACCAATGGCATTGCATGTGTGTTCTTTTCACAAACCACACATGGATCAACCAATGGCATTGCATGTGTGTTCTTTCCACAAACCACATATGGATCCACCAGTGTTAATTGCATGTGCGTTCCTGTCATAAACCACATATGGATCCACTAGTGTTCATTGCACGTGTGTTCTTTTCACAAACCACACATGGATCAACTAGTGGCATTCCATGTGTGTTATTTTCACAAACCACACATGGATCAAACAGTGGCATTGCATGTGTGTTCTTTTCACAAACCACACATGGATCCACCAATGACATTGCACGTGTGTTCTTTTCCACAAACCACATATGGATCAACAAATGTCATTGCATGTGTGTTCTTCTCACAAAAAACACAGGGATCAACCAATGGCATTGCATGTGTGTTCTTTCCACAAACCACTTATGGATCCACCAATGTCATTGCATGTGTGTTCTTTTCCACAAAGCACATGGATCAACCAATGGCATTGCATGTGTGTTCTTTTCACGAACCACACATGGATCAACCAATGGCATTGCATGTGTGTTCTTTCCGCAAACCATATATGGATCCACCAGTGTTCATTGCATGTGTGTTCCTGTCATGAACCACATATGGATCCACTAGTGTTCATTGCATGTGTGTTATTTTCCACAAACCACTTATGGATCCAAAAATGTCATTGCATGTGTGTTCTTTTCAAAAAACACACATGGATCAACCAATGGCATTGCATGTGTGTTCTTTTCACAAACCACACATGGATCAACCAATGGCATTGCATGTGTGTTCTTTTCACAAAACGCACATGGATCCACCAGTGTTCACTGCATGTGTGTTCTTTCAACAAACCACTTACGGATCAACCAATGTCATTGCATGTGTGTTATTTTCCACATACCACATGGATAAACCAATGAAATTGCATGTGTGTTCTTTTCACAAATCACACATGGATCAACCAATGTGTGTTATTTTCACAAACCACGCATAGGTCAACCAGTGGCATTGCATGTGTGTTCTTTTCACAAACCACACATGGATCCACCAGTGTTCACTGCATGTGTGTTCTTTCCACAAACCACACATGGATCAACCAATGGCATTGCATGTGTGTTCTTTTCCACAAACACACAGGGATCAACCAATGGCATTGCATGTGTGTTCTTTTCATAAACCACACATGGATCCACCAGTGTTCACTGCATGTGTGTTCTTTCCACAAACCACTTATGGATCCACCAATGTCATTGCATGTGTGTTCTTTTCCACAAACCACATGGATCAACCAATGGCATTGCATGTATGTTGTTTTCACAAACCACACATGGATCAACCAATGGCATTGCATGTGTGTTCTTTCCACAAACCACATATGGATCCACCAGTGTTCATTGCATGTGCGTTCCTGTCATGAACCACATATGCATCTACTAGTGTTCATTGCATCTGTGTTATTTTCACCAACCACATATGGATCCACCAATGTCATTGCATGTGTGTTCTTTCCATGACCCACATATGGATCCACCAGTGTCATTGCATGTGTGTTCTTTCCAGTAACCACACATGGATCCACCAGTGTCCATTGCATGTGTGTTCCTGTCATGAACCACATATGGATCCACTAGTGTTCATTGCATGTGTGTTATTTTCCACAAACCACTTATGGATCCACCAATGTCATTGCATGTGAGTTCTTTTCACAAAACACACATGGATCAACCAATGGCATTGCATGTGTTTTTTTTTCACAAAACACACATGGATCAACCAATGGCATTGCATGCGTGTTCTATTCACGAAACGGACATGGATCCACCAGTGTTCAGTGCATGTGTGTTCTTTCCACAAACCACTTATGGATCCAACAATGTCATTGCATGTGTGTTGTTTTCCACAAACCACATGGATCAACCAATGGCATTGCATGTGTGTTCTTTTCACAAACCACACATGGATCAACCAATGGCATTGCATGTGTGTTCTTTCCACAAACCACATATGGATCCACCAGTGTTCATTGCATGTGCTTTCCTGTCATAAACCACATATGGAGCCAGTAGTGTTCATTGCACGTGTGTTCTTTTCACAAACCACACAAGGATCAACTAGTGGCATTCCATGTGTGTTATTTTCACAAACCACACATGGATCAAACAGTGGCATTGCATGTGTGTTCTTTTCACAAACCACAAATGGATCCACCAATGACATTGCACGTGTGTTCTTTTCCACAAACCACATATGGATCAACAAATGTCATTGCATGTGTGTTCTTTTCACAAAACACACATGGATGAACCAATGGCATTGCATGTGTGTTCTTTCCACAAACCACTTATGGATCCACCAATGTCATTGCATGTGTGTTCTTTTCTACAAACCACATGGATCAACCAATGGCATTGCATGTGTGTTCTTTTCACGAACCACACATGGATCAACCAATGGCATTGCATGTGTGTTCTTTCCGCAAACCATATACGGATCCACTAGTGTTCATTGCATGTGTGTTCCTGTCATGAACCACATATGGATCCACTAGTGTTCATTGCATGTGTGTTATTTTCCACAAACCACTTATGGATCCAAAAATGTCATTGCATGTGTGTTCTTTTCACAAAACACACATGGATCAACCAATGGCATTGCATGTGTGTTCTTTTCACAAACCACACATGGATCAACCAATGGCATTGCATGTGTGTTCTTTTCACAAAACGCACATGGATCCACGAGTGTTCACTGCATGTGTGTTCTTTCAACAAACCACTTACGGATCAACCAATGTCATTGCATGTGTGTTATTTTCCACATACCACATGGATAAACCAATGACATTGCATGTGTGTTCTTTTCACAAATCACACATGGATCAACCAATGTGTGTTATTTTCACAAACCACGCATAGGTCAACCAGTGGCATTGCATGTGTGTTCTTTTCACAAACCACACATGGATCCACCAGTGTTCACTGCATGTGTGTTCTTTCCACAAACCACACATGGATCAACCAATGGCATTGCATGTGTGTTCTTTTCCACAAACACACAGGGATCAACCAATGGCATTGCATGTGTGTTCTTTTCATAAACCACACATGGATCCACCAGTGTTCACTGCATGTGTGTTCTTTCCACAAACCACTTATGGATCCACCAATGTCATTGCATGTGTGTTCTTTTCCACAAACCACATGGATCAACAAATGGCATTGCATGTATGTTCTTTTCACAAACCACACATGGATCAACCAATGGCATTGCATGTGTGTTCTTTCCACAAACCACATATGGATCCACCAGTGTTCATTGCATGTGCGTTCCTGTCATGAACCACATATGGATCTACTAGTGTTCATTGCATCTGTGTTATTTTCACCAACCACATATGGATCCACCAATGTCATTGCATGTGTGTTCTTTCCATGACCCACATATGGATCCACCAGTGTCATTGCATGTGTGTTCTTTCCAGTAACCACACATGGATCCACCAGTGTCCATTGCATGTGTGTTCCTGTCATGAACCACATATGGATCCACTAGTGTTCATTGCATGTGTGTTATTTTCCACAAACCACATATGGATCCACCAATGTCATTGCATGTGAGTTCTTTTCACAAAACACACATGGATCAACCAATGGAATTGCATGTGTTTTTTTTTTCACAAAACACACATGGATCAACCAATGGCATTGCATGTGTGTTCTTTTCACAAAACGCACATGGATCCACCAGTGTTCACTGCATGTGTGTTCTTTTCACAAAACACACATGGATCAACCAATGTCATTGCATGTGTGTTGTTTTCCACAAACCACATGGATCCACCAGTGTTCACTTCATGTGTGTTCTTTCCACAAACCACTTATGGATCCACGAATGTCATTGCATGTGTGCTATTTTCGACAAACCACATGGACCAACCAATGGCATTCCCTGTGTGTTCTTTTCACAAACCACACATGGATCAACCAATGGCATTGCATGCGTATTCTTTTCACAAACCACACATGGATCAACCAATGGCGTTGCATGTGTGTTCTTTTACACAAACCACATATGGATCCACTAGTGTTCATTGCATGTGTGTTCCTGTGATGAACCACACATGGATCAACCAATAGCATTGCATGTGTGTTCCTGTCATGAACTACATATGGATCCACTAGTGTTCAATTGATGTGTGTTCTTTCTACAAACCACATATGTATCCACTAGAGTTATTGCATATGTGTTGTTTTCATAAACCACACATGGATCCACCAGTATTCACTACATGTGTGTTCTTTCCACAAACCACTTATGGATCAACCAATGTCATTGCATGTGTGTTATTTTCCACAAACCACATGGATCAACCAATGGCATTGCAGGTGTGTTGTTTTCACAAACCACACATGGATCAACCAGTGGCATTGCATGTGTGTTCTTTTCACAAACCACATATGGATCAACCAGTGGCATTGCATGTGTGTTCTTTTCACAAACCACACATGGATCCACCGGTGTTCACTGCATGTGTGTTCTTTCCACAAACCATAGATGGATCAACCAATGGCATTGCATGTGTGTTCTTTTCCACAAACACACATGGATCCACCAATGGCATTGCATGTGTGTTCTTTTCATATACCACACATGGATCCACCGGTGTTCACTGCATGTGTGTTCTTTCCACAAAACCACTTATGGATCCACCAATGTCATTGCATGTGTGTTCTTTTCCACAAACATACATGGATCAACCAATGGCATTGCATGTGTGTTCTTTTCATAAACCACACATGGATCCACCAGTGTTCACTGCATGTGTGTTCTTTCCACAAACCACATCTGGATCCACTAATGTCATTGCATGTGTGTTCTTTTCCACAAACCACATGGATCAACCAATGGCATTGCATGTGTGTTATTTCCACAAACCACACATGGATCAACGAGTGTTCATTCCATGTGTGTTCTTTTCCACAGACAACACATGGATCCACCAATGTCATTGCATGTGTGTTCTTTTCACAAACCACACATGGATCCATCAATGCCATTGCATGTGTGTTCTTTCCATGACCCGCACATGGATCCACTAGTGGCATTGCATGTGTGTTCTTTTCCACAAACCACATGGATCAACTAATGGCATTGCATGTGTGTTCTTTTCACAAACCACACATGGATACACTAATGGCATTGCATGTGTGTTCTTTTCACAAACCACACATGGATCAACCAATGGCATTGCATGTGTGTTGTTTTCACAAAACCACATATGGATCCACCAATGTCATTGCATGTGTGTTCTTTCCATGACCCACGTATGGATCCACCAGTGCCATTGCATGTGTGTTCTTTCCACTAGCCACACATGGACCCACCCATGTTCATTGCATGTGTGTTCCTCTCATGAACCACATATGGATCCACTAGTGATCATTGCATGTGTATTCTTTTCCACAAACCAGTTATGGATCCACAAATCTCATTGCATGTGTGTTCTTTTCACAAAACACACATGGATCAACCAATGGCATTCCATGTGTGTTCTTTTCACAAACCACACATGGATCAACCAATCCCATTGCATGTGTGTTCTTTTCACAAAACACACATGGATCCACCAGTGTTAACTGCATGTGTGTTCTTTTCACAAAACACACATGGATCAACCAATGCCATTGCATTTGTGTTGTTATCCACAAACCACATGGATCTACTAGTGTTCACTGCATGTATGTTCTTTCCACAAACCACTTATGGATCCACGAATCTCATTGCATGTGTGTTCTTTTACACATAGCACATGGATGAACCAATGGCATTACATGTGTGTTATTTTCACAAACCACACATGGATCAACCAATGTCATTGCATGCGTGTTCTTTTCACAAACCACACATGGATCAACCAATGGCATTGGATGTGTGTTCTTTTACACAAACCACATATGGATCCACTAGTGTTCATTGCATGTGTATTCCTGTCATGAACCACACATGGAGCAACCAATGGCATTGCATGTGTGTTCCTGTCATGAACCACATATGGATCCACTAGTGTTCATTGGATGTGTGTTCTTTCCACATACCACATATGTATCCACTAGAGTAATTGCATATGTGTTCTTTTCATAAACCACACTTGGATCCACCAGTGTTCACTGCATGCGTGTTCTTTCCACAAACCACTTATGGATCAACCAATGTCATTGCATGTGTGTTATTTTCAAAACACACATGGATCCACCAGTGTTCACTGCATGTGTGTTCTTTTCACAAAACACACATGGATTAACCAATGTCATTGCATGTGTGTTGTTATCCACAAACCACATGGATCTACCAGTGTTCACTGCATGTGTGTTCTTTCCACAAACCACTTATGGATCCACAAATCTCATTGCATGTGTGTTGTTTTACACATACCACATGGATGAACCAATGGCATTACATGCGTGTTATTTTCACAAACCACACATGGATCAACCAATGTCATTGCATGCGTGTTCTTTTCACAAACCACACATGGATCAACAATTGGCATTGGATGTGTGTTCTTTTACACAAACCACATATGGATCCACTAGTGTTCATTGCATGTGTGTTCCTGTCATGAACCACACATGGATCAACCAATGGCATTGCATGTGTGTTCCTATCATGAACCACATATGGATCCACTAGTGTTCATTGGATGTGTGTTCTTTCCACATACCACATATGTATCCACTAGAGTAATTGCATATGTGTTCTTTTCATAAACCACACATGGATCCACCAGTGTTCAGTGCATGTGTGTTATTTCCACAAACCACTTATGGATCAACCAATGTCATTGCATGTGTGTTATTTTCCACAAACCACATGGATCAACCAATGGCATTGCATGCGTGTTATTTTCACAAACCACACATGGATCAACCAGTGGCATTCCATGTGTGTTATTTTCACAAACCACACATGGATCAACCAGTGGCATTCCATGTGTGTTCTTTTCACAAACCACACATGGATCCACCAGTGTTCACTGCATGTATGTTCTTTCGACAAACCACGGATGGATCAACCAATGGCATTGCATGTGTGTTATTTTCTACAAACACACATGGATCAACCAATGGCATTGCATGTGTGTTCTTTTCATAAACCACACATGGATCCACCAGTGTTCACTTCATGTGTGTTCTTTCCACAAACCACTTGTGGATCCACCAATGTCATTGCATAATTGTTCTTTTCTACAAACACACATGGATCAACCAATGGCATTGCATGTGTGTTCTTTTCATAAACCACACATGGATCCACCAGTGTTCACTTCATGTGTGTTCTTTCCACAAACCACATATGGATCCACCAATGTCATTGCATGTGTGTTCTTTTTCCACAAAGCACATGGAACAACCAATGGCATTGCATGTGTGTTATTTTCACAAACCACACATGGATCAACCAGTGTTCATTGCATGTGTGTTCTTTTCCACAAACCACACATGGATGCACCAATGTCATTGCATGTGTGTTCTTTTCACAAACCAGACATGAATCCACCAATGTCATTGCATGTGTGTTCTTTCCATGATCCACACATGGATCCACCATTGGCATTGCATGTGTGTTCTTTTCCACAAACCACATGGTCAACCAATGGAATTGCATGTGTGTTTTTTCACAAACCAGACATGGATCAACCAATGGCATTTCATGTGTGTTCTTTTCACAAACCACACATTAATCAACCAATGACATTGCATGTTTGTTCTTTTCACAAAACCACATATGGATCCACCAATGTCATTTCATGTGTGTTCTTTCCATGACCCACA